>CM051691.1:6960345-7590345 GCA_028022725.1 Lycodopsis pacificus | reverse complement strand
CCCTGGGAAAGTTATTACAAATGAGTGGCAAGCACAATACAACACAGTATGATACGATACAATACAATATACAATGCAATACAACACAGTACAATATAATACATCAATATATCACAAAAGTAAAAGTATATAAAAACAATATGTGTAACAGTAGAGGAAAGGTAGTACGATTGCCGGTTAGCTTTGCTTTAAGCCATCTCTTCAGCTTATGTTATAGGAAATCAGGGCTCTCACTAAATTCAATCTCTTTATACATTATTCCAGTCGTGAGTGGCTCTGACTGAGAATAATGTTTGGCCAAACTTGTTCCACCTGTTTTGTACAACACAGTCCCATCTGGCAGGTGACCTTGTTGCCCTGCCGGTACTATCCTTGCTCATTGAGAACTGAGTCAGTGTGGAAGGTGCAAGCTCATGTAAAACCTTAAAGATGAGGCAAGCATCTGCAAAATGTTAAAAACTGTTGTTCTTTTTAAAAACCATTGGCATTGGTGATAGCTATTGGCCATACAGTCAAGTGTTTTTTGTTTGTAAAGGGATTTGATTTGTTTCTGGGTAGTCATGCTTGCTTGTGACCAGTTAAAACAATGTGTTATGTGGGAGAAGATCATAGCATGCAGAAAGAGGCTGGCGGCCATTATAGGTATTGTCTCATATCCCTAAAATTAGCCAGGTTGAATTTGATAGCTCTGGCCATCTTATTGACATGCTTTTTAAACAGATCTAAACAGATTCAACACTTTTCTTCTGAACAAAAACATCAGGTTTCTTTTTGTTCAGCTGTAAACATGAATTGCTAAACCAATCAGATACTTGGTCCATGGTTAATTTATTAGAAAGATTTGTCTTTTCATGATCTGATATTTCCCTCAATAACTTTTATCATGGATACAAATACAGTCAGAGAGAGCTGGATAAACTAAACCCTTTATATATATATATTATATAAATATAAGAGTTGAGAGACACACGTTTTACATAGTTTATTATCATGTCATTCAGCAGGTGAGGCTGATAATTCCCGAGTGTCTGGTTTGCTGAGTTAAATCATTTAAGAGAAACCATAATCATATTCTGGGTTATATAATAATGACGTCACAGTCAAACATACAAAATAATAAATAAACGCAAATAATTCATAAATGTGAAAAACGCATTCCACCGGTAGAAATCGATCCTGCACTTATAAGCAGGACACAGTTTGTTAAAGAGATAACAGACAACAGAGAGAAAACACCTTGACAGCGATGATAACTGTGTATTTATTCGTTATTAGTATTATCAGTTACTATTATTAAGTACAGCAGAGGTCTTCAACAGGGGGTCCGTAAAATCTTTGGTTGATTAGACAATTTTTAAATTTTTAATTGAATTATTTTTTTTTCTTGTTTCCCAAACATGAATCTGTCCATTATTTTAATAGTTCAGTATTGTATGCACGATAACAGGTATGTTTATGCATGGCAGCAGTGGTGTATAGTAACGAAGTAGAAATACTTCGTTACTGTACTTAAGTCGTTTTCTTTGGATATCTGTACTTTACTTTACTATTTATATTTCTGTTGACTTTTACTTTTACTTCACTACATTTTGCAAAGAAAACCGATACTTTTACTCCGATACATTTCCCCTGAAACCTTCGTTACTCGCTACAAAATCAAATCAATCTTTAGAAACAAAATGAATCATGAGACCAGCGTCGGGGACTGTGGTGGAACACAGAGTGCAAACAAGCAGGTTTGGTGAATCACTGGTCCTAGCTTGCAAGTTAAATCATTGGTTAGTCACGTTAATGCGCAATTGCAAACAAGTGCTCTCAAAGCTGCGGTGTTTTGATTCCCAGTGATGCTACATGCTATAAGCTAGCGGGCGACTACCTGAGTATAATTCCACTCTACGATGACTGATTTCATGACGGAAGCAGAAATGGAAGCACCTGCTACACACAGAATACATTCAAAAAATATTTTATTATGCACATATGTGATAATTTATGTACAGAAATTATTTGGTCATACATTTTTGTAATTCATAGTCATTCCCAACAGCCATAACATACACAAAAATTCAATGCATCACATTATGTGGTTCAGATACAGCTGCCTGTGATTATACATATGTCGTGTGCACATGAAGCTTCGAGAAATGAACCCTTTCTCGAACCAATTGGCTGAAGTGGTTCGATGCCTCATGAGGCTTCATCTCGCCATCACTACTATTTAGCATCGCAGGACTAGTCTTCAGCCCAAGGAGAGCGAGACTGAATTCTCGCAATTTTGAAAACCAACTTCTTTTGAAGATGAACAGGACATTTTTCAGTTTCAAGTAATGACTGGGTTACTTTCGGTGCTGCTTTAGTATTGATCATGTTTTGATATTTGAGTCATGTTGTGGATGATCAGATGGAGTTATGATGGTAGCAGTCGCCCAATTGCAGATTCAGCTTGAGCAAAACCTTTGCCTATTGTGTTCAAATCAGGCCCATAGGAGTTTACGAGGCAGGTGTCCTTTCTCTAAACACTGACCTGATGCATTAAGTTGATATTTTTTGCTGAACATAATATTATGCATTGGCCCTCTACAGCCTCTAGTCTAATGAGCATACTTATAAACGCACTGTTACAACTCCTTCATAGTGTCATATTGCTTTTCGGAGAATTATGATGATACGTTCATAGTAGATGCAAAAGTATACTTACGTATGTACAATATATTATGTTGAACATTGTTGCTCCTGGATGGATCACAGCCAACCCAATTATTTTTCAACACAGCTCCATGTCCTTGGTCATGGTGCCACAGCACTTAAAAGAATAAACTTCATAATTCTCAAAATTCTGACCCTTTGCTTTTTTATTAACAGCATTTACTTGTACTTTTACTTTCAATGAACAGGTTATGATGTTCATTTAATGTTCAGGTTATGATGTACATTTAATATCAGAAAATTACTTTTGTACTTAAGTACAATAAATATCAGATACTTTAAGACTTTTACTCAAGTAGTATTCTAATAGGTGACTTTTTACTTTTACTGGAGTAGAGGTTAACAAGATTTATGTATTTATATGTGAATTAATAACTTTCTCGCCGGGTGCGGTGGCACGTGCCTGTAATCCCAGTTACCGGGAGGCTGAGGCTGGAGGATCGTTTGAGCTCAGGAGCTCTGAGCTGCAGCGGACTGTGAAGATCGGGTGTCCGCACTAAGTTCGGTATCGGTATGGTGGTCCTGGGGGAGCCCGGGACCACCAGGTGGTCTAAGGAGGGGTGCACCGGCCCAGGTCGGGGACGGAGCAGGTCAAAGCCCCCGTGCCGCTCAGTAGTGGGCCGCTCGCGTTGTTATGTATTGTCTCTTGTCTTGTAATAAAAAAGAGAAATTTTTCATAAGTGGAGCAGGTTTTAACGAGGCTCTGCTTGTGAATGAGGAAGCAAAGTTGACATTCACAGCGCTGCTCCTCTTCCTGGAATGAAGCACAGCTTGATAAGCCTCCTTCTTCCTCCTGCTCTCAAACACAGCCGGCTCCACTCTGCCCACATGTTTCCTTGTTCCCTCCCCTTCAGATCTACAGTTTTAAAGATGGGTGTAACCAACATGGTGGTGAAGCGATAGAGCTGACAGGCTCCATTCACTGAACAAACACATGTTGTTCAGATCAGAAGTCAAAGCAGAGTCACTTCTAGTGAAGCGAAACTCAGACAGTCATTGTCACTGAGAGGTGAAATGGCGCATAAAGGAGTTCAGCTGGATCGGGAAATCCTCTCTTGTTCCATCTGTCTGATTCTACTGAAGGATCCGGTGACTACTTCCTGTGGACACAGCTACTGCATGAACTGTATTAAAAGCTTCTGGGATGAAGAGGATGTGAAGAAACTCCACAGCTGCCCTCAGTGTAGGCAGACCTTCACACCGAGGCCTCTCCTGCTGAAAAACACCATGTTAGCAGTTTTAGTGGAGGAGCTGAAGAAGACTGGACTCCAAGCTGCTCCTGCTGATCACCGCTATGCTGGACCTGAAGATGTGTCCTGTGATGTCTGCACTGGGAGGAAACTGAAAGCCCTCAAGTCCTGTCTCGTCTGTCTGGTCTCTTATTGTGAGAAACACCTCCAGCGTCATTATGAATCCCCTGCCTATGAGAAACACAAGCTGGTGGACCCCTCCAAGAAGCTCCAGGAGAACATCTGCGCTCGTCACGATGAGGTGATGAAGATGTTCTGCCGTACTGATCAGCAGTGTATCTGTTACCTCTGCTCTGTGGATGAACACAAAGGCCACGACACAGTCTCAGCTGCAGCAGAAAGGACTGAGAGGCAGAGAGAGCTGGAGGTGAGTCGACTAAACATCCAGCAGAGAATCCAGGACAGAGAGAAAGACGTGAAGCTGCTTCAGCAGGAGGTGGAGGCCGTCAATCGCTCTGCCGACGAAGCACAGGTGAAGGACAGCGAGAAGATCTTCACCGAGCTGATCCGTCTCATGGAGAAAAGAAGCTCCGATGTGAAGCAGCAGGTCAGATCCCAGCAGAAAAGTCAAGTGAGTCGAGTCAAAGAGCTTCAGGAGAAGCTGGAGCAGGAGATCTCTGAGCTGAAGAGGAGAGACGCTGAGCTGAAGCTGCTCTCACACACAGAGGATCACAACCAGTTTCTACACAACTACCCCTCACTGCCACCACTCAGAGAAGCTACAGACTTGTCCGCCATCCATATCCGTCCTCTGAGCTACTTTGAGGACGTGACGGCGGCTGTGTCAGAAGTCAGAGATAAACTACAGGACGTTCTGAGAGAGAAGAGGACAAACGTCTCACTGGCAGTGACTGAAGTGGACGTTTTACTGTCTCCTTCACAAGCAGAGCCCAAGACCAGAGCTGAGTTCTTAACATATTCAAGTGAAATCACACTGGATCCAAACACAGCACACACAAAACTGTTATTATCTGAGGGGAACAGAAAAGCAACATTTATGAGTCAACAACAGTCTTATTCTAGTCACCCAGACAGATTCACTTCATATTATCAGGTCCTGAGTGGAGAGAGTCTGACTGGACGTTGTTACTGGGAGGTGGAGAGGAGAGGAAGAGTTTTTGTAGCAGTCGCATACAAGAATATCAGCAGAACAGGGAGCTCCAATGAATGTAGATTTGGATACAATGACAAATCTTGGGCGTTACGTTGTAAAAAAAACAGTTTCATATTTTGGTCTAACAATATCCAAACTCCCGTCTCTGGTCCTCAGTCCTCCAGAGTAGGAGTGTACCTGGATCACAGAGCAGGTATTCTGTCTTTCTACAGCGTCTCTGAAACCATGACTCTCCTCCACAGAGTCCAGACCACATTCACTCAGCCTCTCTATGCTGGACTTTGGTTGTTTGGTTTTCATAGAGACACTGCTGAGTTCTGTAAACTAAAATAGACAGAAGTGATTTATGGAACAGCAAATTAATTTCTGTTAAACTCATTTTGTGTCCATTTTTGCTGAGACCTGATTTTGTTCACCTGTCAATCAAAGATTGAGGGCGGTACTTTGACATCTTGTCATCATTGTTGTGTACATGTTTGACACACACACACACACACGCACACACGCACACACACACCAGTGACATGATAAAGAAAGTAATCTTGTTTCAAGAAGATAAAATCCTCTGATCTTGTTGTAGGAACAATCAGTCTATTGAGAAGGAAACTCGTCTGTTTGGAACTCTTTTCTTTAAGATGCAATGATTTTATATGAAAGTCTCTTTCAGTTATTGTACAATGTGTAGTTGTGTTAAAGGAAGAGCTTCTTTCAGTGGTCTAGGATTCAAACTGCCTGCAGTCATCAGAGTGTTCCTGTCAGTGGCTTTAGTGGGAATACTTGTTTGTAGCTTTTCTAACTCACCACTGAACTCAAGAAGACAAATATCATTACAGATCAGCTCCAAACTGCCTCATGAGGAGCAGAATGAATCCACATCTCTGGTTCCTAGTAAATCCTTCTCATCAACAATGAGAGCTCTGCTCTTCAGCAGCATGTCAGTGTGTCTTGTATGTAGGAGGGCAAAGCGTTCAGCAGCTTCTTCATGTGTGAGTCCACCAACATGTGAGACTTGAGATGAATCCTCACATGTTAAGTTCAACTCTTACTATTTAGCAACTTGTTGTATTTTATATTTCAACCACAAGATGGCGCCATGATATTTAAAGCACACAGGTGACACGTTACTGCAGGTGATACATGTGATGTTTGATCACCAGTGACGTCATTCTATTATAGGATGCTTTGTTAACGTGTTTGTAAACGTATAAAAGTGGTTTGTAACGTAGAGTTCTTGCTTACAGGTTTTATATAATGATAACGCGTTTGAGTGAAGAAGGACTTCAGAAGTTATTACCGTGATATTATCAAGTGTATCTAGAAGGTCGAACACCAGAAAGGTGTTTTTATCGAAACTTAAGTGTGTCAACTGTTGTGGAAATTTATCACATGGTTATTTTAGTTATAGCTTGTATCCCTTAAACCTGCATATACCACCCTAACCCCCTTTGTTCCCACGAAAAGGCTGGGAACCTGGCCTTGGTGTGCGGCAGCCAACAACATCTGTGAGGGGGAGGGTGAAGGGAGACGAGATAACGCGCATATATACTCTGTTGTGTTTTTTTATTATTGTTAGACCTCCGAACCATCCGTAGGGAAAGAGCTCTATCCATTCAGCTGAATTTTGATTGAAGTGTCTGTTCATTAAAATTGATTTTAATACTTTAAGAAGTTCCATCGTGATTATTTCTCACAGAGAGGTTAACAAGATTTATGTATTTATATGTGAATCACAGATTGTGAATATTAGTTATTGTATGATGCAATCTGCTGACATTATGAAAAACATCAGCTGTGCATGACTGTGGATGATATAAACTCATACTGAGCACACAGATGTTTAAAGATATGAGATAAAGTATTGATCTTTATTCAAATAAGGTTTTAGGTCAATTGTACAGATGCTGATGTTGGGATCAATAGGGGCTTGTGTTTGAGTTATCAGCTTTAAGAAACTGAATTCTTGACATCAATAGAATTATTAATGTGAATAACAATTATTAATGATTATTAATAATAACGGGGCACCACCCTGCGAACAGGGACCGATAACCAAACGATAAAACTAAGTCTCATAATTAGTAGTCACTCATCAGTGACAGTGAAGGTTGGAATCCGAGCGCAGGCTACTACATACAGATCATCACATACATATGCACCATTAATCACAGACGACTGCTCTTTAAAGTATAATAGAGTTTATTAAATTAGAATAATAAAAGATCAGATCAATTAATATCGCAATCAACAAACGCCATCATACAATTTTATGTACCTAATATCTAAAGAAATGAAATAAAAGAGGAGGAGGGTGTGTATATAAGTATGTGTGTATGTGTATGTGTGTGTGTGTCTGTGTATAAAAGGAAGGGGGGTGAGGGCCCTTAACACTCACAGTCAAAGACTACAAAGATGGCCGCTGGCCTACTAGCAGAAGGGGGGTTGAGACTGTGGGTTAAAAAGGGGGAGGTCTTAAGGTATTACCGCTGAACACCACCAGATGGTGTAGTCGAGGGACTTAGACAAACTGGGGGGGGGGGGGTGAACCTTAAGATGCTACCGTGACCCACCACTAGATGGCCTAGTCGAGTGACTTGGGCAAACTGGCGGAGGAGAGGGGGGGGTCGCTGTGTGTGAGCACGTGTGAGAGAGAGAGGGTCAGAGAGAGAGGGGGTCACCTCCTGCTGTGTTGGCAGGAGGGTGAGCCAAGAAAAGGTGGAGAGAAATCGTAAGTCAACATAAATCAAACTTCTGCTGCGATATCCTGAGGAGCATAAGTACGTTATTCTCTCATGCATAAGCATACCGTTGTCGTCTTGAACTGTCGGCAGCTTACACAGTGATGAACACGGCCCTCCGCTCACTCACAGAGTAGAGTTAATGAAGAGAGAAATATCCCACAAAGTTGAATACAAATGAATGAAAATAATCCCAAAGAAAACAGTCAATGCAGTTAATACACAATACAAACGGAACTTCTCTGGTCCGTGATGTTTGTGTATTTACCTCCGTATACTGCGACGGTGTCTTTAACGCGAACAGAATACGGGCAATGCACAGTGGAGCGGAGCTGGGGCCCGCTGAGTGTTGCGCAATACCTTGATATTACGCAATAGTAACGAAACACACAAAAACACGGGAATATCAACATATACATGAATTAACTTGAATGAACTTTAAGTTAACTTAAGCTAAGCTAGCCCAGACACCAATGAACGCTTACTGTTTGAAGCTCGTTGCAGCGGGGAGAGAGTCCGTGCAGGATCGTGCCTCCTTTGTCCAGAAGGGAAGGGGTGGGGGCGGCTTGCTGGGGACACGGCGTTTGCCGGCCCGGTCCGTTGTGGCTCGGCTCGCTTTGGAGCGGGCGCTGGACGTGATCAATCCTCGCTGCAGAGAGGATGATTTAACATCGCGATTGAGACGCTGTGGTCCGTACATCTCATCGGAAATCTTCGGGAAGGAGCGAGTTTTTCAGCTGCTGCTTAGCCGGAATGTGCACAAAAAGAAAACACGGGGAGGAATCGTGGAAGAGATTCGTCCCGGTGGAGTGAGAGGGCCTTGACTCAAAAAGAAAACCGCGGCTACTTCGGCCAGCGAAGATAGCATAAGACCTGTCAGGGTTTGGTGAGGGTTCGAGGCTTTCGTCGACAGCGCGATGCTGGGGGGGGGAGAAAGCTGATGCGTCTCCTTGCGTCCCAGGGACGGATGTCCAGGGTGAAGAACAGCGATTGCTCCCTTGCTCGACCGAGGTCGAAGGGAAAAAGCGTGGAGGTGTGAACTGCAGTCAGTTTTGTTGAACAGTGGCTGAACCACAGGGGTCCTGGTGCTGTCTTGGCTCTCGGCCAATGAGGTTGCAGCGGTGCTCTCAGGTGACTTCAGGAACCATAGTTTTTTGGGGGGGGGGGAATTCACACCCTAATGTGAGATTCCTTCAGAGGGGGTTTGGTGCTCATCAAACCACAATCATGACGAAACCTTTGCTTGCAAAAGGGAAGGCCTGATTTTCTTTGTTCACAGCACATGTGCAGCCATATGCTCAGACCCCAACACTGATCAGCCTTCAACGTTGCAGCTGCAGCTTTTGTTTTCATCACCAGATTACGCTTCATCACCGTAATGACGTCACGTTTGTAAAAGACCAAATCTTTCTGAATTAATAACTTTCTCGCCGGGTGCGGTGGCGCGCGCCTGTGATCCCAGTTACCGGGAGGCTGAGGCTGGAGGATCGTTTGAGCTCAGGAGCTCTGAGCTGCAGCGGACTGATCGGGCGGAAGATCGGGTGTCCGCACTAAGTTCGGTATGGGTATGGTGCTCCTGGGGGAGCCCGGGACCACCAGGTGGTCTAAGGAGGGGTGCACCGGCCCAGGTCGGGGACGGAGCAGGTCAAAGCCCCCGTGCCGCTCAGTAGTGGGATCGCGCCTGTGAATAGACGCTGTAGTGCAGCCTGAGTAACACAGCGGGACCCGGTCTTTATACACTCTGTCTACTGTTCAACAAACAGCTGATACAACAACAAGGTGTTTACATGTTACAGCAGCTTCATCACTGCTTCTTCATATTCTAGTTCCCATCAAAACATTCAGAAACCAGTTGTGTGTGTTTGTCCTACAACGCCTCCACCTGGAGGAGAGGAGCAATGACACCAATCACAGCAGTCAGTGCAGCTCCATACATACAGCGAACTAACGGGGCTTTCTTTATGACGTTCAATCAACGTGATGGAGAGGTGAACAGTCACAAACAAACACTTTCTCTTTGTTTTTTATGTTCAAATAACACAAATATGTCCATAATAATACTTCAAGGTATCAAAATCTGGATCAAAATCATTTATAAATGTGTTTTTCTATCTTGTTGTAAATGTTTTGTTTCATCCATCCATCCATTTTCCTCCGCTTATCCGAGGTCGAGTCGCGGTGGCAGCAGGCCAAGCAGGCTGACCCAGACTTCCCTCTCCGGCAACATGTTCCAGCTCATTCTGGAGGATCCCGAGGCGTTCCCAGGCCAGCTGGGAGATGTAATCCCTCCAGCGTGTTCTGGGTCTTCCTCGGGGTCTCTTCCCAGTTGGACGTGCCTGGAAAACCTCCAGTGGGAGGCGTCCAGGAGGCATCCTAATTAGATGCCCGAACCACCTCAGCTGACTCCTTTCGATGGGAAGGAGTAGCGGCTCGACTCCAAGCTCCCTCCTGATGACCGAGCTCCTTACCCTATCTCTAAGGCTGAGCCCGGCCACCCTACGGAGGAAGCTCATTTCGGCCGCTTGTAGCCGCGACCTTGTCCTTTCGGTCACGACCCAGAGTTCGTGACCATAGGTGAGGGTAGGAACGTGGACCGAGTGGTAAATTGAGAGCTTTGCCTTCCGGCTCAGCTCCCTCTTGATGGTTCAGTGTAGCGCCTGCTTTACTACTGCAGCCGCACCGATCCGCCTGTCGATCTCCCGCTCCATCTTACCCTCACTCGTGAACAAGACCCCGAGATACTTGAACTCCTTCGCTTGAGGTAGGCACTCCGTCCCCACCTGGAGGGAGCAATCCACCGGTTTCCGGCAGAGCACCATGGCCTCAGATTTGGAGGTGCTAACTCTCATCCCCGCCGCTTCACACTCGGCTGCAAACCGCCCCAGTGAATGCTGGAGGTCACGATCCGAGGAGGCTAACAGGACCACATCATCTGCAAACAGAGAGCTGATCCCGAGACCCCCGAACCTGACGTTCTCCGCCCCCAGGCTGCGCCTAGATATCCTGTCTGTGAAAGTCACGAACAGGACCAGGGACAAAGGGCAGCCCTGGCGGAGGCCAAACCCCACCGGGAACGCGTCTGACTTATTGCCGAGAATGCGGACACAGCTCCTACTGCAGTCGTACAGAGACCGGATCGCCCGTTGTAACGGGTCCGGCACCCCATACTCCCGCAGCACCCCCCACAAGAACCCCCGAGGGACCCGGTCGAAAGCCTTCTCCAAGTCCACAAAGCACATGTAGACTGGTTGGGCAAACTTCCAGAACCCCTCCAGTAGTCTTGCAAGGGTAAAAAGCTGGTCCACTGTTCCACGGCCGGGACGGAATCCGCATTGCTCCTCTTGAATCTGAAGTTCGACAAACGGTTGGAGCCTCCTTTCCAGCACCCTGGCATAAGCCTTCCCCGGGAGGCTGAGTAGTGTGATACTCCGGTAATTCGAGCACACTCTCCGGTCTCCCTTTTTGAAGATGGGAATGTTTTCATTGAGTGAATCTTATATCAGCCTTAAATATGAACAGCTGTGAAACAATACAGAGAGCTCATGGTTCAGCAGCACAACACGTGGAGTAGTTACAGAGCAGGTAACACTCTCAACACATGCCATGTGGATGTTTCTGCTTCATGTGCTTCATTTTCCAAAATGTTGGTCTGTTACTCTAATATATATATATTAGTGCTGGGCAAGTTAACGCGTTCATTTCGCGTTAACGCATTCATTAATTAACGCCGACAATTATTTTATCGCGCGTTAACGCATTTTTTAAATTTATTATAATTTTAATTTTTTTATTTTTATTGAAAGACAAGAGAGAATACATATACATAACAACAAGAGGATGACAAGAACAGTGGGATAAAAGCCAGCAAACATCCTATTGTCAGTAATTTTAGTGCACCTATATGCTGAAATTCACGGTAAACGCAGTTAAACGGCACAGATCGGGAGCGAGCGAAGGACTTTGAAGGGTAGCGGAAAGATTAACGTGAGACAACATCCGGTTTCTTCAGACGAACATCCGGTTTTCACAATAAGATGCCAACAAAGTATGAATTATATTCACATTAACTATGAAACATGCTACCTGCATCTCGTGAACCAAATGTTATTGCCCTTTTGTTCATATAGCAGTACTCTTAAAATAAAAGTGCGCAATACACTACTTTTGAATTCATTATTGAACTTTGCCATAACAATGCGATTAATCGCGATTAATCACAAAAATCCATGCGATTAATCGCGATTAAATATTTGAATCGTTGCCCAGCACTAATATATATACTTTACTTTCTGATAAATGAGTGTGTATATTTCTGCTTCATGTGCTTCATTTTCCAAAATTTTGATCTATTTCTCTAATATATATATTTATATACTTTTTACTTTCTGATAAATGAGTTGAAACAAATCATTTATTGGTTAAAATGCTGATGTTTCTCAATGTAAATTAATAAATCATCATGTCTGCACAGTCTTTAATAAACCGTCTTGAGTTTCTCAATTTCACATCAGCCATCAATAAAAGTCTGTCAGTCAACCAGAATAATATTTAATCATTTATTAATAAAGAATTATGCAACACATCATATGAAGGTCATGTCTATAATGCTTAATAAGCACAATCTTAACACATTATAATGTATAAAGATTCATAACAAGGCATCCTATAGGATCATCTCATCACATGTATCACCTGCATCAACTGGACACCTGTGAGACCAGATGTGAAGAAACTAGAATAATAAAACTTAATAAAATGTAAAAGAATAAACTTCATAATTCTCAAAATTCGGACCCTTTGCTTTTTTATTAACAGCATTTACTTGTACTTTTACTTTCAATGCTTACGTACATTTAATATCAGAAAATTACTTTTGATACTTAAGTACAATAAATATCAGATACTTTAAGACTTTTACTCAAATAGTATTCTAATAGGTGACATTTTACTTTTACTGGAGTCATTTTCCAGTAAGGTATCTTTACTTTTACTCAAGTATGGCTTTTGGGTACTTTATACACCACTGCATGGCAGTGGCACTAAAAGGCCATCACTCATTTTCGTTTCCACATTTATGTTTAAAATAAAAAACGTCAATTTGAATAGCTTGTATGCATGATTATCATGCAATTGACAGACAATGTTGATATTGGCATTGGTGTCAGCTGACAAGGTATGTTTATAAATGGCAGTGACACGGCCACCCTACTCACTGTACCTTGCACATGTTTAAAATAAAAACATGAACATATGAACCTGTGTATTATTTGAATAGCTGAGTATTGAATGCACAATAAAAAGGTATGTTTATACATGGCACTAGGCCCAGTTTAATATAAAACACAATTGTATTCAATATATATATTCGGGGGTCCCTGCTCCATCTTTCTATCAGTTTGGGGGTCAAAAGTCTCTCCAGCTGTTAAAGCCGACTGACAGCTGATCCAGCTGTGATCAGAGCCGTCATCAGAAACAGACGTCGCTTCACGTGACGCAACTGAGGAAAGGAAGTCTCATGTATCTTCAAACATATTTCCTCGTTTCCTCTCTCCTCGCATGGTTTCCTCCATGCATCCATGGTGGGAGGGACTAAGACGAAAGGAAAGGACCCGAGTGAGGGAAACGGGGATGCAATTAAGAGACTTGGGATGTAGTCCCAGACGCGAGGAAAAGACGCATGTGAGGGAAATGTGGATGCAATAGGCCCTTTTCACTGCAGCCATTTTGACATGTAATTGCAGGGTAAAAACAGGTGTGATTTTTTTAAATGGCTCTGTTCCATTTAGGTGGCTGGGGCCCTGGTATTGTGCATGCTGGCTCACTGGAATGAATTTGAAACTAAATAGAATGGGACCTTCATCAGTTTGATCAATCACACCTGTGTTTACCCTGCAATTATGTGTCAGATTGGCTGCTGTGAAAAGGGCATATAAAGAGACTTGGGATGTACCCTGTGTTAGGATTGGAGTCAATCATTTAGCAAGCCAGAAGAGTCGGCTTTGATGCAGTTTGTGAAAGTGCCTTGTTTGTCCTATTCAGCGAGTGTGGGTCCTATCTCCTGCATGTGGCCCATGATGAGGGGGACTCGTGGAATGCTGTTGCTCCTGCTAATTCAGACATTAACAGGATGGACAGGTAAAGTAATTGATGTATCATCAGGTTTAAGATTAAATTATTCTTTACATGAAGCTGCACTAATTGATGTTTTATATTCACAATGGATCAAATAATTTCTTGTAATGTGAAGGGAGTTGCAGAGAGTATGGAAACTACAGAGAATTAGTTTTCAGTGGCAAAGCTCTGATCAACACATTGTACACTTGCCCAGCACCAAAGAGCAGACAGAAAAACAATGATGCGCTCTTCTCACAGCAGCCATTTTGACATATCATTGCAGGGTAAACCCAGGTACAATTGATTACGGCCCTGTTTCATTTAGGTGGGCCATGGCCCTGGTATTATGGATGCTGGCTCACTGGAATGACTGACACACCAAAAAGAATGGGCCCACAATTAACTTTATTTTGACCAGTGTCAAAATGGCTGGTGTGGAAAGGACCCATCAGGCTGCATGTCCATGTTGTGTTTACAACTTGTTCTGCTGCCTCATAGTGGCCCCATAAATATTTTAAGTAAAGTTATTAATGCTTGAAATTGCATGGATCAGGTCAAAGGGAAGAATTTGATGCTCATTTTAGAAAGTAAAATATTTTAAATCTGTATTTTCATGTGATGATATAATACACCGCAAGTCATTTTCATTTAAAAAAGATCTGTAAATAAGAAAGAATTTTCAATTTATTACTTAGACTTCAGTACTTCGTTTTTGTGAGAAATCATTGTATTCCCACTGAAATTAGTCATTTATAGGAATTCATTTTCTGAAACACTGATGGAATTAATATTAACTAATATTTTTCCTCTCACTCTAAGGAGTTTGTTTTACTAATCGAAAAAAAAAAAGTAACGCAGTTTACCTCAAAATAATGGATGCTTTGCCTCAGACGCACGTCCTCCTTTCTGCTGGGGGCCATCATTCAGAATAACCACAAGTATTGACTGAATTACAAACATTTTATGCTTAAAATTGGTAGTGTTGGTGTGAAATGCAACCATTGGGACAGAAAGACCAACGGGTACACACACTTATTTTCCACAATTGGCTTTTTCTATTTCATCACATTGCTAAAGGTGGTCATACACTACTGAATCACACATTATCCTGAATGAAGTAGCCGGTTTATCACATTTGTATAATATCTATATTTTCACAGTTCCTCAAACATCTGGTGCACCATTGAGTCCTCCAGTGAGACTGGTCAACTCTGACAGCAGCTGCTCTGGCAGAGTAGAGATCTTGCACAACGGCAATTGGGGGACGGTGTGTGACGATGACTGGGATGGGAATGACGCTCAGGTGGTGTGTCAACAGCTGGGCTGTGGCAGGGCTCTGTCAGCACCAGGAAATGCGCACTTTGGACAAGGAAGTGGACCAATCTGGCTGGATGACCTTCAGTGTTTGGGAACTGAGTCATCACTAACAGACTGTACACACATTGGATTAGGAACCCACAACTGTGTTCATTCTGAGGATGCTGGTGTCGTCTGTGAAGGTAACTTTATACATCTCCAAAAAAAAAAATCTCCACAAATGTAACTGGAGAATTGAAGAACATGTTTATTAATCTCATTCAATCTCACAAACTATACAATAATATATTTACAATAAAGTGCTCCAGGAATTTGTCCTAAAACCCAGTAATGAGTTGGCATTTCTACACTAATGGAAGTCGATGGGATTTTTGACTGGGATGTATTTTGTTCTATGACATGAAATGTCAGTACATATCCCACTCATGAAATGTGAAGCTCTTACGTTTCTTCAAAATTATGGTTGCTAAAGAGTGCCTAAATGAGACTAATGAACATTATCATGCTGAACTATAGTCTGCCTTTAGCTTAGTGGCATGAAGCCATGCCACACAGTGGTGTATTTTGTTTGTTTTAAAGGTTTTGTCTCGACTTCTGTCAATTGCTTATATGATTTAAAAATCCTAAATGTTGTGTTCATTTGTGAAAATGATCTTGGTGAACGGAACATGTTGGTGTCATAAACTGGTTCAGCCACTGAGCTGATTTCCTGCAATAATCCAAAATCCCATTGGCATTTTGTCCAGCGAACCACTGAGGCTAACTTCTGGGTTGGCCTATAAATATGTCATCCCCGCAGCACTCTAGATATCTCCATCATCCTGACAATAACCTGTGAATCAACTCCCAATGTACCCAGATCCAGCTGTCACAGTCCATACAGTTTTGTTTCATTCTTTTCATCTCTTATAGCTTTCACCGCTAATTTACATCCATTGTATGAAATGTTGCGTATCATAGAACCCCACATTTTCCAGATAAACTTCTTTACCTCAGAAGAATCATGTGTGACAGGAAAGTATGATATGGAAGAGTTCATAAAAAAAGAAGCTAAATGATCAAGTAAAGTTATATTGAAGAGATGCGGCCTTTGCTCAATATTGCTGTAATTTGCAACCTACAGTTGCCATGTAGGTTGATGGGATATTTTGCTTTCACTTCAACCAGATGTGACTACAGTGAGACTGGTCAACTCTGACAGCAGCTGCTCTGGCAGAGTGGAGATCTTCCACAACGGCAATTGGGGGACGGTGTGTGACGACGTTTGGGATTTGAATGACGCTCAGGTGGTGTGTCAACAGCTGGGCTGTGGCAGGGCTCTGTCAGCACCAAGAAGGGCACATTTTGGACAAGGAAGTGGACCAATCTGGCTGGATGACCTTCGGTGTTTGGGAACTGAGTCATCACTAAGAGACTGTACACACAGAGAATTAGGAACCCACAACTGTGGTCATTCTGAGGATGCTGGTGTCGTCTGTGAAGGTAACTTTGGACATCTAGAAATTTTTATTTTTTTTTTTTTTTCTGGAATAATATAACTGGATAATTTAGAAAAATCATGTTTGTCATTCGATCTCGCAAACAATGCAGTAATATAGTTGCAATAAAGTGCTCCAGTAATTGGTGTTAAAACCCAGCAATGAGTTTAAGTTCCTGATTAATGGAAGTCAATGGGATTTTTTAGTGTTTTTGGTAAGATGCCTGAAATGAGGTCTGACACAATCTGAAGAGATTCAACCATTTTGTTCTATGACATAAAATACATCAGTAAAAATCCCACTCATGAAATTTAAAGTGTCTGAAAAAAAGATGGTTGCTAAAAAGTGCCTAAATGAGACTAATGATCATCATTCTTATGTCAATTTCTTTTTACTTTTACCCCTAATTTACATCCATTGTAAGAAATATTGCGTGTCATAGAACCCTGCATTTTCCAGACATCTTTACCTCAGAAGGATCATGTGTGAAGGGAGAGTATATGTAAAGAGTTCATAATAAAGATGATAAATGATGATGATAATAATAAAGAAGCTAAATGATAAAGTACAGTTGCATTGAAGAGATGGGGATTTTGCTCAATACTGCTGTTGCCATGTGGGTTGACAGATATTTTGCTTTCACTTCAACTAGATATGAGCGCAGTGAGACTGGTCAACTCTAATGGCAGCTGCTCTGGCAGAGTGGAGATCTTTCACAACGGCAATTGGGGGACGGTGTGTGACGACATTTGGGATGTGAATGACGCTCAGGTGGTGTGTCAACAGCTGGGCTGTGGCAGGGCTCTGTCAGCACCAGGAAATGCACACTTTGGACAAGGAAGTGGACCAATCTGGCTGGATGACCTTCAGTGTTCAGGGAATGAGTCATCACTAAAAGACTGTACACACATTGGATTAGGAACCCACAACTGTGGTCATTCTGAGGATGCTGGTGTCATCTGTGAAGGTAACTTTGTACATCTACACTTTTTATTTTTAATTTTTCCTGCAAAATATAACTGATAATTTAGAAAAATCATTGTGTTTCATTCAATCTCACAAACAATACAGTTGCAATAAAGTGTTGAAGGAATTGGTCCTAAAACCCAGCAATGAGTTAAAGTGCTCAACTAATGGAAGTCAATGGGATTTTTGAAGGTGTTTTTGGTAAGATGCCTGAAATGAGGTCTGTGGTTAACACAATCTGAAGAGATTCAAGCATTTTGTTCTTTGACATGAAATATGTCAGTAAATATCCCACTTGTGAAATTTGAAGCTTTACAGTTTAACAATTTTTTGCTAACAATTGCCTAAATATGACAAATGAACGTCCATTCTTTTTATCTTCGTCTCTTTTTACTTTTACTCCTAATTTACATCCATGGTATGAAATATGGTGCGTCATAGAATCCTACATTTTCCAGATCATATCTCATCGTCTCCTCAGAAGAATCATGTGTGAAGAGAGTATGTAAGCGATGATAATAATAAAGAAGCCAAATGATAAAGTACAGTTGCGTTGAAGAGATGGGGCTTTTGCCCAATACTTCTGTTGCCATGTAGGGTGATGGATATTTTGCTTTCACTTCAACCAGATGTGACGACAGTGAGACTGGTCAACTCTAAAAGGAGCTGCTCTGGCAGAGTGGAGATCTTCCACAACGGCAATTGGGGGACGGTGTGTGACGACGTTTGGGATTTGAATGATGCGCAGGTGGTGTGTCACCAGCTGGGCTGTGGCTGGGCCCTGTCGGCACCAAGACTGGCACATTTTGGACAAGGAAGTGGACCAATCTGGCTGGATGACCTGCAGTGTTTGGGAACTGAGACATCACTAATGCACTGTACACACAGTGGATTAGGAACCCACAACTGTGGTCATTCTGAGGATGCTGGTGTAGTCTGTGAAGGTAACTTTGTATAGCTGCACCTTTTCTTTTTTCTGCATCAATATAATTGGAGAATTACTAAAACATTATTAATTTAACCTTGCAGGTTTGCAGTAGGACATCTGTTGACACCGACCATTGGACCAAAAACCTGTGAGTACGAAATGTAACCAGGTATCAGAGCTGACATCGCAGCACAGTGAACTGTTCTGAATTCATGACTGTTTCTTTTCGTCTTGATCTTTAGGAGAGGACTGACCGAATGCTGTGTGTATATCTGTATTTAAATACAAAATGACATCAAGAGTATACAAAAATAAAATCAATATTCACACTCTCATATTTCATTCAATCATTTCTACTCTGCTCAAAATCAACATATTTGGTGTCATTACTTGATATCTAGCTGTTCTGCACCCTTGCAATATGAACCCGCGTTTCATGTGGGGTACATGGAGACAAGACTATCGCACATGCTCAAACTAGCGCTAACTTAAGCGAGAGTGACTCGCACATGCTAACTAACATGCTACAAATTACACACTCTTCAGTAATATTTAACCAACAGATTTAGCATGAAAAGACTCATTAAAACCTACAGATTTTACTAGAAAATATTCTTATTAGTGTGTCTAGCACTACACGATCAGTCTTAACACAATACTTAACCTCTAAAATATAACATGAAACGTATTGGTCTTCTCCAAAATGATTGTAAATATTGGTCCCATTTGATGTTTTGTGCACTTTGCATGTCAGAAGTTACCAGCGGCTCTAGCCATGCTCATGTTCCAGGACTTTGTTTGAAAGTGCCGGTGGACAGATGACACTAACCCAAGAAAAGTGGAAAAATGAGGCAGGGAAACGTGTGGCTTGTCTTCTCAAGCGATGAGAAGACGCTGCATGCGCACATGCAAGTTGTGCGACAAAACCAAAGCGCTTCAGTGCCAATTGGGTATTGTCTTGTATGCCTAAAGTTAGCCAGGTTGAATTTGATAGCACTGGCCATCTTGACATGCTTTTTAAAATGCACACATTCAAATGTAGAATATTTAAAATCCGACACCACCTTGAACTTTTCTACTTAATAAAAACATCCGGTTTCTTTGTTCAGCTGGATAAATTGCTGAACCAGATGCATGCAGTCCATGGTTGCCGTCAGTTCAATAGAAAGAGCAGTGTCTTCAACATATTTGTTGACAGATTGGCAGACTAAAGGCAGGTCATTGATGTACAAGCTAAACAACATGGGACCCAGTATTGATCCTTGAGGTACACCATTGTTCCAGTGAAGGCATGTTGAGTAATTCCAAAGCGTCCACTTGGCTTCCTGTTATCTCCACCAGGATGATCATGTGATCGGTGCAGTGTATATGTGTCTGTAGCATTTCCCTGTTTGTCCACGGCCGATCCTGCATTCCTCTGCAACAAATTGCATTCTATTTTCAGTGCTCTGTTATGGCTGCATGCATGGTCATCCACCTCTTGTGGACAGATGGGTTTGTGGTTTGGCTAATATAATGGACGGCAAACACTGAATGGAATTACCAGTATACACACTGCTGTATAACTCGTGGCCAATGCTCTGGGGCTCGCTTTTATTGTTTTGGACGGTATGTTTAACTCCCAAAAGCTAGAGTAGCAACATGTTCGGCACATACAGTTGAGGTGAAATGTCAGTACCCTAATCTGACATTTCGCCTCTATTTTAAGAATAATAATGTAGTTCAACTGTCCTATGGAAAATGTCAGCCCTCCATAACCTTGGTTGGACATCTGGGATGCATTCCGTCATTTGTCAAGGGGACATGCACTAACTGTCACCTGAGGAATGATGCTCGAAATCGGATACAATACAGCCAAACCCTGGTCAAAAACGTAATTGTTTTTTTTGCGCCCCTTGTAATCTAACAGGGGGACATGGACTGACCATCATCCGAGGAACGGGGCTCAAAATCTGATACAATACTAACGAACTGGGGCATGGAACTGAGTTTGGAATACCAGGGGCACGAAACAGAATTTGGAATACCAGGGGCGCGAAACTCTGGGGCGCTGGAGATGAGTGTTTACCCAGGGAGGGGTGCTTAAGTGTGGGGGCCTGAGACCTCGTGGAGAGCGTGGTTAGAGGGGGGGTTGCCGGTTGTGTCTCTGCGGGGTTAGGGTGAGGGGTGGCTGGGTAATTGTGCCGAGCACCCCTGGAGGGTGGATGTGTGGGAAACGGGGGGGTGTTGTGGAGGTACTTTATCCAGGAAAGGTGCCTTTTTTCTGGGTATGAGTGAGTGAATGTATGGGGTGTTGTTGAAGGGTGTTTTATTCATTTTGCTAATTTCTTTCAGCCTCCATCAGCCAGAGGTCATGTTAGGTAGTGCAGGGGGATGTTGTGGATGTATTGTAGCCAAGTAAAGTGCCTCGTTGCTGGGTAGTATGTGTGGATAGTGGGGGGCTGTTCTGGAGGTCCTGTATCCATATACAGTGCCTCATTGCTGGGGGTGTATTGGTGTACAGTGGGTGTCTGTTCTAGAGGTCCTGTATCCAGGCAAAGTGCCTTGTTGCTGGGGGTGTATGTGTGGATGGTGGGGGCCTGTCCTGGAGGTATTGTGTCCAGGTAAAGTGCCTCATTGCTGGGGGTGTATGTGTGTACAGTGGGGGCCTGTTCTGGAGGTCCTGTATCCAGGCAAAGTGCCTTGTTGCTGGGGGTGTATGTGTGTATAGTGGGAGCCTGTTCTGGAGGTCCTGTATCCAGGTAAAGTGCCTTGTTGCTGGGGCTGTATGTGTGGATAGTGGGAGCCTGTTCTGGAGGTCCTGTATCCAGGTAAAGTGCCTCGTTGCTGGGGGTGTATGTATGGATAGCGGGGGCTTGTTCTGGACGTATTGACTGTCAGGACAGCAGAGTTGCTGCCCATCTTTCGGCGCAGGCTGAAAACTCACCTGTTCAAGAAGTACGACCCTGAGCCTTCCACTTAGCTCTTATTGTATTCATACGCGTTTGTTGCACTTATTGTATTAGTTTGTTTCTGCACTGTACATTTGCTCTGGTTTATGGAAATAACAGATCATGACGAGACAGTTCTTTCTAATTAATGAAGAGACGTTTGTGGTCCTTTTTTCAGACCTAAAATGAACATATATAAACCAAATGGTAAATTAGAAAACAAATCAGGACAACTTGCGGTTCAAGCGAGGATCGGGGAGGGAGGAAAGGACAGAGACTTGGGATGGACCCAAATTCACTGAATTATCAAATCACTCTATTCACAAAGTCAGAAATTATATTCGATTAGATTTAAAGACTGTTGATTTCTAGTGCCCTTACTTTCCTTGAAGTGGCTATCTGGGAATCCAGCACTAGCAGTGTTTCCAGTCAATTGTCAAGCTAATTTTAGGCAAACTCTCCATCGACTGGTTCGGAGCAAGTAAACAACGTAGTTTTGTCTGAAATTGGCACCATAGGCTAGGTATGGCTGTAATCCACCCGAAGAGAAAAAAAAGGACCATCTGACCAAGAGGACTTCAGGAATTTGTTTAAATTGGCATTTATATGTAGATATCTGTTTATAGCGATTACATCCTTCGTTTGCTTTGTGCTTTTGTGTTTAAGCATCTATTCTCTGTACGTCAGTGGCGGGCAGTGCATTTTATACCTGGGCCTGCACTCGTAAAAATGAAGCTCAACACCTACAAATACATGAATACCGGCATGACGGGATGCGGCGGCATGAACGAACAATGAGTCAAAATCAATAACGCTAAAACATGTAGTATAATAAATTAAAAATAAAAGAGCACGGGCCATTCAAATATTATTCATATCAGAGGGAACAATATTACCCATATCATGAAAACGACACGATAGAAACATTAACAGAGTTGTAACTCTCCATCACTCCCTCCAGCAAATACACGACTCCATAGTTCTTGTTACTGACGGATTTATTTGTCTGTCAACACCGAGAGGGAAAATGAGTCCACTTGAAAACACATGAATCTCCAAAGTAGCTCACTTAAAAACTTTGCACAGAGTATATAGACCGCTGCCGCTTCGCGCGTGGTCTTGTTGCTGTGCACCGGCTAAATGTGTCCCCCGCGCAACATGGGATGTAACAATAGTTCCTATCACATATAAACCCAAACGAAAATTGATATAAGTTGTATAAATAATATAAACAAGCATATTAAATGACATAGATCATATTTATGAGAGTTAAAGCTACTGCAGTTAATTTACCAGAGCTGCTGTTCACTATTTAGCTGTTCATCCTACTTTCTTTGTTAACAAAGAGTTTAATCTCACGGTTCTGTACATCCGTGCATTTTTAGTTCCAGTAAGAAGTCCTTCTCGATTCATGGATGCCAGTGAAGACAGTCGAGTCTCCCCAGTTGTATTTCTTGAATAGGTTTTAATGCGTTTGAGGCTGAAAATGTCTGCTCGACAGAGGCAGCAGATTTTGAGATCGTCACCGCTCAACATGTCAGGCTAGCTCACTGACCAATCACATATGGCTAAGCCAGCTAGAAGGCTCTGGCACGTCAAAGAATACGCCCAACATGTCAAACTAAAGATCCGATTGGTTGAAGACTATGACAAACAATATCGTCCCCATTCACTTAAACTGCACATGGATTCACTTGTGTGCAGGGCTCGGGCCTCTCTTCTTACCTAGAGACACAGGTGAAATCTGATTGGATAAAAGCTCTACTTAAAACAAGCTACACTGGAAGCAGAGCAACTGGGGAAAAATATTTTTATAAATTATGAGTAGAAAAATTATTAAATTATAAAATAGATAACATTGTGATTATGTTTAGGCCAGAAGAGAAGTATGGGGTCAGATCAGTCTCAATAATCACAAATGCACACAGAAAGATTCACAAATGCGTACAGAACAATTCACAAATATATTCGATTTACAAATGCACGCAGAACGATTTACAAATGCACGCAGAACGATTCACAAATACATTCCAATGCACAAATAAATAAATTACGATTTATATAAATGTAAAAATAAATCACAAATATATTTCTGCATTTGTAAGTATTTCTGTGTGGATTGTTTACATTTGTTTGTGGATTTGTATGCATTTATTTGTGGATCGCACTGCATTTCTTTACAGATCTCTGCACGGATTATTGAGACTCCCCTGACGTCGCTAGATTCACAAATATGCGTTTTTTCAACATTCTCTTTTTCAACCAATCACATGAGCACAGCTCCCCCCCTCCCCTCCCCTCCCCACGAGGGTGGCAGCGTTAGAGATACGCAATTTGCGGAAGCGACAGGGGGAGCTCAAAGGCACTTCGTATAAATATATACATACATATAAATATATTCATATAGATACATACCTATATATACATACTTATATATGTATATATATATCCAAATCAATAGGTTATATGGGTTGCTATCATTCTAAACAGTACAATGCATATTATCCAGGTTTACAATTTGAATTCCTTCAGTCTGCATGAAAGTGTGTATCGTTGCCATGGCAACATGTACCAATTGATGTTAGCCTATATTAGCTTGCTGATGAAAACTAGTAGCCATACTATTACAATTCGGCCTTTTTTTACGAAACTAATTACAACTACCAACAGTCAGTGGTGTATAGTGGTGACGAAGACCAACACCCGTGGATCGCTAGCGAGTTAGTGAGCTGAGGAAGTGTTGACAGTTGTGATACGGGATTGACGGGAGCCGAGAGAGCGCAGCATTAGCATTGGCGTTAGCATTAGCGTTAGCATTAGGGAAATCCTTCGCAGCTGTGTGCAAGCTGTCTGTGACGCTGAACACACCTCTACCTGCCTCAGCGGCCTGTGAAAGGATATTTAGCATCGCAGGACTAGTCTTCAGCCCAAGAAGAGCGAGCAATTTTGAAAACCAACTTCTTTTGAAGATGAACAGGACATGTTTCAGTTTCAAGTAATGACTGGGTTACTTTCGGTGCTGCTTTAGTATTGATCATGTTTTGATATTTGAGTCATGTTGTGGATGATCAGATGGAGTTATGATGGCAGCAGTCGCCCAATTGCAGATTCAGCTTGAGCAAAACCTTTGCCTATTGTGTTCAAATCAGCCCACAGGAGTTTACAAGGCAGCGTCCTTTCTCTAAACACTGACCTGATGCATCAAGTGGATATGTTTTGCTGAACACAATATTATGCATTTGTCCTCTACATCCTCTAGTCGGAATGAGCAGACTTATAAACGCACTGTTACAACTCCTTCATAGTGTCATATTGCTTTTCGGAGAATTATGATGATACATTCATAGTAGATGCAAAAGTATACTTATGTACAATATATTATGTTGAACAATTGTTGCTCCTGATGGATCACAGCCAGCCCAGTTATGTTCAACACAGCTCCATGTGCTTGTGGTGCCACAGCACTTAAAAGAATAAACTTCATCATTCTCACAATTCTGACCCTTTGCTTTTTTATGAACAGCATTTACTTGTACTTTTACCTTCAATGAACAGGTTATGATGTTCATTTAATGTTCAGGTTATGATGTACATTTAATATCAGAAAATTACTTTTGTACTTAAGTACAATAAATATCAGATACTTTAAGACTTTTACTCAAGTAGTATTCTAATAGGTGACTTTTTACTTTTACTGGAGTAGTTTTCCAGTAAGGTATCTTTACTTTTACTCAAGTATGGCTTTTGAGTACTTTATACACCACTGACAACAGTCATACCTTCAAGGACCTTAATATGTCGCTTCCGCAAATTGCGTATCTCTAACGCTGCCACCCTCGTGGGGAGGGGAGGGGGGGAGCTGCGCTCATGTGATTGGTTGAAAAAGAGAATGTTGAAAAAACGCATATTTGTGAATCTAGCGACGTCAGGGGAGTCTCAATAATCCGTGCAGAGATCTGTAAAGAAATGCAGTGCGATCCACAAATAAATGCATACAAATCCACAAACAAAAGTAAACAATCCACACAGAAATACTTACAAATGCAGAAATATATTTGTGATTTATTTTTACATTTATATAAATCGTAATTTATTTATTTGTGCATTGGAATGTATTTGTGAATCGTTCTGCGTGCATTTGTAAATCGAATATATTTGTGAATTGTTCTGTACGCATTTGTGAATCTTTCTGTGTGCATTTGTGATTATTGAGACTGATCTGACCCCATAGAGAAGGCCTTGCAGGCCCTGACGGCCCACCACTGCTGTACGGTTACAAGGACCTGTACCTACCTACCTACGTGTGCACATGGTCCTCCAGGAAGACCCTGCGTTTCATGTTGTAGTTTAGTGGTTAAGTATTTTATAAAAAGACTGATCGTGTAGTGCTAGCTACACTAACAAGATAGCTTTCCTAAAATTTCTGGCTCCTGCACATCAAAATCGGTAGGTTTGAACGAGTCGTTTCATGCTAAATGTTACTGAAGGACGTGTAATTTTTAGCATGTTAGTTAGCAGTGGCAGCTGGTCAATAGAGGGCCATGGGGCATGGCCCCACCATGAGCCACACGAAAAAAAAAAAAAAAACTATAATAATCATAAATTATACAAATTGTCAATATGTGTTTTTTAACTATGGAATATACCCAGTAATGTGTGTACAATATGATATCTGCGCAAAATATATGCTTTTCCTGCTCGTCCTCTCCCCGTGTGCTCGTGCTCTCTGCCTGTGTGCACAACGCGTCTGAGAACGCGCAGCTAGGGGGGCCTGATCGTTTTGGCCCAAAAAAGACGGGTCTATGAAGCAGTTTAGCCAATTGCTGATTCAAGATATAAATGAGTGACATACAATTGAGCCAATCAGCGCCCTCAAATAGATTCAGCTATGGGCCAGAACGATCAGGCCCCCCTAGATGCGCATTCTCGTCAGGAGAAGTCTCTACAGGCGCCCGCGCGAGCACTCCAAGACCCGTTTGAGAGGAGAACTTTGGCGGAGGTTCTGCAGCCAAAGAGCTGATATCAGATCAGCCTGACCTCACAATCAGACAGCAGACTACATGCGAAGCTTCACTACTTCGTACAAGTCAGTCAATCAACTTCCTTTCTTCCGAAAAGTATGCTGATTACTTCGACATACCATACGTATCCACAGGCAGGGGCGGACTGGCCATCGGGGATACCGGGGGAATCCCCGGTAGGCCGACGGGGTTTGGGACTATATTATGTGCTTCACAGAACACATTCAATTTACTCCAATACCGAAAGTCAATAATCAGTGAAAACTGTAACAGTATAAACTGACATTATACTACTCCTCGCGATCCGAGGACGCCATAGCACGGCTGGACACTACGGTGCTTTTAAAAACTTCTCCATAACCGCGGTCTGCGCCATGCGGTCGTGCCGGGCGTCTGTCGGGGCGGGGCCGGCGGAGGTGCGAATGGCCGCCGTAGACCGGCGAAATACATGCCGTGTATTTAGTGGGCCGGTCTGACAGTAACTCCCGGGCCACTTTTTCCCCCCTATATTAACAGTGAAAACTCATCATAGCTTAATTTAACATCAGTATTCATAATTACACTTCATGTTTACTTCTCCTGATCTTTACCTCCTATAACAAGGTCCATAGGGGCATCTCAATAAACAAACATGTTATATTGTATTATACTATACAAGTGTTATTTACTGCTTTTTTTCATGTTGGAATAAATGTTAAATATTTAACTGCCAAGTAATAATGAGTGTTTGATGCTAAATTTTTTTTGCATGAAATCATACTGGGATGTTTGCTGAAATTGGTAGGATGGCCCTACCTAGAAAATGTTCCACCAGCTGCCACTGTTAGTTAGCCTGTGCTAGTCCCTCTCGCCTAAGTTGGAGCTAGTTTGAGCATGTGCGATAGTCTTTTCTCCATGTACCCCACATTAAACGCGGGTTCATTTTGCAGGGTTGCAGAACAGCTAGATATCAAGTAACGACACCAAATATGTTGATTTCGAGCATAGTAGAAATGATTGAATGAAGTACGAGAGTGTGAATATAGATTTTATTTTCTTGATGTCATTTTGTATACATTTAAACACATACACAGCATTCGGTCAGTCCTCGCCTAAAGATCAAGACAAAAAGAAAGTTATGAATTCAGAACAGTTCACTGTGCCGAGATGTCAGCTCTGATATCTGGTTATATTTCGTACTCACAGGTTTTTGGTCCAATGGTCGGTGTTAACAGATGTCCTACTGCAAACCTGCAAGGTTAAATTAATAACCATATGTTAGTAATCCTCCAGTTTTATTTATGCAGAAAAAAAGTGGTGGAGATGTATAAAGTTACCTTCACAGACGACACCAGCATCCTCAGAATGACGACAGTTGTGGGTTCCTAATCCTCTGTGTGTACAATCTTTTAGTGATGACTCAGTTCCTGAACACTGAAGGTCATCCAGCCAGATTGGTCCACTTCCTTGTCCAAAATGTGCACTTCTTGGTGCTGACAGAGCTCTGCCACAGCCCAGCTGTTGACACACCACCTGAGCATCATTCAAATCCCAAACGTCATCACACACCGTCCCCCAATTGTTGTGGAAGATCTCCACTCTGCCAGAGCAGCTGCTGTTAGAGTTGACCAGTCTCACTGTGGTCATATCTGGTTAAATTGAAGAACAAAAATCTCTCAACATATGGCAACAGCAGTATTGAGCAAAAGCCCCATCTCGTCAATGTAACTGAACTTTATTTAATCATTTAGCTTCTTTATTATTAATATGATGAAGTCTTACATATCATACACATGTTACGTTCACACATGATTCTTCTGAGGTAAAGACAAGAAATTATTAGGAAAATGAGGGGTTCTGTGATATGCAATATTTCATACAATAGATGTAAATTAGGGGTAAAGTAAAAGAGTTTGAGATTAAAAAAAAAAAATAAAAACATATTCAAGAAGTACAACTGGGGAGGCTCGACTGTCATCTCTGGCGTCCCTGAATAGAGACGGCCCTTTTGCTGGAACTGAACTACATCGATGTACTGTACAACCATGACATTGAACTCTTTGTAATCAAAGAGAGGAGGATGGACTTGTCTTTAAATAGTGAACAGCAGCTTTGGTAAGTGAACTACTTTTTTTTTTTACATCGGCAGTGTCGTTACTACGGTTTTACATTTCTTTATTGTATCGTTTTTATGAAATGGTTAATATTGTTTTCTTTGATGTGAATAATATTTGAATGGCCCCGTGCCCTTGAGTGTGTGACGGAATGCATGTTTTAGCAATGTAATTTTGCTGGAATGAGCAGAGGCCTGTTGAATCATGTTATTTGAGTTTTATGTTATTCTACCCGCTTTGTTGTCAAATAAATGTAGGCGACTGGTTCTTGAGTTTGTTCACGTCATGGTGTTAATTACATTGATTTTGACTAAATGCATTGCCCGTTAATGACGAAGCATAATAGTGAGGTTATTAGGAGGTGGTTGAACTGTAGGACAGCACTGATGGCCCAAGTATAAAATGTATAGCCTGCCACTGGTTTTAGGACTATTTCCAGCAGCACTTTATTGTGTGAAATTGAACAATTTATTTATTTATTTATTTATTTTTTTTTTTTTTTAATTCTCCAGTAATATTTGTTCAGAAAAAAAAAAAAGAGAAATTTGGAGATTTACAAAGTTACCTTCACAGATGACACCAGCATCCTCAGAATGACGACAGTTGTGGGTTCCTAATCCTCTGTGTGTACAGTCCGTTAGTGATGACTCATTCCCTGAACACTGAAGGTCATCCAGCCAGATTGGTCCACTTCCTTGTCCAAAATGTGCACTTCCTGGTGCTGACAGAGCCCTGCCACAGCCCAGCTGTTGACACACCACCTGAGCATCATTCAAATCCCAAACGTCGTCACACACAGTTCCCCAATTGTCGTTGTGGAAGATCTCCACTCTGCCAGAGCAGCTGCTGTTAGAGTGGACCAGTCTCACTGTGGTCATATCTGTTTGAAGTGAAAGCAAAATATCTGTCAACCCACATGGCAACATTAATATTGACAAAAAGCCATCTCTTCAATGTAACTGCACTTGATCATTTAGCATCATCATGAACTCTTACATATACTCTCACTTCACTCATGATTCTTCTGAGGAAATGAGAACTTAACTAGAAAATGTGTGGTTCTATGAAATGCAATAGATGTAAAAGGAATAAGAGATTAAAAGATAACATGTAGCAAAACTCCGTATAAAATGTGACAGATGGTTCTGGGTACATTGGGAGTTGATACACAGGTTAACGGACAGGATGACGGAGATATCTAGAACAGTGGTTCTCAACTGGTCTGGCTGCGGGACCCACCATCACCCCTTAATGACAAGCCGCGACCCACGGCCATAAATTATATATAATTTAATAATAAATAACGACTGGATTAAAAACAAATTACGTAACAGATTAAATTTAGAGAAGTAATTTTCACTGAAATAATCTGCAGCTTTCAATTCAGTTCATTCAGTGTGAAGTGAAAACCACGTTATATTTTTCTCATCCTCTAAAATGAGAAAGTAGTGTTGGAAGAATTCACCTCTATGAGTCTGTCCAGTAAGAGTCTAATGACTCTGGTCTCTCTCCCTCCCTCTCCCCCCCTCTCTCTCCCTCTCTCTCCCTCTCTCTCCCCCAGTGTGTGTACATCTCACTCAAGTCAAGAAACTCTTCAGAATGCCCATATTTGATTGGATGAGCTGCGCATTGATCGGTGCATTTCCTGCACCGCTGAACAAGAGCCGTAAATGCTGGAATAATTCCGCTGCTTAAAAAATGCCCTTCAAAATGAAATCTTTTTTTTGTCAGGCAAAGGCCCGCGACCCACTGAAACCGGGTCCGCGACCCACCAGTTGAGAATCACTGATCTAGAGTGCTGCAGGGATGACATTTTTGTAGGCCAACCCGGAAGTTAGCCTCTTACTGGTTCCCTCGACAAAGCCAATGGGATTTTGGATCATTTCCAAAATAAAATCTTTGGCTAAACTAGTTAATGGTACGAACACATTTTGTGTCCTAAGCTCATCTTCACAAATCAACACCACTTTTATCATTATGTAAATCATAGATTCAATCAGCATAAGTAAAGAGATGATGTTAAGCCAAAACAAACTACAGCACAGTCTCATGACTTCACGCCACCGACCTAAAGGCAGACTGTAGTTCAGCATCATGATGTTCGTTCGTCTAATTTAGGCACTTGTTAGCAACCATCTTTTTTTAACAAACTTAAAAGCCTCAAATTTCACAAGTGGGATATTTACTGATGAATTTTATGTCATTGAACAACATTTTAAAATCTCTTAATCTCGTATTATCCAGACCTTATTTCAGGCATCCTAACTATGTTTCTCCAAAATTCTCCAGTTATAACTGTGCAGAATTCTTTTTTAAATTGAATGTACAAAGTTACCTTCACAGATGGCACCAGCATCCTCAGAATGGCGACAGTTGTGGGTTCCTAATCCTCTGTGTCTACAGTCTGTTAGTGATGACTCAGTTCCTGAACACTGAAGGTCATCCAGCCAGATTGGTCCACTTCCTTGTCCAAAATGTGCACTTCCTGGTGCTGACAGAGCCCTGCCACAGCCCAGCTGTTGACACACCACCTGAGCGTCATTCAAATCCCAACTGTCGTCACACACCGTCCCCCAAGTGCCGTTGTGGAAGATCTCCACTCTGCCAGAGCAGCTGCTGTCAGCATTGACCAGTCTCACTGTAGTCATATCTGGTTGAAGTGAAAGCAAAATATGGCAACAGTAGTATTGACCAAAAGCCCCATCTCTTCAATGCAACTGAACTTTATCCAATCATTTAGCTTCTTTATTATTATGATAATTTTTTTAATCATCTTTATTATGAACTCTTTCCATATATTCTCCCTTCACACATTATTCTTCTGAGGTAAAGATGAGAAATTATCTGAAAATGTGGGGTTCTATGATACGCAATATTTCATACAACGGATGTAAATTAGGTGTAAAGTAAAGACTTTGAGATGAAAAGAATGAAAGAAAACAAAGTATAAACATTGACAGATTGAGCTGGTACATTGGAAGTTGATTCACAGATTATTGGTCAGGATGATAGAGATGTCTAGAGAGTGCCGCGAGGATGACGTATTTTTGTAGGCCAACCCGGAAGTTAGCCTCTCACTGGTTCCCTGGAGAAAAAGCCAATGTGATTTTTGCAGGAAATCAGCTCTGTGGCTAAACTAGCTTATGACACCAACATCTTTCCAAATAAACACCACATTTATCATTATTTAAATCATAGATGCAATCGGCAGAAGCAACGACATAACGTCAAGACAACTAAACTACACCACTGTCTCACGATTTCATGCCGCCACCACCACTGAGCTAAAGGCAGAATATAGTTCAGCATGATGATCAATGGTCCAATTTAGGCACTTGTCAGCAACCATCTTTTTTAAGAAACGTAAAAGCTTCAAATTTCACAAGTGGGATATTTACTGACATTTTATGTTATCGAACAAAATGTTAAAATTTCTTAATCTCGCGTTAACCACAGACCTTATGCATCTTACCAAAAACCCAGTCAAAAATGCCATCGACTTCCATGAGTGCAACTTGTTTGCAGTAAAGCTTTTATCCAATCAGATTTCACCCCCATGTTGTCTCCAAGTAAAATAATCTGGCCGGACACCTTCAGAATTACAACTCAATCCCTTTGCAGTTTAGGTAAATGGGACGATATTGTTGATTGCCATAGTCTTCAACTAATCCGATTTTTAGTTTGACATATTAGGCGTATTCTTTGACGTGCCAGAGCCTTCTAGCTGGCCTACCAAAGTAGGTCTTCATTAACGTGCAGCTTGATTGGTCAGTGGGCTAGCGTGACTGTTGTGAAACTAGCTAGCAGAACTTTGTAGCAGTAAGAGTTGAAGTTTAAAGCTATGGAAGACATTTTTAGCGTTTTGGCATGTTTGGCGGCGACAATCCCAATATCTACTGCCTCTGTCGAGTGGACACTTTCAGCCCTGAAACGCATTCAAGAAGTACAACTGGGGAGCCTAGACTGTCATCACTGGCGGCCATGAATAGAGAAGGACATCTTGCTGGAACTGAACTGCATCGATGTACTGTACAACCGTGACATTGAACTCTTTGTAATCAAAGAGGATGGACTTTGTCTTTAAAATGTGAACAGCAGCTTTGGTAAGTGATTTTTTTTTCCCATCTGCAGCATCGTCACTGCCGTTTTACATTTTTTTATTGCATCGTTTCATGAAATGGTTAATATTGTTTTCTCTGATGTGAATAATATTTGAATGGCCCCGTGCCCTTGTGTGTGACGAAATTTGTGTTTTAGCAATGTAATTTGCAAGAATGTGCCGAGGCCTGTTGAACCATGTTATTTGAGTTTCATGTTATTCTACCTGCTTTATTGTCAAATAAATGTGTGAGACTGGTTCTTGCGAGTTTTTTCACATCATGGTGTTAATTACATTGATTTTAACTAAATGCATTGCCAGTTAATGACGAAGCATACCGTCATGAGGCGTAATAGTGAGGTTATTAGGAGGTGGTTCAACTGTAGTAGGACAGCACTGATGGCCCAAGTATAATATACATGGCCTGCCACTGGTTTTAGGACAGTTTCCAACAGCACTTTAATGTAACTATACCACTGCATCGTTTGGGACATTGAATGAAATTAATAACCATGTTTTTTGTAAATTCCCCAGTTATAATTGTTCAGGAAAAAAACAATTGTGTACATGTACAAAGTTACCTCCACAGATGACACCAGCATCCTCAGAATGACGACAGTTCTGGGTTCCTAATCCTCTGTGTGTACAGTCTGTTAGTGATGACTCAGTTCCTGAACACTGAAGGTCATCCAGCCAGATTGGTCCACTTCCTTGTCCAAAATGTGCACTTCCTGGTGCTGACAGAGCCCTGCCACAGCCCAGCTGTTTACACACCACCTGAGCATCATTCACATCCCAAACGTCGTCACACACCGTCCCCCAATTGCCGTTGTGGAAGATCTCCACTCTGCCAGAGCAGCTGCTGTCAGAGTTGACCAGTCTCACTGTAGTCACATCTGGTTGAAGTGAAAGCAAAATATCTGTCAACCTACATGGCAACAGCATTATTGACCAAAAGCCCCATCTCTTCAATGCAACGACTTTAGAATTTAGCTTCTTTTCATTATTAACTCCCGACATATCATACTCTCCCTTCACACATGATTCTTCTGAGGCAACGATAAATTATCTGGAAAATGTGAGGTTCTATGAAATGGATGTAAATTAGGTGTGAAAGTCATAACAGTTAAATGACACAAAACTAGGTATAAACTGTGACAGATGGATCTGGGTATATTGGGAGTTGATACACAGGTTAACGGTCAGGATGATGGCGATATCTAGAGACTGCTGCGGGGATGACATTTTGTACGTCAACCTGGAAGTTAGCCTCAGTGGTGCCCTCGACAAAAAGCCAATGGGATTTTGGATTATTGACAAAATAAAATCTTTGGCTAAACCAGTTTATGGTACAAACACATTTTGTTTCCCAAGATCATCTTCAGAAATGACCACTTTTATCATGATTTATATCATAGATGCAATCGGCATCTATGATTTAAAGTCAGACTGTAGTTCAGCATCATGATGTTCGTTCGTCTAATTTAGGCACTTGTTAGCAACCATCTTTTTTTAACAAACTTAAAAGCATCAAATTTCACAAGTGGGATATTTACTGATTCATTGTATGTCATAGAACAAAATGTTGAAATCTCTTAATCTCGTGTTATCCACAGACCTTATTTAGGGGTCTTACCAAAATCCCAGTCAAAAATCCCATTGACTTCCACGAGTCTAAATATTCAACCCAAAGATGGTTTTAAGACTATTTCTAGCAGCATTTTATTGCAGTATTGTTTGTGAAATAGAACGAAATTAGTAACAATGTTTTTTCTAAATTCTTTAGTTATATTTGTACAAAAAAAAAAAAAAAAAAAAAAAAAAAAAAAAGAAAGTGTAGCGGTACAAAGTTACCTTCACAGATGACACCAGCATCCTCAGAATGACCACAGTTGTGGGTTCCTAATCCTCTGTGTGTACAGTCTGTTAGTGATGACTCAGTTCCTGAACACTGAAGGTCATCCAGCCAGATTGGTCCACTTCCTTGTCCAAAATGTGCACTTCTCTGTGCTGACAGAGCCCTGCCACAGCCCAGCTGGTGACACACCACCTGAGCGGCATTCAAATCCCAACTGTCATCACACACCGTCCCCCAATTGCCGTTGTGGAAGATCTCCACTCTGCCAGAGCAGCTGCTGTCAGAGTTGACCAGTCTCACTGTGGGCATATCTAGTTGAAGTGAAAGCAAAATATCTGTCAACATATGGCAACAGCAGTATTGAGCAAAAGCCCCATCTCTTCAATGCAACTGAACTTGATTTAATCATATCGCTTCTTTATTATTTTTATGAACTCTTCGATATCATACTCTCCCTTCACACATGATTCTTCTGAGGTAAAGATGAGAAATTAACTTGAAAATGTGGGGTTCTATGATAGGCAATATTTCAAACAATGGACGTAACAAGGGTGAAAGTAAAAGAGTTTGAGATAAAAAAAAAAAAAGAATTAAACAAAACTAAGCATAATTATATAAACGTTGCCAGATGGATCTGGGTACATTGGGAGTGTATTCACAGATTATTGGTCAGGATGATAGAGATATCTACAAAGTGCTGCGAGGATGACATATTTTTGTCGGCCAACCTGGAAGTTAGCCTCTGACTGGTTCCCTGGAGAAAAAGCCAACGTGATTTTAGGTTATTGCAGGAAATCAGCTCTGTGGCTAAACCAGTTTATGACACCAACGTCTTTCCAAATAAACATTACTTTTATCATTATTTAGATCATAGACGCAATCGGCAGAAGCAAAACCATAACGTCAATTCAATTTTATAAACAAACTACACCACTGTCTCATGACTTCACGCTGCCACCACCGGTAAGCTAATGGCAGACTATAGTTCAGCATGATTATGAATGGTCCAATTTAGGCACTTGTTAGATACCATCTTTTTTAAGAAATGTAAAAGCTTCAAATTTCACAAGTGGGATATTTACTGACATATTTTATGTCACAGAACAAAATGCTAAAATCTCTTAACCTCACGTTAACCACTAACCACATTTAGGCATCTTACCAAAAACCCAGTCAAAAATAACATTGTTTTCCATGAGTGTAAAAATTCAACTCACGGCTGGGTTTTAGGCAGCAGTGGCCGTCAGGACCGGCAAGGCTTTCTCTGCTTGCCGAGACAGAATCCCAAAGGTATAGGTATTTTATAATTAAATTAGTTTTCATAAATACACTACATGCATTCTAAATATTTTTTTCCCCCCCCATTAGCTTATTACTTAGCTACCATCTTCCTCAGTTGCGCCGCTTCCAGCGCAACTTGTTTTAAGTAGAGCTTTTATCCAATCAGATTTCGCCCCATGTCGTCTCCAAGTAAAATAATCTGGCCGGACGCCTTCAGAATTACAACTCAATCCCTTTGCAGTTTAGGTAAATGGGGACGATATTGTTGATTGTCATCATCTTCAACGAATCAGATTTTTAGTTTGACATGTTGGGTGTATTCTTTGACGTGCCAGAGCCTTCTAGCTGGCCGACAAGTAAGTCTTCATTAACGTGCGGGTTGATTGGTCAGTGGGCTAGCGTGACTGTTGGGAAGCTAGCTAGCAGAACTTTGTAGCAGTAAGAGTTCACGTTTAAAGATATGCAAGACATTTTTAGCGTTTTGGAATGTTTGGCGGTGACAATCCCAATATCTACTGCCTCTGTTGAGTAGACACTTTCAGCCTTGAAACTCATTCAAGAAGTACAACTGGGGAGGCTAGACTGTCATCACTGGCGTCCATGAATAGAGAAGGACATCTTGCTTGAACTGAACTGCATCGATTTACTGTACAACCGTGACATTGAACTCTTTGTAATCAAAGAAAGGATGGACTTTGTCTTTAAAATGTGGACAGCAGCTTTGGTAGGCCTAAGTGAATTGCTTTTTTTATACCTTCAGTAGCGTTACTACAGTTTTCATTTTTTTAACGTTATTGTTTTATGAAATGGTTAATATTGTGCCCTCTGATGTGAATAATATTTGAATGGTCCGTGCCCTCGAGTGTGGGACAGAATGAGTGTTTTAGCAACATAATTTTGCTAGAATGTGCAGAGCCTGTTGAATCATGTTATTTGAGTTTTATGTTATTATACCTGCTTTGTTGTCAAATAAATACAGGTATATGCGACTGGTTCTTCAGAGTTCGTTCTCATCATTTTCTTAATTCCATTGGTTTTGACTATATGCATTGCCCGTTAATGACGAAGCATCCCGTCATGAGGCGTAATAGTGAGGTTATTAGGAGGTGGTTCAACTGTAGTAGGACAGCACTGATGGCCCAAGTATAAAATACATGGCCTGCCACTGGTTTTAGGACTATTTCCAACAGCACTTTATTGTAACTATATTACTGTATCGTTTGTGAAATTGAATTAAATTAATGTATTTTCTAAATTCTCCAGTTATATTTGTTCACAAGAAAACGAAATGTGGCGATATACAAAGTTACCTCCACAGATGACACCAGCATCCTTAGAATGACTACAGTTGTGGGTTCCTAATCCACTGCGTGTACAATCTTTTAGTGATGACTCAGTTCCTGAACACTGAAGGTCATCCAGCCAGATTGGTCCACTTCCTTGTCCAAAATGTGCCCTTCTTGGTGCCGACAGAGCCCTGCCACAGCCCAGCTGTTGACACACCACCTGAGCGTCATTCCAATCCCAACTGTCGTCACACACCGTCCTGTTAAGCATTCCAACTATTGTTATCCTGTTTTCTTTATTCCACTATTTCTTCCGTCCCCCCCCTGTTTCGTCGCAACGCTTCTTCTTCATTTTTTAAGCTACAGAAACCGTTCAACTATCAAACTGTTCAGCTCCGTCAGCTCATCCCTGCTATATCTCTTCATATTTCTAACCTTTAAACTTTTTGAATTATTAAGCTTTTAGCAACTTTATTTTGAATGGGTTTCTATGGAGAATATTTTCAAATCCTCTTAAACTTCTTCAACTTTCAAATCCTTCAACTTCCTCATACTTTCAGCTAAAGACACCATTTCAACTTTCAAATGTTGAGAAAACTCTGACCTATTGCCGCATAATTCAGCTTTCCGATATCTTTTAAACTTTTTGAACTGCAGCAATTTAACTTTTATGATTTTTCAGCCCTTTTCTGACTTTATAATGGGTGTGTATTGCACAGCTTAGAGTGCGTGATGTCACTGCTAGAGTGAAGAGCAGCTTGAGATTCTTGTGAAAAAAACATTTGTGTTTTGCCACTGTGTCCACAATCTTCACTCTTCATGCATCATTTCTGGATGTAAAAGTAGCTAATATTGTCCTTGTTGTAGAAACATTACTGTCGAATCCCACAGATTTCCACATTTGACACAGAAGTCATTAATTGACAGGAAAACCAACTTTCGGCTCCATAGAGACCAATGTTAAATTTTGCTTCAAAAACATCTTCCACAGAACACGGTACCCCATTTCTAGATCGCCAGTTAAGCCACATTTTTTAAACTACAGACACAATTTGACCAGGATCTGTTCGTCAACTCAGCCTTCCTCTCAATTATTAATATCGGAGCAATAGGAGCTACGGTTATGGGAGTTTTGATGATTTGTTTGAGAGGTGTTTCCCTGTGTTATCTCCATGAAATGGCTTCAGGCACACAGGTGTTCACGATTGAGCCAGTAATTAGTGATGTTGACAAACACACAGACTCACAGACACACGCGCATATACACTCCTCTCTCTCTCTCTCTCTCTCTCTCTCTCTCTCTCTCTCGCTCTCTCGCTCTCTCTCTCTCTCTGTGTCTGTGTCATACAGTCATTCAGGTGTTAGGACTCTTTAGAGGTCTTTCCACCCTCCTCCACCTCCCCCCCCCCCCCCCCCCCCCACACACACACACACACACACACACACACACGCCATTTTAAAATAAAAGCCCCAGAGAGTGAATTCTAACTGAAATGCTTGTGATGAGCCTGTCATTTAATAACCGGTTTGTGTTTATCTAACATTATGATTCCGTCTCCTCTCCCCTTCTCCCCCACACCCCATTTCAAAATAAAAGCCCCAGAGAGTGAATTCTAACTGAACAGCTTGTGATGAAGCCTGTCATTTAATAACCTCTGTTTATGTGTGTCAAACATTATGATTATGTCTCCTCTCCCCCTCCCTCCCCCACCCAGTCCCACCCTTTCAAAATAAAAGCCTCATGGATTAACTGTATTTAAACATTAAACTCAAAATTAGGCTTTTTTGTTGAAAAAATGAATGCTCTTACTAATACTGCGACAACTACTACTGCTGCTACTACTTCTACTACAACTTTTGCTGTTGCTACTATTACTAGTGCTATTACTGCTACCATCAATATTATTACTACCACTACTGCTATTACTACCACTACTACTATTACTTATACTACAACTGCTACTACTGCTATTCATGCTACTACCAGTACTAATACTACAGCTATTAGTATGACTGCTACTAGTACTGCTACTACTGCTACTTCAAATACTGCCATTACTTTTACTACTACTACTACTGTTATATTAAATACTACGACCACTACTACAGCTATTACTACTACTACTGATACTAGGCTACTACTTCTGAATACTAATACTTCTTCTAACTACTAATACTTCGACTACTAATGATACTTCTACTACAACTACGACTTCTACTACTACTATTACAAATATCACTACTGCTACTACTACTACTTATTCTAATGCTACTAATACTTCTACTACTAATAATACTTCTACTTCTACTACAACGTCTACTACTATTACTACAAATATCACTACTTCTGCTACTAGCTTCGTTTAAGCTACAGAAATTGTTCAAATGTTCAAAATGTTCAGCTCTTTCAGGAGAGGGGTGCTTTGACTTTTCATATTTGTAATCTTTAAACTTTTTGAATTAAGCTTTTTGCAATTTTCTTTTGAATGGGATCTCTATGGAGAAAATCTTCAAATCCTGTTATACGTCAACTTTCAAAGCCTTCTTCTTCCTCATACTTTCAGCTACAGACACCATAGTTAGACATTTCAAATAGAAAGTTTTTCAGCAGTGCAGTTTAAATGCTTTCGGGCTTCAACATTTTTCAGACAGATAGTCTCCCATTTCTTAATTTTCAGCAATTCTTTCACAATTAATTTCAGCTTTCAGCATTCCAACGCATTTTCAGCAGGAAATGCATTTTCTAGTTAGTATTATTAGTTACTATTATTAAGTACAGTGATGATAACTGTGTCTTTAAGTTATTAGTATTGTTGGGGTCTGAGCAAATGGCTTCAACATGTGCTGTGAACAAAGAGAGTCAGGCCTTCCCTTTCGCAAGCAAAGGTTTCATCCCGATTGTGGTTTGATGAGCACCAAACCCCCTCTGAAGGAATTTCACATTAGGGTGTGAATTCCCCCCCCCCCCCCCAAAAACTATGGGTTCCTGAAGTCACCTGAGAGCACCGCTGCAACCTCATTGGCCGAGAGCCAAGACAGCACCAGGACCCCTGTGGTTCAGCCACTGTTCAACAAAACTAACTGCAACCCACACCTCAATGCTTTTTCCCTTCGACCTCCGTCGAGCAGGGAGGACACCAACGCTCTCTTCCCTCTGGACTTCGTCCTGGTTGCCAGAAGAGGCACCGGGCCCTTCTTCCCCCCCCCCCCCCAGCGCCACGCTGACAACAGAAGTCCCCCGATGAGGACCGCGAGTCCTCATCCAACCCTCCGGCAGGAAGACGTCTAATCCCCTCCTGACTGATGATTACCGGGAAACGCACGGACCACGCCCACCCGAAGTTTCACTGTCCCCGCTGCAGCGTGAACAGATCGGACCCGCGTGCTCCAGAGCGAGCTGCGCCACAGAGGTCCGACCCCGCGCCGGCAACGCTGCGCCGATGTCCGCCGAGCCTGCGTCCACTCCAGAGCGAGCCACGCTCCTGGGTGCGACCGACTCCTGAGGACCGAGCTACCCACAGTCTGCGCCCGCTCCGAGAGCCGCGCTCCCGAGTCAACACTCGGGGACTGATCGATTCCCATCACGGGAACGAGCCCCATCGAACGAAGCTTCTCCAAAGTAAGAGTTCATCATGGCATCTTGGGCATAGCTTAGCAATAGCTTAGCATAGCTTAGCTTAAATGAACCTAAATTCATTCAGGTTAATTCATTCATGTGTTATTATTCCCGCACCCTGTTGTGTTCAATCACTGTCTTGTTACACCGCGTCATTGTGCAATTATCGCGGACCACGGAGCCCCGCTATATATTGTGTATTTCCTGTCGTAACTGTCTGCATTAGATTCATCACTGCTGGTGAATGGAAAGTTTGTGTATTATCACTGAAAGACTGAACCTACGGTGGCGGACCTTCATCTCGCCGACCGAGTTTCGGGGTGATAGGAAGACAATACTCTCATCTCACCGGAGTGATAAAGATCTGGGAATTTTCATTTATTTTATTACACTTCGTGTGATATCCTCTTTTCTTAAATCAGCTCTGTGAGCGGAGTGTAGAACCGGGGCTATCATGCACACGCCGCCGCCAGTTCCTACGACAGCGGCAGGCCTGGGCAGGATGAGACCAGCTGTTCACACTCTCGCTTCGACAACACACGCAGAAGCTTGATTCATGACCCCCACCTTTGCTCCCTTTCTTGCCTCACAGACACACATGGTTACATACAGCAGCCCATCCACCTTTTTGCCCAAGTCACTCGACTACGCCATCTGGTGGTGGTTGAGAGGTAGCGTTAAGCCCTCGTTGCACACATAGAGATCCACACACACACACACACACACTCTCTTACATATATACACCCTCACCCATTTTATTCATTTGTTTAGATATTAGGCACATAAAATTGTATAATGTTGATTGCAATATTAATTGATCTGATCATTTATTATTCTGATGTAATAAACCCTGTTATATTTTAAAGAGCAGTCGTCTGCGATTACTTGTGCATATGTATGTAATAATCTGCATGTAGTGGCCTGTGCTCAAACTTAAACCTTTACTTTCACTTCGAATGTATAGTCGTACCCGACTATTGACATTACGAGTGAACACTAATTATGAGACTTAGTTTTATCGTTTGGTTATCGGTCCCTGTTCGCAGGGTGGTGCCCCGTTATTATTAATAATCATTAATAATTGTTACTCACATTAATAATTCTATTGATGTCAAGTCTCTCCAGCTGTTAAAGCCGACTGACAACATATCAGTCATTTACTCCAGCATACACAGATGGATCTAAAGATCCTAATACAGGTAGAACTGGTTTGGCGGTCACCATACAAACCTTGCAATATGAAGTCAAAGGGAGAACATCAGATCATCTGTCTGTTTATACAGTTTAATAGTTATTTGACGTTGTTAGTTAGTTATTAGACGTATGAGACGTTGGCCATTTTAACAGCACTGCAGTGGGTAGAGGAGGTTCGGATCGAAAAGGTCATTGTCTGTTCAGATTCCAGTTCAGTATTATCCTCATTACAATCATTCACATCCCATAGCAGGCAGGATTTAATTAATGAAATATACGAAAGACTGTTCTGACTTAAGAATATGGGTATTTTTGTATCATTTATGTGGGTACCAGCACATAGAGGGGTAAAAGGAGATGAAAGAGCAGATAAATTAACAAAACAAGCTTTAGAAAGTCAGCACAAGACAGACATTTAACTCAGCAAAGCATAAGCTAAATCAATAATCAAAAGAAACATTAGTAAGGAATGGAAGCATAGTTGGGATGTAGGAGACACAGGAAGACATCTTTATGCTGTTCAGAGAGAAGTTGGCAAAGGGAGGCCATCCAGAAGAAGCACCACAGAAGAAAACATATTAACCAGACTGATGATTGGGCACACAAGGCTGAACAAAACAATGCAACTAATAAACAACAGGACTATGTGAGCACTGCCAGATACCAGAATCTGTAGACCATATAATTTGTCATTGCCAGAAATTCACACTCGAGCGAGACAGGTTGAAGAGGAAGCTGGGAGTTGAGGAACTAAACCTAAAAGATGCATTAACCTTGTGGGCAGGAAATGTTTTTTAAGGGGATAGGTTACTCTGGTCCACACTCCAATACAGTAGGTGGCGGGAATGCACCTTTCACTGGATGCCATTGTTAGGTTCATGAACCTCTCGCAACTGTGGGGGAGACCGCATGTGATCCAGCCTCTGCCAAAAAGTCAGCCGGTTTCAATTATAATCAAAAGTATTTAATACTACAGAAGCTAAAACAATTGCAAAGTGAAGTACATTATTTACGGAAAATATAGAAATATGATCCGCGTGAAAAAGCATTCACCCGCGCCTCACCCTGAAAGCGTAACGACCCACAAGATGAAACGGGAGCAAAGAGAAAGAATTCTTCCTCTGCCTTTCTTTTCATAGTTCGAAAAACCCTCCCATAATGTCTGTCTTAGTTTCTATTGGCTAAATCCAGCTGGCTCCTCCTCGCATCAGCCAGCCGGAGGACCCTCGCGCGGGTGTGACGCCTCGGCGTGTTCCTGTAAATGCTTGTCTGGAAATCCCTGTCTGACCCTTGGCTATTCTTCACAGTTTAATACGTTCAATGACTGTCTTTTATGGCTTAACACTTCTATGGTAAACATACTATATAAAGATAAGGATTTGCAACTTTTGGCAAAAACTTCACAAGTTTTACAAGCATAATTGGTACGTCCCAAGTACTTGCTAACATTTTACTATCTACCTCTAAAGGTGCAACAAATTCAACTAAGAAACACTTCGAACAATAAATCTTAAAACACCCCTCTAATTATGAATCCTAAAACACTTCTAATTATAAATTCTTAAAGCACACTTCTAAACCTAAATTTCCTACACCATCCGCCATAAAACTTAAAAGAAGAAGAAGAACGGGGATACGATTAAGGGCTTTGGGATATATGCCAAATCCCAATGTCGCCCCTAAACCCTCAAACCCTGAACCCTCAAGGACTTACTGACGTCACCTGGAAAGTGGTTGAGTGTGACAGACTGTGAGGGCTTGAAATGTTGTAAATAGGAATGGGACAACACTTTGCTTCAACATATCATGTTACCATGACGACAAAAAATATGATGTATAATTGTGTGTATTTATTTTATCCTTTGTACTCGCTGATTTGAACGTCTTTCAGACTCTTTCCTCACAAATGAGAGGTAATTTTATATAATCTATTTACTCATTTTGTCAAAACAGCTTCAATGACAAAATCAAATATTTGATGAATAAATAAATAAATATTCTCTGATTTCATGTTTATTTTTTGTTCCATCTTTAACCCTTGATGTTTTAGTAAATTTATTATTCCAGGCTGAACACACGTGAGCCGTCCTCTTTGTTTTCTCTTTTTTTCTTTTTTACGTCTCCATGCGTCCACTGGTTACCCCGTGTTTAACGTCACATTGCAATGATTTGTGGGTAATTCACTTAGGCTAAGTCAGCATACCATGCTGACTTACGGAAAGGGTTCATAAAGGGCTCAAGATGTCTGCAAGAGAGCCCTCAAACAGTTGACGATTTGACAGTGTGACATCCCTAAACCCTCACGGACTTCACGGGAGCACGCCTCAAAGTCCGTGAGTCCGTAAGGGGGGACATTGGGATTTGGCCATACCCATGGGGTACTTCTCAAGTCTCCTCGATCCTCGCTTGACCCGGAAGTTGTTTCTGCGCTGCGATATTGACGGCCGTCCCAAAGCTCTAATGTAGCTTGGAGGAGCGAGGATCGAAGATGGAGGAGGGACCTCGGAGGAGCCGTGAGCGAGGAACCACGAGAACAGACCTCCAGGAAGTCTTTTAACAGTCGACACGCCCCCTCATTGTTCATCAGTTATGTGATTGGATGCTGCAGCCGATCGGACTGACTGACTGAGTTTAACACCAGCGTGAAGACAGATCACAGAATAAAGTCATAGTGGGGCGGCTTAGTCCAAATATTCAAAAGAATTGTGCATTTTGTGATGCAAACACCAAATTTGGCACAAATGTACATTAATATGTTGCGAACATTTTCAGATATTGGGCCACTTGAAATTCTCTCTTTATGTCCGCCATATTGGATTTCAAAATGGCCGCCACTTGAAATCTACATTTGCTATTATCTCTGGACATAATGCAGCTATTGACTTGATTCTGGTATCTAAATGTATGTTTTTGGGGGCAAGGAATCCAATGGTACCAATTTCAACTTAATATTATCTATCACAGTCTGTTATATAATTTTATTTGGAAATTATCTAGGCAAATAATGGATAATCTCACAAAACTAATTTCCTAAGTGTGCCAAGCTAAATGCTCTACGACAGGGGTGTCAAACATACGGCCCGCCACGTCATTTTATGTGGCCCGCGAATCCCCCAGCAAAAAAAAAAAAAAAGATTTTTTTTTAAAAAATTTTTTTTTTTTTACAAAAATTATAAGTTAGATGTGAAAATAAAAATATCCCCATGGTTGAAATTATGAGATGAGCCATTTGCGCCGCCGGTCTCGCTGGGGGCTATTATCAAGCTTTATATTTGATTAGGTTTCTGATTCAACATCTGGTTTAAATAAATGTTCATTGTAGTCTGAACAACAAAAGAACCACAAACAACTTTCTTAATTTATTAGAAAGATTTGTGTTTTCATGATCTGATATTTCCCTCAATAACTTTTATTATGGAAACAATTAAAGTCAGAGAGAGCTGGAGAGATGAAACACTTTTTACATCATTCCTGAGTGTTTGATGAGTTTTATAATTTAAGAGAAACAATAATGCGTATCATAGAATCTCCACATTTTCCATATAAACATCTTTACCTCAGAATAATTATGTGTGAGGGGGAGAGTATGTTATGTAAGACTTCATAATAAAGAAGCTAAATGATCAAGTAAAGTTACATTGAAGAGATGGGGCTTTTGGTCAATACTGCTGTTGCCATATGTTGACAGATACTTTGCTTTCACTTCAACTATGAGCGCAGTGAGACTGGTCAACTCCAACAGCAGCTGCTCTGGCAGAGTGGAGATCTTTCACAACGGCAATTGGGAGACGGTGTGTGATGACGTTTGGGATTTGATTGACGCTCAGGTGGTGTGTCAACAGCTGGGCTGTGGCAGGGCTCTGTCAGCACCAAGAGGGGCACATTTTGGACAAGGCAGTGGACCAATCTGGCTCGATGACCTTCAGTGTTCAGGAACTGAGTCATCACTAACAGACTGTACACACATTGGTTTAGGAACCCACAACTGTGGTCATTCTGAGGATGCTGGTGTCATCTGTGAAGGTAACTTTGTAAATCTACACATTTCTTTTTTTTTTTTCTGCATAAATAAAACTGGAGAATTACTCAAATAAAAACATGGTTATTAATTTAACCTTGCAGGTTTGCAGTAGGACATCTGTTAACACCGACCATTGGACCAAAAACCTGTGAGTAAGAAATATAACCAGGTATCAGAGCTGACATCTCGGCACAGTGAACTGTTCTGAATTCATAACCATGTTTCTTTTTCGTCTTGATCTTTAGGAGAGGACTGACCAACTGCTGTGTGTGTGTGTATCTGTATTTAAATATATACAAAATGACATCAAAAGTATACAAAATCAATATTCACACACTCACATTTCATTCAATCATTTCTACTCTTGCAATATGAACTCGCATTTCATGTCGGGTACTGTGGTGGAAAATTTCTAGGTTAATCGGGAGGAGAGAGGTTATGTTCTCAAATTAATAATTAAGTCATCAGAAGATTCAAAGTTGTCTTTTTCCGTTTATTCTCTTGCAAGATGGAAGAAAGCATAGCAACTACGTATTCCGTAGACTGCGTGAAACCTTCTTCGACAAAATGCAATATTCAACATCATTTATGCATGCAAAGGTTCACGCCTTTACAACTTCAGATAATGCGTCACAAAGGAAGTAAAAGTATTTCAGACAAAGGATGTCTGTTAGTCAAGGCCTCTCTGTGTCTCCATCTTACCAACAAAGAAACAAGATGACAGATAACAAGACACCTGGATATAAAACTAATTAAAATTTTCTACTGAAACTACTGTTTTGTGTCTGCACTTTTAGTACATTCTTTAAAACTTCACATGATACTATGACATATTTTCCCATTACAGTATACGGAGACAAGACTTTCGCACATGGTCAAACTAGCCCTAACTTAGGCGAGAGGGACTAGCACAGGTTAACTAACATGCTAATAGTTACACACATCCTTGAGTAACATTTAACCAACGGATTTAGCATGAAACAACTCATTCAAACCTACCGATTTTGATGTGCAGGAGCAAGAAAATAGTTGGAAATAATATCTCATTAGTGTCTTCAACATACATTTGTTTGTTGGCAGACTAAAGGCAGGTCATTGATGTACAAGCTAAACAACATGGGACCCAGTATTGATCCTTGAGGCACACCATTGTTCCAGTGAAGGCATGTTGAGTATTTCCAATGCGTCCACTTGGCGTCCTGTTATCTCCGCCAGGATGATCATGCGATCGGTGCAGTGTGTCTGTGTGTCTGTAGCATTTCTCTTTGTCCACGGCCGATCTTGCATTCCTCTGCAACAAATTGCATTCTATTTTCAGTGCCCGGTTATGGCTCATCCACCTCTTGTGGTTGGCCTGACACACACTTTTTATTGCTTGTTCTATACTGACTCCTCACTCACTACTCTTAACCTGCACCGGGCATTCAGGGGTCACTAGTGCTAACACAGCCGAGTCCATCATTGAACCCCAGCCCCTACTCTGCACCCACAATGGACAGATGGGTTTGTGGTTTGGCTAATATACTGGACGGGAAACACTGAATGGAATTACCAGTATACACACTGCTGTATAACTCATAGCCAATGCTCTCGGGCTCGCTTTTATTGTTTTGGACGGTATGTTTAACTTCTAAAAGCTAGAGTAGTTGGTCATGAAATCTGAATTGGAAGTATCAAAAGGTTCATATCTGTGATTCTATTAGTTTGTTACACTGTTACAGAATCAAAAGAACAGTGGCATCCTTTTTAATTTTCAAACTTCAGTTCTGTTCATTTAAGCAGTTCAATTAACTGAGCATTTATTCTGTTTTACATTGTGCCAAATATGCATATCAAAGTTTCAAAGCCACGATTACATTTTGAATGACTGTCCTGACTAATTCCATACATGCTGTCTTTTGGCATTGTCTTTATGAATTTTAAATAATGTAATGAGGTTTTGACCAGTTGTTGCCCCCCCCCCCCCCCGGTATGTCCGCATTATAAGACACTGTCCATTAGACAGATAATGGGGATAAGAAGTTAACAGAATGTAAATGGTAGTTAAAAGAAGGGAAGATAAAGTAGTTGAATTGCTTTATGATTGTAACACCAGCACTCATGTTACAAAAAAAAGCCGTTGGTACATATAGCATCTTGATGTGGCAAAAGCTGCCACCTATGTCATTACCTGTACAAACCGAACAGGTATTTATTTTGGGGCACATCCATACACTTTCTCTAATAAGTGTCATGACTGGGCGGATACACACCGCTACTTAACAAAATATCTATCACCTGAAATACATTTTGCCACACAACATATTTGCATAACAGAGCCATGGATGCAAAGCAACAGCAACACTGGATGGTTTAACAAACTCTTGGAGAAATTCTTGCCCATGCAGAACAGCAGCAGCAGTAGATGCAAACAAAGTTGCAGTTGTAATGATTACAAGTACTTGCGCACTGGAACCCAAAAGCACGACACTGAGGCATCGTTACAAGTATAGTTCAATTTACTATGTTCAGGCAGGGTCAAAACAGGAAGTCGGTCACAGAGGCAAAGAAATTCAAAAAGGGGCAGGCAGAGAATCCAAGGTCAAAAACAGTCAGACGGGGTTGGAGCAGGCGGATCAGATATTGGAATGAGGATAACGGAGAGCTTGGCAGTAATACACAAGACAATCTCGCAGGGATCAAGTGAGTGGCCCTAAATGGTGAGGGAATGGGCTGCAGGTGAGATGGGCGTGGAAGACCAGGTGAGAGGAATGAGTGATGATAGGGTGTGAGTGACAGGACCTGAAACGACAGGAGAGTTGGATAAACAGGCATGCAGGATGAAAATGATTGAAGATGAAGTGGAATTTGTGACAGAACCTCCCCCTCTAGGGACGGCTCGTGACATCCCACTGGGTTGGTCCGGATAAGCCTGGTGGATGTCTGATCAAGATAAGACAAGATACTTTATTGTCCCGAAGGAAATTTGTCTTGGAAACATACATACAGTGTACAGTGTCTGCTGTTAAACAATACATTGCATACATCAGTGGCAGGCCGTGCATTTTATACCTAGGCCTTCACTGTTGTCCTGCAGCTGAAATACCACCTTATAACCACATGATGGTGCCAGAGGTATTCGTTTCTAAGGCTGTAACTATGTACGTATTAAATGTACGTACCGTTCAGTACAAGACTTACAATATGTTTGAATAGTACTAGAGCATTTGGAAAATGCAGAAGCTTATATTTAGGAAAATATAACGTTTTCTGCGTTCATGGAGGACAATGGTTCTCGGCTGGTCTGGCTGTGGGACCCACCATCACTCCGTAATGACAAGTCACGGCCCAAAGAGATCGTCTTATGATTTTACTTTCACAACTTGATCATTGCACGTACTGCTCTGCAGTGTCTTTCCTCGTCTCAGTCTCCTGTGTCATGGTGTGTGGTACATTTCGCTCAGTCAGAATGCCCATATTTGATTGGCTGAGCTGCATCACGTGATGTGATTCACTACCCGACAGCCTCTGCTGTTAAGTTTCGTTTCACGATAGTCACGTGCTCGCCCACTGACCAATCGCAGCACACTCTGCACCTCGCGGCAGAGCTGCACATGGAAACTGAGCTGCACGTAATGCTGACGTCATTATAGGCCGGCGAGCAGGCGCTGACACTCAAAGAATACGCCCAACATGTCGAACTAAAGATCTGATTGGTTGAACACTATGACAATCAACAATATCGTCCCCATTCACTTAACCTGCACAGGGATGCACTCCTGAGTGTGCAGGCCTGGGGCATCTCTTCTAACCTAGAGACACAGAGGTGAAATCTGATTGGATAAAAACTCTACTTAAAACAAGCTGCACTGGAAGCTGAGCAACTGAGGAAGACAGTAGCTGTGCAATGAGAAAATAAGATAATGGGAAAATATTTTCATAAATTAAAATACATGGAGTGTATTTAAGAAAAATTATTAAATTATAAAACAGATATAGCTTTGTGATTCTGTTTAGGCCAGCAGAGAAGGCCTTGTTGGCCCTGACGGCCCGCCACTGGCATACATACATTACATACACAGACTGTCGCCAGTCCACATACACATTTCACACTGCCCATTGTACAACGCACCAGTAGTGTATAGTTAAGATATATTTCATCAAAGACGGCCTGGAGTGTGGGATGCTGTCCGACTCCCATGATTTTCATCGCTCTTTGTGTTAGCCGGGTGATCTGGGCTTTCAGCTGTACACTGAGGTTGCCAAACCAGGCCGAGATGCCAAACCGCAGGACGCTCTCAACTATGGCATGGTAGAAGAGGAGCAACACTTTCTGGTTGACACCAAAGACCGTCAGCCTACAGAGGAAGTGTAGCCGCTGTTGGACCCTAGTACAGACATTTTCTCCCTGAACACTCCATGTCAGTTTATTGTCAATGTGTATGCCCAGGTATCTGTAGAAGTCAACCTGTGCAATGTTCTGGTCATGAATAACCACTGGTGAGTGGTCTCCAATGTGTTTGTGGTCGAATACCATCTCTGTTTTCCTGACATTGAGGATGAGGAAGTGTTTGTCGCACCACTGGACAAAGTTCTGAATCTCATGTCTGTACACAGCTGTATCCGATGTGTCAGACATGAGACCCAGGATGGCTGTATCATCAGAAAACTTCATCATGTAATTGTTAGCAGTGCTGCATGTACATTTATTAGTGTACAGGGTGAACAGGACTGGTGAACTGACGCACCCCTGGGGGGGCGCCGGTGTTGATGGCCAAGGGTTCAGACAACGTCCTGTTCACCCTGACCTGCTGTGTATGGTTGGTGAGGAATGAGTGGTACCACTTAATAGTGAAGGGGTTGACATTCATCAGCTGCAGTGTATTCAGGAGAACATGAGGCTGTAGGGTGTTAAAGGCTGAACTGAAATCTACAAACAACAGTCTAGCATAGGCCCTCGGATTCTCGAGGTGTTTAGTCACTAGGTGCACTATACTGTTGGTTGCATCATCAGTGCCTCTCTGCTGTGTGTATGCAAACTGGTAGGGATCTAGCTGTGGGCCTATATCCAGCCGTAGTTTCTCCATACACTTCATTACAACAGAGGTTAGAGCAATAGGTCTAAAATCATTATTCTCCTGTGGACAGGGTTTCTTAGGGACCGGTATAATGATTGCCTTTTTCCATTGTGTTGGCACAGTGTGAGAATCTAGGGACCTCTGGAAAATGTCAATTCATCTGCACATGTTTTTAATAAGAAAACAGAGATACCATCTGGACCTGTGGCCTTGTTGACATTGATTTGCTTAAGGACCTTGTTGACGGATTTATGGTCAATCTCTAGCCTGCAATACTATCATGCACCATGTCACATTCAGCAGAGAAGTCATCATATTCAAACCGGTTGTAAAAAAACATTCAGCTCATTTGCTTTAGCCAGTTCATCTACAACATATAATGGTTTTTTTGTGGGTTTCATGTTGGTGGCTGTTTTCATGGAGTTCCATTGTTCAGTTTTAGAGTTCATAGCCTGGAGATTTTCCTCTATTGGCTTCCTATGGTGTTCCCGAGCTTCTTTCAGCCTCTGGTTCAACTCCTTTTGTACAGTTTTTAGTTGTAGGTGGTCGTTGGTCTTAAATGCCTGTTTTTTTCTTTACCTCCTTTGTGATGTAAGGTTTGTTGTTCGGGTAGACTTTTATTGTCCTTTTCGGAATCACAGTGTCAACACAAAATTGTATGTAACTTGTGGTAACTTCCATGGCATTGTCCAGGTTTGGCTCTCCAGAGAAGGTATCCCAGTCTGTACATAGAAAGCAACCTTTCAGTGTTTCTATGCTTTCATCTGTCCATGCATTGATAGATTTAAGCAGAGGTTTACTGCTCTTTAGGGCTGTCTTGTATGTGGGGATCAGGTGGACGGTGTTATGGTCAGAGTTAGACAGGGGTGGTTTAGCTATGGCTGTGTATGCATGTTTTACATTACCATAGCACTTGTCTAAAGTCAGATTCTTCCTGGTATCATATTTAATATACTGTTCAAAAACTGGCAATGCAATGTTTAAGTTGCAATGATTAAGATCTCCCAATATTGAAAATCAGGGCGTTTGGGGTGCGCTGTAGTTGTTCGTGAACATATTCTGCAGAGCGGGTTTGGCGCGTCAGAATTACTCCTGATATTTAATCAGACTCCTGATATTGTCTGTTAAATGAAGCTTTCATTTTCTTGGAAGTTGTAGGTTCTTCTTCTGTCTCCTTAGTTGGCCTTTCCCCCTTTGCAAAGAAGCTGTCTTCACTCCTCCAGTTATTTACTCATTTTCGCTAGTTTGCGGGTTTAATTTTTAAGGTAACGTATCACGTGACCGAGACAAACGTCTTGACATGTGTCAAGAGTCACAGGCGGATGAAATTGCGAGAGAATCCGGTCATTTTTCAAAATAAAACTTCTTTCAGACTCTGATAATCAATAAAACGGAAATAATATAATATTTATTCTTTCTGTGCGGCCCGGTACCAAATGATCCACGGCCCGGTGCCAGTCTGCGGCCCGGTGGTTGGGGACCACTGCCTAGCCCACCGTTATGCCCATGACATCCCCGGTAGGCCGACGGGATTTGGGCCGGTCCAATACCGGACCACCAACTGGCCCTCGCTCTGAGATCGCCGACCCCGACTGTATTCCATGCTTCACAGAACACGTTAAATTTACTCTAATACTTAAAGCTCATAGTCACCGACTAAGATTTATACTACTCCTGTATCTGTATTCACACGTTTCCATCTGCGAGCCGGCAACACCCCTACACACACACACACAATCACACACCCAGCATGCAATCTGCCCCAAAGAGGCGGGTCTATGAAGCAGTTTAGCCAATGATGCTTTAATGCTGATTAAAGATATAAATGAGTGAAATACAATTTAGCCAATCAGCGTCCTCAAATCGATTCAGTGCCGGCATTCTGGTCGATAGAAGTAGTTCACGGAGCGTTTTCACGTTTAGAATGCCACATATAGTGAGATATCTGCTATAAGTTATCCTTCCACAATTAATTCTCGATCACTACAGCCTTTTATGCAAATATTAGTAATGCAATACCGATTTATCAGCAGCATTAACTAAGGTACCACACTTTCATCTTATTGCTCTCGAGTGAAGCGGACTAAGAGTTTGGACTTCCACGCTTCAGGAGACACGCAACGAAGGGTTTTCATTTTTCCAACTTGTGTGTTGAGTTTGTTGTAAACTCGAATTAAAGGTAACCTGAATATAGTTAGATTGTATAGTTTCCTGTTAAGGGAATTATTATGGTAACCCTCAAGTTATTAAAGGGAAATAGAAAACAGCCCTACCTAGAACATGTTCCACCATCACCACTGCGTATAACCATCTGATACTAGCACAGAGTTAAGCATATTCATCTAGCAAAACTATACCTACCTTGGAATGTTACAATAGCCAGTATCATTTTATTCAATGTGTCCAACCAGGCAAATTGGTGGATCCAAATTTTATATAAAAAAAAAAAAAAAAAAAAAAAAAAAAATATGATGCAATTTCTTTGTAATCATCCAAAATAATGTTAAGTGTATGGGTATTTTTCCAAGTAGGCCACTGACTGGTCGATACGTGCGATGCATTGAGTGGGTAACGCGCCGTCTATTGAGTGGGCCGGTCTGACAGAAACTCCCTGGCCACTTTTTTCCCCCCAGTCCACCCCTGTCCCTAGGGCTGATCGACCCGGTGGTTTTCTGTCCTGGCCCCACAGTGGTGGAATGAACTCCCCACTGACGTCAGGACAGCAGAGTTGCTGCCCATCTTTCAGCGCAGGCTGAAAGCTCACCTCTTCAAGAAGTACTACCCCAAGCCTTCCACTTAGCTCTTATTGTATTCATACGCGTTTGTTGCACTTATTGTATTACTTTGTTTCTGCACTGTACTTTTGCTCTGGTTTATGGAAATAACAGATCATGACCAGACAGTTCTTTCTAATTAATGAAGAAAGAAATTTGTCGTCTTTTTTTTCAGACCTACAATGAACATATATAAACCAAATGGTAAATTAGAAAACAAATCAGGACAACTTGCAGTTCAAGCGAGGAGCGGGGAAAGGACATAGACGAGACTTGGGAAGGATCCAAATTCACTGAATTATCAAATTGTGGATGTGTGTAATTTTTAGCATGTTAGTTAGCCTGTGCTAGTCCCTTTCTCCTAAATTGGGGCTAGCTTGAGCCCCACATTAAATGCGGGTTCATTTTGCAAGGGTGTGGAACAGCTAAAACAGCTTAGATATCAAGTAATAACACCAAATATGTTGATTTAGAGCATAGTAGCAGAGTAGAAACGATTTAATGGAGTACGAGTGTGTGAATAGCAATTTTATTTTTGTATACTCTTGATGTCATTTTGTATATATTTAAATACATATACACAGCATTCGGTCAGTCCTCTCCTAAAGATCAAGATGAAAAGAAACATTGTTATAAATTCAGAACAGTTCACTGTGCTGAGATGTCAGCTCCGATACCTGGTTATATTTTGTACTCACAGGTTTTTGGTCCAATGGTCGGTGTTAACAGATGTCCTACTGCAAACCTGCAAGGTTAAATTAATAACCATGTTTTTGTTTTAGCAATTCTCCAGTTTTAGTTATGCAGAAAAAAAAAGTGTAGATGTACAAAGTTACCTTCACAGACAACACCAGCATCCTCAGAATGACCACAGTTGTGGGTTCCTAATTCTCTGTGTGTACAGTCTGTTAGTGATGACTCAGTTCCTGAACACTGAAGGTCATCCAGCCAGATTGGTCCACTTCCTTGTCCAAAATGTGCACTTCCTGGTGCCGACAGAGCCCTGCCACAGCCCAGCTGTTTACAAACCACCTGAGCGTCATTCAAATCCCAAACGTCGTCACACACCGTCCCCCAATTGCCGTTGTGGAAGATCTCCACTCTGCCAGAGCAGCTGCTGTCAGAGTTGACCAGTCTCACTGTAATCATATCTAGTTGAAGTGAAAGCAAAATATCAGTCAACATATGGCAACAGCAGTATTTAGCAAAAGCCCCATCTCTTCAATGTAACTGAACTTTATAATTTAGCTTCTTTATCATTATTAACTGACATATACTCATGTCACACATGATTCTTCTGAGGCAACGATAAATTATCTGGAAAATGTGGGGTTCTGTGATCGGCAATATTTCATACAATGGATGTAAATTAGGGGTGAAGTAAAAGCATTTGAGCTAAAAAACAAGAATGAAAGAAAACTAAGTATAAACATTGACAGATGGAGCTGGGTACATTGTGAGTTGATTCACAGGTTACTGGTCAGGATGATAGAGATATCTAGAGAGTTAGCCTGGTTCCCTGGAGAAAAAGCCAATGTGATTTTGGATTATTGCAGGAAATCAGCTCTGTGGCTAAATCAGTTTATGACACCAACGACTTCCCAAATGAACACTACATTTATCATTAATTAAAAATCATAGATGCAATCGGCAGAAGCAAAGACATAACATCAAGACAACAAACAAACTACACTACTGTCTCATGACTTCACGCCGCCACCACCACTGAGCTAAAGGCAGACTATGGTTCAGCATGATTATGATCAATGGTCTAATTTAGGCACTTGTTAGCAACCATCTTTTTTAATTAACGTAAACTCTCCAAATTTCACAAGTGGGATATTTACCAACATTTTATGTTAGCCCAAAATGTTAAAATCTCTTAATCTCGCGTTAACCACAGACCTTATTTAAGGCATCTTTCCAAAAACCCAGTCAAAAATGCCATCGACTTCCATGAGTGCAACTTGTTTTAAGTAGAGCTTTTATCCAATCAGATTTCACCCCCATGTTGTCGCCAAGTAAAAAAAATCTGCCCGGACGCCTTCAGAATTACAACTCAATCCCTTTGCAGTTTAGGTAAATTGGGACGATATTGTTGATTGCCATAGTCAACTAATCCGATTTTTAGTTTGACATGTTTGGTGTATTCTTTGACATGCCAGAGCCTTCTAGCTGGCCTAGCAAAGTAAGTCTTCATCAACTTGCAGCTTGATTAGTCAATGGGCGAGCGTGACGTTTTGAAACTAGCTAGATTAACTTTGTAGGAGTTCAAGTTTAAAGAAATACAAGACGTTTTTACACATTATATTTTTTGCGTTTTGGCAAGTTTGGCGGCGACAATGTCTGTCGAGCGGACATTTTCAGCCCTCAAACGCATTAAAACGTATTCAAGAAATACAACTGGGGAGGCTAGACTCATCTCTGGCATCCATGAATAGAGAAGGACCTCTTGCTGGAACTGAACTGCACAACCGTGACATTTAACTCTTTGTAATCAAAGAAAGGAGGATGGACTTTGTCTCTAAATAGTGAACTGCAGCTTTGGTAAGTGAACTGCTTTTTCTTTACATCTGCAGTATCGATACTACTGTTTTATGTTTTTTTATTGTATCGTTTATGAAATGGTTAATATTGTTTTCTCTGATGTGAATAATATTTGAATGACCCCGTGCCCTTGTGTGACGGAATGCATGTTTCAGCAATGTAATTTTGCTGGAATGTGCCTGTTGAATCATGTTATTTGAGTTTTATGTTATTCTACCCGCTTTGGTTCTTGCGAGTTTGTTTACTTCTTGGTGTTAATTACATTGATTTTGACGATATGCATTTCCCGTTAATGACGAAGCATCCAGTCATGAGGTGTAATAGTGAGGTTATTAAGATGTAAGGTTCAACTGTAGTAGGACAGCACTGATGGCCCAAGTATAAAATACATGGCCTGCCACTGGTTTAGGACCATTTCCAACGGCACTTTATTGTAACTATATTGTGTGAAATTAAATAACTTTTTTTTTTTTTTAATTCTCCAGTAATATTTGTTCAGAAAAAAAGTTAAAAAAAAAAAAGTGTAGATTTACAAAGTTACCTCCACAGATGACACTAGCATCCTTAGAATGAACACAGTTGTGGGTTCCTAATCCTCTGTGTGTACAGTCTGTTAGTGATGACTCAGTTCCTGAACACTGAAGGTCATCCAGCCAGATTGGTCCACTTCCTTGTCCAAAATGTGCCCTTCCTGGTGCCGACAGAGCCCTGCCACAGCCCAGCTGTTGACACACCACCTGAGCATCATTCATATCCCAACCGTCGTCACACACCGTCCCCCAATTTCCGTTGTGGAAGATCTCCACTCTGCCAGAGCAGCTGCTGTTAGAGTTGACCAGTCTCACTGTGGGCATATCTGGTTGAAGTGAAAGCAAAATATCTGTCAACCTACATGGCAACAGCAGTATGACCAAAAGCCCCATCTCTTCAATGAAACTACTTTATAATTTAGCTTCTTTATCATTATTAACTCTGACATATCATACTCTCTCTTCACACATGATTCTTCTGAGGCTGTGAATGGATGTAAGTTAGGTGTGAAAGTAATAACTGATCAAATGAAACAAAACTAGGTATAAACTGTGACAGATGGATCTGGGTACATTGGGAGTTGATACACAGGTTAATGGAGATATCTAGAGACTGCTGCGGGGATGACATTTTTGTAGGCCAACACGGAAGATAGCCTCAGTGGTGCCCTCGACAAAAAGCCAATGGGATTTTGGATTATTGACAAAATAAAATATTTGGCTAAACCAGTTTATGGTACCAACACATTTTGTTTCCTAAGATCATCTTCCCAAATGAACACCACTTTTACCATTATTTAAATCATAGCTGCAATCGGCAGCTATGATTTAAAGGCAGACTACAGTTCAGCATCATGATGTTAATTAGTCTCATTTAGGTACTTGTTAGCAACAATCTCTTTTAAGAAACTTAAAAGCTTCACATTTCACAAGTGGGATATTTACGGATTCATTTTATGTCATAGAACTAAATGTTAAAATCTCTTGATCTCATGTTAACCACAGACCTTATTTAGGCATCTTACCAAAAACCCAGTCAAAATCCCATGAGTCTAAATATTCAACTCAAAGACTGTTTTAGGAATATTTCCAGCAGCATTTTATTGCAGTATTGTTTGTGAAATAGAATGAAATTAGTAACAATGTTTTTTTCTAAATTCTTTAGTTATATTTGTGCAGAAAAAAAAAAAAAAAAAAAAAAGTAGAGGTACAAAGTTACCTTCACAGATGACACCAGCATCCTCAGAATGACCACAGTTGTGGGTTCCTAATTCTCTGTGTGTACAGTCTGTTAGTGATGACTCAGTTCCTGAACACTGAAGGTCATCCAGCCAGATTGGTCCACTTCCTTGTCCAAAATGTGCACTTCCTGGTGCTGACAGAGCCCTGCCACAGCCCAGCTGTTGACACACCACCTGAGCATCATTCAAATCCCAAACGTCGTCACACACCGTCCCCCAATTGCCGTTGTGGAAGATCTCTACTCTGCCAGAGCAGCTGCTGTCAGAGTTGACCAGTCTCACTGCAGTCATATCTGATTGAATTGAAAGCAAAATATCAGTCAACATATGGCAACAGCAGTATTGAGCAAAAGCCCCATCGCTTCAATGTAACTGAACTTGGTTTAATCATTTAGCTTCTTTATTATTTTTATGAACTCTTCCATATCATACTCTCCCTTCACACATTCTTCGGAGGTAAAGATGAGAATTATCTCTAAAATGTGGGGTTCTATGATCGGCAATATTTCATACAATGGATGTAAATTAGGGGTAAAGTAAATGATTTTGAGGTAAAAAGAATGAAACAAAACGAAGTATAAACTTTGACCGATGGATCTGGGTATTGGGAGTGTATTCACAGGTTATTGGTCAGGATGACAGCTATCTAGAGCAGTGATTTTCAACCGCGGCACACCAGTGTGGCATGAGAGATGGTGTCGTCAGGTGTGCCGTGGGAAAATGTCCAATTTCACTTAATTAGTCCAAAAAAACATTTACTTGTTGCAAATACTTTGCCATTGTTGCGTGTCTGAGCTGCAAAATAGTGTCTGGCTAAGTAATAAATACTCTTCCATGCCAGTGGGTGGCAGTAGGTAGCGCAGTAATGACGTGTTAATGTAGAACAGTAGAACGAAATGACGAGCGTGACGAGACGAGCAGCGGTGGAGAAATATTTGAAAAGGAAAAATGCAGACTCTGAACTAGGCAAAATAACCCAGATGAAAAGCCTAGTAAGGATCAACACATTTACAGACTCGTCATTAAATTGTCAGCATATATCCGGCCCTCGGTACAACGGCCCGCCAGAAAATATACGTTTATCATAACTGGCCCGCCACACCACAGAGCTCCGGGACAAAAAGTGGCGATGTTAGCTGGCTTTATGTGCAACATAACGAAGCATCTCACTGCGCTAAACCTCCAGCTTCAGGGACGTATGATCACAGACATGTGTGATCACAGACATGTGTGATGCAGTAAAAGTCTCCACCGCTGTGTTCCCGATGTGCATTTTGCTGATAAACCGGGCGCACTTGGCACAGAGTTCACCCGGCGATTTTCCGACTCAGAAATTTGAACTGCTCAGCAAGCAGTTTGCGTGGAAAAAGCACCTGTGGAGCTGATAGACCTCCAGTGTAATGACACTCAAGGCAAAGTATGACTCTGAGGGCGCTGCACAGTTTCCAAGCTTCACCCCGAAACGATGCCTTAAGTCCGCCTACATGCTGCTCAAATGCTCTGCATGTTTGGAAGCACATACCTGTGTGAGCAGCTGTTCTGTGATGAAGATGAACACAAACTCACACAGGAGTCTCACTGATGCACCTTCACGCCATCGTGAGAGTTTCCACAGAACCTAACCCCAGATATTAATGAACTAGCAGCCAAGAAAAGATGCCAAACATCTAGCTCTGGTATGCATACAATAATGTAGCCTACCTAAACGTGTATTATTTTTGCACTGTCCAATATCCCTTCCATCCCGTTTATTAAATGGTGACTCCATTTGGCTCTCAACGTAGTCACAATTTCTTATTTTGGCCCTCTGTGATAGAGTTTGATACCCCTGACATACATGCTGTATTATGCTAAAAAGGTGTAATTTTGTAACATTTTTGGTTGTTTGTGTGCCGCGGGATCTTTTTAATGTAAAAAAGGTGCCGCAGTTCAGAAAAGGTTGAAAACACTGATCTGGAGAGTGCTGCGAGGAAGACATATTTTTGTAGGCCAACCCGGATGTTTTTTGCAGATGTTTTTTTATACCTTCAGTAGAGTTACTCAATTCATTTTTTGTTTTATCGTTTTTAGGATATGGTTAATATTGTTCCTTCTGACGTGAATAATATTTCAATGGCCCCGTGCCCCGAGTGTGGGATGGAAAGAGTGTTTTAGCAATTTAATTTTGCTAGAATGTGCAGAGGCCTGTTGAATCATGTTATCAAATAAATACAGGTATATGCGACTGGTTCTTGAGTTTGTTCTTGGCATTTTCTTAATTGATTTTGACTATATGCATTGCCCGTTAATGACGAAGCATCCCGTCATGAGGCATAATAGTGAGGTTATTAGGAGGTGGTTCAACTGTAGTAGGACAACACCGATGGCCCAAGTATAAAATGCATGGCCTGCCACTGGTTTTAGGACTATTTCCAGCAGCACTTTAATGCAACTATACCACTGCATTGTTTGAGACAGTGAATGAATTAATAACTGTTTTTTCCAAATTCTCCAGTTATATTTGTTAAAAAAAAAAAAAAAAAAAAAAAGATTGTGTAGATGTACAAAGTTACCTCCACAGATGACACCAGCATCCTTGGAATGACTACAGTTGTGTGTTCCTAATCCTCTGTGTGTACAGTCTGTTAGTGATGACTCAGTTCCTGAACACTGAAGGTCATCCAGCCAGATTGGTCCACTTCCTTGTCCAAAATGTGCCCTTCTTGGTGCCGACAGAGCCCTGCCACAGCCCAGCTGTTGACACACCACCTGAGCGTCATTCCAATCCCAAACGTCGTCACACACCGTCCCCCAATTGCCGTTGTGGAAGATCTCCACTCTGCCAGAGCAGCTGCTGTCAGAGTTGACCAGTCTCACTGTAGTCATATCTAGTTGAAGTGAAAGCAAAATATCTGTCAACATATGGCAACAGCAGTATTGAGCAAAAGCCCCATCTCTTCAATGTAACTGAACTTTATCCTTTAGCATCATCATGAACTCTTACTTCACACATGATTCTTCTGAGGAAACAATGAGAACTTAAATATAAAATGTGTGGTTCTATGATATGCAATAGATGTAAATTTAGGGTAAAAGTAATTAAACTATAAAATGTAACAAAACTAGGTATAAACTGACAGCTGGATCTGGGTACACTGGGAGTTGATACACAGGTTAACGGACAGGATGATGGAGATATCTAGAGTGCTGCAGGGATGACATTTTTGTAGGCCAACCCGGAAGTTAGCCTCTTACTGGTTCCCTTGACAAAAAGCCTATTGGAATTTTGGATAATTTCCAAAATAAAATCTTACACTAAACTAGTTTATGGTACAAACACATTTTCTTTCCTAAGATCATCCTCACAAATGAACAGCACTTTTATCATTATTTAAATCATGATGAAATTGGCATATGATATAAAGGCAGCATCATGATGTTTGTTAGTCTGATTTAGGCACTTGTTAGCAACCATCTTTTTTTAACAAACTTAAGCTTCAAATTTCACAAATGGGATATTTAGTGATTCATTTTTTGTCATTGAACAAAATGCTAAGATCTCTTAATCTCGTATTAACCAGACCTTATTTCAGGCATCCTAACAGAAATCCAGTCAAAAATGCCATCGACTTCCACGAGTCTAACAATTCAACTCAAAGATGGTTTTAGGACCATTTCCAGCAGCACTTTATTGCAGTATTGTTTGTGAAATAGAATGAAATTAGTAACAATGTTTTCTAAATTCTCCAGTTATATTTGTGTAGAAAAAAAAAAAAAAAAAAAAAAAAAAAAAAAAAGTAAATTTAGATGTACAAAGTTACCTTCACAGATTACACCAGCATCCTCAGAATGGCCACAGTTGTGGGTTCCTAATTCTCTGTGTGTACAGTCTTTTAATGATGACTCAGTTCCTGAACACTGAACATCATCCAGCCAGATTGGTCCAATGCCTTGTCCAAAATGTGCACTTCCTGGTGCTGACAGAGCCCTGCCACAGCCCAGCTGTTTACACACCACCTGAGCGTCATTCAAATCCCAGACGTCGTCACACACCGTCCCCCAATTGCCGTTGTGGAAGATCTCTACTCTGCCAGAGCAGCTGCTGTCAGAGTTGACCAGTCTCACTGCGGTCATATCTAGTTGAAGCGAAAGCAAAATATCTGTCAACAGCAGTATTGATCAAAAGCCCCATTTCTTCAATGCAACTGAACTTGATTTAATCATTTAGCTTCTTTATTATTTTTATGAACCCTTCCATATCATACTCTCCCGTCACACATGATTCTTCTGAGGTAAAGATGCAAAATTATCTGGAAAATGTGGGGTTCTATGATAGGCATTATTTCATACAATGGATGTAAATTAGGGGTAAAGTAAAAGAGTGAGATAAAAAGAATGAAACAAAACCAAGTATAAACTTTGACAGCTGGATCTGGGTACATTGAGTTAACACAGGTTATTGGTCAGGATGAGAGAGGTATCTACAAAGTGCTGCGAGGATGACATATTTTTGTAGGCCAACCCGGAAGTTAGCCTCTTACTGATTCCCTGGAGAAAAAGCCAATGTGATTTTAGATTATTGCAGGAAATCAGCTCTGTGGCGAAACCAGTTTATGACGCCAATGTCTTCCCAAATGAACACTACTTTTATCATTATCTAAATCATAGATACAATCAGCAGAAGCAAAGACATAATATAAAGACAATAAACAAACTACACTACTGTCCCATGACTTCACGCCGCCACCACCGGTAAGCTAAAGGCAGACTATCGTGCAGCATGATGATGTTCAACAGTCCAATTTAGGCATTTGTTAGATACCATCTTTTTTAAAAAAAAACATAACTTTCAAATTTCACAAGTGGGATATTCACTGACGTATTTTATGTCACCGAACAAAATGCTAAAATCTCTTAACTTCGTGTTAACCACAGACCTCATTCAGGCACCTCACCAAAAACCCAGTCAAAAATAACATTGATTTCCATGAGTGTAAAAATTCAACTCACAGCTGGGTTTTAGGCAGTGGTGGGCCGTCAGGGCCAGCAAGGCTTTCTCTGCTTGCAGAGACAGAATCCCAAAGGTATAGGTATTTTATAATTAGTTTTCATAAATACAATACATGTATTCTAAATATTTTTTACGATTAGCTTATTATCTCATTGCTTAGCTACCGTCTTCCTCAGTTGCGCCGCTTCCAGCGCAACTTGTTTTAAGTAGAGCTTTTTCCCCCCCAATCAGATTCTGCCCCCATGTCGTCTCCAAGTAAAATAATCTGCCCGGACGCCTTCAGAATTACAACACAATCCCTTTGCAGTTTAGGTAAATGGGGACGATATTGTTGATTGTCAGTCTTCAACTAATCAGAATTTTAGTTTGACATGTTCGGCGTATTCTTTGACGCGCCAGAGCCTTCTAGCTGGCCTACCAAAGTACGTCTTCATTAACGTGCAGGTTGATTGGTCAGTGGGCTAGCATGACTGGTGTGAAGCCAACTAGCAGAACTTTGTCGCAGTAAGAGTTCAAGTTTAAAGATATGCAAGACATTTTTAGCGTTTTGGCACGTTTGGCGGCGGCGACAATCCCAATATCTACTGCCTGTCGAGCGGATACTTTCAGCCCTGAAACATTAAAACGTATTCAAGAAGTACAACTGGGGAGGAGAGATTGTAATCACTGGTGTCCATGAATAGAGAAGGACCTCTTGCTGGAACTGAACTGCATTGATTTACTGTACAACCGTGACATTGAACTCATTGTAATTAAAGAAAAGAGGATGGACTGTGTCTTAAAAATGTGGACAGCAGCTTTGGTAAGTGAATTGTTTTTTTTTTATACCTTCAGTAGCGTTACTCAATTCAATTTTTTGAGTTTTATTGGTTAATGTTGTTCCTTCTGATGTGAATAATATTAAAATGTCGACTGCAACTTTGTGAACTGCTATTTTTAGTTTTTACCTGTCGTTACTACCATTTAAAAATTTTTTTATTGTATAGTTTTTATGAAATGGTTAATATTGTTTTCTCTGATGTGAATAACATTTGAATGGCCCGTGCCCTTGAGTGTGTGATCGAATGTGTGTTTTAGCAATATAATTCTGCTGGAATGTGCAGAGGCCTGTTGAATCATGTTATTTGAGTTTTATGTCATCAAATAAATACAGGTATATGAGACTGGTTCGAGAGTTCGTTCGCCATTTTCTTAATTACATTGGTTTTGACTATATGCATTGCCCGTTATTGACGAAGCATCCCGTCATGAGGCGTAATAGTGAGGTTATTAGGCGGTGGTTCAACTGTAGTAGGACAGCACTGATGGCCCAAGTATAAAATGCATGGCCTGCTAATGGTTTTTGGACTATTTCCAACAGCACTTTATTGTATACCACTGCATTTGAGACATTGAATGAAATAAATAACCATGTTTTTTCTAAATTCTCCAGTTATATTTGTTCAGAAAAAAAAAGAAAACTATTGTGTAGATATACAAAGTTACCTCCACAGATGACACCAGCATCCTCAGAATGACTACAGTTGTGGGTTCCTAATCCTCGGTGTGTACAGTCTTTTAGCGATGACTCATTTCCTGAACACTGAAGGTCATCCAGCCAGATTGGTCCACTTCCTTCTCCAAAATGTGCACTTCCTGGTGCTGACAGAGCCCTGCCACAGCCCAGCTGTTGACACACCACCTGAGCGTCATTCCAATCCCAAATGTCATCACACACCGTCCCCCAATTGCCGTTGTGGAAGATCTCCACTCTGCCAGAGCAGCTGCTGTCAGAGTTGACCAGTCTCACTGTTGTCATATCTGGTTGAAGTGAAAGCAAAATATCTGTCAACATATGGCAACAGCAGTATTGAGCAAAAGGCCCATCTCTTCAATGTAACTGCACTTTATCATTTAGCATTATCATGAACTCTTACATATACTCTCATGTCACACATGATTCTTCTGAGGGAACAATGAGAACTTAATGAGAAGTGTGGTTCTATGATATGCAATAGATTTACATTTGGGGTAAAAGTAATAAGAGATTAAAATGTAACAAAAACTAGGTATAAACTGACCGATTGATCTGGGTACATTGGGAGTTGATACACAGGTTAACGGACAGGATGATGGAGATATCTAGAGTGCTGTAGGGATGACATTTTTGTAGGCCAACCCGGAAGTTAGCCTCTTACTGGTTCCCTCGACAAAAAAAGAAACGGGATTTTGGATAATTTCCAAAATAAAATCTTCAGCTAAACCAGTTTATGGTACCAACACATTTTGTTTCCTAAGATCATCTTCACAAATGACCACATTTATCATTGAAATCATAGATTCAATCGGCATCTATGATTTAAAGGCAGACTATAGTTTAGCATCATGATGTTCATTAGTCTGATTTAGGCACTTGTTGGCAACAATCTTTAACAAACTTAAGCTTCAAATTTCACAAGTGAGATATTTACTGATGAATTTTTTGTCATAGTACAAAATGCTAAAATGTCTTAATCTCGTATTAACCAGACCTTATTTCAGGTATCCTTAAAAAAAAAAAAAATCCAGTCAAAAATCCCATTGACTTCCATGAGTCTAAATATTCAACTCAAAGATGGGTTTTAGGACCATTTCCAGCAGCACTTTATTGCAGTATCGTTTGTGAAATAGAATGAAATTAGAAACAATGTTTTTTCTAAATTCTCCAGTTATATTTTTGTAGAAAAATAAATGTAAATGTACATGGACAAAGTTACCTTCACAGATGACACCAGCATCCTCAGAATGGCGACAGTTGTGGGTTCCTAATCCACTGTGTCTACAGTCTTTTAGTGATGACTCAGTTCCTGAACACTGAAGGTCATCCAGCCAGATTGGTCCAATGCCTTGTCCAAAATGTGCACTTCCTGGTGCTGACAGAGCCCTGCCACAGCCCAGCTGTTTACACACCACCTGAGCGTCATTCCAATCCCAAACGTCATCACACACCGTCCCCCAATTGCCGTTGTGGAAGACCTCCACTCTGCCAGAGCAGCTGCTGTCAGAGTTGACCAGTCTCACTGGAGGACTCAATGCTGCACCAGATGTTTGAGGAACTGTGAAAATAGATATATTATACAAATGTGATAAACCAGATACTTAATTCAGGATAATGTGTGATTCGGTAGTGTATGACCACCTTCAGAAATATGTGATGAAATGGAACAAACTAGAAAATGCATTTCCTGCTGAAAATGCATTGGAATGCTGAAATTAATTGTAAAAAAAATTGCAGAAAATTAAGAAATGGGAGACTGTCTGAAAAATGTTGAAGCCCGAAAGCATTTAAACTGCACTGCTGAAAAACCTTCTAGTTGAAATGTCTAACTATGGTGTCTGTAGCTGAAAGTATGAAGAAGAAGGCTTTGAAAGTTGAAGTATAACAGGATTTGAAGATTTTTTCCATAGAGATCCCATTCAAAAGAAAATTGCAAAAAGCTTTATTCAATAAGTTTAAAGATTACTAAAATGAAAAGTCAAAGCACCCCTCTCCTGAAAGAGCTGAACATTTTGATATTTGAACAATTTCTGTAGCTTAAACACATTTCAGAAGTAGTGATATTTGTAATAATAGTAGTAGAAGTATTATTAGTAGTAGAAGTATTGGTATTTAGAAGAAGTATTAGTATTCAGAAGAAGTAGTAGTAGTAATAGCTGTAGTAGTGGTCGTAGTATTTAATATAACAGTAGTAGTAGTAGTACGAGTAGCAGTCGTACTAATAGCTGTAGTAGTATTAGTACCTGGTAGTAGCATGAATAGCAGTAGTAGCAGTTGTAGTATAAGTAATAGCAGTAATGGTAGTAATAATATTGATGGTAGCAGTAATAGCACTAGTAATAGTAGCAACAGCAAAAGTTGTAGTAGAAGTAGTAGCAGCAGTAGTAATACTAGAAATATTAGCAGCAGTAGTTGTCGCAGTATTAGTAAGAGCATTCATTTTTTCAACAAAAAAGCCTAATTTTGAGTTTAATGTTTAAATACAGTTAATCCATGAGGCTTTTATTTTGAGAGGGTGGGACTGGGTGGGGGAGAGGAGACATAATCATAATGTTTGACACACATAAAGAGAGGTTATTAAATGACAGGCTTCATCACAAGCTGTTCAGTTAGGATTCATTCTGTGGGGCTTTTATTTTAAAATGGCGTGTGTGTGGGGGGGGGGTGGAGGAGGGTGGAAAGACCTCTAAAGAGTCCTAAGACCTGAATGACTGCATGAGAGAGAGACACAGAGAGAGAGGAGTGTATGTGCGTGTGTCTGTGAGTTTATAAATATCACTAATTACTGGCTCAATCGTGAACACCTGTGTGCCTGAAGCCATTTCATGAAGATAACACAGGGAGACGCCTCTCAAACAAATCATCAAAACTCCCATAACCGTAGCTCCTCTTGCTCCGATATTAATAATTGAGAGGGAGGCTGAGTTGACGAACAGATCCTGTAAAAATTGTGTCTGTAGTTTAAAAAAATGTGGCTTAACTGGCGATCTAGAAATGGGGTACCGTGTTCTGTGGAAGATGTTTTTGAAGCAAAATTTAACGTTTGTCTCCATGGAGCAGAAAGTTGGTTTTCCTCTCAATTAATGGCTTCTGTGTCAAATGTGGAAATCTGTGGGATTCCACAGTAATGTTTCTACGACAAGGACATTAGCTACTTTTACATCCAGAAATGATGCATGAAGAGTGAAGATTGTGGACACAGTGGCAAAACACAAATGTTTTTTTCACAAGAATCTCAAGCTGCTCTTCACTCTAGCGGTGACATCACGCACTCTAAGCTGCGCAATACACACCCATTATAAAGTCAGAAAAGGGCTGAAAAATCATAAAAGTTAAATTGCTGCAGTTCAGAAAGTTTAAAAGATATCGGAAAGCTGAATTATGCGGCAATAGTTCAGAGTTTTCTCAACATTTGAAAGTTGAAATGGTGTCTTTAGCTGAAAGTATGAGGAAGTTGAAGGATTTGAAAGTTGAAGAAGTTTAAGAGGATTTGAGGATTTAAGAGGATCTTCTCCATAGAAACCCATTCAAAAAAAAGTTGCTAAAAGCTTAATAATTCAGAAAGTTTAAAGGTTAGAAATAGAAAAAGTCATAGCAGAGATGAGCTGAACATTTTCATAGCTGAACGGTTTCTGTAGCTTAAAAAATGAAGAAGAAGAATCGTTGCAAAAAAGGGGGGACGGAAGAAATCCTGGAATAAAGAAACAGGAGGATAACAATAGTTTGAATGCTTATCTCAATGAAATGGCTTCAGGCACACAGGTGTTCACAATTGAGCCAGTAATTAGTGATGTTGACAAACACAGACTCACACGCACATACACTCCTCTCCCTCTGTGTCATACAGTCATTCAGGTGTTAGGACTCTTTAGAGGTCTTTCCACCCACCCCCCCACACACACATTAAAATAAAAGCCCCACAGAATGAATCCTAACTGAAATGCTTGTGATGAGCCTGTCATTTAATAACCGGTTTGTGTTTATCTAACATTATGATTCTGTCTCCTCTCCCCTTCTCCCCCACACCCCATTTCAAAATAAAAGCCCCAGAGAGTGAATTCTAACTGAACAGCTTGTGATGAAGCCTGTCATTTAATAACCTCTGTTTATGTGTGTCAAACATTATGATTATGTCTCCTCTCCCCCTCCCTCCCCCACCCAGTCCCACCCTTTCAAAATAAAAGCCTCATGGATTAACTGTATTTAAACATTAAACTCAAAATTAGGCTTTTTTGTTGAAAAAATGAATGCTCTTACCAATACTGCAACAACTACTGCTGCTGCTAATATTTCTAGTATTACTACTACTGCTGCTGCTACTACTTCTACAACTTTTGCTACCATTACTGCTACCATCAATATTATTACTACCACTACTGCTATTACTACCACTACTACTACTAATACTACAACTGCTATTCATGCTACTACCAGTACTAGTACTACTACAGCTATTAGTACAACTGCTACTACTACTGCCATTACTTTTACTACTACGACTGTTATATTAAATACTACGACCACTACTACAGCTATTACTACTACTAGGCTACTACTTCTTCTGAATACTAATACTTCTTCTAACTACTAATACTTCTACTACTAATGATACTTCTACTACTAATGATACTACTACAAATATCACTACTTCTGAAATGTGTTTAAGCTACAGAAATTGTAGGGGTGCTTTGACTTTTCATTTTTGTAATCTTTAAACTTTTTGAATGAAGCTTTTTGCAATTTTCTTTTGAATGGGATCTCTGTGGAAAAAATCTTCAAATCCTGTTATACTTCAACTTTCAAAGCCTTCTTCTTCCTCATACTTTCAGCTACAGACACCATAGTTAGACATTTCAACAAGAAGGTTTTTCAGCAGTGCAGTTTAAATGCTTTCGGGCTTCAACATTTTTCAGACAGATAGTCTCCCATTTCTTAATTTTCTGCAATTTTTTCACAATTAATTTCAGCTTTCAGCATTCCAATGCATTTTCAGCAGGAAATGCATTTTCTAGTTGTGAATATAATTCATACTTTGTTGGCATCTTATTCTGAAAACCGGATGTTCATCTGAAGAAACCGGATGCTGTCTCACGTTAATCTTTCCGCTAACTTTCAAAGTCCTTCGCTTGCTCCCGATCTGTGCAGTTTACCGTGAATATCAGCATATAGGCGCACTAACATGCAAGTGTCTGCTGAGTTGACCACGGAGATCTGCGTGTCTGCTGACTTTACTGCAGCCATGTCCACTATTATGCTGGAGAGAAACAGCTGGTGCAGCTTCTCTTTATTCCCCCCCCCCCCCCCCCATCTCAAAAGACACACACGGATGTTTGCTGGCTTTTATCCCACTGTTCTTGTCATGTATAGGCTGTTGTCGCAATATAAAATAAGAAAAAAGGCATTAATGCACGATAAAATAATTGTCGGCGTAATTGAATGAATGCATTAACTTGCCCAGCACAAAAAAAAAAAAAGATTTTAAATATTTCACTTTCTAAAATAAGCATCAATATCATAATTGTCAAATTCTTCCCTTTGACCTGATCCATGAAATTTCAAGCATTAATAACTTTACTTAAAATATTTATGGGGCCACTATGAGGCAGCAGAACAAGCTGTAAACACAACATGGACATGCAGCCTGATGGGTCCTTTTCACACCAGCCATTTTGACACTGGTCAAAATAAAGTTAATTGTGGGCCCATTCTTTTTGGTGTGTCACAGTCATTCCAGTGAGCTAGCATCCACAATACCGGGGCCATGGCCCACCTAAATGAAACAGGGCCGTAATCAATGTCAGCAATTGTACCTGGGTTTACCCTGCAATGACATGTTAAAATGGCTGCTGTGAGAAGAGCGCATCATTGCTAACTTTTTCTGTCTGCTCTTTGGTGCTGGGCAAGTGTACAGTGTGTTGATCAGAACTTTGCCACTGAAAACTAATTCTCTGTGGTTTCCATACTCTCTGCAACTCCCTTCACATTACAAGAAATGATTTGATCCATTGTGAATATAAAACATCAATTAGTGCAGCTTCATGTAAAGAAGAATGTAAGCTTAAACCTGATGATACATCAATTACTTTACCTGTCCATCCTGTTAATGTCTGAACTAGCAGGAGCAACAGCATTCCACGAGTCCCCCTCATCATGGGCCACATACAGGAGATAGGACCCACACTTGCTGAATAGGACAAACGAGGCACTTCCACAAACTGCATCAAAGCCGACTCTTCTGGCTTGCTAAATGATTGACTCCAATCCTAACACAGGGTACATCCCAAGTCTCTTTATATGCCCTTTTCACAGCAGCCAATCTGACACATAATTGCAGGGTAAACACAGGTGTGATTGATCAAACTGATGAAGGTCCCATTCTATTTAGTTTCAAATTCATTCCAGTGAGCCAGCATGCACAATACCAGTGCCCCAGCCACCTAAATGGAACAGAGCCATTTTTTTAATCACACCTGTGTTCACTCTGCAATTACATGTCAAAATGGCGGCGGTGATAAGGGCCTATTGCATCCATGGGTACATCCCACAGCTCTTAATCGCATCCCCGTTTCCCTCACTTGTGTCCTTTGAAACCATGCGAGGAGAGAGGAAACGAGGAAATATGTTTTAAGATACATGAAACTTCCTTTCCTCAGTTGCGTCACGTGAAGCGACGTCTGTTTCTGATGGCGGCTCTGATCACAGCTGGATCAGCTGTCAGTCGTCTTTAACAGCTGGAGAGACTTTTGAGAAGTTTGTGTCTGTCCTAGTATTATTAGTTACTATTATTAAGTACAGTGATGGTTACTGTGTGTCTTTAATAGTTATTAGTATTATTAGTTACTATTATTAAGTACAGTGATGATAACTGTGTCTTTATTAGTTATTAGTATTATTAGTTACTATTATTAAGTACAGTGATGATAACTGTCTTTAATAGTTATTAGTTACTATTATTAAGTACAGTGATGATAACTGTCTTTAATAGTTATTAGTTACTATTATTAAGTACAGTGATGATTACTGTGTCTTTATTAGTTATTGTTGGAATGCTGTTAAGCATTCCAACTATTGTTATCCTGTTTTCTTTATTCCACTATTTCTTCCGTCCCCCCCCTGTTTCGTCGCAACGCTTCTTCTTCATTTTTTAAGCTACAGAAACCGTTCAACTATCAAACTGTTCAGCTCCGTCAGCTCATCCCTGCTATATCTCTTCATATTTCTAACCTTTAAACTTTTTGAATTATTAAGCTTTTAGCAACTTTATTTTGAATGGGTTTCTATGGAGAATATTTTCAAATCCTCTTAAACTTCTTCAACTTTCAAATCCTTCAACTTCCTCATACTTTCAGCTAAAGACACCATTTCAACTTTCAAATGTTGAGAAAACTCTGACCTATTGCCGCATAATTCAGCTTTCCGATATCTTTTAAACTTTTTGAACTGCAGCAATTTAACTTTTATGATTTTTCAGCCCTTTTCTGACTTTATAATGGGTGTGTATTGCACAGCTTAGAGTGCGTGATGTCACTGCTAGAGTGAAGAGCAGCTTGAGATTCTTGTGAAAAAAACATTTGTGTTTTGCCACTGTGTCCACAATCTTCACTCTTCATGCATCATTTCTGGATGTAAAAGTAGCTAATATTGTCCTTGTTGTAGAAACATTACTGTCGAATCCCACAGATTTCCACATTTGACACAGAAGTCATTAATTGACAGGAAAACCAACTTTCGGCTCCATAGAGACCAATGTTAAATTTTGCTTCAAAAACATCTTCCACAGAACACGGTACCCCATTTCTAGATCGCCAGTTAAGCCACATTTTTTAAACTACAGACACAATTTGACCAGGATCTGTTCATCAACTCAGCCTTCCTCTCAATTATTAATATCGGAGCAATAGGAGCTACGGTTATGGGAGTTTTGATGATTTGTTTGAGAGGTGTTTCCCTGTGTTATCTCCATGAAATGGCTTCAGGCACACAGGTGTTCACGATTGAGCCAGTAATTAGTGATGTTGACAAACACACAGACTCACAGACACACGCGCACATACACTTCTCTCTCTCTCTCTCTCTCTCTCTCTCTCTCTCTCTCTCTCTCTCTCTCTCTCTCTCTCTCTCTCTCTCTCTCTCTCTCTCTCTCTCGCTCTCTCTCTGTGTCTGTGTCATACAGTCATTCAGGTGTTAGGACTCTTTAGAGGTCTTTCCACCCTCCTCCACCTCCCCCCCCCCCCCCCCCACACACACACACACACACACACACACGCCATTTTAAAATAAAAGCCCCAGAGAGTGAATTCTAACTGAAATGCTTGTGATGAGCCTGTCATTTAATAACCGGTTTGTGTTTATCTAACATTATGATTCCGTCTCCTCTCCCCTTCTCCCCCACACCCCATTTCAAAATAAAAGCCCCAGAGAGTGAATTCTAACTGAACAGCTTGTGATGAAGCCTGTCATTTAATAACCTCTGTTTATGTGTGTCAAACATTATGATTATGTCTCCTCTCCCCCTCCCTCCCCCACCCAGTCCCACCCTTTCAAAATAAAAGCCTCATGGATTAACTGTATTTAAACATTAAACTCAAAATTAGGCTTTTTTGTTGAAAAAATGAATGCTCTTACTAATACTGCGACAACTACTACTGCTGCTACTACTTCTACTACAACTTTTGCTGTTGCTACTATTACTAGTGCTATTACTGCTACCATCAATATTATTACTACCACTACTGCTATTACTACCACTACTACTATTACTTATACTACAACTGCTACTACTGCTATTCATGCTACTACCAGTACTAATACTACAGCTATTAGTACGACTGCTACTAGTACTGCTACTACTGCTACTTCAAATACTGCCATTACTTTTACTACTACTACTACTGTTATATTAAATACTACGACCACTACTACAGCTATTACTACTACTACTGATACTAGGCTACTACTTCTGAATACTAATACTTCTTCTAACTACTAATACTTCGACTACTAATGATACTTCTACTACAACTACGACTTCTACTACTACTATTACAAATATCACTACTGCTACTACTACTACTTATTCTAATGCTACTAATACTTCTACTACTAATAATACTTCTACTTCTACTACAACGTCTACTACTATTACTACAAATATCACTACTTCTGCTACTAGCTTCGTTTAAGCTACAGAAATTGTTCAAATGTTCAAAATGTTCAGCTCTTTCAGGAGAGGGGTGCTTTGACTTTTCATATTTGTAATCTTTAAACTTTTTGAATTAAGCTTTTTGCAATTTTCTTTTGAATGGGATCTCTATGGAGAAAATCTTCAAATCCTGTTATACGTCAACTTTCAAAGCCTTCTTCTTCCTCATACTTTCAGCTACAGACACCATAGTTAGACATTTCAAATAGAAGGTTTTTCAGCAGTGCAGTTAGATGCTTTCGGGCTTCAACATTTTTCAGACAGATAGTCTCCCATTTCTTAATTTTCAGCAATTCTTTCACAATTAATTTCAGCTTTCAGCATTCCAACGCATTTTCAGCAGGAAATGCATTTTCTAGTTAGTATTATTAGTTACTATTATTAAGTACAGTGATGATAACTGTGTCTTTAAGTTATTAGTATTGTTGGGGTCTGAGCAAATGGCTTCAACATGTGCTGTGAACAAAGAGAGTCAGGCCTTCCCTTTCGCAAGCAAAGGTTTCATCCCGATTGTGGTTTGATGAGCACCAAACCCCCTCTGAAGGAATTTCACATTAGGGTGTGAATTCCCCCCCCCCCCCCCCAAAAACTATGGGTTCCTGAAGTCACCTGAGAGCACCGCTGCAACCTCATTGGCCGAGAGCCAAGACAGCACCAGGACCCCTGTGGTTCAGCCACTGTTCAACAAAACTAACTGCAACCCACACCTCAATGCTTTTTCCCTTCGACCTCCGTCGAGCAGGGAGGACACCAACGCTCTCTTCCCTCTGGACTTCGTCCTGGTTGCCAGAAGAGGCACCGGGCCCTTCTTCCCCCCCCCCCCCCAGCGCCACGCTGACAACAGAAGTCCCCCGATGAGGACCGCGAGTCCTCATCCAACCCTCCGGCAGGAAGACGTCTAATCCCCTCCTGACTGATGATTACCGGGAAACGCACGGACCACGCCCACCCGAAGTTTCACTGTCCCCGCTGCAGCGTGAACAGATCGGACCCGCGTGCTCCAGAGCGAGCTGCGCCACAGAGGTCCGACCCCGCGCCGGCAACGCCGCGCCGATGTCCGCCGAGCCTGCGTCCACTCCAGAGCGAGCCACGCTCCTGGGTGCGACCGACTCCTGAGGACCGAGCTACCCACAGTCTGCGCCCGCTCCGAGAGCCGCGCTCCCGAGTCAACACTCGGGGACTGATCGATTCCCATCACGGGAACGAGCCCCATCGAACGAAGCTTCTCCTCAGCTTACTGCCATGATGAAGTAAGAGTTCATCATGGCATCTTGGGCATAGCTTAGCAATAGCTTAGCATAGCTTAGCTTAAATTAACCTAAATTCATTCAGGTTAATTCATTCATGTGTTATTATTCCCGCACCCTGTTGTGTTCAATCACTGTCTTGTTACACCGCGTCATTGTGCAATTATCGCGGACCACGGAGCCCCGCTATATATTGTGTATTTCCTGTCGTAACTGTCTGCATTAGATTCATCACTGCTGGTGAATGGAAAGTTTGTGTATTATCACTGAAAGACTGAACCTACGGTGGCGGACCTTCATCTCGCCGACCGAGTTTCGGGGTGATAGGAAGACAATACTCTCATCTCACCGGAGTGATAAAGATCTGGGAATTTTCATTTATTTTATTACACTTCGTGTGATATCCTCTTTTCTTAAATCAGCTCTGTGAGCGGAGTGTAGAACCGGGGCTATCATGCACACGCCGCCGCCAGTTCCTACGACAGCGGCAGGCCTGGGCAGGATGAGACCAGCTGTTCACACTCTCGCTTCGACAACACACGCAGAAGCTTGATTCATGACCCCCACCTTTGCTCCCTTTCTTGCCTCACAGACACACATGGTTACATACAGCAGCCCATCCACCTTTTTGCCCAAGTCACTCGACTACGCCATCTGGTGGTGGTTGAGAGGTAGCGTTAAGCCCTCGTTGCACACATAGAGATCCACACACACACACACACACACTCTCTTACATATATACACCCTCACCCATTTTATTCATTTGTTTAGATATTAGGCACATAAAATTGTATAATGTTGATTGCAATATTAATTGATCTGATCATTTATTATTCTGATGTAATAAACCCTGTTATATTTTAAAGAGCAGTCGTCTGCGATTACTTGTGCATATGTATGTAATAATCTGCATGTAGTGGCCTGTGCTCAAACTTAAACCTTTACTTTCACTTCGAATGTATAGTCGTACCCGACTATTGACATTACGAGTGAACACTAATTATGAGACTTAGTTTTATCGTTTGGTTATCGGTCCCTGTTCGCAGGGTGGTGCCCCGTTATTATTAATAATCATTAATAATTGTTACTCACATTAATAATTCTATTGATGTCAAGTCTCTCCAGCTGTTAAAGCCGACTGACAACATATCAGTCATTTACTCCAGCATACACAGATGGATCTAAAGATCCTAATACAGGTAGAACTGGTTTGGCGGTCACCATACAAACCTTGCAATATGAAGTCAAAGGGAGAACATCAGATCATCTGTCTGTTTATACAGTTTAATAGTTATTTGACGTTGTTAGTTAGTTATTAGACGTATGAGACGTTGGCCATTTTAACAGCACTGCAGTGGGTAGAGGAGGTTCGGATCGAAAAGGTCATTGTCTGTTCAGATTCCAGTTCAGTATTATCCTCATTACAATCATTCACATCCCATAGCAGGCAGGATTTAATTAATGAAATATACGAAAGACTGTTCTGACTTAAGAATATGGGTATTTTTGTATCATTTATGTGGGTACCAGCACATAGAGGGGTAAAAGGAGATGAAAGAGCAGATAAATTAACAAAACAAGCTTTAGAAAGTCAGCACAAGACAGACATTTAACTCAGCAAAGCATAAGCTAAATCAATAATCAAAAGAAACATTAGTAAGGAATGGAAGCATAGTTGGGATGTAGGAGACACAGGAAGACATCTTTATGCTGTTCAGAGAGAAGTTGGCAAAGGGAGGCCATCCAGAAGAAGCACCACAGAAGAAAACATATTAACCAGACTGATGATTGGGCACACAAGGCTGAACAAAACAATGCAACTAATAAACAACAGGACTATGTGAGCACTGCCAGATACCAGAATCTGTAGACCATATAATTTGTCATTGCCAGAAATTCACACTCGAGCGAGACAGGTTGAAGAGGAAGCTGGGAGTTGAGGAACTAAACCTAAAAGATGCATTAACCTTGTGGGCAGGAAATGTTTTTTAAGGGGATAGGTTACTCTGGTCCACACTCCAATACAGTAGGTGGCGGGAATGCACCTTTCACTGGATGCCATTGTTAGGTTCATGAACCTCTCGCAACTGTGGGGGAGACCGCATGTGATCCAGCCTCTGCCAAAAAGTCAGCCGGTTTCAATTATAATCAAAAGTATTTAATACTACAGAAGCTAAAACAATTGCAAAGTGAAGTACATTATTTACGGAAAATATAGAAATATGATCCGCGTGAAAAAGCATTCACCCGCGCCTCACCCTGAAAGCGTAACGACCCACAAGATGAAACGGGAGCAAAGAGAAAGAATTCTTCCTCTGCCTTTCTTTTCATAGTTCGAAAAACCCTCCCATAATGTCTGTCTTAGTTTCTATTGGCTAAATCCAGCTGGCTCCTCCTCGCATCAGCCAGCCGGAGGACCCTCGCGCGGGTGTGACGCCTCGGCGTGTTCCTGTAAATGCTTGTCTGGAAATCCCTGTCTGACCCTTGGCTATTCTTCACAGTTTAATACGTTCAATGACTGTCTTTTATGGCTTAACACTTCTATGGTAAACATACTATATAAAGATAAGGATTTGCAACTTTTGGCAAAAACTTCACAAGTTTTACAAGCATAATTGGTACGTCCCAAGTACTTGCTAACATTTTACTATCTACCTCTAAAGGTGCAACAAATTCAACTAAGAAACACTTCGAACAATAAATCTTAAAACACCCCTCTAATTATGAATCCTAAAACACTTCTAATTATAAATTCTTAAAGCACACTTCTAAACCTAAATTTCCTACACCATCCGCCATAAAACTTAAAAGAAGAAGAAGAACGGGGATACGATTAAGGGCTTTGGGATATATGCCAAATCCCAATGTCGCCCCTAAACCCTCAAACCCTGAACCCTCAAGGACTTACTGACGTCACCTGGAAAGTGGTTGAGTGTGACAGACTGTGAGGGCTTGAAATGTTGTAAATAGGAATGGGACAACACTTTGCTTCAACATATCATGTTACCATGACGACAAAAAATATGATGTATAATTGTGTGTATTTATTTTATCCTTTGTACTCGCTGATTTGAACGTCTTTCAGACTCTTTCCTCACAAATGAGAGGTAATTTTATATAATCTATTTACTCATTTTGTCAAAACAGCTTCAATGACAAAATCAAATATTTGATGAATAAATAAATAAATATTCTCTGATTTCATGTTTATTTTTTGTTCCATCTTTAACCCTTGATGTTTTAGTAAATTTATTATTCCAGGCTGAACACACGTGAGCCGTCCTCTTTGTTTTCTCTTTTTTTCTTTTTTACGTCTCCATGCGTCCACTGGTTACCCCGTGTTTAACGTCACATTGCAATGATTTGTGGGTAATTCACTTAGGCTAAGTCAGCATACCATGCTGACTTACGGAAAGGGTTCATAAAGGGCTCAAGATGTCTGCAAGAGAGCCCTCAAACAGTTGACGATTTGACAGTGTGACATCCCTAAACCCTCACGGACTTCACGGGAGCACGCCTCAAAGTCCGTGAGTCCGTAAGGGGGGACATTGGGATTTGGCCATACCCATGGGGTACTTCTCAAGTCTCCTCGATCCTCGCTTGACCCGGAAGTTGTTTCTGCGCTGCGATATTGACGGCCGTCCCAAAGCTCTAATGTAGCTTGGAGGAGCGAGGATCGAAGATGGAGGAGGGACCTCGGAGGAGCCGTGAGCGAGGAACCACGAGAACAGACCTCCAGGAAGTCTTTTAACAGTCGACACGCCCCCTCATTGTTCATCAGTTATGTGATTGGATGCTGCAGCCGATCGGACTGACTGACTGAGTTTAACACCAGCGTGAAGACAGATCACAGAATAAAGTCATAGTGGGGCGGCTTAGTCCAAATATTCAAAAGAATTGTGCATTTTGTGATGCAAACACCAAATTTGGCACAAATGTACATTAATATGTTGCGAACATTTTCAGATATTGGGCCACTTGAAATTCTCTCTTTATGTCCGCCATATTGGATTTCAAAATGGCCGCCACTTGAAATCTACATTTGCTATTATCTCTGGACATAATGCAGCTATTGACTTGATTCTGGTATCTAAATGTATGTTTTTGGGGGCAAGGAATCCAATGGTACCAATTTCAACTTAATATTATCTATCACAGTCTGTTATATAATTTTATTTGGAAATTATCTAGGCAAATAATGGATAATCTCACAAAACTAATTTCCTAAGTGTGCCAAGCTAAATGCTCTACGACAGGGGTGTCAAACATACGGCCCGCCACGTCATTTTATGTGGCCCGCGAATCCCCCAGCAAAAAAAAAAAAAAAGATTTTTTTTTAAAAAATTTTTTTTTTTTTACAAAAATTATAAGTTAGATGTGAAAATAAAAATATCCCCATGGTTGAAATTATGAGATGAGCCATTTGCGCCGCCGGTCTCGCTGGGGGCTATTATCAAGCTTTATATTTGATTAGGTTTCTGATTCAACATCTGGTTTAAATAAATGTTCATTGTAGTCTGAACAACAAAAGAACCACAAACAACTTTCTTAATTTATTAGAAAGATTTGTGTTTTCATGATCTGATATTTCCCTCAATAACTTTTATTATGGAAACAATTAAAGTCAGAGAGAGCTGGAGAGATGAAACACTTTTTACATCATTCCTGAGTGTTTGATGAGTTTTATAATTTAAGAGAAACAATAATGCGTATCATAGAATCTCCACATTTTCCATATAAACATCTTTACCTCAGAATAATTATGTGTGAGGGGGAGAGTATGTTATGTAAGACTTCATAATAAAGAAGCTAAATGATCAAGTAAAGTTACATTGAAGAGATGGGGCTTTTGGTCAATACTGCTGTTGCCATATGTTGACAGATACTTTGCTTTCACTTCAACTATGAGCGCAGTGAGACTGGTCAACTCCAACAGCAGCTGCTCTGGCAGAGTGGAGATCTTTCACAACGGCAATTGGGAGACGGTGTGTGATGACGTTTGGGATTTGATTGACGCTCAGGTGGTGTGTCAACAGCTGGGCTGTGGCAGGGCTCTGTCAGCACCAAGAGGGGCACATTTTGGACAAGGCAGTGGACCAATCTGGCTCGATGACCTTCAGTGTTCAGGAACTGAGTCATCACTAACAGACTGTACACACATTGGTTTAGGAACCCACAACTGTGGTCATTCTGAGGATGCTGGTGTCATCTGTGAAGGTAACTTTGTAAATCTACACATTTCTTTTTTTTTTTTCTGCATAAATAAAACTGGAGAATTACTCAAATAAAAACATGGTTATTAATTTAACCTTGCAGGTTTGCAGTAGGACATCTGTTAACACCGACCATTGGACCAAAAACCTGTGAGTAAGAAATATAACCAGGTATCAGAGCTGACATCTCGGCACAGTGAACTGTTCTGAATTCATAACCATGTTTCTTTTTCGTCTTGATCTTTAGGAGAGGACTGACCAACTGCTGTGTGTGTGTGTATCTGTATTTAAATATATACAAAATGACATCAAAAGTATACAAAATCAATATTCACACACTCACATTTCATTCAATCATTTCTACTCTTGCAATATGAACTCGCATTTCATGTCGGGTACTGTGGTGGAAAATTTCTAGGTTAATCGGGAGGAGAGAGGTTATGTTCTCAAATTAATAATTAAGTCATCAGAAGATTCAAAGTTGTCTTTTTCCGTTTATTCTCTTGCAAGATGGAAGAAAGCATAGCAACTACGTATTCCGTAGACTGCGTGAAACCTTCTTCGACAAAATGCAATATTCAACATCATTTATGCATGCAAAGGTTCACGCCTTTACAACTTCAGATAATGCGTCACAAAGGAAGTAAAAGTATTTCAGACAAAGGATGTCTGTTAGTCAAGGCCTCTCTGTGTCTCCATCTTACCAACAAAGAAACAAGATGACAGATAACAAGACACCTGGATATAAAACTAATTAAAATTTTCTACTGAAACTACTGTTTTGTGTCTGCACTTTTAGTACATTCTTTAAAACTTCACATGATACTATGACATATTTTCCCATTACAGTATACGGAGACAAGACTTTCGCACATGGTCAAACTAGCCCTAACTTAGGCGAGAGGGACTAGCACAGGTTAACTAACATGCTAATAGTTACACACATCCTTGAGTAACATTTAACCAACGGATTTAGCATGAAACAACTCATTCAAACCTACCGATTTTGATGTGCAGGAGCAAGAAAATAGTTGGAAATAATATCTCATTAGTGTCTTCAACATACATTTGTTTGTTGGCAGACTAAAGGCAGGTCATTGATGTACAAGCTAAACAACATGGGACCCAGTATTGATCCTTGAGGCACACCATTGTTCCAGTGAAGGCATGTTGAGTATTTCCAATGCGTCCACTTGGCGTCCTGTTATCTCCGCCAGGATGATCATGCGATCGGTGCAGTGTGTCTGTGTGTCTGTAGCATTTCTCTTTGTCCACGGCCGATCTTGCATTCCTCTGCAACAAATTGCATTCTATTTTCAGTGCCCGGTTATGGCTCATCCACCTCTTGTGGTTGGCCTGACACACACTTTTTATTGCTTGTTCTATACTGACTCCTCACTCACTACTCTTAACCTGCACCGGGCATTCAGGGGTCACTAGTGCTAACACAGCCGAGTCCATCATTGAACCCCAGCCCCTACTCTGCACCCACAATGGACAGATGGGTTTGTGGTTTGGCTAATATACTGGACGGGAAACACTGAATGGAATTACCAGTATACACACTGCTGTATAACTCATAGCCAATGCTCTCGGGCTCGCTTTTATTGTTTTGGACGGTATGTTTAACTTCTAAAAGCTAGAGTAGTTGGTCATGAAATCTGAATTGGAAGTATCAAAAGGTTCATATCTGTGATTCTATTAGTTTGTTACACTGTTACAGAATCAAAAGAACAGTGGCATCCTTTTTAATTTTCAAACTTCAGTTCTGTTCATTTAAGCAGTTCAATTAACTGAGCATTTATTCTGTTTTACATTGTGCCAAATATGCATATCAAAGTTTCAAAGCCACGATTACATTTTGAATGACTGTCCTGACTAATTCCATACATGCTGTCTTTTGGCATTGTCTTTATGAATTTTAAATAATGTAATGAGGTTTTGACCAGTTGTTGCCCCCCCCCCCCCCCGGTATGTCCGCATTATAAGACACTGTCCATTAGACAGATAATGGGGATAAGAAGTTAACAGAATGTAAATGGTAGTTAAAAGAAGGGAAGATAAAGTAGTTGAATTGCTTTATGATTGTAACACCAGCACTCATGTTACAAAAAAAAGCCGTTGGTACATATAGCATCTTGATGTGGCAAAAGCTGCCACCTATGTCATTACCTGTACAAACCGAACAGGTATTTATTTTGGGGCACATCCATACACTTTCTCTAATAAGTGTCATGACTGGGCGGATACACACCGCTACTTAACAAAATATCTATCACCTGAAATACATTTTGCCACACAACATATTTGCATAACAGAGCCATGGATGCAAAGCAACAGCAACACTGGATGGTTTAACAAACTCTTGGAGAAATTCTTGCCCATGCAGAACAGCAGCAGCAGTAGATGCAAACAAAGTTGCAGTTGTAATGATTACAAGTACTTGCGCACTGGAACCCAAAAGCACGACACTGAGGCATCGTTACAAGTATAGTTCAATTTACTATGTTCAGGCAGGGTCAAAACAGGAAGTCGGTCACAGAGGCAAAGAAATTCAAAAAGGGGCAGGCAGAGAATCCAAGGTCAAAAACAGTCAGACGGGGTTGGAGCAGGCGGATCAGATATTGGAATGAGGATAACGGAGAGCTTGGCAGTAATACACAAGACAATCTCGCAGGGATCAAGTGAGTGGCCCTAAATGGTGAGGGAATGGGCTGCAGGTGAGATGGGCGTGGAAGACCAGGTGAGAGGAATGAGTGATGATAGGGTGTGAGTGACAGGACCTGAAACGACAGGAGAGTTGGATAAACAGGCATGCAGGATGAAAATGATTGAAGATGAAGTGGAATTTGTGACAGAACCTCCCCCTCTAGGGACGGCTCGTGACATCCCACTGGGTTGGTCCGGATAAGCCTGGTGGATGTCTGATCAAGATAAGACAAGATACTTTATTGTCCCGAAGGAAATTTGTCTTGGAAACATACATACAGTGTACAGTGTCTGCTGTTAAACAATACATTGCATACATCAGTGGCAGGCCGTGCATTTTATACCTAGGCCTTCACTGTTGTCCTGCAGCTGAAATACCACCTTATAACCACATGATGGTGCCAGAGGTATTCGTTTCTAAGGCTGTAACTATGTACGTATTAAATGTACGTACCGTTCAGTACAAGACTTACAATATGTTTGAATAGTACTAGAGCATTTGGAAAATGCAGAAGCTTATATTTAGGAAAATATAACGTTTTCTGCGTTCATGGAGGACAATGGTTCTCGGCTGGTCTGGCTGTGGGACCCACCATCACTCCGTAATGACAAGTCACGGCCCAAAGAGATCGTCTTATGATTTTACTTTCACAACTTGATCATTGCACGTACTGCTCTGCAGTGTCTTTCCTCGTCTCAGTCTCCTGTGTCATGGTGTGTGGTACATTTCGCTCAGTCAGAATGCCCATATTTGATTGGCTGAGCTGCATCACGTGATGTGATTCACTACCCGACAGCCTCTGCTGTTAAGTTTCGTTTCACGATAGTCACGTGCTCGCCCACTGACCAATCGCAGCACACTCTGCACCTCGCGGCAGAGCTGCACATGGAAACTGAGCTGCACGTAATGCTGACGTCATTATAGGCCGGCGAGCAGGCGCTGACACTCAAAGAATACGCCCAACATGTCGAACTAAAGATCTGATTGGTTGAACACTATGACAATCAACAATATCGTCCCCATTCACTTAACCTGCACAGGGATGCACTCCTGAGTGTGCAGGCCTGGGGCATCTCTTCTAACCTAGAGACACAGAGGTGAAATCTGATTGGATAAAAACTCTACTTAAAACAAGCTGCACTGGAAGCTGAGCAACTGAGGAAGACAGTAGCTGTGCAATGAGAAAATAAGATAATGGGAAAATATTTTCATAAATTAAAATACATGGAGTGTATTTAAGAAAAATTATTAAATTATAAAACAGATATAGCTTTGTGATTCTGTTTAGGCCAGCAGAGAAGGCCTTGTTGGCCCTGACGGCCCGCCACTGGCATACATACATTACATACACAGACTGTCGCCAGTCCACATACACATTTCACACTGCCCATTGTACAACGCACCAGTAGTGTATAGTTAAGATATATTTCATCAAAGACGGCCTGGAGTGTGGGATGCTGTCCGACTCCCATGATTTTCATCGCTCTTTGTGTTAGCCGGGTGATCTGGGCTTTCAGCTGTACACTGAGGTTGCCAAACCAGGCCGAGATGCCAAACCGCAGGACGCTCTCAACTATGGCATGGTAGAAGAGGAGCAACACTTTCTGGTTGACACCAAAGACCGTCAGCCTACAGAGGAAGTGTAGCCGCTGTTGGACCCTAGTACAGACATTTTCTCCCTGAACACTCCATGTCAGTTTATTGTCAATGTGTATGCCCAGGTATCTGTAGAAGTCAACCTGTGCAATGTTCTGGTCATGAATAACCACTGGTGAGTGGTCTCCAATGTGTTTGTGGTCGAATACCATCTCTGTTTTCCTGACATTGAGGATGAGGAAGTGTTTGTCGCACCACTGGACAAAGTTCTGAATCTCATGTCTGTACACAGCTGTATCCGATGTGTCAGACATGAGACCCAGGATGGCTGTATCATCAGAAAACTTCATCATGTAATTGTTAGCAGTGCTGCATGTACATTTATTAGTGTACAGGGTGAACAGGACTGGTGAACTGACGCACCCCTGGGGGGGCGCCGGTGTTGATGGCCAAGGGTTCAGACAACGTCCTGTTCACCCTGACCTGCTGTGTATGGTTGGTGAGGAATGAGTGGTACCACTTAATAGTGAAGGGGTTGACATTCATCAGCTGCAGTGTATTCAGGAGAACATGAGGCTGTAGGGTGTTAAAGGCTGAACTGAAATCTACAAACAACAGTCTAGCATAGGCCCTCGGATTCTCGAGGTGTTTAGTCACTAGGTGCACTATACTGTTGGTTGCATCATCAGTGCCTCTCTGCTGTGTGTATGCAAACTGGTAGGGATCTAGCTGTGGGCCTATATCCAGCCGTAGTTTCTCCATACACTTCATTACAACAGAGGTTAGAGCAATAGGTCTAAAATCATTATTCTCCTGTGGACAGGGTTTCTTAGGGACCGGTATAATGATTGCCTTTTTCCATTGTGTTGGCACAGTGTGAGAATCTAGGGACCTCTGGAAAATGTCAATTCATCTGCACATGTTTTTAATAAGAAAACAGAGATACCATCTGGACCTGTGGCCTTGTTGACATTGATTTGCTTAAGGACCTTGTTGACGGATTTATGGTCAATCTCTAGCCTGCAATACTATCATGCACCATGTCACATTCAGCAGAGAAGTCATCATATTCAAACCGGTTGTAAAAAAACATTCAGCTCATTTGCTTTAGCCAGTTCATCTACAACATATAATGGTTTTTTTGTGGGTTTCATGTTGGTGGCTGTTTTCATGGAGTTCCATTGTTCAGTTTTAGAGTTCATAGCCTGGAGATTTTCCTCTATTGGCTTCCTATGGTGTTCCCGAGCTTCTTTCAGCCTCTGGTTCAACTCCTTTTGTACAGTTTTTAGTTGTAGGTGGTCGTTGGTCTTAAATGCCTGTTTTTTTCTTTACCTCCTTTGTGATGTAAGGTTTGTTGTTCGGGTAGACTTTTATTGTCCTTTTCGGAATCACAGTGTCAACACAAAATTGTATGTAACTTGTGGTAACTTCCATGGCATTGTCCAGGTTTGGCTCTCCAGAGAAGGTATCCCAGTCTGTACATAGAAAGCAACCTTTCAGTGTTTCTATGCTTTCATCTGTCCATGCATTGATAGATTTAAGCAGAGGTTTACTGCTCTTTAGGGCTGTCTTGTATGTGGGGATCAGGTGGACGGTGTTATGGTCAGAGTTAGACAGGGGTGGTTTAGCTATGGCTGTGTATGCATGTTTTACATTACCATAGCACTTGTCTAAAGTCAGATTCTTCCTGGTATCATATTTAATATACTGTTCAAAAACTGGCAATGCAATGTTTAAGTTGCAATGATTAAGATCTCCCAATATTGAAAATCAGGGCGTTTGGGGTGCGCTGTAGTTGTTCGTGAACATATTCTGCAGAGCGGGTTTGGCGCGTCAGAATTACTCCTGATATTTAATCAGACTCCTGATATTGTCTGTTAAATGAAGCTTTCATTTTCTTGGAAGTTGTAGGTTCTTCTTCTGTCTCCTTAGTTGGCCTTTCCCCCTTTGCAAAGAAGCTGTCTTCACTCCTCCAGTTATTTACTCATTTTCGCTAGTTTGCGGGTTTAATTTTTAAGGTAACGTATCACGTGACCGAGACAAACGTCTTGACATGTGTCAAGAGTCACAGGCGGATGAAATTGCGAGAGAATCCGGTCATTTTTCAAAATAAAACTTCTTTCAGACTCTGATAATCAATAAAACGGAAATAATATAATATTTATTCTTTCTGTGCGGCCCGGTACCAAATGATCCACGGCCCGGTGCCAGTCTGCGGCCCGGTGGTTGGGGACCACTGCCTAGCCCACCGTTATGCCCATGACATCCCCGGTAGGCCGACGGGATTTGGGCCGGTCCAATACCGGACCACCAACTGGCCCTCGCTCTGAGATCGCCGACCCCGACTGTATTCCATGCTTCACAGAACACGTTAAATTTACTCTAATACTTAAAGCTCATAGTCACCGACTAAGATTTATACTACTCCTGTATCTGTATTCACACGTTTCCATCTGCGAGCCGGCAACACCCCTACACACACACACACAATCACACACCCAGCATGCAATCTGCCCCAAAGAGGCGGGTCTATGAAGCAGTTTAGCCAATGATGCTTTAATGCTGATTAAAGATATAAATGAGTGAAATACAATTTAGCCAATCAGCGTCCTCAAATCGATTCAGTGCCGGCATTCTGGTCGATAGAAGTAGTTCACGGAGCGTTTTCACGTTTAGAATGCCACATATAGTGAGATATCTGCTATAAGTTATCCTTCCACAATTAATTCTCGATCACTACAGCCTTTTATGCAAATATTAGTAATGCAATACCGATTTATCAGCAGCATTAACTAAGGTACCACACTTTCATCTTATTGCTCTCGAGTGAAGCGGACTAAGAGTTTGGACTTCCACGCTTCAGGAGACACGCAACGAAGGGTTTTCATTTTTCCAACTTGTGTGTTGAGTTTGTTGTAAACTCGAATTAAAGGTAACCTGAATATAGTTAGATTGTATAGTTTCCTGTTAAGGGAATTATTATGGTAACCCTCAAGTTATTAAAGGGAAATAGAAAACAGCCCTACCTAGAACATGTTCCACCATCACCACTGCGTATAACCATCTGATACTAGCACAGAGTTAAGCATATTCATCTAGCAAAACTATACCTACCTTGGAATGTTACAATAGCCAGTATCATTTTATTCAATGTGTCCAACCAGGCAAATTGGTGGATCCAAATTTTATATAAAAAAAAAAAAAAAAAAAAAAAAAAAAATATGATGCAATTTCTTTGTAATCATCCAAAATAATGTTAAGTGTATGGGTATTTTTCCAAGTAGGCCACTGACTGGTCGATACGTGCGATGCATTGAGTGGGTAACGCGCCGTCTATTGAGTGGGCCGGTCTGACAGAAACTCCCTGGCCACTTTTTTCCCCCCAGTCCACCCCTGTCCCTAGGGCTGATCGACCCGGTGGTTTTCTGTCCTGGCCCCACAGTGGTGGAATGAACTCCCCACTGACGTCAGGACAGCAGAGTTGCTGCCCATCTTTCAGCGCAGGCTGAAAGCTCACCTCTTCAAGAAGTACTACCCCAAGCCTTCCACTTAGCTCTTATTGTATTCATACGCGTTTGTTGCACTTATTGTATTACTTTGTTTCTGCACTGTACTTTTGCTCTGGTTTATGGAAATAACAGATCATGACCAGACAGTTCTTTCTAATTAATGAAGAAAGAAATTTGTCGTCTTTTTTTTCAGACCTACAATGAACATATATAAACCAAATGGTAAATTAGAAAACAAATCAGGACAACTTGCAGTTCAAGCGAGGAGCGGGGAAAGGACATAGACGAGACTTGGGAAGGATCCAAATTCACTGAATTATCAAATTGTGGATGTGTGTAATTTTTAGCATGTTAGTTAGCCTGTGCTAGTCCCTTTCTCCTAAATTGGGGCTAGCTTGAGCCCCACATTAAATGCGGGTTCATTTTGCAAGGGTGTGGAACAGCTAAAACAGCTTAGATATCAAGTAATAACACCAAATATGTTGATTTAGAGCATAGTAGCAGAGTAGAAACGATTTAATGGAGTACGAGTGTGTGAATAGCAATTTTATTTTTGTATACTCTTGATGTCATTTTGTATATATTTAAATACATATACACAGCATTCGGTCAGTCCTCTCCTAAAGATCAAGATGAAAAGAAACATTGTTATAAATTCAGAACAGTTCACTGTGCTGAGATGTCAGCTCCGATACCTGGTTATATTTTGTACTCACAGGTTTTTGGTCCAATGGTCGGTGTTAACAGATGTCCTACTGCAAACCTGCAAGGTTAAATTAATAACCATGTTTTTGTTTTAGCAATTCTCCAGTTTTAGTTATGCAGAAAAAAAAAGTGTAGATGTACAAAGTTACCTTCACAGACAACACCAGCATCCTCAGAATGACCACAGTTGTGGGTTCCTAATTCTCTGTGTGTACAGTCTGTTAGTGATGACTCAGTTCCTGAACACTGAAGGTCATCCAGCCAGATTGGTCCACTTCCTTGTCCAAAATGTGCACTTCCTGGTGCCGACAGAGCCCTGCCACAGCCCAGCTGTTTACAAACCACCTGAGCGTCATTCAAATCCCAAACGTCGTCACACACCGTCCCCCAATTGCCGTTGTGGAAGATCTCCACTCTGCCAGAGCAGCTGCTGTCAGAGTTGACCAGTCTCACTGTAATCATATCTAGTTGAAGTGAAAGCAAAATATCAGTCAACATATGGCAACAGCAGTATTTAGCAAAAGCCCCATCTCTTCAATGTAACTGAACTTTATAATTTAGCTTCTTTATCATTATTAACTGACATATACTCATGTCACACATGATTCTTCTGAGGCAACGATAAATTATCTGGAAAATGTGGGGTTCTGTGATCGGCAATATTTCATACAATGGATGTAAATTAGGGGTGAAGTAAAAGCATTTGAGCTAAAAAACAAGAATGAAAGAAAACTAAGTATAAACATTGACAGATGGAGCTGGGTACATTGTGAGTTGATTCACAGGTTACTGGTCAGGATGATAGAGATATCTAGAGAGTTAGCCTGGTTCCCTGGAGAAAAAGCCAATGTGATTTTGGATTATTGCAGGAAATCAGCTCTGTGGCTAAATCAGTTTATGACACCAACGACTTCCCAAATGAACACTACATTTATCATTAATTAAAAATCATAGATGCAATCGGCAGAAGCAAAGACATAACATCAAGACAACAAACAAACTACACTACTGTCTCATGACTTCACGCCGCCACCACCACTGAGCTAAAGGCAGACTATGGTTCAGCATGATTATGATCAATGGTCTAATTTAGGCACTTGTTAGCAACCATCTTTTTTAATTAACGTAAACTCTCCAAATTTCACAAGTGGGATATTTACCAACATTTTATGTTAGCCCAAAATGTTAAAATCTCTTAATCTCGCGTTAACCACAGACCTTATTTAAGGCATCTTTCCAAAAACCCAGTCAAAAATGCCATCGACTTCCATGAGTGCAACTTGTTTTAAGTAGAGCTTTTATCCAATCAGATTTCACCCCCATGTTGTCGCCAAGTAAAAAAAATCTGCCCGGACGCCTTCAGAATTACAACTCAATCCCTTTGCAGTTTAGGTAAATTGGGACGATATTGTTGATTGCCATAGTCAACTAATCCGATTTTTAGTTTGACATGTTTGGTGTATTCTTTGACATGCCAGAGCCTTCTAGCTGGCCTAGCAAAGTAAGTCTTCATCAACTTGCAGCTTGATTAGTCAATGGGCGAGCGTGACGTTTTGAAACTAGCTAGATTAACTTTGTAGGAGTTCAAGTTTAAAGAAATACAAGACGTTTTTACACATTATATTTTTTGCGTTTTGGCAAGTTTGGCGGCGACAATGTCTGTCGAGCGGACATTTTCAGCCCTCAAACGCATTAAAACGTATTCAAGAAATACAACTGGGGAGGCTAGACTCATCTCTGGCATCCATGAATAGAGAAGGACCTCTTGCTGGAACTGAACTGCACAACCGTGACATTTAACTCTTTGTAATCAAAGAAAGGAGGATGGACTTTGTCTCTAAATAGTGAACTGCAGCTTTGGTAAGTGAACTGCTTTTTCTTTACATCTGCAGTATCGATACTACTGTTTTATGTTTTTTTATTGTATCGTTTATGAAATGGTTAATATTGTTTTCTCTGATGTGAATAATATTTGAATGACCCCGTGCCCTTGTGTGACGGAATGCATGTTTCAGCAATGTAATTTTGCTGGAATGTGCCTGTTGAATCATGTTATTTGAGTTTTATGTTATTCTACCCGCTTTGGTTCTTGCGAGTTTGTTTACTTCTTGGTGTTAATTACATTGATTTTGACGATATGCATTTCCCGTTAATGACGAAGCATCCAGTCATGAGGTGTAATAGTGAGGTTATTAAGATGTAAGGTTCAACTGTAGTAGGACAGCACTGATGGCCCAAGTATAAAATACATGGCCTGCCACTGGTTTAGGACCATTTCCAACGGCACTTTATTGTAACTATATTGTGTGAAATTAAATAACTTTTTTTTTTTTTTAATTCTCCAGTAATATTTGTTCAGAAAAAAAGTTAAAAAAAAAAAAGTGTAGATTTACAAAGTTACCTCCACAGATGACACTAGCATCCTTAGAATGAACACAGTTGTGGGTTCCTAATCCTCTGTGTGTACAGTCTGTTAGTGATGACTCAGTTCCTGAACACTGAAGGTCATCCAGCCAGATTGGTCCACTTCCTTGTCCAAAATGTGCCCTTCCTGGTGCCGACAGAGCCCTGCCACAGCCCAGCTGTTGACACACCACCTGAGCATCATTCATATCCCAACCGTCGTCACACACCGTCCCCCAATTTCCGTTGTGGAAGATCTCCACTCTGCCAGAGCAGCTGCTGTTAGAGTTGACCAGTCTCACTGTGGGCATATCTGGTTGAAGTGAAAGCAAAATATCTGTCAACCTACATGGCAACAGCAGTATGACCAAAAGCCCCATCTCTTCAATGAAACTACTTTATAATTTAGCTTCTTTATCATTATTAACTCTGACATATCATACTCTCTCTTCACACATGATTCTTCTGAGGCTGTGAATGGATGTAAGTTAGGTGTGAAAGTAATAACTGATCAAATGAAACAAAACTAGGTATAAACTGTGACAGATGGATCTGGGTACATTGGGAGTTGATACACAGGTTAATGGAGATATCTAGAGACTGCTGCGGGGATGACATTTTTGTAGGCCAACACGGAAGATAGCCTCAGTGGTGCCCTCGACAAAAAGCCAATGGGATTTTGGATTATTGACAAAATAAAATATTTGGCTAAACCAGTTTATGGTACCAACACATTTTGTTTCCTAAGATCATCTTCCCAAATGAACACCACTTTTACCATTATTTAAATCATAGCTGCAATCGGCAGCTATGATTTAAAGGCAGACTACAGTTCAGCATCATGATGTTAATTAGTCTCATTTAGGTACTTGTTAGCAACAATCTCTTTTAAGAAACTTAAAAGCTTCACATTTCACAAGTGGGATATTTACGGATTCATTTTATGTCATAGAACTAAATGTTAAAATCTCTTGATCTCATGTTAACCACAGACCTTATTTAGGCATCTTACCAAAAACCCAGTCAAAATCCCATGAGTCTAAATATTCAACTCAAAGACTGTTTTAGGAATATTTCCAGCAGCATTTTATTGCAGTATTGTTTGTGAAATAGAATGAAATTAGTAACAATGTTTTTTTCTAAATTCTTTAGTTATATTTGTGCAGAAAAAAAAAAAAAAAAAAAAAAGTAGAGGTACAAAGTTACCTTCACAGATGACACCAGCATCCTCAGAATGACCACAGTTGTGGGTTCCTAATTCTCTGTGTGTACAGTCTGTTAGTGATGACTCAGTTCCTGAACACTGAAGGTCATCCAGCCAGATTGGTCCACTTCCTTGTCCAAAATGTGCACTTCCTGGTGCTGACAGAGCCCTGCCACAGCCCAGCTGTTGACACACCACCTGAGCATCATTCAAATCCCAAACGTCGTCACACACCGTCCCCCAATTGCCGTTGTGGAAGATCTCTACTCTGCCAGAGCAGCTGCTGTCAGAGTTGACCAGTCTCACTGCAGTCATATCTGATTGAATTGAAAGCAAAATATCAGTCAACATATGGCAACAGCAGTATTGAGCAAAAGCCCCATCGCTTCAATGTAACTGAACTTGGTTTAATCATTTAGCTTCTTTATTATTTTTATGAACTCTTCCATATCATACTCTCCCTTCACACATTCTTCGGAGGTAAAGATGAGAATTATCTCTAAAATGTGGGGTTCTATGATCGGCAATATTTCATACAATGGATGTAAATTAGGGGTAAAGTAAATGATTTTGAGGTAAAAAGAATGAAACAAAACGAAGTATAAACTTTGACCGATGGATCTGGGTATTGGGAGTGTATTCACAGGTTATTGGTCAGGATGACAGCTATCTAGAGCAGTGATTTTCAACCGCGGCACACCAGTGTGGCATGAGAGATGGTGTCGTCAGGTGTGCCGTGGGAAAATGTCCAATTTCACTTAATTAGTCCAAAAAAACATTTACTTGTTGCAAATACTTTGCCATTGTTGCGTGTCTGAGCTGCAAAATAGTGTCTGGCTAAGTAATAAATACTCTTCCATGCCAGTGGGTGGCAGTAGGTAGCGCAGTAATGACGTGTTAATGTAGAACAGTAGAACGAAATGACGAGCGTGACGAGACGAGCAGCGGTGGAGAAATATTTGAAAAGGAAAAATGCAGACTCTGAACTAGGCAAAATAACCCAGATGAAAAGCCTAGTAAGGATCAACACATTTACAGACTCGTCATTAAATTGTCAGCATATATCCGGCCCTCGGTACAACGGCCCGCCAGAAAATATACGTTTATCATAACTGGCCCGCCACACCACAGAGCTCCGGGACAAAAAGTGGCGATGTTAGCTGGCTTTATGTGCAACATAACGAAGCATCTCACTGCGCTAAACCTCCAGCTTCAGGGACGTATGATCACAGACATGTGTGATCACAGACATGTGTGATGCAGTAAAAGTCTCCACCGCTGTGTTCCCGATGTGCATTTTGCTGATAAACCGGGCGCACTTGGCACAGAGTTCACCCGGCGATTTTCCGACTCAGAAATTTGAACTGCTCAGCAAGCAGTTTGCGTGGAAAAAGCACCTGTGGAGCTGATAGACCTCCAGTGTAATGACACTCAAGGCAAAGTATGACTCTGAGGGCGCTGCACAGTTTCCAAGCTTCACCCCGAAACGATGCCTTAAGTCCGCCTACATGCTGCTCAAATGCTCTGCATGTTTGGAAGCACATACCTGTGTGAGCAGCTGTTCTGTGATGAAGATGAACACAAACTCACACAGGAGTCTCACTGATGCACCTTCACGCCATCGTGAGAGTTTCCACAGAACCTAACCCCAGATATTAATGAACTAGCAGCCAAGAAAAGATGCCAAACATCTAGCTCTGGTATGCATACAATAATGTAGCCTACCTAAACGTGTATTATTTTTGCACTGTCCAATATCCCTTCCATCCCGTTTATTAAATGGTGACTCCATTTGGCTCTCAACGTAGTCACAATTTCTTATTTTGGCCCTCTGTGATAGAGTTTGATACCCCTGACATACATGCTGTATTATGCTAAAAAGGTGTAATTTTGTAACATTTTTGGTTGTTTGTGTGCCGCGGGATCTTTTTAATGTAAAAAAGGTGCCGCAGTTCAGAAAAGGTTGAAAACACTGATCTGGAGAGTGCTGCGAGGAAGACATATTTTTGTAGGCCAACCCGGATGTTTTTTGCAGATGTTTTTTTATACCTTCAGTAGAGTTACTCAATTCATTTTTTGTTTTATCGTTTTTAGGATATGGTTAATATTGTTCCTTCTGACGTGAATAATATTTCAATGGCCCCGTGCCCCGAGTGTGGGATGGAAAGAGTGTTTTAGCAATTTAATTTTGCTAGAATGTGCAGAGGCCTGTTGAATCATGTTATCAAATAAATACAGGTATATGCGACTGGTTCTTGAGTTTGTTCTTGGCATTTTCTTAATTGATTTTGACTATATGCATTGCCCGTTAATGACGAAGCATCCCGTCATGAGGCATAATAGTGAGGTTATTAGGAGGTGGTTCAACTGTAGTAGGACAACACCGATGGCCCAAGTATAAAATGCATGGCCTGCCACTGGTTTTAGGACTATTTCCAGCAGCACTTTAATGCAACTATACCACTGCATTGTTTGAGACAGTGAATGAATTAATAACTGTTTTTTCCAAATTCTCCAGTTATATTTGTTAAAAAAAAAAAAAAAAAAAAAAAGATTGTGTAGATGTACAAAGTTACCTCCACAGATGACACCAGCATCCTTGGAATGACTACAGTTGTGTGTTCCTAATCCTCTGTGTGTACAGTCTGTTAGTGATGACTCAGTTCCTGAACACTGAAGGTCATCCAGCCAGATTGGTCCACTTCCTTGTCCAAAATGTGCCCTTCTTGGTGCCGACAGAGCCCTGCCACAGCCCAGCTGTTGACACACCACCTGAGCGTCATTCCAATCCCAAACGTCGTCACACACCGTCCCCCAATTGCCGTTGTGGAAGATCTCCACTCTGCCAGAGCAGCTGCTGTCAGAGTTGACCAGTCTCACTGTAGTCATATCTAGTTGAAGTGAAAGCAAAATATCTGTCAACATATGGCAACAGCAGTATTGAGCAAAAGCCCCATCTCTTCAATGTAACTGAACTTTATCCTTTAGCATCATCATGAACTCTTACTTCACACATGATTCTTCTGAGGAAACAATGAGAACTTAAATATAAAATGTGTGGTTCTATGATATGCAATAGATGTAAATTTAGGGTAAAAGTAATTAAACTATAAAATGTAACAAAACTAGGTATAAACTGACAGCTGGATCTGGGTACACTGGGAGTTGATACACAGGTTAACGGACAGGATGATGGAGATATCTAGAGTGCTGCAGGGATGACATTTTTGTAGGCCAACCCGGAAGTTAGCCTCTTACTGGTTCCCTTGACAAAAAGCCTATTGGAATTTTGGATAATTTCCAAAATAAAATCTTACACTAAACTAGTTTATGGTACAAACACATTTTCTTTCCTAAGATCATCCTCACAAATGAACAGCACTTTTATCATTATTTAAATCATGATGAAATTGGCATATGATATAAAGGCAGCATCATGATGTTTGTTAGTCTGATTTAGGCACTTGTTAGCAACCATCTTTTTTTAACAAACTTAAGCTTCAAATTTCACAAATGGGATATTTAGTGATTCATTTTTTGTCATTGAACAAAATGCTAAGATCTCTTAATCTCGTATTAACCAGACCTTATTTCAGGCATCCTAACAGAAATCCAGTCAAAAATGCCATCGACTTCCACGAGTCTAACAATTCAACTCAAAGATGGTTTTAGGACCATTTCCAGCAGCACTTTATTGCAGTATTGTTTGTGAAATAGAATGAAATTAGTAACAATGTTTTCTAAATTCTCCAGTTATATTTGTGTAGAAAAAAAAAAAAAAAAAAAAAAAAAAAAAAAAAGTAAATTTAGATGTACAAAGTTACCTTCACAGATTACACCAGCATCCTCAGAATGGCCACAGTTGTGGGTTCCTAATTCTCTGTGTGTACAGTCTTTTAATGATGACTCAGTTCCTGAACACTGAACATCATCCAGCCAGATTGGTCCAATGCCTTGTCCAAAATGTGCACTTCCTGGTGCTGACAGAGCCCTGCCACAGCCCAGCTGTTTACACACCACCTGAGCGTCATTCAAATCCCAGACGTCGTCACACACCGTCCCCCAATTGCCGTTGTGGAAGATCTCTACTCTGCCAGAGCAGCTGCTGTCAGAGTTGACCAGTCTCACTGCGGTCATATCTAGTTGAAGCGAAAGCAAAATATCTGTCAACAGCAGTATTGATCAAAAGCCCCATTTCTTCAATGCAACTGAACTTGATTTAATCATTTAGCTTCTTTATTATTTTTATGAACCCTTCCATATCATACTCTCCCGTCACACATGATTCTTCTGAGGTAAAGATGCAAAATTATCTGGAAAATGTGGGGTTCTATGATAGGCATTATTTCATACAATGGATGTAAATTAGGGGTAAAGTAAAAGAGTGAGATAAAAAGAATGAAACAAAACCAAGTATAAACTTTGACAGCTGGATCTGGGTACATTGAGTTAACACAGGTTATTGGTCAGGATGAGAGAGGTATCTACAAAGTGCTGCGAGGATGACATATTTTTGTAGGCCAACCCGGAAGTTAGCCTCTTACTGATTCCCTGGAGAAAAAGCCAATGTGATTTTAGATTATTGCAGGAAATCAGCTCTGTGGCGAAACCAGTTTATGACGCCAATGTCTTCCCAAATGAACACTACTTTTATCATTATCTAAATCATAGATACAATCAGCAGAAGCAAAGACATAATATAAAGACAATAAACAAACTACACTACTGTCCCATGACTTCACGCCGCCACCACCGGTAAGCTAAAGGCAGACTATCGTGCAGCATGATGATGTTCAACAGTCCAATTTAGGCATTTGTTAGATACCATCTTTTTTAAAAAAAAACATAACTTTCAAATTTCACAAGTGGGATATTCACTGACGTATTTTATGTCACCGAACAAAATGCTAAAATCTCTTAACTTCGTGTTAACCACAGACCTCATTCAGGCACCTCACCAAAAACCCAGTCAAAAATAACATTGATTTCCATGAGTGTAAAAATTCAACTCACAGCTGGGTTTTAGGCAGTGGTGGGCCGTCAGGGCCAGCAAGGCTTTCTCTGCTTGCAGAGACAGAATCCCAAAGGTATAGGTATTTTATAATTAGTTTTCATAAATACAATACATGTATTCTAAATATTTTTTACGATTAGCTTATTATCTCATTGCTTAGCTACCGTCTTCCTCAGTTGCGCCGCTTCCAGCGCAACTTGTTTTAAGTAGAGCTTTTTCCCCCCCAATCAGATTCTGCCCCCATGTCGTCTCCAAGTAAAATAATCTGCCCGGACGCCTTCAGAATTACAACACAATCCCTTTGCAGTTTAGGTAAATGGGGACGATATTGTTGATTGTCAGTCTTCAACTAATCAGAATTTTAGTTTGACATGTTCGGCGTATTCTTTGACGCGCCAGAGCCTTCTAGCTGGCCTACCAAAGTACGTCTTCATTAACGTGCAGGTTGATTGGTCAGTGGGCTAGCATGACTGGTGTGAAGCCAACTAGCAGAACTTTGTCGCAGTAAGAGTTCAAGTTTAAAGATATGCAAGACATTTTTAGCGTTTTGGCACGTTTGGCGGCGGCGACAATCCCAATATCTACTGCCTGTCGAGCGGATACTTTCAGCCCTGAAACATTAAAACGTATTCAAGAAGTACAACTGGGGAGGAGAGATTGTAATCACTGGTGTCCATGAATAGAGAAGGACCTCTTGCTGGAACTGAACTGCATTGATTTACTGTACAACCGTGACATTGAACTCATTGTAATTAAAGAAAAGAGGATGGACTGTGTCTTAAAAATGTGGACAGCAGCTTTGGTAAGTGAATTGTTTTTTTTTTATACCTTCAGTAGCGTTACTCAATTCAATTTTTTGAGTTTTATTGGTTAATGTTGTTCCTTCTGATGTGAATAATATTAAAATGTCGACTGCAACTTTGTGAACTGCTATTTTTAGTTTTTACCTGTCGTTACTACCATTTAAAAATTTTTTTATTGTATAGTTTTTATGAAATGGTTAATATTGTTTTCTCTGATGTGAATAACATTTGAATGGCCCGTGCCCTTGAGTGTGTGATCGAATGTGTGTTTTAGCAATATAATTCTGCTGGAATGTGCAGAGGCCTGTTGAATCATGTTATTTGAGTTTTATGTCATCAAATAAATACAGGTATATGAGACTGGTTCGAGAGTTCGTTCGCCATTTTCTTAATTACATTGGTTTTGACTATATGCATTGCCCGTTATTGACGAAGCATCCCGTCATGAGGCGTAATAGTGAGGTTATTAGGCGGTGGTTCAACTGTAGTAGGACAGCACTGATGGCCCAAGTATAAAATGCATGGCCTGCTAATGGTTTTTGGACTATTTCCAACAGCACTTTATTGTATACCACTGCATTTGAGACATTGAATGAAATAAATAACCATGTTTTTTCTAAATTCTCCAGTTATATTTGTTCAGAAAAAAAAAGAAAACTATTGTGTAGATATACAAAGTTACCTCCACAGATGACACCAGCATCCTCAGAATGACTACAGTTGTGGGTTCCTAATCCTCGGTGTGTACAGTCTTTTAGCGATGACTCATTTCCTGAACACTGAAGGTCATCCAGCCAGATTGGTCCACTTCCTTCTCCAAAATGTGCACTTCCTGGTGCTGACAGAGCCCTGCCACAGCCCAGCTGTTGACACACCACCTGAGCGTCATTCCAATCCCAAATGTCATCACACACCGTCCCCCAATTGCCGTTGTGGAAGATCTCCACTCTGCCAGAGCAGCTGCTGTCAGAGTTGACCAGTCTCACTGTTGTCATATCTGGTTGAAGTGAAAGCAAAATATCTGTCAACATATGGCAACAGCAGTATTGAGCAAAAGGCCCATCTCTTCAATGTAACTGCACTTTATCATTTAGCATTATCATGAACTCTTACATATACTCTCATGTCACACATGATTCTTCTGAGGGAACAATGAGAACTTAATGAGAAGTGTGGTTCTATGATATGCAATAGATTTACATTTGGGGTAAAAGTAATAAGAGATTAAAATGTAACAAAAACTAGGTATAAACTGACCGATTGATCTGGGTACATTGGGAGTTGATACACAGGTTAACGGACAGGATGATGGAGATATCTAGAGTGCTGTAGGGATGACATTTTTGTAGGCCAACCCGGAAGTTAGCCTCTTACTGGTTCCCTCGACAAAAAAAGAAACGGGATTTTGGATAATTTCCAAAATAAAATCTTCAGCTAAACCAGTTTATGGTACCAACACATTTTGTTTCCTAAGATCATCTTCACAAATGACCACATTTATCATTGAAATCATAGATTCAATCGGCATCTATGATTTAAAGGCAGACTATAGTTTAGCATCATGATGTTCATTAGTCTGATTTAGGCACTTGTTGGCAACAATCTTTAACAAACTTAAGCTTCAAATTTCACAAGTGAGATATTTACTGATGAATTTTTTGTCATAGTACAAAATGCTAAAATGTCTTAATCTCGTATTAACCAGACCTTATTTCAGGTATCCTTAAAAAAAAAAAAAATCCAGTCAAAAATCCCATTGACTTCCATGAGTCTAAATATTCAACTCAAAGATGGGTTTTAGGACCATTTCCAGCAGCACTTTATTGCAGTATCGTTTGTGAAATAGAATGAAATTAGAAACAATGTTTTTTCTAAATTCTCCAGTTATATTTTTGTAGAAAAATAAATGTAAATGTACATGGACAAAGTTACCTTCACAGATGACACCAGCATCCTCAGAATGGCGACAGTTGTGGGTTCCTAATCCACTGTGTCTACAGTCTTTTAGTGATGACTCAGTTCCTGAACACTGAAGGTCATCCAGCCAGATTGGTCCAATGCCTTGTCCAAAATGTGCACTTCCTGGTGCTGACAGAGCCCTGCCACAGCCCAGCTGTTTACACACCACCTGAGCGTCATTCCAATCCCAAACGTCATCACACACCGTCCCCCAATTGCCGTTGTGGAAGACCTCCACTCTGCCAGAGCAGCTGCTGTCAGAGTTGACCAGTCTCACTGGAGGACTCAATGCTGCACCAGATGTTTGAGGAACTGTGAAAATAGATATATTATACAAATGTGATAAACCAGATACTTAATTCAGGATAATGTGTGATTCGGTAGTGTATGACCACCTTCAGAAATATGTGATGAAATGGAACAAACTAGAAAATGCATTTCCTGCTGAAAATGCATTGGAATGCTGAAATTAATTGTAAAAAAAATTGCAGAAAATTAAGAAATGGGAGACTGTCTGAAAAATGTTGAAGCCCGAAAGCATTTAAACTGCACTGCTGAAAAACCTTCTAGTTGAAATGTCTAACTATGGTGTCTGTAGCTGAAAGTATGAAGAAGAAGGCTTTGAAAGTTGAAGTATAACAGGATTTGAAGATTTTTTCCATAGAGATCCCATTCAAAAGAAAATTGCAAAAAGCTTTATTCAATAAGTTTAAAGATTACTAAAATGAAAAGTCAAAGCACCCCTCTCCTGAAAGAGCTGAACATTTTGATATTTGAACAATTTCTGTAGCTTAAACACATTTCAGAAGTAGTGATATTTGTAATAATAGTAGTAGAAGTATTATTAGTAGTAGAAGTATTGGTATTTAGAAGAAGTATTAGTATTCAGAAGAAGTAGTAGTAGTAATAGCTGTAGTAGTGGTCGTAGTATTTAATATAACAGTAGTAGTAGTAGTACGAGTAGCAGTCGTACTAATAGCTGTAGTAGTATTAGTACCTGGTAGTAGCATGAATAGCAGTAGTAGCAGTTGTAGTATAAGTAATAGCAGTAATGGTAGTAATAATATTGATGGTAGCAGTAATAGCACTAGTAATAGTAGCAACAGCAAAAGTTGTAGTAGAAGTAGTAGCAGCAGTAGTAATACTAGAAATATTAGCAGCAGTAGTTGTCGCAGTATTAGTAAGAGCATTCATTTTTTCAACAAAAAAGCCTAATTTTGAGTTTAATGTTTAAATACAGTTAATCCATGAGGCTTTTATTTTGAGAGGGTGGGACTGGGTGGGGGAGAGGAGACATAATCATAATGTTTGACACACATAAAGAGAGGTTATTAAATGACAGGCTTCATCACAAGCTGTTCAGTTAGGATTCATTCTGTGGGGCTTTTATTTTAAAATGGCGTGTGTGTGGGGGGGGGGTGGAGGAGGGTGGAAAGACCTCTAAAGAGTCCTAAGACCTGAATGACTGCATGAGAGAGAGACACAGAGAGAGAGGAGTGTATGTGCGTGTGTCTGTGAGTTTATAAATATCACTAATTACTGGCTCAATCGTGAACACCTGTGTGCCTGAAGCCATTTCATGAAGATAACACAGGGAGACGCCTCTCAAACAAATCATCAAAACTCCCATAACCGTAGCTCCTCTTGCTCCGATATTAATAATTGAGAGGGAGGCTGAGTTGACGAACAGATCCTGTAAAAATTGTGTCTGTAGTTTAAAAAAATGTGGCTTAACTGGCGATCTAGAAATGGGGTACCGTGTTCTGTGGAAGATGTTTTTGAAGCAAAATTTAACGTTTGTCTCCATGGAGCAGAAAGTTGGTTTTCCTCTCAATTAATGGCTTCTGTGTCAAATGTGGAAATCTGTGGGATTCCACAGTAATGTTTCTACGACAAGGACATTAGCTACTTTTACATCCAGAAATGATGCATGAAGAGTGAAGATTGTGGACACAGTGGCAAAACACAAATGTTTTTTTCACAAGAATCTCAAGCTGCTCTTCACTCTAGCGGTGACATCACGCACTCTAAGCTGCGCAATACACACCCATTATAAAGTCAGAAAAGGGCTGAAAAATCATAAAAGTTAAATTGCTGCAGTTCAGAAAGTTTAAAAGATATCGGAAAGCTGAATTATGCGGCAATAGTTCAGAGTTTTCTCAACATTTGAAAGTTGAAATGGTGTCTTTAGCTGAAAGTATGAGGAAGTTGAAGGATTTGAAAGTTGAAGAAGTTTAAGAGGATTTGAGGATTTAAGAGGATCTTCTCCATAGAAACCCATTCAAAAAAAAGTTGCTAAAAGCTTAATAATTCAGAAAGTTTAAAGGTTAGAAATAGAAAAAGTCATAGCAGAGATGAGCTGAACATTTTCATAGCTGAACGGTTTCTGTAGCTTAAAAAATGAAGAAGAAGAATCGTTGCAAAAAAGGGGGGACGGAAGAAATCCTGGAATAAAGAAACAGGAGGATAACAATAGTTTGAATGCTTATCTCAATGAAATGGCTTCAGGCACACAGGTGTTCACAATTGAGCCAGTAATTAGTGATGTTGACAAACACAGACTCACACGCACATACACTCCTCTCCCTCTGTGTCATACAGTCATTCAGGTGTTAGGACTCTTTAGAGGTCTTTCCACCCACCCCCCCACACACACATTAAAATAAAAGCCCCACAGAATGAATCCTAACTGAAATGCTTGTGATGAGCCTGTCATTTAATAACCGGTTTGTGTTTATCTAACATTATGATTCTGTCTCCTCTCCCCTTCTCCCCCACACCCCATTTCAAAATAAAAGCCCCAGAGAGTGAATTCTAACTGAACAGCTTGTGATGAAGCCTGTCATTTAATAACCTCTGTTTATGTGTGTCAAACATTATGATTATGTCTCCTCTCCCCCTCCCTCCCCCACCCAGTCCCACCCTTTCAAAATAAAAGCCTCATGGATTAACTGTATTTAAACATTAAACTCAAAATTAGGCTTTTTTGTTGAAAAAATGAATGCTCTTACCAATACTGCAACAACTACTGCTGCTGCTAATATTTCTAGTATTACTACTACTGCTGCTGCTACTACTTCTACAACTTTTGCTACCATTACTGCTACCATCAATATTATTACTACCACTACTGCTATTACTACCACTACTACTACTAATACTACAACTGCTATTCATGCTACTACCAGTACTAGTACTACTACAGCTATTAGTACAACTGCTACTACTACTGCCATTACTTTTACTACTACGACTGTTATATTAAATACTACGACCACTACTACAGCTATTACTACTACTAGGCTACTACTTCTTCTGAATACTAATACTTCTTCTAACTACTAATACTTCTACTACTAATGATACTTCTACTACTAATGATACTACTACAAATATCACTACTTCTGAAATGTGTTTAAGCTACAGAAATTGTAGGGGTGCTTTGACTTTTCATTTTTGTAATCTTTAAACTTTTTGAATGAAGCTTTTTGCAATTTTCTTTTGAATGGGATCTCTGTGGAAAAAATCTTCAAATCCTGTTATACTTCAACTTTCAAAGCCTTCTTCTTCCTCATACTTTCAGCTACAGACACCATAGTTAGACATTTCAACAAGAAGGTTTTTCAGCAGTGCAGTTTAAATGCTTTCGGGCTTCAACATTTTTCAGACAGATAGTCTCCCATTTCTTAATTTTCTGCAATTTTTTCACAATTAATTTCAGCTTTCAGCATTCCAATGCATTTTCAGCAGGAAATGCATTTTCTAGTTGTGAATATAATTCATACTTTGTTGGCATCTTATTCTGAAAACCGGATGTTCATCTGAAGAAACCGGATGCTGTCTCACGTTAATCTTTCCGCTAACTTTCAAAGTCCTTCGCTTGCTCCCGATCTGTGCAGTTTACCGTGAATATCAGCATATAGGCGCACTAACATGCAAGTGTCTGCTGAGTTGACCACGGAGATCTGCGTGTCTGCTGACTTTACTGCAGCCATGTCCACTATTATGCTGGAGAGAAACAGCTGGTGCAGCTTCTCTTTATTCCCCCCCCCCCCCCCCCATCTCAAAAGACACACACGGATGTTTGCTGGCTTTTATCCCACTGTTCTTGTCATGTATAGGCTGTTGTCGCAATATAAAATAAGAAAAAAGGCATTAATGCACGATAAAATAATTGTCGGCGTAATTGAATGAATGCATTAACTTGCCCAGCACAAAAAAAAAAAAAGATTTTAAATATTTCACTTTCTAAAATAAGCATCAATATCATAATTGTCAAATTCTTCCCTTTGACCTGATCCATGAAATTTCAAGCATTAATAACTTTACTTAAAATATTTATGGGGCCACTATGAGGCAGCAGAACAAGCTGTAAACACAACATGGACATGCAGCCTGATGGGTCCTTTTCACACCAGCCATTTTGACACTGGTCAAAATAAAGTTAATTGTGGGCCCATTCTTTTTGGTGTGTCACAGTCATTCCAGTGAGCTAGCATCCACAATACCGGGGCCATGGCCCACCTAAATGAAACAGGGCCGTAATCAATGTCAGCAATTGTACCTGGGTTTACCCTGCAATGACATGTTAAAATGGCTGCTGTGAGAAGAGCGCATCATTGCTAACTTTTTCTGTCTGCTCTTTGGTGCTGGGCAAGTGTACAGTGTGTTGATCAGAACTTTGCCACTGAAAACTAATTCTCTGTGGTTTCCATACTCTCTGCAACTCCCTTCACATTACAAGAAATGATTTGATCCATTGTGAATATAAAACATCAATTAGTGCAGCTTCATGTAAAGAAGAATGTAAGCTTAAACCTGATGATACATCAATTACTTTACCTGTCCATCCTGTTAATGTCTGAACTAGCAGGAGCAACAGCATTCCACGAGTCCCCCTCATCATGGGCCACATACAGGAGATAGGACCCACACTTGCTGAATAGGACAAACGAGGCACTTCCACAAACTGCATCAAAGCCGACTCTTCTGGCTTGCTAAATGATTGACTCCAATCCTAACACAGGGTACATCCCAAGTCTCTTTATATGCCCTTTTCACAGCAGCCAATCTGACACATAATTGCAGGGTAAACACAGGTGTGATTGATCAAACTGATGAAGGTCCCATTCTATTTAGTTTCAAATTCATTCCAGTGAGCCAGCATGCACAATACCAGTGCCCCAGCCACCTAAATGGAACAGAGCCATTTTTTTAATCACACCTGTGTTCACTCTGCAATTACATGTCAAAATGGCGGCGGTGATAAGGGCCTATTGCATCCATGGGTACATCCCACAGCTCTTAATCGCATCCCCGTTTCCCTCACTTGTGTCCTTTGAAACCATGCGAGGAGAGAGGAAACGAGGAAATATGTTTTAAGATACATGAAACTTCCTTTCCTCAGTTGCGTCACGTGAAGCGACGTCTGTTTCTGATGGCGGCTCTGATCACAGCTGGATCAGCTGTCAGTCGTCTTTAACAGCTGGAGAGACTTTTGAGAAGTTTGTGTCTGTCCTAGTATTATTAGTTACTATTATTAAGTACAGTGATGGTTACTGTGTGTCTTTAATAGTTATTAGTATTATTAGTTACTATTATTAAGTACAGTGATGATAACTGTGTCTTTATTAGTTATTAGTATTATTAGTTACTATTATTAAGTACAGTGATGATAACTGTCTTTAATAGTTATTAGTTACTATTATTAAGTACAGTGATGATAACTGTCTTTAATAGTTATTAGTTACTATTATTAAGTACAGTGATGATTACTGTGTCTTTATTAGTTATTGTTGGAATGCTGTTAAGCATTCCAACTATTGTTATCCTGTTTTCTTTATTCCACTATTTCTTCCGTCCCCCCCCTGTTTCGTCGCAACGCTTCTTCTTCATTTTTTAAGCTACAGAAACCGTTCAACTATCAAACTGTTCAGCTCCGTCAGCTCATCCCTGCTATATCTCTTCATATTTCTAACCTTTAAACTTTTTGAATTATTAAGCTTTTAGCAACTTTATTTTGAATGGGTTTCTATGGAGAATATTTTCAAATCCTCTTAAACTTCTTCAACTTTCAAATCCTTCAACTTCCTCATACTTTCAGCTAAAGACACCATTTCAACTTTCAAATGTTGAGAAAACTCTGACCTATTGCCGCATAATTCAGCTTTCCGATATCTTTTAAACTTTTTGAACTGCAGCAATTTAACTTTTATGATTTTTCAGCCCTTTTCTGACTTTATAATGGGTGTGTATTGCACAGCTTAGAGTGCGTGATGTCACTGCTAGAGTGAAGAGCAGCTTGAGATTCTTGTGAAAAAAACATTTGTGTTTTGCCACTGTGTCCACAATCTTCACTCTTCATGCATCATTTCTGGATGTAAAAGTAGCTAATATTGTCCTTGTTGTAGAAACATTACTGTCGAATCCCACAGATTTCCACATTTGACACAGAAGTCATTAATTGACAGGAAAACCAACTTTCGGCTCCATAGAGACCAATGTTAAATTTTGCTTCAAAAACATCTTCCACAGAACACGGTACCCCATTTCTAGATCGCCAGTTAAGCCACATTTTTTAAACTACAGACACAATTTGACCAGGATCTGTTCATCAACTCAGCCTTCCTCTCAATTATTAATATCGGAGCAATAGGAGCTACGGTTATGGGAGTTTTGATGATTTGTTTGAGAGGTGTTTCCCTGTGTTATCTCCATGAAATGGCTTCAGGCACACAGGTGTTCACGATTGAGCCAGTAATTAGTGATGTTGACAAACACACAGACTCACAGACACACGCGCACATACACTTCTCTCTCTCTCTCTCTCTCTCTCTCTCTCTCTCTCTCTCTCTCTCTCTCTCTCTCTCTCTCTCTCTCTCTCTCTCTCTCTCTCTCTCTCGCTCTCTCTCTGTGTCTGTGTCATACAGTCATTCAGGTGTTAGGACTCTTTAGAGGTCTTTCCACCCTCCTCCACCTCCCCCCCCCCCCCCCCCACACACACACACACACACACACACACGCCATTTTAAAATAAAAGCCCCAGAGAGTGAATTCTAACTGAAATGCTTGTGATGAGCCTGTCATTTAATAACCGGTTTGTGTTTATCTAACATTATGATTCCGTCTCCTCTCCCCTTCTCCCCCACACCCCATTTCAAAATAAAAGCCCCAGAGAGTGAATTCTAACTGAACAGCTTGTGATGAAGCCTGTCATTTAATAACCTCTGTTTATGTGTGTCAAACATTATGATTATGTCTCCTCTCCCCCTCCCTCCCCCACCCAGTCCCACCCTTTCAAAATAAAAGCCTCATGGATTAACTGTATTTAAACATTAAACTCAAAATTAGGCTTTTTTGTTGAAAAAATGAATGCTCTTACTAATACTGCGACAACTACTACTGCTGCTACTACTTCTACTACAACTTTTGCTGTTGCTACTATTACTAGTGCTATTACTGCTACCATCAATATTATTACTACCACTACTGCTATTACTACCACTACTACTATTACTTATACTACAACTGCTACTACTGCTATTCATGCTACTACCAGTACTAATACTACAGCTATTAGTACGACTGCTACTAGTACTGCTACTACTGCTACTTCAAATACTGCCATTACTTTTACTACTACTACTACTGTTATATTAAATACTACGACCACTACTACAGCTATTACTACTACTACTGATACTAGGCTACTACTTCTGAATACTAATACTTCTTCTAACTACTAATACTTCGACTACTAATGATACTTCTACTACAACTACGACTTCTACTACTACTATTACAAATATCACTACTGCTACTACTACTACTTATTCTAATGCTACTAATACTTCTACTACTAATAATACTTCTACTTCTACTACAACGTCTACTACTATTACTACAAATATCACTACTTCTGCTACTAGCTTCGTTTAAGCTACAGAAATTGTTCAAATGTTCAAAATGTTCAGCTCTTTCAGGAGAGGGGTGCTTTGACTTTTCATATTTGTAATCTTTAAACTTTTTGAATTAAGCTTTTTGCAATTTTCTTTTGAATGGGATCTCTATGGAGAAAATCTTCAAATCCTGTTATACGTCAACTTTCAAAGCCTTCTTCTTCCTCATACTTTCAGCTACAGACACCATAGTTAGACATTTCAAATAGAAGGTTTTTCAGCAGTGCAGTTAGATGCTTTCGGGCTTCAACATTTTTCAGACAGATAGTCTCCCATTTCTTAATTTTCAGCAATTCTTTCACAATTAATTTCAGCTTTCAGCATTCCAACGCATTTTCAGCAGGAAATGCATTTTCTAGTTAGTATTATTAGTTACTATTATTAAGTACAGTGATGATAACTGTGTCTTTAAGTTATTAGTATTGTTGGGGTCTGAGCAAATGGCTTCAACATGTGCTGTGAACAAAGAGAGTCAGGCCTTCCCTTTCGCAAGCAAAGGTTTCATCCCGATTGTGGTTTGATGAGCACCAAACCCCCTCTGAAGGAATTTCACATTAGGGTGTGAATTCCCCCCCCCCCCCCCCAAAAACTATGGGTTCCTGAAGTCACCTGAGAGCACCGCTGCAACCTCATTGGCCGAGAGCCAAGACAGCACCAGGACCCCTGTGGTTCAGCCACTGTTCAACAAAACTAACTGCAACCCACACCTCAATGCTTTTTCCCTTCGACCTCCGTCGAGCAGGGAGGACACCAACGCTCTCTTCCCTCTGGACTTCGTCCTGGTTGCCAGAAGAGGCACCGGGCCCTTCTTCCCCCCCCCCCCCCAGCGCCACGCTGACAACAGAAGTCCCCCGATGAGGACCGCGAGTCCTCATCCAACCCTCCGGCAGGAAGACGTCTAATCCCCTCCTGACTGATGATTACCGGGAAACGCACGGACCACGCCCACCCGAAGTTTCACTGTCCCCGCTGCAGCGTGAACAGATCGGACCCGCGTGCTCCAGAGCGAGCTGCGCCACAGAGGTCCGACCCCGCGCCGGCAACGCCGCGCCGATGTCCGCCGAGCCTGCGTCCACTCCAGAGCGAGCCACGCTCCTGGGTGCGACCGACTCCTGAGGACCGAGCTACCCACAGTCTGCGCCCGCTCCGAGAGCCGCGCTCCCGAGTCAACACTCGGGGACTGATCGATTCCCATCACGGGAACGAGCCCCATCGAACGAAGCTTCTCCAAAGTAAGAGTTCATCATGGCATCTTGGGCATAGCTTAGCAATAGCTTAGCATAGCTTAGCTTAAATTAACCTAAATTCATTCAGGTTAATTCATTCATGTGTTATTATTCCCGCACCCTGTTGTGTTCAATCACTGTCTTGTTACACCGCGTCATTGTGCAATTATCGCGGACCACGGAGCCCCGCTATATATTGTGTATTTCCTGTCGTAACTGTCTGCATTAGATTCATCACTGCTGGTGAATGGAAAGTTTGTGTATTATCACTGAAAGACTGAACCTACGGTGGCGGACCTTCATCTCGCCGACCGAGTTTCGGGGTGATAGGAAGACAATACTCTCATCTCACCGGAGTGATAAAGATCTGGGAATTTTCATTTATTTTATTACACTTCGTGTGATATCCTCTTTTCTTAAATCAGCTCTGTGAGCGGAGTGTAGAACCGGGGCTATCATGCACACGCCGCCGCCAGTTCCTACGACAGCGGCAGGCCTGGGCAGGATGAGACCAGCTGTTCACACTCTCGCTTCGACAACACACGCAGAAGCTTGATTCATGACCCCCACCTTTGCTCCCTTTCTTGCCTCACAGACACACATGGTTACATACAGCAGCCCATCCACCTTTTTGCCCAAGTCACTCGACTACGCCATCTGGTGGTGGTTGAGAGGTAGCGTTAAGCCCTCGTTGCACACATAGAGATCCACACACACACACACACACACTCTCTTACATATATACACCCTCACCCATTTTATTCATTTGTTTAGATATTAGGCACATAAAATTGTATAATGTTGATTGCAATATTAATTGATCTGATCATTTATTATTCTGATGTAATAAACCCTGTTATATTTTAAAGAGCAGTCGTCTGCGATTACTTGTGCATATGTATGTAATAATCTGCATGTAGTGGCCTGTGCTCAAACTTAAACCTTTACTTTCACTTCGAATGTATAGTCGTACCCGACTATTGACATTACGAGTGAACACTAATTATGAGACTTAGTTTTATCGTTTGGTTATCGGTCCCTGTTCGCAGGGTGGTGCCCCGTTATTATTAATAATCATTAATAATTGTTACTCACATTAATAATTCTATTGATGTCAAGTCTCTCCAGCTGTTAAAGCCGACTGACAACATATCAGTCATTTACTCCAGCATACACAGATGGATCTAAAGATCCTAATACAGGTAGAACTGGTTTGGCGGTCACCATACAAACCTTGCAATATGAAGTCAAAGGGAGAACATCAGATCATCTGTCTGTTTATACAGTTTAATAGTTATTTGACGTTGTTAGTTAGTTATTAGACGTATGAGACGTTGGCCATTTTAACAGCACTGCAGTGGGTAGAGGAGGTTCGGATCGAAAAGGTCATTGTCTGTTCAGATTCCAGTTCAGTATTATCCTCATTACAATCATTCACATCCCATAGCAGGCAGGATTTAATTAATGAAATATACGAAAGACTGTTCTGACTTAAGAATATGGGTATTTTTGTATCATTTATGTGGGTACCAGCACATAGAGGGGTAAAAGGAGATGAAAGAGCAGATAAATTAACAAAACAAGCTTTAGAAAGTCAGCACAAGACAGACATTTAACTCAGCAAAGCATAAGCTAAATCAATAATCAAAAGAAACATTAGTAAGGAATGGAAGCATAGTTGGGATGTAGGAGACACAGGAAGACATCTTTATGCTGTTCAGAGAGAAGTTGGCAAAGGGAGGCCATCCAGAAGAAGCACCACAGAAGAAAACATATTAACCAGACTGATGATTGGGCACACAAGGCTGAACAAAACAATGCAACTAATAAACAACAGGACTATGTGAGCACTGCCAGATACCAGAATCTGTAGACCATATAATTTGTCATTGCCAGAAATTCACACTCGAGCGAGACAGGTTGAAGAGGAAGCTGGGAGTTGAGGAACTAAACCTAAAAGATGCATTAACCTTGTGGGCAGGAAATGTTTTTTAAGGGGATAGGTTACTCTGGTCCACACTCCAATACAGTAGGTGGCGGGAATGCACCTTTCACTGGATGCCATTGTTAGGTTCATGAACCTCTCGCAACTGTGGGGGAGACCGCATGTGATCCAGCCTCTGCCAAAAAGTCAGCCGGTTTCAATTATAATCAAAAGTATTTAATACTACAGAAGCTAAAACAATTGCAAAGTGAAGTACATTATTTACGGAAAATATAGAAATATGATCCGCGTGAAAAAGCATTCACCCGCGCCTCACCCTGAAAGCGTAACGACCCACAAGATGAAACGGGAGCAAAGAGAAAGAATTCTTCCTCTGCCTTTCTTTTCATAGTTCGAAAAACCCTCCCATAATGTCTGTCTTAGTTTCTATTGGCTAAATCCAGCTGGCTCCTCCTCGCATCAGCCAGCCGGAGGACCCTCGCGCGGGTGTGACGCCTCGGCGTGTTCCTGTAAATGCTTGTCTGGAAATCCCTGTCTGACCCTTGGCTATTCTTCACAGTTTAATACGTTCAATGACTGTCTTTTATGGCTTAACACTTCTATGGTAAACATACTATATAAAGATAAGGATTTGCAACTTTTGGCAAAAACTTCACAAGTTTTACAAGCATAATTGGTACGTCCCAAGTACTTGCTAACATTTTACTATCTACCTCTAAAGGTGCAACAAATTCAACTAAGAAACACTTCGAACAATAAATCTTAAAACACCCCTCTAATTATGAATCCTAAAACACTTCTAATTATAAATTCTTAAAGCACACTTCTAAACCTAAATTTCCTACACCATCCGCCATAAAACTTAAAAGAAGAAGAAGAACGGGGATACGATTAAGGGCTTTGGGATATATGCCAAATCCCAATGTCGCCCCTAAACCCTCAAACCCTGAACCCTCAAGGACTTACTGACGTCACCTGGAAAGTGGTTGAGTGTGACAGACTGTGAGGGCTTGAAATGTTGTAAATAGGAATGGGACAACACTTTGCTTCAACATATCATGTTACCATGACGACAAAAAATATGATGTATAATTGTGTGTATTTATTTTATCCTTTGTACTCGCTGATTTGAACGTCTTTCAGACTCTTTCCTCACAAATGAGAGGTAATTTTATATAATCTATTTACTCATTTTGTCAAAACAGCTTCAATGACAAAATCAAATATTTGATGAATAAATAAATAAATATTCTCTGATTTCATGTTTATTTTTTGTTCCATCTTTAACCCTTGATGTTTTAGTAAATTTATTATTCCAGGCTGAACACACGTGAGCCGTCCTCTTTGTTTTCTCTTTTTTTCTTTTTTACGTCTCCATGCGTCCACTGGTTACCCCGTGTTTAACGTCACATTGCAATGATTTGTGGGTAATTCACTTAGGCTAAGTCAGCATACCATGCTGACTTACGGAAAGGGTTCATAAAGGGCTCAAGATGTCTGCAAGAGAGCCCTCAAACAGTTGACGATTTGACAGTGTGACATCCCTAAACCCTCACGGACTTCACGGGAGCACGCCTCAAAGTCCGTGAGTCCGTAAGGGGGGACATTGGGATTTGGCCATACCCATGGGGTACTTCTCAAGTCTCCTCGATCCTCGCTTGAACCGGAAGTTGTTTCTGCGCTGCGATATTGACGGCCGTCCCAAAGCTCTAATGTAGCTTGGAGGAGCGAGGATCGAAGATGGAGGAGGGACCTCGGAGGAGCCGTGAGCGAGGAACCACGAGAACAGACCTCCAGGAAGTCTTTTAACAGTCGACACGCCCCCTCATTGTTCATCAGTTATGTGATTGGATGCTGCAGCCGATCGGACTGACTGACTGAGTTTAACACCAGCGTGAAGACAGATCACAGAATAAAGTCATAGTGGGGCGGCTTAGTCCAAATATTCAAAAGAATTGTGCATTTTGTGATGCAAACACCAAATTTGGCACAAATGTACATTAATATGTTGCGAACATTTTCAGATATTGGGCCACTTGAAATTCTCTCTTTATGTCCGCCATATTGGATTTCAAAATGGCCGCCACTTGAAATCTACATTTGCTATTATCTCTGGACATAATGCAGCTATTGACTTGATTCTGGTATCTAAATGTATGTTTTTGGGGGCAAGGAATCCAATGGTACCAATTTCAACTTAATATTATCTATCACAGTCTGTTATATAATTTTATTTGGAAATTATCTAGGCAAATAATGGATAATCTCACAAAACTAATTTCCTAAGTGTGCCAAGCTAAATGCTCTACGACAGGGGTGTCAAACATACGGCCCGCCACGTCATTTTATGTGGCCCGCGAATCCCCCAGCAAAAAAAAAAAAAAAGATTTTTTTTTTAAATTTTTTTTTTTTTTTACAAAAATTATAAGTTAGATGTGAAAATAAAAATATCCCCATGGTTGAAATTATGAGATGAGCCATTTGCGCCGCCGGTCTCGCTGGGGGCTATTATCAAGCTTTATATTTGATTAGGTTTCTGATTCAACATCTGGTTTAAATAAATGTTCATTGTAGTCTGAACAACAAAAGAACCACAAACAACTTTCTTAATTTATTAGAAAGATTTGTGTTTTCATGATCTGATATTTCCCTCAATAACTTTTATTATGGAAACAATTAAAGTCAGAGAGAGCTGGAGAGATGAAACACTTTTTACATCATTCCTGAGTGTTTGATGAGTTTTATAATTTAAGAGAAACAATAATGCGTATCATAGAATCTCCACATTTTCCATATAAACATCTTTACCTCAGAATAATTATGTGTGAGGGGGAGAGTATGTTATGTAAGACTTCATAATAAAGAAGCTAAATGATCAAGTAAAGTTACATTGAAGAGATGGGGCTTTTGGTCAATACTGCTGTTGCCATATGTTGACAGATACTTTGCTTTCACTTCAACTATGAGCGCAGTGAGACTGGTCAACTCCAACAGCAGCTGCTCTGGCAGAGTGGAGATCTTTCACAACGGCAATTGGGAGACGGTGTGTGATGACGTTTGGGATTTGATTGACGCTCAGGTGGTGTGTCAACAGCTGGGCTGTGGCAGGGCTCTGTCAGCACCAAGAGGGGCACATTTTGGACAAGGCAGTGGACCAATCTGGCTCGATGACCTTCAGTGTTCAGGAACTGAGTCATCACTAACAGACTGTACACACATTGGATTAGGAACCCACAACTGTGGTCATTCTGAGGATGCTGGTGTCATCTATGAAGGTAACTTTGTAAATCTACACATTTCTTTTTTTTTTTTCTGCATAAATAAAACTGGAGAATTACTCAAATAAAAACATGGTTATTAATTTAACCTTGCAGGTTTGCAGTAGGACATCTGTTAACACCGACCATTGGACCAAAAACCTGTGAGTAAGAAATATAACCAGGTATCAGAGCTGACATCTCGGCACAGTGAACTGTTCTGAATTCATAACCATGTTTCTTTTTCGTCTTGATCTTTAGGAGAGGACTGACCAACTGCTGTGTGTGTGTGTATCTGTATTTAAATATATACAAAATGACATCAAAAGTATACAAAATCAATATTCACACACTCACATTTCATTCAATCATTTCTACTCTTGCAATATGAACTCGCATTTCATGTCGGGTACTGTGGTGGAAAATTTCTAGGTTAATCGGGAGGAGAGAGGTTATGTTCTCAAATTAATAATTAAGTCATCAGAAGATTCAAAGTTGTCTTTTTCCGTTTATTCTCTTGCAAGATGGAAGAAAGCATAGCAACTACGTATTCCGTAGACTGCGTGAAACCTTCTTCGACAAAATGCAATATTCAACATCATTTATGCATGCAAAGGTTCACGCCTTTACAACTTCAGATAATGCGTCACAAAGGAAGTAAAAGTATTTCAGACAAAGGATGTCTGTTAGTCAAGGCCTCTCTGTGTCTCCATCTTACCAACAAAGAAACAAGATGACAGATAACAAGACACCTGGATATAAAACTAATTAAAATTTTCTACTGAAACTACTGTTTTGTGTCTGCACTTTTAGTACATTCTTTAAAACTTCACATGATACTATGACATATTTTCCCATTACAGTATACGGAGACAAGACTTTCGCACATGGTCAAACTAGCCCTAACTTAGGCGAGAGGGACTAGCACAGGTTAACTAACATGCTAATAGTTACACACATCCTTGAGTAACATTTAACCAACGGATTTAGCATGAAACAACTCATTCAAACCTACCGATTTTGATGTGCAGGAGCAAGAAAATAGTAGGAAATAATATCTCATTCGTGTCTTCAACATACATTTGTTTGTTGGCAGACTAAAGGCAGGTCATTGATGTACAAGCTAAACAACATGGGACCCAGTATTGATCCTTGAGGCACACCATTGTTCCAGTGAAGGCATGTTGAGTATTTCCAATGCGTCCACTTGGCGTCCTGTTATCTCCGCCAGGATGATCATGCGATCGGTGCAGTGTGTCTGTGTGTCTGTAGCATTTCTCTTTGTCCACGGCCGATCTTGCATTCCTCTGCAACAAATTGCATTCTATTTTCAGTGCCCGGTTATGGCTCATCCACCTCTTGTGGTTGGCCTGACACACACTTTTTATTGCTTGTTCTATACTGACTCCTCACTCACGACTCTTAACCTGCACCGGGCATTCAGGGGTCACTAGTGCTAACACAGCCGAGTCCATCATTGAACCCCAGCCCCTACTCTGCACCCACAATGGACAGATGGGTTTGTGGTTTGGCTAATATACTGGACGGGAAACACTGAATGGAATTACCAGTATACACACTGCTGTATAACTCATAGCCAATGCTCTCGGGCTCGCTTTTATTGTTTTGGACGGTATGTTTAACTTCTAAAAGCTAGAGTAGTTGGTCATGAAATCTGAATTGGAAGTATCAAAAGGTTCATATCTGTGATTCTATTAGTTTGTTACACTGTTACAGAATCAAAAGAACAGTGGCATCCTTTTTAATTTTCAAACTTCAGTTCTGTTCATTTAAGCAGTTCAATTAACTGAGCATTTATTCTGTTTTACATTGTGCCAAATATGCATATCAAAGTTTCAAAGCCACGATTACATTTTGAATGACTGTCCTGACTAATTCCATACATGCTGTCTTTTGGCGTTGTCTTTATGAATTTTAAATAATGTAATGAGGTTTTGACCAGTTGTTGCCCCCCCCCCCCCCCCCCCCCCCCGGTATGTCCGCATTATAAGACACTGTCCATTAGACAGATAATGGGGATAAGAAGTTAACAGAATGTAAATGGTAGTTAAAAGAAGGGAAGATAAAGTAGTTGAATTGCTTTATGATTGTAACACCAGCACTCATGTTACAAAAAAAAGCCGTTGGTACACATAGCATCTTGATGTGGCAAAAGCTGCCACCTATGTCATTACCTGTACAAACCGAACAGGTATTTATTTTGGGGCACATCCATACACTTTCTCTAATAAGTGTCATGACTGGGCGGATACACACCGCTACTTAACAAAATATCTATCACCTGAAATACATTTTGCCACACAACATATTTGCATAACAGAGCCATGGATGCAAAGCAACAGCAACACTGGATGGTTTAACAAACTCTTGGAGAAATTCTTGCCCATGCAGAACAGCAGCAGCAGTAGATGCAAACAAAGTTGCAGTTGTAATGATTACAAGTACTTGCGCACTGGAACCCAAAAGCACGACACTGAGGCATCGTTACAAGTATAGTTCAATTTACTATGTTCAGGCAGGGTCAAAACAGGAAGTCGGTCACAGAGGCAAAGAAATTCAAAAAGGGGCAGGCAGAGAATCCAAGGTCAAAAACAGTCAGACGGGGTTGGAGCAGGCGGATCAGATATTGGAATGAGGATAACGGAGAGCTTGGCAGTAATACACAAGACAATCTCGCAGGGATCAAGTGAGTGGCCCTAAATGGTGAGGGAATGGGCTGCAGGTGAGATGGGCGTGGAAGACCAGGTGAGAGGAATGAGTGATGATAGGGTGTGAGTGACAGGACCTGAAACGACAGGAGAGTTGGATAAACAGGCATGCAGGATGAAAATGATTGAAGATGAAGTGGAATTTGTGACAGAACCTCCCCCTCTAGGGACGGCTCGTGACATCCCACTGGGTTGGTCCGGATAAGCCTGGTGGATGTCTGATCAAGATAAGACAAGATACTTTATTGTCCCGAAGGAAATTTGTCTTGGAAACATACATACAGTGTACAGTGTCTGCTGTTAAACAATACATTGCATACATCAGTGGCAGGCCGTGCATTTTATACCTAGGCCTTCACTGTTGTCCTGCAGCTGAAATACCACCTTATAACCACATGATGGTGCCAGAGGTATTCGTTTCTAAGGCTGTAACTATGTACGTATTAAATGTACGTACCGTTCAGTACAAGACTTACAATATGTTTGAATAGTACTAGAGCATTTGGAAAATGCAGAAGCTTATATTTAGGAAAATATAACGTTTTCTGCGTTCATGGAGGACAATGGTTCTCGGCTGGTCTGGCTGTGGGACCCACCATCACTCCGTAATGACAAGTCATGGCCCAAAGAGATCGTCTTATGATTTTACTTTCACAACTTGATCATTGCACGTACTGCTCTGCAGTGTCTTTCCTCGTCTCAGTCTCCTGTGTCATGGTGTGTGGTACATTTCGCTCAGTCAGAATGCCCATATTTGATTGGCTGAGCTGCATCACGTGATGTGATTCACTACCCGACAGCCTCTGCTGTTAAGTTTCGTTTCACGATAGTCACGTGCTCGCCCACTGACCAATCGCAGCACACTCTGCACCTCGCGGCAGAGCTGCACATGGAAACTGAGCTGCACGTAATGCTGACGTCATTATAGGCCGGCGAGCAGGCGCTGACACTCAAAGAATACGCCCAACATGTCGAACTAAAGATCTGATTGGTTGAACACTATGACAATCAACAATATCGTCCCCATTCACTTAACCTGCACAGGGATGCACTCCTGAGTGTGCAGGCCTGGGGCATCTCTTCTAACCTAGAGACACAGAGGTGAAATCTGATTGGATAAAAACTCTACTTAAAACAAGCTGCACTGGAAGCTGAGCAACTGAGGAAGACAGTAGCTGTGCAATGAGAAAATAAGATAATGGGAAAATATTTTCATAAATTAAAATACATGGAGTGTATTTAAGAAAAATTATTAAATTATAAAACAGATATAGCTTTGTGATTCTGTTTAGGCCAGCAGAGAAGGCCTTGTTGGCCCTGACGGCCCGCCACTGGCATACATACATTACATACACAGACTGTCGCCAGTCCACATACACATTTCACACTGCCCATTGTACAACGCACCAGTAGTGTATAGTTAAGATATATTTCATCAAAGATGGCCTGGAGTGTGGGATGCTGTCCGACTCCCATGATTTTCATGGCTCTTTGTGTTAGCCGGGTGATCTGGGCTTTCAGCTGTACACTGAGGTTGCCAAACCAGGCCGAGATGCCAAACCGCAGGACGCTCTCAACTATGGCATGGTAGAAGAGGAGCAACACTTTCTGGTTGACACCAAAGACCGTCAGCCTACAGAGGAAGTGTAGCCGCTGTTGGACCCTAGTACAGACATTTTCTCCCTGAACACTCCATGTCAGTTTATTGTCAATGTGTATGCCCAGGTATCTGTAGAAGTCAACCTGTGCAATGTTCTGGTCATGAATAACCACTGGTGAGTGGTCTCCAATGTGTTTGTGGTCGAATACCATCTCTGTTTTCCTGACATTGAGGATGAGGAAGTGTTTGTCGCACCACTGGACAAAGTTCTGAATCTCATGTCTGTACACAGCTGTATCCGATGTGTCAGACATGAGACCCAGGATGGCTGTATCATCAGAAAACTTCATCATGTAATTGTTAGCAGTGCTGCATGTACATTTATTAGTGTACAGGGTGAACAGGACTGGTGAACTGACGCACCCCTGGGGGGGCGCCGGTGTTGATGGCCAAGGGTTCAGACAACGTCCTGTTCACCCTGACCTGCTGTGTATGGTTGGTGAGGAATGAGTGGTACCACTTAATAGTGAAGGGGTTGACATTCATCAGCTGCAGTGTATTCAGGAGAACATGAGGCTGTAGGGTGTTAAAGGCTGAACTGAAATCTACAAACAACAGTCTAGCATAGGCCCTCGGATTCTCGAGGTGTTTAGTCACTAGGTGCACTATACTGTTGGTTGCATCATCAGTGCCTCTCTGCTGTGTGTATGCAAACTGGTAGGGATCTAGCTGTGGGCCTATATCCAGCCGTAGTTTCTCCATACACTTCATTACAACAGAGGTTAGAGCAATAGGTCTAAAATCATTATTCTCCTGTGGACAGGGTTTCTTAGGGACCGGTATAATGATTGCCTTTTTCCATTGTGTTGGCACAGTGTGAGAATCTAGGGACCTCTGGAAAATGTCAATTCATCTGCACATGTTTTTAATAAGAAAACAGAGATACCATCTGGACCTGTGGCCTTGTTGACATTGATTTGCTTAAGGACCTTGTTGACGGATTTATGGTCAATCTCTAGCCTGTCAACATCATCAATAGCAATACTATCATGCACCATGTCACATTCAGCAGAGAAGTCATCATATTCAAACCGGTTGTAAAAAACATTCAGCTCATTTGCTTTAGCCAGTTCATCTACAACATATAATGGTTTTTTTGTGGGTTTCATGTTGGTGGCTGTTTTCATGGAGTTCCATTGTTCAGTTTTAGAGTTCATAGCCTGGAGATTTTCCTCTATTGGCTTCCTATGGTGTTCCCGAGCTTCTTTCAGCCTCTGGTTCAACTCCTTTTGTACAGTTTTTAGTTGTAGGTGGTCGTTGGTCTTAAATGCCTGTTTTTTTCTTTACCTCCTTTGTGATGTAAGGTTTGTTGTTCGGGTAGACTTTTATTGTCCTTTTCGGAATCACAGTGTCAACACAAAATTGTATGTAACTTGTGGTAACTTCCATGGCATTGTCCAGGTTTGGCTCTCCAGAGAAGGTATCCCAGTCTGTACATAGAAAGCAACCTTTCAGTGTTTCTATGCTTTCATCTGTCCATGCATTGATAGATTTAAGCAGAGGTTTACTGCTCTTTAGGGCTGTCTTGTATGTGGGGATCAGGTGGACGGTGTTATGGTCAGAGTTAGACAGGGGTGGTTTAGCTATGGCTGTGTATGCATGTTTTACATTACCATAGCACTTGTCTAAAGTCAGATTCTTCCTGGTATCATATTTAATATACTGTTCAAAAACTGGCAATGCAATGTTTAAGTTGCAATGATTAAGATCTCCCAATATTGAAAATCAGGGCGTTTGGGGTGCGCTGTAGTTGTTCGTGAACATATTCTGCAGAGCGGGTTTGGCGCGTCAGAATTACTCCTGATATTTAATCAGACTCCTGATATTGTCTGTTAAATGAAGCTTTCATTTTCTTGGAAGTTGTAGGTTCTTCTTCTGTCTCCTTAGTTGGCCTTTCCCCCTTTGCAAAGAAGCTGTCTTCACTCCTCCAGTTATTTACTCATTTTCGCTAGTTTGCGGGTTTAATTTTTAAGGTAACGTATCACGTGACCGAGACAAGCGTCTTGACATGTGTCAAGAGTCACAGGCGGATGAAATTGCGAGAGAATCCGGTCATTTTTCAAAATAAAACTTCTTTCAGACTCTGATAATCAATAAAACGGAAATAATATAATATTTATTCTTTCTGTGCGGCCCGGTACCAAATGATCCACGGCCCGGTGCCAGTCTGCGGCCCGGTGGTTGGGGACCACTGCCTAGCCCACCGTTATGCCCATGACATCCCCGGTAGGCCGACGGGATTTGGGCCGGTCCAATACCGGACCACCAACTGGCCCTCGCTCTGAGATCGCCGACCCCGACTGTATTCCATGCTTCACAGAACACGTTAAATTTACTCTAATACTTAAAGCTCATAGTCACCGACTAAGATTTATACTACTCCTGTATCTGTATTCACACGTTTCCATCTGCGAGCCGGCAACACCCCTACACACACACACACAATCACACACCCAGCATGCAATCTGCCCCAAAGAGGCGGGTCTATGAAGCAGTTTAGCCAATGATGCTTTAATGCTGATTAAAGATATAAATGAGTGAAATACAATTTAGCCAATCAGCGTCCTCAAATCGATTCAGTGCCGGCATTCTGGTCGATAGAAGTAGTTCACGGAGCGTTTTCACGTTTAGAATGCCACATATAGTGAGATATCTGCTATAAGTTATCCTTCCACAATTAATTCTCGATCACTACAGCCTTTTATGCAAATATTAGTAATGCAATACCGATTTATCAGCAGCATTAACTAAGGTACCACACTTTCATCTTATTGCTCTCGAGTGAAGCGGACTAAGAGTTTGGACTTCCACGCTTCAGGAGACACGCAACGAAGGGTTTTCATTTTTCCAACTTGTGTGTTGAGTTTGTTGTAAACTCGAATTAAAGGTAACCTGAATATAGTTAGATTGTATAGTTTCCTGTTAAGGGAATTATTATGGTAACCCTCAAGTTATTAAAGGGAAATAGAAAACAGCCCTACCTAGAACATGTTCCACCATCACCACTGCGTATAACCATCTGATACTAGCACAGAGTTAAGCATATTCATCTAGCAAAACTATACCTACCTTGGAATGTTACAATAGCCAGTATCATTTTATTCAATGTGTCCATCCAGGAAAATTGGTGGATCCAAATTTTATATAAAAAAAAAAAAAAAAAAAAAAATATGATGCAATTTCTTTGTAATCATCCAAAATAATGTTAAGTGTATGGGTATTTTTCCAAGTAGGCCACTGACTGGTCGATACGTGCGATGCATTGAGTGGGTAACGCGCCGTCTATTGAGTGGGCCGGTCTGACAGAAACTCCCTGGCCACTTTTTTCCCCCCAGTCCACCCCTGTCCCTAGGGCTGATCGACCCGGTGGTTTTCTGTCCTGGCCCCACAGTGGTGGAATGAACTCCCCACTGACGTCAGGACAGCAGAGTTGCTGCCCATCTTTCAGCGCAGGCTGAAAGCTCACCTCTTCAAGAAGTACTACCCCAAGCCTTCCACTTAGCTCTTATTGTATTCATACGCGTTTGTTGCACTTATTGTATTACTTTGTTTCTGCACTGTACTTTTGCTCTGGTTTATGGAAATAACAGATCATGACCAGACAGTTCTTTCTAATTAATGAAGAAAGAAATTTGTCGTCTTTTTTTTCAGACCTACAATGAACATATATAAACCAAATGGTAAATTAGAAAACAAATCAGGACAACTTGCAGTTCAAGCGAGGAGCGGGGAAAGGACATAGACGAGACTTGGGAAGGATCCAAATTCACTGAATTATCAAATTGTGGATGTGTGTAATTTTTAGCATGTTAGTTAGCCTGTGCTAGTCCCTTTCTCCTAAATTGGGGCTAGCTTGAGCCCCACATTAAATGCGGGTTCATTTTGCAAGGGTGTGGAACAGCTAAAACAGCTTAGATATCAAGTAATAACACCAAATATGTTGATTTAGAGCATAGTAGCAGAGTAGAAACGATTTAATGGAGTACGAGTGTGTGAATAGCAATTTTATTTTTGTATACTCTTGATGTCATTTTGTATATATTTAAATACATATACACAGCATTCGGTCAGTCCTCTCCTAAAGATCAAGATGAAAAGAAACATTGTTATAAATTCAGAACAGTTCACTGTGCTGAGATGTCAGCTCCGATACCTGGTTATATTTTGTACTCACAGGTTTTTGGTCCAATGGTCGGTGTTAACAGATGTCCTACTGCAAACCTGCAAGGTTAAATTAATAACCATGTTTTTGTTTTAGCAATTCTCCAGTTTTAGTTATGCAGAAAAAAAAGTGTAGATGTACAAAGTTACCTTCACAGACAACACCAGCATCCTCAGAATGACCACAGTTGTGGGTTCCTAATTCTCTGTGTGTACAGTCTGTTAGTGATGACTCAGTTCCTGAACACTGAAGGTCATCCAGCCAGATTGGTCCACTTCCTTGTCCAAAATGTGCACTTCCTGGTGCCGACAGAGCCCTGCCACAGCCCAGCTGTTTACAAACCACCTGAGCGTCATTCAAATCCCAAACGTCGTCACACACCGTCCCCCAATTGCCGTTGTGGAAGATCTCCACTCTGCCAGAGCAGCTGCTGTCAGAGTTGACCAGTCTCACTGTAATCATATCTAGTTGAAGTGAAAGCAAAATATCAGTCAACATATGGCAACAGCAGTATTTAGCAAAAGCCCCATCTCTTCAATGTAACTGAACTTTATAATTTAGCTTCTTTATCATTATTAACTGACATATACTCATGTCACACATGATTCTTCTGAGGCAACGATAAATTATCTGGAAAATGTGGGGTTCTGTGATCGGCAATATTTCATACAATGGATGTAAATTAGGGGTGAAGTAAAAGCATTTGAGCTAAAAAACAAGAATGAAAGAAAACTAAGTATAAACATTGACAGATGGAGCTGGGTACATTGTGAGTTGATTCACAGGTTACTGGTCAGGATGATAGAGATATCTAGAGAGTTAGCCTGGTTCCCTGGAGAAAAAGCCAATGTGATTTTGGATTATTGCAGGAAATCAGCTCTGTGGCTAAATCAGTTTATGACACCAACGACTTCCCAAATGAACACTACATTTATCATTAATTAAAAATCATAGATGCAATCGGCAGAAGCAAAGACATAACATCAAGACAACAAACAAACTACACTACTGTCTCATGACTTCACGCCGCCACCACCACTGAGCTAAAGGCAGACTATGGTTCAGCATGATTATGATCAATGGTCTAATTTAGGCACTTGTTAGCAACCATCTTTTTTAATTAACGTAAACTCTCCAAATTTCACAAGTGGGATATTTACCAACATTTTATGTTAGCCCAAAATGTTAAAATCTCTTAATCTCGCGTTAACCACAGACCTTATTTAAGGCATCTTTCCAAAAACCCAGTCAAAAATGCCATCGACTTCCATGAGTGCAACTTGTTTTAAGTAGAGCTTTTATCCAATCAGATTTCACCCCCATGTTGTCGCCAAGTAAAAAAAATCTGCCCGGACGCCTTCAGAATTACAACTCAATCCCTTTGCAGTTTAGGTAAATTGGGACGATATTGTTGATTGCCATAGTCAACTAATCCGATTTTTAGTTTGACATGTTTGGTGTATTCTTTGACATGCCAGAGCCTTCTAGCTGGCCTAGCAAAGTAAGTCTTCATCAACTTGCAGCTTGATTAGTCAATGGGCGAGCGTGACGTTTTGAAACTAGCTAGATTAACTTTGTAGGAGTTCAAGTTTAAAGAAATACAAGACGTTTTTACACATTATATTTTTTGCGTTTTGGCAAGTTTGGCGGCGACAATGTCTGTCGAGCGGACATTTTCAGCCCTCAAACGCATTAAAACGTATTCAAGAAATACAACTGGGGAGGCTAGACTCATCTCTGGCATCCATGAATAGAGAAGGACCTCTTGCTGGAACTGAACTGCACAACCGTGACATTTAACTCTTTGTAATCAAAGAAAGGAGGATGGACTTTGTCTCTAAATAGTGAACTGCAGCTTTGGTAAGTGAACTGCTTTTTCTTTACATCTGCAGTATCGATACTACTGTTTTATGTTTTTTTATTGTATCGTTTATGAAATGGTTAATATTGTTTTCTCTGATGTGAATAATATTTGAATGACCCCGTGCCCTTGTGTGACGGAATGCATGTTTCAGCAATGTAATTTTGCTGGAATGTGCCTGTTGAATCATGTTATTTGAGTTTTATGTTATTCTACCCGCTTTGGTTCTTGCGAGTTTGTTTACTTCTTGGTGTTAATTACATTGATTTTGACGATATGCATTTCCCGTTAATGACGAAGCATCCAGTCATGAGGTGTAATAGTGAGGTTATTAAGATGTAAGGTTCAACTGTAGTAGGACAGCACTGATGGCCCAAGTATAAAATACATGGCCTGCCACTGGTTTAGGACCATTTCCAACGGCACTTTATTGTAACTATATTGTGTGAAATTAAATAACTTTTTTTTTTTTTTAATTCTCCAGTAATATTTGTTCAGAAAAAAAGTTTAAAAAAAAAAGTGTAGATTTACAAAGTTACCTCCACAGATGACACTAGCATCCTTAGAATGAACACAGTTGTGGGTTCCTAATCCTCTGTGTGTACAGTCTGTTAGTGATGACTCAGTTCCTGAACACTGAAGGTCATCCAGCCAGATTGGTCCACTTCCTTGTCCAAAATGTGCCCTTCCTGGTGCCGACAGAGCCCTGCCACAGCCCAGCTGTTGACACACCACCTGAGCATCATTCATATCCCAACCGTCGTCACACACCGTCCCCCAATTTCCGTTGTGGAAGATCTCCACTCTGCCAGAGCAGCTGCTGTTAGAGTTGACCAGTCTCACTGTGGGCATATCTGGTTGAAGTGAAAGCAAAATATCTGTCAACCTACATGGCAACAGCAGTATGACCAAAAGCCCCATCTCTTCAATGAAACTACTTTATAATTTAGCTTCTTTATCATTATTAACTCTGACATATCATACTCTCTCTTCACACATGATTCTTCTGAGGCTGTGAATGGATGTAAGTTAGGTGTGAAAGTAATAACTGATCAAATGAAACAAAACTAGGTATAAACTGTGACAGATGGATCTGGGTACATTGGGAGTTGATACACAGGTTAATGGAGATATCTAGAGACTGCTGCGGGGATGACATTTTTGTAGGCCAACACGGAAGATAGCCTCAGTGGTGCCCTCGACAAAAAGCCAATGGGATTTTGGATTATTGACAAAATAAAATATTTGGCTAAACCAGTTTATGGTACCAACACATTTTGTTTCCTAAGATCATCTTCCCAAATGAACACCACTTTTACCATTATTTAAATCATAGCTGCAATCGGCAGCTATGATTTAAAGGCAGACTACAGTTCAGCATCATGATGTTAATTAGTCTCATTTAGGTACTTGTTAGCAACAATCTCTTTTAAGAAACTTAAAAGCTTCACATTTCACAAGTGGGATATTTACGGATTCATTTTATGTCATAGAACTAAATGTTAAAATCTCTTGATCTCATGTTAACCACAGACCTTATTTAGGCATCTTACCAAAAACCCAGTCAAAATCCCATGAGTCTAAATATTCAACTCAAAGACTGTTTTAGGAATATTTCCAGCAGCATTTTATTGCAGTATTGTTTGTGAAATAGAATGAAATTAGTAACAATGTTTTTTTCTAAATTCTTTAGTTATATTTGTGCAGAAAAAAAAAAAAAAAAAAAAAAAAGTAGAGGTACAAAGTTACCTTCACAGATGACACCAGCATCCTCAGAATGACCACAGTTGTGGGTTCCTAATTCTCTGTGTGTACAGTCTGTTAGTGATGACTCAGTTCCTGAACACTGAAGGTCATCCAGCCAGATTGGTCCACTTCCTTGTCCAAAATGTGCACTTCCTGGTGCTGACAGAGCCCTGCCACAGCCCAGCTGTTGACACACCACCTGAGCATCATTCAAATCCCAAACGTCGTCACACACCGTCCCCCAATTGCCGTTGTGGAAGATCTCTACTCTGCCAGAGCAGCTGCTGTCAGAGTTGACCAGTCTCACTGCAGTCATATCTGATTGAATTGAAAGCAAAATATCAGTCAACATATGGCAACAGCAGTATTGAGCAAAAGCCCCATCGCTTCAATGTAACTGAACTTGGTTTAATCATTTAGCTTCTTTATTATTTTTATGAACTCTTCCATATCATACTCTCCCTTCACACATTCTTCGGAGGTAAAGATGAGAATTATCTCTAAAATGTGGGGTTCTATGATCGGCAATATTTCATACAATGGATGTAAATTAGGGGTAAAGTAAATGATTTTGAGGTAAAAAGAATGAAACAAAACTAAGTATAAACTTTGACCGATGGATCTGGGTATTGGGAGTGTATTCACAGGTTATTGGTCAGGATGACAGCTATCTAGAGCAGTGATTTTCAACCGCGGCACACCAGTGTGGCATGAGAGATGGTGTCGTCAGGTGTGCCGTGGGAAAATGTCCAATTTCACTTAATTAGTCCAAAAAAACATTTACTTGTTGCAAATACTTTGCCATTGTTGCGTGTCTGAGCTGCAAAATAGTGTCTGGCTAAGTAATAAATACTCTTCCATGCCAGTGGGTGGCAGTAGGTAGCGCAGTAATGACGTGTTAATGTAGAACAGTAGAACGAAATGACGAGCGTGACGAGACGAGCAGCGGTGGAGAAATATTTGAAAAGGAAAAATGCAGACTCTGAACTAGGCAAAATAACCCAGATGAAAAGCCTAGTAAGGATCAACACATTTACAGACTCGTCATTAAATTGTCAGCATATATCCGGCCCTCGGTACAACGGCCCGCCAGAAAATATACGTTTATCATAACTGGCCCGCCACACCACAGAGCTCCGGGACAAAAAGTGGCGATGTTAGCTGGCTTTATGTGCAACATAACGAAGCATCTCACTGCGCTAAACCTCCAGCTTCAGGGACGTATGATCACAGACATGTGTGATCACAGACATGTGTGATGCAGTAAAAGTCTCCACCGCTGTGTTCCCGATGTGCATTTTGCTGATAAACCGGGCGCACTTGGCACAGAGTTCACCCGGCGATTTTCCGACTCAGAAATTTGAACTGCTCAGCAAGCAGTTTGCGTGGAAAAAGCACCTGTGGAGCTGATAGACCTCCAGTGTAATGACACTCAAGGCAAAGTATGACTCTGAGGGCGCTGCACAGTTTCCAAGCTTCACCCCGAAACGATGCCTTAAGTCCGCCTACATGCTGCTCAAATGCTCTGCATGTTTGGAAGCACATACCTGTGTGAGCAGCTGTTCTGTGATGAAGATGAACACAAACTCACACAGGAGTCTCACTGATGCACCTTCACGCCATCGTGAGAGTTTCCACAGAACCTAACCCCAGATATTAATGAACTAGCAGCCAAGAAAAGATGCCAAACATCTAGCTCTGGTATGCATACAATAATGTAGCCTACCTAAACGTGTATTATTTTTGCACTGTCCAATATCCCTTCCATCCCGTTTATTAAATGGTGACTCCATTTGGCTCTCAACGTAGTCACAATTTCTTATTTTGGCCCTCTGTGATAGAGTTTGATACCCCTGACATACATGCTGTATTATGCTAAAAAGGTGTAATTTTGTAACATTTTTGGTTGTTTGTGTGCCGCGGGATCTTTTTAATGTAAAAAAGGTGCCGCAGTTCAGAAAAGGTTGAAAACACTGATCTGGAGAGTGCTGCGAGGAAGACATATTTTTGTAGGCCAACCCGGATGTTTTTTGCAGATGTTTTTTTATACCTTCAGTAGAGTTACTCAATTCATTTTTTGTTTTATCGTTTTTAGGATATGGTTAATATTGTTCCTTCTGACGTGAATAATATTTCAATGGCCCCGTGCCCCGAGTGTGGGATGGAAAGAGTGTTTTAGCAATTTAATTTTGCTAGAATGTGCAGAGGCCTGTTGAATCATGTTATCAAATAAATACAGGTATATGCGACTGGTTCTTGAGTTTGTTCTTGGCATTTTCTTAATTGATTTTGACTATATGCATTGCCCGTTAATGACGAAGCATCCCGTCATGAGGCATAATAGTGAGGTTATTAGGAGGTGGTTCAACTGTAGTAGGACAACACCGATGGCCCAAGTATAAAATGCATGGCCTGCCACTGGTTTTAGGACTATTTCCAGCAGCACTTTAATGCAACTATACCACTGCATTGTTTGAGACAGTGAATGAATTAATAACTGTTTTTTCCAAATTCTCCAGTTATATTTGTTAAAAAAAAAAAAAAAAAAAAAAAGATTGTGTAGATGTACAAAGTTACCTCCACAGATGACACCAGCATCCTTGGAATGACTACAGTTGTGTGTTCCTAATCCTCTGTGTGTACAGTCTGTTAGTGATGACTCAGTTCCTGAACACTGAAGGTCATCCAGCCAGATTGGTCCACTTCCTTGTCCAAAATGTGCCCTTCTTGGTGCCGACAGAGCCCTGCCACAGCCCAGCTGTTGACACACCACCTGAGCGTCATTCCAATCCCAAACGTCGTCACACACCGTCCCCCAATTGCCGTTGTGGAAGATCTCCACTCTGCCAGAGCAGCTGCTGTCAGAGTTGACCAGTCTCACTGTAGTCATATCTAGTTGAAGTGAAAGCAAAATATCTGTCAACATATGGCAACAGCAGTATTGAGCAAAAGCCCCATCTCTTCAATGTAACTGAACTTTATCCTTTAGCATCATCATGAACTCTTACTTCACACATGATTCTTCTGAGGAAACAATGAGAACTTAAATATAAAATGTGTGGTTCTATGATATGCAATAGATGTAAATTTAGGGTAAAAGTAATTAAACTATAAAATGTAACAAAACTAGGTATAAACTGACAGCTGGATCTGGGTACACTGGGAGTTGATACACAGGTTAACGGACAGGATGATGGAGATATCTAGAGTGCTGCAGGGATGACATTTTTGTAGGCCAACCCGGAAGTTAGCCTCTTACTGGTTCCCTCGACAAAAAGCCTATTGGAATTTTGGATAATTTCCAAAATAAAATCTTACACTAAACTAGTTTATGGTACAAACACATTTTCTTTCCTAAGATCATCCTCACAAATGAACAGCACTTTTATCATTATTTAAATCATGATGAAATTGGCATATGATATAAAGGCAGCATCATGATGTTTGTTAGTCTGATTTAGGCACTTGTTAGCAACCATCTTTTTTTAACAAACTTAAGCTTCAAATTTCACAAATGGGATATTTAGTGATTCATTTTTTGTCATTGAACAAAATGCTAAGATCTCTTAATCTCGTATTAACCAGACCTTATTTCAGGCATCCTAACAGAAATCCAGTCAAAAATGCCATCGACTTCCACGAGTCTAACAATTCAACTCAAAGATGGTTTTAGGACCATTTCCAGCAGCACTTTATTGCAGTATTGTTTGTGAAATAGAATGAAATTAGTAACAATGTTTTCTAAATTCTCCAGTTATATTTGTGTAGAAAAAAAAAAAAAAAAAAAAAAAAAAAAAAAAAGTAAATTTAGATGTACAAAGTTACCTTCACAGATTACACCAGCATCCTCAGAATGGCCACAGTTGTGGGTTCCTAATTCTCTGTGTGTACAGTCTTTTAATGATGACTCAGTTCCTGAACACTGAACATCATCCAGCCAGATTGGTCCAATGCCTTGTCCAAAATGTGCACTTCCTGGTGCTGACAGAGCCCTGCCACAGCCCAGCTGTTTACACACCACCTGAGCGTCATTCAAATCCCAGACGTCGTCACACACCGTCCCCCAATTGCCGTTGTGGAAGATCTCTACTCTGCCAGAGCAGCTGCTGTCAGAGTTGACCAGTCTCACTGCGGTCATATCTAGTTGAAGCGAAAGCAAAATATCTGTCAACAGCAGTATTGATCAAAAGCCCCATTTCTTCAATGCAACTGAACTTGATTTAATCATTTAGCTTCTTTATTATTTTTATGAACCCTTCCATATCATACTCTCCCGTCACACATGATTCTTCTGAGGTAAAGATGCAAAATTATCTGGAAAATGTGGGGTTCTATGATAGGCATTATTTCATACAATGGATGTAAATTAGGGGTAAAGTAAAAGAGTGAGATAAAAAGAATGAAACAAAACCAAGTATAAACTTTGACAGCTGGATCTGGGTACATTGAGTTAACACAGGTTATTGGTCAGGATGAGAGAGGTATCTACAAAGTGCTGCGAGGATGACATATTTTTGTAGGCCAACCCGGAAGTTAGCCTCTTACTGATTCCCTGGAGAAAAAGCCAATGTGATTTTAGATTATTGCAGGAAATCAGCTCTGTGGCGAAACCAGTTTATGACGCCAATGTCTTCCCAAATGAACACTACTTTTATCATTATCTAAATCATAGATACAATCAGCAGAAGCAAAGACATAATATAAAGACAATAAACAAACTACACTACTGTCCCATGACTTCACGCCGCCACCACCGGTAAGCTAAAGGCAGACTATCGTGCAGCATGATGATGTTCAACAGTCCAATTTAGGCATTTGTTAGATACCATCTTTTTTAAAAAAAAACATAACTTTCAAATTTCACAAGTGGGATATTCACTGACGTATTTTATGTCACCGAACAAAATGCTAAAATCTCTTAACTTCGTGTTAACCACAGACCTCATTCAGGCACCTCACCAAAAACCCAGTCAAAAATAACATTGATTTCCATGAGTGTAAAAATTCAACTCACAGCTGGGTTTTAGGCAGTGGTGGGCCGTCAGGGCCAGCAAGGCTTTCTCTGCTTGCAGAGACAGAATCCCAAAGGTATAGGTATTTTATAATTAGTTTTCATAAATACAATACATGTATTCTAAATATTTTTTACGATTAGCTTATTATCTCATTGCTTAGCTACCGTCTTCCTCAGTTGCGCCGCTTCCAGCGCAACTTGTTTTAAGTAGAGCTTTTTCCCCCCAATCAGATTCTGCCCCCATGTCGTCTCCAAGTAAAATAATCTGCCCGGACGCCTTCAGAATTACAACACAATCCCTTTGCAGTTTAGGTAAATGGGGACGATATTGTTGATTGTCAGTCTTCAACTAATCAGAATTTTAGTTTGACATGTTCGGCGTATTCTTTGACGCGCCAGAGCCTTCTAGCTGGCCTACCAAAGTACGTCTTCATTAACGTGCAGGTTGATTGGTCAGTGGGCTAGCATGACTGGTGTGAAGCCAACTAGCAGAACTTTGTCGCAGTAAGAGTTCAAGTTTAAAGATATGCAAGACATTTTTAGCGTTTTGGCACGTTTGGCGGCGGCGACAATCCCAATATCTACTGCCTGTCGAGCGGATACTTTCAGCCCTGAAACATTAAAACGTATTCAAGAAGTACAACTGGGGAGGAGAGATTGTAATCACTGGTGTCCATGAATAGAGAAGGACCTCTTGCTGGAACTGAACTGCATTGATTTACTGTACAACCGTGACATTGAACTCATTGTAATTAAAGAAAAGAGGATGGACTGTGTCTTAAAAATGTGGACAGCAGCTTTGGTAAGTGAATTGTTTTTTTTTTATACCTTCAGTAGCGTTACTCAATTCAATTTTTTGAGTTTTATTGGTTAATGTTGTTCCTTCTGATGTGAATAATATTAAAATGTCGACTGCAACTTTGTGAACTGCTATTTTTAGTTTTTACCTGTCGTTACTACCATTTAAAATTTTTTTTATTGTATAGTTTTTATGAAATGGTTAATATTGTTTTCTCTGATGTGAATAACATTTGAATGGCCCGTGCCCTTGAGTGTGTGATCGAATGTGTGTTTTAGCAATATAATTCTGCTGGAATGTGCAGAGGCCTGTTGAATCATGTTATTTGAGTTTTATGTCATCAAATAAATACAGGTATATGAGACTGGTTCGAGAGTTCGTTCGCCATTTTCTTAATTACATTGGTTTTGACTATATGCATTGCCCGTTATTGACGAAGCATCCCGTCATGAGGCGTAATAGTGAGGTTATTAGGCGGTGGTTCAACTGTAGTAGGACAGCACTGATGGCCCAAGTATAAAATGCATGGCCTGCTAATGGTTTTTGGACTATTTCCAACAGCACTTTATTGTATACCACTGCATTTGAGACATTGAATGAAATAAATAACCATGTTTTTTCTAAATTCTCCAGTTATATTTGTTCAGAAAAAAAAAGAAAACTATTGTGTAGATATACAAAGTTACCTCCACAGATGACACCAGCATCCTCAGAATGACTACAGTTGTGGGTTCCTAATCCTCGGTGTGTACAGTCTTTTAGCGATGACTCATTTCCTGAACACTGAAGGTCATCCAGCCAGATTGGTCCACTTCCTTCTCCAAAATGTGCACTTCCTGGTGCTGACAGAGCCCTGCCACAGCCCAGCTGTTGACACACCACCTGAGCGTCATTCCAATCCCAAATGTCATCACACACCGTCCCCCAATTGCCGTTGTGGAAGATCTCCACTCTGCCAGAGCAGCTGCTGTCAGAGTTGACCAGTCTCACTGTTGTCATATCTGGTTGAAGTGAAAGCAAAATATCTGTCAACATATGGCAACAGCAGTATTGAGCAAAAGGCCCATCTCTTCAATGTAACTGCACTTTATCATTTAGCATTATCATGAACTCTTACATATACTCTCATGTCACACATGATTCTTCTGAGGGAACAATGAGAACTTAATGAGAAGTGTGGTTCTATGATATGCAATAGATTTACATTTGGGGTAAAAGTAATAAGAGATTAAAATGTAACAAAAACTAGGTATAAACTGACCGATTGATCTGGGTACATTGGGAGTTGATACACAGGTTAACGGACAGGATGATGGAGATATCTAGAGTGCTGTAGGGATGACATTTTTGTAGGCCAACCCGGAAGTTAGCCTCTTACTGGTTCCCTCGACAAAAAAAGAAACGGGATTTTGGATAATTTCCAAAATAAAATCTTCAGCTAAACCAGTTTATGGTACCAACACATTTTGTTTCCTAAGATCATCTTCACAAATGACCACATTTATCATTGAAATCATAGATTCAATCGGCATCTATGATTTAAAGGCAGACTATAGTTTAGCATCATGATGTTCATTAGTCTGATTTAGGCACTTGTTGGCAACAATCTTTAACAAACTTAAGCTTCAAATTTCACAAGTGAGATATTTACTGATGAATTTTTTGTCATAGTACAAAATGCTAAAATGTCTTAATCTCGTATTAACCAGACCTTATTTCAGGTATCCTTAAAAAAAAAAAAAAATCCAGTCAAAAATCCCATTGACTTCCATGAGTCTAAATATTCAACTCAAAGATGGGTTTTAGGACCATTTCCAGCAGCACTTTATTGCAGTATCGTTTGTGAAATAGAATGAAATTAGAAACAATGTTTTTTCTAAATTCTCCAGTTATATTTTTGTAGAAAAATAAATGTAAATGTACATGGACAAAGTTACCTTCACAGATGACACCAGCATCCTCAGAATGGCGACAGTTGTGGGTTCCTAATCCACTGTGTCTACAGTCTTTTAGTGATGACTCAGTTCCTGAACACTGAAGGTCATCCAGCCAGATTGGTCCAATGCCTTGTCCAAAATGTGCACTTCCTGGTGCTGACAGAGCCCTGCCACAGCCCAGCTGTTTACACACCACCTGAGCGTCATTCCAATCCCAAACGTCATCACACACCGTCCCCCAATTGCCGTTGTGGAAGACCTCCACTCTGCCAGAGCAGCTGCTGTCAGAGTTGACCAGTCTCACTGGAGGACTCAATGCTGCACCAGATGTTTGAGGAACTGTGAAAATAGATATATTATACAAATGTGATAAACCAGATACTTAATTCAGGATAATGTGTGATTCGGTAGTGTATGACCACCTTTAGAAATATGTGATGAAATGGAACAAACTAGAAAATGCATTTCCTGCTGAAAATGCATTGGAATGCTGAAATGAATTGTAAAACAAATTGCAGAAAATTAAGAAATGGGAGACTGTCTGAAAAATGTTGAAGCCCGAAAGCATTTAAACTGCACTGCTGAAAAACCTTCTAGTTGAAATGTCTAACTATGGTGTCTGTAGCTGAAAGTATGAAGAAGAAGGCTTTGAAAGTTGAAGTATAACAGGATTTGAAGATTTTTTCCATAGAGATCCCATTCAAAAGAAAATTGCAAAAAGCTTTATTCAATAAGTTTAAAGATTACTAAAATGAAAAGTCAAAGCACCCCTCTCCTGAAAGAGCTGAACATTTTGATATTTGAACAATTTCTGTAGCTTAAACACATTTCAGAAGTAGTGATATTTGTAATAATAGTAGTAGAAGTATTATTAGTAGTAGAAGTATTGGTATTTAGAAGAAGTATTAGTATTCAGAAGAAGTAGTAGTAGTAATAGCTGTAGTAGTGGTCGTAGTATTTAATATAACAGTAGTAGTAGTAGTACGAGTAGCAGTCGTACTAATAGCTGTAGTAGTATTAGTACCTGGTAGTAGCATGAATAGCAGTAGTAGCAGTTGTAGTATAAGTAATAGCAGTAATGGTAGTAATAATATTGATGGTAGCAGTAATAGCACTAGTAATAGTAGCAACAGCAAAAGTTGTAGTAGAAGTAGTAGCAATACTAGAAATATTAGCAGCAGTAGTTGTCGCAGTATTAGTAAGAGCATTCATTTTTTCAACAAAAAAGCCTAATTTTGAGTTTAATGTTTAAATACAGTTAATCCATGAGGCTTTTATTTTGAGAGGGTGGGACTGGGTGGGGGAGAGGAGACATAATCATAATGTTTGACACACATAAAGAGAGGTTATTAAATGACAGGCTTCATCACAAGCTGTTCAGTTAGGATTCATTCTGTGGGGCTTTTATTTTAAAATGGCGTGTGTGTGGGGGGGGGTGGAGGAGGGTGGAAAGACCTCTAAAGAGTCCTAAGACCTGAATGACTGCATGAGAGAGAGACACAGAGAGAGAGGAGTGTATGTGCGTGTGTCTGTGAGTTTATAAATATCACTAATTACTGGCTCAATCGTGAACACCTGTGTGCCTGAAGCCATTTCATGAAGATAACACAGGGAGACGCCTCTCAAACAAATCATCAAAACTCCCATAACCGTAGCTCCTCTTGCTCCGATATTAATAATTGAGAGGGAGGCTGAGTTGACGAACAGATCCTGTAAAAATTGTGTCTGTAGTTTAAAAAATGTGGCTTAACTGGCGATCTAGAAATGGGGTACCGTGTTCTGTGGAAGATGTTTTTGAAGCAAAATTTAACGTTTGTCTCTATGGAGCAGAAAGTTGGTTTTCCTCTCAATTAATGGCTTCTGTGTCAAATGTGGAAATCTGTGGGATTCCACAGTAATGTTTCTACGACAAGGACATTAGCTACTTTTACATCCAGAAATGATGCATGAAGAGTGAAGATTGTGGACACAGTGGCAAAACACAAATGTTTTTTTCACAAGAATCTCAAGCTGCTCTTCACTCTAGCGGTGACATCACGCACTCTAAGCTGCGCAATACACACCCATTATAAAGTCAGAAAAGGGCTGAAAAATCATAAAAGTTAAATTGCTGCAGTTCAGAAAGTTTAAAAGATATCGGAAAGCTGAATTATGCGGCAATAGTTCAGAGTTTTCTCAACATTTGAAAGTTGAAATGGTGTCTTTAGCTGAAAGTATGAGGAAGTTTAAGGATTTGAAAGTTGAAGAAGTTTAAGAGGATTTGAGGATTTAAGAGGATCTTCTCCATAGAAACCCATTCAAAAAAAAGTTGCTAAAAGCTTAATAATTCAGAAAGTTTAAAGGTTAGAAATAGAAAAAGTCATAGCAGAGATGAGCTGAACATTTTCATAGCTGAACGGTTTCTGTAGCTTAAAAAATGAAGAAGAAGAAGCGTTGCAAAAAAGGGGGGACGGAAGAAATCCTGGAATAAAGAAACAGGAGGATAACAATAGTTTGAATGCTTATCTCAATGAAATGGCTTCAGGCACACAGGTGTTCACAATTGAGCCAGTAATTAGTGATGTTGACAAACACAGACTCACGCGCACATACACTCCTCTCCCTCTGTGTCATACAGTCATTCAGGTGTTAGGACTCTTTAGAGGTCTTTCCACCCACCCCCCCCCACACACACACACACACATTAAAATAAAAGCCCCACAGAATGAATCCTAACTGAAATGCTTGTGATGAGCCTGTCATTTAATAACCGGTTTGTGTTTATCTAACATTATGATTCCGTCTCCTCTCCCCTTCTCCCCCACACCCCATTTCAAAATAAAAGCCCCAGAGAGTGAATTCTAACTGAACAGCTTGTGATGAAGCCTGTCATTTAATAACCTCTGTTTATGTGTGTCAAACATTATGATTATGTCTCCTCTCCCCCTCCCTCCCCCACCCAGTCCCACCCTTTCAAAATAAAAGCCTCATGGATTAACTGCATTTAAACATTAAACTCAAAATTAGGCTTTTTTGTTGAAAAAATGAATGCTCTTACCAATACTGCAACAACTACTGCTGCTGCTAATATTTCTAGTATTACTACTACTGCTGCTGCTGCTACTTCTACAACTTTTGCTACTATTACTGCTACCATCAATATTATTACTACCACTACTGCTATTACTACCACTACTACTACTACTTATACTACAACTGCTATTCATGCTACTACCAGTACTAGTACTACTACAGCTATTAGTACAACTGCTACTACTACTGCCATTACTTTTACTACTACTACTGTTATATTAAATACTACGACCACTACTACAGCTATTACTACTACTAGGCTACTACTTCTTCTGAATACTAATACTTCTTCTAACTACTAATACTTCTACTACTAATGATACTTCTACTACAACTACTACTATTACTACAAATATCACTACTTCTGAAATGTGTTTAAGCTACAGAAATTGTTCAAATATCAAAATGTTCAGCTCTTTCAGGAGAGGGGTGCTTTGACTTTTCATTTTTGTAATCTTTAAACTTTTTGAATGAAGCTTTTTGCAATTTTCTTTTGAATGGGATCTCTGTGGAAAAAATCTTCAAATCCTGTTGTACTTCAACTTTCAAAGCCTTCTTCTTCCTCATACTTTCAGCTACAGACACCATAGTTAGACATTTCAACAAGAAGGTTTTTCAGCAGTGCAGTTTAAATGCTTTCGGGCTTCAACATTTTTCAGACAGATAGTCTCCCATTTCTTAATTTTCTGCAATTTTTTCACAATTAATTTCAGCTTTCAGCATTCCAATGCATTTTCAGCAGGAAATGCATTTTCTAGTTGTGAATATAATTCATACTTTGTTGGCATCTTATTCTGAAAACCGGATGTTCATCTGAAGAAACCGGATGCTGTCTCACGTTAATCTTTCCGCTAACTTTCAAAGTCCTTCGCTTGCTCCCGATCTGTGCAGTTTACCGTGAATATCAGCATATAGGCGCACTAACATGCAAGTGTCTGCTGAGTTGACCACGGAGATCTGCGTGTCTGCTGACTTTACTGCAGCCATGTCCACTAGTCTCCAGGGAGAGAAACAGCTGGTGCAGCTTCTCTTTATTCCCCCCCCCCCATCTCAAAAGACACACACTGATGTTTGCTGGCTTTTATCCCACTGTTCTTGTCATGTATAGGCTGTTGTCGCAATATAAAAAAAGAAAAAAAAGGCATTAATGCACGATAAAATAATTGTCGGCGTAAATGAATGAATGCATTAACTTGCCCAGCACAAAAAAAAAAAAAAAAAAAAAAAAGATTTTAAATATTTCACTTTCTAAAATAAGCATCAATATCATAATCGTCAAATTCTTCCCTTTGACCTGATCCATGAAATTTCAAGCATTAATAACTTTACTTAAAATATTTATGGGGCCACTATGAGGCAGCAGAACAAGCTGTAAACACAACATGGACATGCAGCCTGATGGGTCCTTTTCACACCAGCCATTTTGACACTGGTCAAAATAAAGTTAGTTGTTGGCCCGTTCTTTTTGGTGTGTCACAGTCATTCCAGTGAGCTAGCATCCACAATACCGGGGCCATGGCCCACCTAAATGAAACAGGGCCGTAATCAATGTCAGCAATTGTACCTGGGTTTACCCTGCAATGACATGTTAAAATGGCTGCTGTGAGAAGAGCGCATCATTGCTAACTTTTTCTGTCTGCTCTTTGGTGCTGGGCAAGTGTACAGTGTGTTGATCAGAACTTTGCCACTGAAAACTAATTCTCTGTGGTTTCCATACTCTCTGCAACTCCCTTCACATTACAAGAAATGATTTGATCCATTGTGAATATAAAACATCAATTAGTGCAGCTTCATGTAAAGAAGAATGTAAGCTTAAACCTGATGATACATCAATTACTTTACCTGTCCATCCTGTTAATGTCTGAACTAGCAGGAGCAACAGCGTTCCACGAGTCCCCCTCATCATGGGCCACATACAGGAGATAGGACCCACACTTGCTGAATAGGACAAACGAGGCACTTCCACAAACTGCATCAAAGCCGACTCTTCTGGCTTGCTAAATGATTGACTCCAATCCTAACACAGGGTACATCCCAAGTCTCTTTATATGCCCTTTTCACAGCAGCCAATCTGACACATAATTGCAGGGTAAACACAGGTGTGATTGATCAAACTGATGAATGTCCCATTCTATTTAGTTTCAAATTCATTCCAGTGAGCCAGCATGCACAATACCAGTGCCCCAGCCACCTAAATGGAACAGAGCCATTTTTTTTAATCACACCTGTGTTCACCCTACAATTACATGTCAAAATGGCAGCGGTGATAAGGGTCTATCTCATAGGCCAAATCCCAATGTACCCCCTTACGGACTCACAGACTTTGTGGCGCGCTCCCGCGAAGTCCGTGAGGGTTTAGGGATGTCACACTGTCAAATCCTCAAGTGTTTGAGGGCTCTCTGGCAGACATTTTGAGCCCTTTATGAACCCTTTCTGTAAGTCAGCATGGTATGCTGACTTAGCCTAAGGGAATTACCCACAAATCATTGCAATGTGACATTAAACACGGGGTAACCAGTGGACGCATGGAGACGTAAAAAAAAGGTAAACAAAGAGGACGGCTCACGTGTGTTCAGCCTGTCATAACAAATTTAATCAGAAACATTAAGGGTTAAAGATGGAACAAAAAATAAATATGAAATCAGAAGATATTTATTTATTTATTCATCAAATATTTGATTTTGTCATTGAAGCTGTTTTGACAAAACGAGTAAATGATTATATAAAATGACCTCTCATCTTCTGAGGAACGAGTCTGAAAGATGTTCAAATCAGGGAGTACAAAGTGTAAAATAAATACACACAATTATACATCATATTTTTTGTCGTTTTCATGGTAACGTGATATGTTGCAGCAAAGTGTTGTCCCATTCCTATTTACACCATTTCAAGCCCTCACAGCAGGAGCGGACTGGAGGAAAAAAGTGGCCCGGGAGTTACTGTCAGACCGGCCCACTCAATACACGGCGCGTTGCCCACTCAATGCATCGCACGTATCGACCAGTCAGTGGCCTACTTGGAAAAATACCCATACACTTAACATTATTTTGGATGATTACAAAGAAATTGCATCATATATGTTTTTTTTATAACATTTGGATCCACCAATTTGCCTGGATGGACACATTGAATAAAATGATACTCGCTATTGTAACACTCCAAGGTAGGTATAGTTTGCTAGATGAATATGCTGAACTCTGGGCTAGTATCAGATGGTTATACGCAGTGGCGCTGGTGCACATGTTCTAGGTAGGGCTGTTTTCTATTTCCCTTTAATAACTTGAGGGTTACCGTAATAATTCCCTTTAACAGGAAAGGATACAATCTAACTATATTCAGGTTACCTTTAATTCGAGTTTACAACAAACGCAACAATTTGGAAAAATTAAATGAAAGAAAACCCCTCGTTACTGGCAGGATGTGTTGCCTGAAGCGTGGAAGTCCAAACTCTTAGTCCGCTTCACTCAAGAGAGCAATAAGATAAAAATGTGGTACCTTAGTTAATGCTGCTGATAAATCAGTATTACATTACTAACCCCCTCCCCCCAAAATAAAATAATAGTAATATAAATAAAAATATCTACATAAAAGGCTGTAGTGATCTAGAATTAATTGTGGAAGGATAACATACAGCAGATATGTCACCATCTATATGTGGCATTCTAAACGTGAAGAGGCGGGGCTTAGGCGGCTTGTCTGTAGTTCAGATCAGAGACGCTCCGTGAACTACTATCGACCAGAATGCTGGCGCCGGCGCTGAATCGATTTGAGGACGCTGATTGACTAAATTGTATTTCATTCATTTATATCTTTAATCAGCATTAAAGCATCATTGGCTAAACTGCTTCATAGACTTTTTGATTATTGATTTAGCTTCTGCTTTGCTGAGTTAAATGTCTGTCTTGTGCTGACTTTCTAAAGCTTGTTTTTGTTAATTTATCTGCTCTTTCGTTTCCTTTTACCCCTCTATGTGCTGGTACCCACATAAATTATACAAAAATACCCAAATTCTTAAGTCAGAACAGTGTTTCGTATATTTCATTCATTAAATCCTGCCTGCTATTGGATGTGAATGATTGTAATGAGGATAATACTGAACTGGAATCTGAACAGACAATGACCTTTTCGATCCGAACCTCCTCTACCCACTGCAGTGCTGTTAAAATGGCCAACGTCTCAACTGTATAAACAGACAGATGATCTGATGTTCTCCCTTTGACTTCATATTGCAAGGTTGGTATGCTGACCGCCAAACCAGTTCTACCTGTATTAGGATCTTTAGATCCATCTGTGTATGCTGGAGTAAATGACTGATATGTTGTCAGTCGGCATTAACAGCTGGAGAGACTTTTGAGAAGTTTGTGTCTGTGCACATGATCACTGTACTTAATAATAGGAACTAACAATACTAATAACTATGAAAGACACACAGTAATCATCACTGTACTTAATAATAGTAACTAATAATACTAATAATTTATAAAGACACAGTAATCATCACTGTACTTAATAATCATAACTAATAATACTAATAACTATTAAAGACACACAGTAATCATCACTGTACTTAATAATAGTAACTAATAATACTAGGACAGACACAAACTTCTCAAAAGTCTCTCCAGCTGTTAAAGACGACTGACAGCTGATCCAGCTGTGATCAGAGCAGCCATCAGAAACAGACGTCGCTTCACGTGACGCAACTGAGGAAAGGAAGTTTCATGTATCTTGAAACATATTTCCTCGTTTCCTCTCTCCTCGCATGGTTTCAAAGGACACAAGTGAGGGAAACGGGGATGCGATTAAGAGCTGTGGGATGTACCCATGGATGCAATAGGCCCTTATCACCGCCGCCATTTTGACATGTAATTGCAGAGTGAACACAGGTGTGATTAAAAAAAATGGCTCTGTTCCATTTACGTGACTGGGGCCCTGGTATTGTGCATGCTGGCTCACTGGAATGAATTTGAAACTAAATAGAATGGGACCTTCATCAGTTTGATCAATCACACCTGTGTTTACCCTGCAATTATGCGTCAGATTGGCTGCTGTGAAAAGGGCATATAAAGAGACTTGGGATGTACCCTGTGTTAGGCTGGGAGTCAATCATTTAGCAAGCCAGAAGAGTCGGCTTTGATGCAGTTTGTGAAAGTGCCTCGTTTGTCCTATTCAGCAAGTGTGGGTCCTATCTCCTGTATGTGGCCCATGATGAGGGGGACTCGTGGAATGCTGTTGCTCCTGCTAATTCAGACATTAACAGGATGGACAGGTAAAGTAATTGATGTATCATCAGGTTTAAGATTAAATTCTTCATTACATGAAGCGGCACTAATTGATGTTTTATATTCACAATGGATCAAATCATTTCTTGTAATGTGAAGGGAGTTGCAGAGAGTATGGAAACTACAGAGAATTAGTCTTCAGTGGCAAAGTTCTGATCAACCCACTGTACACTTGCCCAGCACCAAAGAGCAGACAGAAAAAGTTAGCTATGATGCACTCTTCTCACAGCAGCCATTTTGACATGTCATTGCAGGGTAAACCCAGGTGCAATTGCTAACATTGATTACGGCCCTGTTTCATTTAGGTGGGCCATGGCCCTGGTATTATGGATGCTGGCTCACTGGAATGACTGTGACAAATGGAATGGGCCCACAATTTCTTTTATTTTCACCCGTGTCAAAATGGCTTCTTCTTCTATGACATAAAATATGTCAGTAAATGACCCACTTGTGAAATTTGAAGCTTTTAAGTTTCTGAAAAATGATTGTTGCTAACCAGTGCCTAAATGAGGCTACTGAACATCATCGTGCTGAACTATAGTCTGCCTTTAGCTTAGTGGTGGTGGCGTAAAGACAGTGGTAGTTAGTTTACCTCAAACTCTTTCACTTTAACCCTCGAGTTACATCCATTGTATGAAATATTGCATATCATAGAACCCCACATTCTCCAGATAATTTCTCATCTTTACTTTAGAAGAACCATGTGTGAAGGGACAGTATGATATGTAAGAGTTCATCATAATAATAAAGCTAAATGATTAAATTCAGTTACATTTAAGAGCTGTGGCGTTTGCTCAATATTGCTGTAATTTGCAAGCAGTTGCCATGTGGGTTGACAGATATTTTGCTTTCACTTCAATCAGATATGACCGTAGTGAGACTGGTCAACTCTGACAGCAGCTGCTCTGGCAGAGTGGAGATCTTCCACAACGACAATTGGGGGACGGTGTGTGACGACAGTTGGGATTGGAATGACGCTCAGGTGGTGTGTCAACAGCTGGGCTGTGGCAGGGCTCTGGCAGCACCAGGAAATGCACATTTTGGACAAGGAAGTGGACCAATCTGGCTGGATGACCTTCAGTGTGCAGGAACTGAGTCATCACTAACTGACTGTACACACAGAGGATTAGGAGCCCACAATTGTCGTCATTCTGAGGATGCTGGTGTCATCTGTGAAGGTAATGTTGTACATCTACACACTTTTTTTTTTTCTGCACAAATATAATTTTGAAAAAACATTAATTCCATTAAATTTCACAAACGATACAGTAATATAGTTACAATGAAGTGCTGCTGGAAATGGCCCTAAAACGCAGCTGTGAGTTGAAGTTTTACACTCATGGAGGTCAATGGCAATTTTGACGAGGTTTTTTGGTTCCTAAAATATTTACTGACAGAAAATATGTCAGTAAATATCCCACTTGTGAAATTTTAAGCTTAAGTTATTTAAAAATGTTGGTTGCTAACCAGTGCCTAAATGAGGCTACTGAACATCATCGTGCTGAACTATAATCTTTAGCTCAGTGGTGGTGGCGTGAAGTCATCAGACAGTGGTGTGGTTTGTTTAGTTTTGACGTGATGTCTTTACTTCTGCGGATTACGTCTATGATTTAAATAATGATGACGTGGTGTTCATTTGGGAAGATTAACTTGATAAACAAAACATGTTTATCATAAACTAGTTTGGTCTCAGACTTGATTTCCTGTAATAATCCCAAATCCCATTGGCTTTTTCATAATCGGAAACATTTATTGCCAAGTATGTTACACATACAAGCAAAAGTAGTGCTTTAAAAGTAGGTTATACAAAAGTGGCAAGTATTTTAATAATTTCCTACTGTTACACACCCTTGCTTATCATATACGCGTGTGTCTGTATATATGTGTGTGTGTGCAGACTCATCCCCATCAGAGATGAGGGTGGTGTCATCCGCTAACTTCAGGAGTTTGATGGACTGGTGGCTGGAGGTGCAGCTGTTGGTGTACAGGGGAAAGAACACAGCTTTGGGGGAAACTGGTGCTGATAGACCAAGAGACTGAGACATGTTGTCCCAGCTTCACATGCTGCTTCCTGTCAGACAGGAAGTCACTGATCCACTTGCAGGTGGAGACATGCAGCTGAGAGGGCTTGTCATGCAGCAGAGACAGGATGATGGTGTTTAAGGCAGAGCTAGAGTCACAAACGTGATCCTGGCGTAGGTTCCTGAGGAGTCCAGATGCTGAAGGATGAAATGAAGGGCCTTGTTGACTGCATCTTCTAAAGACCTGTTGGCTCTGTAGGCAAACTGCAGGGGCTCCAGGAGTGGGTCGGTGAGGGCTTTGGGATGGGACAAGGCGCTTAAAAAACTTCATGACCACAGAGGTCAGGGCGACAGGCCTGTAGTCATTTCGTCCTGTGAACCTTAGTTTTTTGGGGGACGGGGATGATTGTGGTGGAGGTCTTGCAGCAAGCTAGTACGTGGCATGTCTCCAGGGAGGTATTGAAGATGTCTGTGAGTACCGGAGACAGCTGATCAGCACAATGCTTTAGGGTGGCGGGAGAGACTGTCTGGGCCGGCTGCTTTGCGGGGTTCTGACTTTTGGATGGATGGATGGGTGGTACAGAGGCATGGACCCCTGCTGAGCTGGGGGAGAGGGACCTGGTGGTCTGTAGCTGAAGGATGGGGTCAGGACTGTCCCATTGTCCAAAGCAACAGTGGAACTTCTTCAGCTTGTTTGCCAGGTGTAGGTCATTCATGGAGCGGGGGCCTTTAGGCTTATGTCTCAGATGTCTTCAGACAGAAGCGGAGTCACTTGTTGAGAGCTGGTGTTGCAGTTTCGCAGAGTACTGTTTCGCGTCTCTCACCGCCGTGCTGAACCTGTATTTTGACTTCTTTTGTCGAGGGAACCAGTGACAGGCTAACTTCTGGTTTGGCCTACAAAGATGTCATCCCCGCAGCACTCTCTATATATCTCAATCATCCTGACAAATAACCTGTGTATCAATTCAATTTATTTTTGTGTAGCCCAAAATCATAAATGACAAATTTGCCTCAGCAACTCTCCATGTAACCAGCTCCATCTGTCAGTTTAGACCTGGTTTTGTTAAATTTTATCTTTTAATCTCTTATTACATTCACCCCTAATTTACATCTATTGCATATCATAAAACCCCACATTTTCCAGATAATTTATCATCGTTGCCTCTGAAGAATCATGTGTGAAGGGAGAGTATAATATGTAAGAGTTGATGATAATGAAGCTAAATGATGAAATTATCAATTAAAGTTGTATTGAAGAGTTGGGGCCTTTGCTCAATATTGCTGTAATTTGCAACCTACAGATGCCATAAAGGTTGACTGATATTTTGCTTTCACTTCAACCAGATATGCCCACAGTGAGACTGGTCAACTCTAACAGCAGCTGCTCTGGCAGAGTGGAAATCTTCCACAACGGCAGTTGGGGGACAGTGTGTGACGACGTTTGGGATGTAAATGATGCTCAGGTGGTGTGTCAACAGCTGGGCTGTGGCAGGGCTCTGTCAGCACCAGGAAGTGCACGTTTTGGACAAGGAAGTGGACCAATCTGGCTGGATGACCGTCAGTGTTCAGGAACTGAGTCATCACTAACGGATTGTACACGCAGAGGATTAGGAATCCACAACTGTAGTCATTCTGAGGATGCTGGTGTAATCTGTGGAGGTAACTTTGTATATCTCCACATTTCTTTTTTCTGAACAAATATAACTGGAGAATTTAGAAAAGACATTCATTTCATTCAATTTCACAAACGATACAGTAATATAGTTACAATAAAGTGCTGCTGGAAATAGTCCTAAAACCAGTGGCATGCCATGTATTTTATACTTGGGCCGTCAGTGCTGTCCTACTACAGTTGAACCACCTCCTAATAACCTCACTATTACGCCTGATGACGGGATGCTTCGTCATTAACGGGCAATGCATATAGTCAAAATCAATGTAATTAACACCATGATGTGAACAAACTCTCAAGAACCAGTCACGTACATTTATTTGACAACAAAGCAGGTAGAATACCATAAAACTCAAATAACATGGTTCAACAGGCCTCTGCACATTCTAGCAAAATTATGTTGCAACACACTAAAACACTCATTCCATAACACACTCAAGGGCACGGGGCCATTCAAATATTATTCACATCAGAGGGAACAATATTAACCATTTCATAAAAACAATAACGTTAAAAAAATGAAAACCGAAGTAACTCTGCTGAAGGTGAAACAAAAAGCAATTCACTTACCAAAGCTGCTGTCCACATTTTAAAAACAAAGTCCATCCTCTTTGATTACAAAGAGTTCAATGTCACGGTTGTACAGTACATCCGTGCGGTTCAGTTCCAGCTCAAAGTGTCCGCTCGACAGAGGCAGTAGATATTGGGATTGTCGCTGCCGCCAAACATGCCGAAACGTCTTTCATATCTTTAAACTTAAACTCTTACTGCTACAAAGTTCTGCTAGCTAGTTTCAAAACAGTCACGCTAGCCCACTGACCAATCAAGCTGCACGTTAATGAAGACTTACTTTGGTAGGCCAGCTAGAAGGCTCTGGCACGTCAACGAATACGCCCAACATGTCAAACTAAAAATCGGATTAGTTGAAGACTATGACAATCAACAATATCGTCCCATTTACCTAAACTGCAAAGGGATCGAGTTGTAATTCTGAAGGCGTCCGGGCAGATTATTTTACTTGGAGACGACATGGGGGCAGAATCTGATTGGGGGGGAAAAAGCTCTACTTAAAACAAGTTGCGCTGGAAGCGGCGCAACTGAGGAAGACGGTAGCGAAGCAATGAGATAATAAGCTAATGAGAAAAATATTTAGAATACATGTAGTGTATTTATGAAAACTAATTTAATTATAAAATACCTATAACTTTGGGATTCTGTCTCGGCAAGCAGAGAAAGCCCTGACGGCCCACCACTGCCTAAAACCCAGCTGTGAGTTGAATTTTTACACTCATGGAAAACAATGTTATTTTTGACTGGGTTTTTGGTAAGATGCCTAAATAAGGTCTGTGGTTAACGCAAGGTTAAGAGATTTTAGCATTTTGTTCTATGACATAAAATAAGTCGGTGAATATCCCACTTGTGAAATTTGAAGGTTGTTTCTTAAAAAAGATGGTATCTAACAAATGCCTAAATTGGACCATTGATCATCATCATGCTGCACAATAGTCTGCCTTTAGCTTACTGGTGGTGGCGGCGTGAAGTCATGAGACAGTAGTGTAGTTTGTTTATTGCCTTGACATTATGTCTTTGCTTCTGCCGATTGCCTCTATGATTTAAATAATGATAAAAGTAGTGTTCATTTGGGAAGATGGTGTCATAAACTAGTTTAGCCACAGAGCTGATTTCCTGCAATAATCCAAAATCACATTGGCTTTTTCTCCATGGAACCAGTAAGAGGCTAACTTCTGGGTTGGCTGACAAAAATGTCATCCTCGCAGCACTCTCTAGATATCTCTATCATCCTGACCAATAACCTGTGTTAACTCAATGTACCCAGATCCAGCTGTCAAAGTTTATACTTGGTTTTGTTTCATTCTTTTTATCTCACTCTTTTACTTTACCCCTAATTTACATCCATTGTATGAAATATTGCCTATCATAGAATCCCACATTTTCCAGATAATTTCTCATCTTTATCTCAGAAGAATCATGTGTGAAGGGAGAGTATGATATCGAAGAGTTCATGAAAATAATAAAGAAGCTAAATGATTAAATCAAGTTCAGTTGCATTGAAGAGATGGGGCTCTTGCTCAATACTGCTGTTGCCATATATTGACAGATATTTTGCTTTCAATTCAACTAGATATGACCGCAGTGAGACTGGTCAACTCTGACAGCAGCTGCTCTGGCAGAGTGGAGATCTTCCACAACGGCAATTGGGGGACGGTGTGTGACGATAGTTGGGATTTGAATGACGCTCAGGTGGTGTGTCACCAGCTGGGCTGTGGCAGGGCTCTGTCGGCACCAGGAAGGGCACATTTTGGACAAGGAAGTGGACCAATCTGGCTGGATGACCTTCAGTGTTCAGGAACTGAGTCATCACTAAAATACTGTACACACAGAGGATTAGGAACCCACAACTGTGGTCATTCTGAGGATGCTGGTGTCATCTGTGAAGGTAACTTTGTACATCTACATATTTTATTTTTTTTTATTTATTTAATTTTTTTTTTCTGCACAAATATAACAAAATAATTTAGAAAACATTGTTACTAATTTCGTTCTATTTCACAAACAATACTGCAATAAAATGCTGCTGGAAATAGTCTTAAAACCAGCTTTGAGTTGAATATTTAGACTCGTGGAAGTCAATGGGATTTTTGACTGGATTTTTGGTAAAATGCTGAAATAAGGTCTGGAGAACATGAGATTAAGAGATTTTAACATTTTGTTCTATGACATACAATGCATCAGTAAATAGCCCACTTGTGAAATTTGAAGCGTTTAAGTTTGTTAAAAAAGATGGTTGCTAACAAGTGCCTAAATTAGACTAACGAACATCATGATGCTGAACTATAGTCTGCCTTTAAATCATAGATGCCGATTGCATCTATGATTTCAATAATGGTAAAAGTGGTGTTCATTTGGGACAATGATCTTAGGAAACAAATTTGTTAGTACCATGAACTGGTTTAGCCAAAGAATTAATTTTTTCAATAATCCAAAATCCCATTGGCTTTTTGTCAAGGAAACCACTGAGAGCCTAGCTTCCGGGTTGGCCTACAAAAATGTCATCCCCGCAGCACTCTCTAGATATCTCCATCATCCTGACCGTTAACCTGTGTCTCAACTCCCAATGTACCCAGATCCATCTGTCACAGTTTATACCTAGTTTTGTGTAATTTTATCTGTTATTACTTTCACGTAGGTTGACAGATATTTTGCTTTCACTTCAACTAGATATGCCCACAGTGAGACTGGTCAACTCTGACAGCAGCTGCTCTGGCAGAGTGGAGATCTTCCACAACGGCAATTGGGGGACGGTGTGTGACGATGACTGGGATGTGAATGATGCTCAGGTGGTGTGTCAACAGCTGGGCTGTGGCAGGGCTCTGTCAGCACCAGGAAATGCACACTTTGGACAAGGAAGTGGACCAATCTGGCTGGATGACCTTCAGTGTTCAGGAACTGAGTCATCACTAACTGACTGTACACACAGAGGATTAGGAACCCACAACTGTCGTCATTCTGAGGATGCTGGTGTCATCTGTGGAGGTAACTTTGTACATCTACTTTCTTTATTATTTTTTTCTGAACAAATATAACGGGAGAATTTCGAAAACATTTTTATTAATTTCATGCAATTTCACAAACGATACATTAAAGTGCTGCTGGAAATGGTCCTAAAACCAGTGGCAGGCCATGAATATTATACTTGGGCCATCAGTGCTGTCCTACTACAGTTGAACCACCTCCTAATAACCTCACTATTACACCTCATGACTGTATGCTGCGTCATTAACTGGCAATGCATTTTGTCAACATCAATGTAATTAACACCATGATGTGAACAAACTCGCAAGAACCAGTCTCGTACATTTATTTGACGACAAAGCATGTAGAATACCATAAAACTCAAATAACATGATTCAACAGGCCTCTGCACATTCCAGCAAAATTACATTGCTAAAACACGAATCCCGTCACACATTCAAGGGCACGGGGCCATTCAAATATTATTCACATCAGAGAAAACAATATTAACCATTTCATAAAAACTATACAATAAAAAAAATGTAAACGGTAGTAACAGGTAAAAACTAAAAATGGCAGTTCACAAAGTTGCGGTCGACATTTTAAAGACAAAGTCCATCCTCTCTTTGATTACAAAGAGTTCAATGTCACGGTTGTACAGTAAATCGATGCAGTTCAGTTCCAGCAAGAGGTCCTTCTCTATTCATGGACGCCAGAGATGACAGTCTAGCCTCCCCAGTTGTACTTCTTGAATACGTTTTAATGCGTTTCAGGGCTGAAAGTATGCCACTCGACAGAGGCAGTAGATATTGGGATTGTTGCCGCCAAAACGCTAAAAACGTCTTCCATATCTTTAAACTTTAACTCTTACTGCTACAAAGTTCTGCTAGCTAGTTTCACAACAGTCACGCTAGCCCACTGACCAATCAAGCGGCATGTTAATGACTTGCTTTGGTAGGCCAGCTAGAAGGCTCTGGCACGTCAAAGAATACACCCAACATGTCAAACTAAAAATCGGATTAGTTGAAGACTATGACAATCAACAATATCGTCCCCATTTACCTAAACTGTAAAGGGATCGAGTTGTAATTCTGAAGGTGTCCGGGCAGATTATTTTACTTGGAGACAACATGGGGGTGAAATCTCATTGGAATAAAGCTCTACTTAAAACAAGTTGCACTCATGGAAGTCGATGGCATTTTTGACTGGGTTTTTGGTAAGATGCCTTAAATAAGGTCTGTGGTTAACGTGAGATAAGGGATTTTAACATTTTGTTCTAAGACATAAAATGTCAGTAAATATCCCACTTGTGAAATTTGAAGCTTTTACGTTTCTTAAAAAAGATGGTTGCTGACAAGTGCCTAAATTTGACCATTCATCATCATCATGCTGAACTATAGTCTGCCTTTAGCTCAGTGGTGGTGGCGGCATGAAATCGAGACAGTGGTGTAGTTTAGTTGTCTTGACGTTATGTCTTTGCTTCTGCCGATTGCCTCTATGATTTAAATAATGATAAATGTGGTGTTCATTTGGGAAGATGTTGGTGTCATGAACTGGTTTAGCCACAGAGCTGATTTCCTGCAATAATCCAAAATCCCATTGGCTTTTTCTCCAGGGAACCAGTAAGAGGCCAACTTCCGGGTTGGCCGACAAAAATATGTCATCGTCGCAGCACTCTCTAGATATCTCTATCATCCTGACCAATAACCTGTGAATACGCTCTCAATGTACCCAGATCCATCTGTCAACATTTATACTTAGTTTTGTTACATTTTATCTTTTAATCTCTTATTCCTTTTACCCCAAATTTACATCTATTGCCTGTCATAGAACCACACATTTTCCAGATAATTTCTCATCTTTACCTCAGACGAATCATGTGTGAAGTGAGAGTATATGTAAAGATGATAAAAAAAATGATCATGATAATGTTAAAGAAGCTAAATGATTGGATAAAGTTCAGTTGCATTGAAGAGATGGGGCTTTTGCTCAATACTGCTGTTGCCATGTGGGTTGACAGATATTTTTCTTTCACTTCAACCAGATATGACTACAGTGAGACTGGTCAACTCTGACAGCAGCTGCTCTGGCAGAGTGGAGATCTTCCACAATGGCACTTGGGGGACGGTGTGTGACGACAGTTGGGATGTGAATGACGCTCAGGTAGTGTGTCAACAGCTGGCCTGTGGCAGGGCTCTGTCGGCACCAAGAAGTGCACATTTTGGACAAGGAAGTGGACCAATCTGGCTGGATGACCTTCAGTGTTCAGGAACTGAGTCATCACTAACAGACTGTAGACACAGAGGATTAGGAACCCACAACTGTCGTCATTCTGAGGATGCTGGTGTCATCTGTGAAGGTAACTTTGTACATTCAATTTTTCTTTCTGCACAGTTATAACTGGAGAATTTAGAAAAACATTGTTGTTCAATTTCACAAACAATACTGCAATAAAGTGCTGCTTGAAATGGTCCTAAAACCATCTTTGAGTTGAATATTCAGATTCATGGAAGTCAATGAGATTTTTGACTGGATTTTTGTTAGGATGCCTGAAATAAGGTCTGTGGATAACACGAGATTAAGAGATTTTAAAATTTTGTTCAATGACATAAAATTCATCAGTAAATATCCCACTTGTGAAATGTGACGCTTTTGAGGTTGTTAAAAAAAGATGGTTGCTAACAAGTGCCTAAATTAGTCTAACGAACATCATGACGCTAAACTACAGTCTGCCTTTAGGTTGGTGGCGTGAAGTCATGAGACTGTGCTGTAGTTAGTTTGTTGTCTTAACGTCATCTCTTTACTTATGCCGATTGCATCTATGATTTAAATGATAAAAGTGGTCTTAATTTGTAAAGATTATCTTAGGAAACAAAATGTGTTGGTACCATAAACTGTTTTAGCCAACAATGTTATTTTGGAAATAATCCAAAATCCCATTGGCTTTTTGTAGAGGGAACCAGTAAGAGGCTAACTTCCGGGTTGGCCTTCAAAAATGTCATCCCTGCAGCACTCTAGAGATCTCCATCATCCTGACCATTAACCTGTGTATCAACTAACAATGTACCCAGATCAATCTGTGAAAGTTTATAAATTATACATTGTTACATTTTATCTTTTAATCTTATTACTTTTACCCCAAATTTACATCTATTGCATATCATAGAACCACACATTTTCAAGAACTTCTCATTTCCTCAGAAGAATCATGAGTGAAGTGAGAGTATATGTAAGAGTTCATGATGATGCTAAATGATCAAGTGCAGTTACGTTGAAGAGATGGGCCTTTTGGTCAATACTAATGTTGCCATGTGGGTTGACAGATATTTTGCTTTCACTTCAAACAGATATGACTACAGTGAGACTGGTCAACTCTAACAGCAGCTGCTCTGGCAGAGTGGAGATCTTCCACAACGACAATTGGGGGACGGTGTGTGACGACGTTTGGGATGTGAATGACGCTCAGGTGGTGTGTCAACAGCTGGGCTGTGGCAGGGCTCTGTCGGCACCAAGAAGGGCACATTTTGGACAAGGAAGTGGACCAATCTGGCTGGATGACCTTCAGTGTTCAGGGAATGAGTCGGCACTAACTGACTGTACACACAGAGGATTAGGAACCCACAACTGTAGTCATTCTAAGGATGCTGGTGTCATCTGTGACGGTAACTTTGTAAATCTCCAAATTTCTTTTTTCTGAACAAATATTACTAGAGAATAAAAAAACATTGTTATTCAATTTCACGCAATAAAATTGCAATAAAGTGCTGCTGTAAATAGTCCTAAAACCAGTGGCAGGCTATACATTTTATACTTGGGCCGTCAGTGCTGTCCTACTACAGTTGAACCACCTCCTAATAACCTCACTATTACGCCTCATGGCGGTATGCTTCGTCATTAACGGGCAATGCATTTAGTCAAAATCAATGTAATTAACACCATGACGTGAACAAACTCAAGAACCAGTCTCCTACATTTATTTGACAACAAAGCGGGTAGAATAACATAAAACTCAAATAACATGATTCAACAGGCCTCTGCTCATTCCAACAAAATGACATTGCTAAAACGCGCATTCCGTCACACACAAGGGCACGGGGCCATTGAAATATTATTCACATCAGAGAAAACAATATTAACCATTTCATAAAAACGATACAATAAAAAATGTAAAACGGTAGTAACAATACTGCAGATGTAAAAAAAAAAGCAGTTCACTTACCAAAGCTGCTGTTCACTATTTAAAGACAAAGTCCATCCTCCTCTCTCTGATTACAAAGAGTTCAATGTCACGGTTGTTCAGTACATCGATGTAGTTCAGTTCCAGCAAGAGGTCCTTCTCTATTCATGGATGCCAGAGATGACAGTTGAGCCTCCCCAGTTGTACTTCTTGAGTACATTTTAATTCTTTTTTTCTTTCTTTTTTTTTATGTTAAACTCTTTTACTTTACCCCCAATTTACATCCATTGTATCACAGAACCCCACATTTTCCAGATAATTTCTTATCTTTACCTCAGAAGAATTGTGTGAAGGGAGAGTATGATATGTAAGAGTTCATAAAAATAATAAAGAAGCTAAATGATTAAATCCAGTTCAGTTACATTGACGAGATGGGGCTTTTGCTAAATACTGCTGTTGCCATATGTTGAGAAATTTTTGTTTTCCAATTTAACCAGATATGACCGCAGTGAGACTGGTCAACTCTAACAGCAGCTGCTCTGGCAGAGTGGAGATCTTCCACAACGGCAATTGGGGGACGGTGTGTGACGACGTTTGGGATTTGAATGATGCTCAGGTGGTGTGTCACCAGCTGGGCTGTGGCAGAGCTTTGTCTGCACCAAGAAGTGCGCATTTTGGACTAGGAAGTGGACCAATCTGGCTGGATGACCTTCAGTGTGCAGGAACTGAGTCATCACTAACAGACTGTACACACAGAGGATTAGGAACCCACAACTGTCGTCATTCTGAGGATGCTGGTGTTATCTGTGAAGGTAACTTTGTACATCTACACTATTTATTTTTTTTTTCTGCATAAATAAAACTGGAGAATTACTAAAACATTATTAATTTAACCTTGCAGGTTTTCAGTAGGACATCTGTTAACACAGACCATTGGACCGAAAACCTGTGAGTACGAAATATAGCCAGGTATCAGAGCTGACATCTCGGCACAGTGAACTGTTCTGAATTCATAACAATGTTTCTTTTCGTCTTGATTTTAGGCGAGGACCGACTGCTGCGTAAATGTATACAAAATGACATCAAGAGTATACAAAAATAAAATCAATATGCACACTCTCATACTTCATTCAATCATTTCTACTATGCTCAAAATCAACATTTGCTGTCATTACTTGATATCTTAGCTGTTCTACACCCTTGCACTTTACCACTAAACTACAACATGAAATGCAGTAGTCTTCTCCAAAATGATTGTGTAAATGTTGCTCCCGAAGTTATTCATTTGATGTGTTTTGCATGTCAGAAGTTACGAGCAGCTCGAGCCATGCTCATGTTACAGGACTCTGTTTGAAAGTGCCGGTGGACAGATGACACTAACCCAAGAAAACCGGAAAAATTATGAGGCAAGTTGTGATGCAAAACCGCAGTGCCAATTGGGTATTGCGCGTATGCCTAAAGTTAGCAAAGTTTAATTTGATAGCACTGGCCATCTTATTGACATGTTTGGTTTTTTTAAACGCACTCATTCAAATCTAGAACATTTAAAATTCGACACCACGAACTTTTCTACTTAATAAAAACATCAGCTTTCTTTATGTTCAGCTGTAAACATGAATTGCTAAACCAGATGCATGGAGTCCATGGTTGCCGTTAGTTCAATAGACAGAGCAGTGTCTTCAACATACATTTGTTTGTTGACAGATTGGCAGACTAAAGGCAGGTCATTGATGTACAAGCTAAACAACATGGGACCCAGTATTGATCCTTGAGGCACACCATTGTTCCAGTGAAGGCATGTTGAGTAATTCCAATGCGTCCACTTGGCGTCCTGTTATCTCCACCAGGATGATCATGTGATTGGTGCAGTGTCTGTCTGTAGCATTTCCCTTTGTCCACGGCAGATCTTGCATTGCTCTGCAACAAATTGCAGTGCCCGGTTATAGCTGCATGCATGCTCATCCACCGCTTGTGGTTGGCCTGACACGCACTTTCTTAAAAAAACTTTTTATTGCCTGTTCTATACAGACTCCTCACTCACTACTCTTAACCTGCACCGGGCATTCAGGGGTCACTAGTGCTAACTACTGGTGTCACGGATCGATCCGTGATCAGTTCGGATCAGCCCTCACGGTTCGGATCACTCGTGAACCGCTGATCAATAGTGTTTTTTTTTTTTTTTTTTTTTTTTGCAGTGTCATGCAGTGTGTGTAAATTTCTACTGCTGCTGTTCCTTTTCAAGTAACAAGTCCCCGAATATCAATGCAGAGTGTCAGTGAACAGATGTAAAGCAGGAGTGTGTTCACGTGAACGGAGCAGCTTAGAAGCATTTAACGGTGAAGTCATGGCGAGCGGAGGAACGTCAGAAGCCGCGGCGTCATTTAAGTCGCGGACGAGGGTGGTGGACGGAACCGTTACGGTATGTAGGCGTTGTTTAAAGAGACACACGACAACGGCTGAACATATGAAGAGCCACCATCCCGTCTGTCAGCGACGGGGGACACTCCGTTGTAGAACACAAAGGATTTCTAAATCTGGTTAAAATGCTTGCGCCACGCTACGAAATCCACTCACGCACCCACTTCAGTGTGAAGCTGTTCCAGACCTCTATGAGAAGGAAAAGACTGTAGAGACCGCTTTCACCACGGCTGAGTGATTCTTAGTCCGGTGCTGTAGACACGCCCCCTCTGTGAGAGTCACACACACACCTGGTTCAGGTGCTGACAGAAGTATCAGAGTGAAGCTAGACAGGCCCAATAATATTCCAGTCACCACAGAAAGGTCAACCCTCTCCCCAGACAATGGAGATATTCTCATCTTTTTGAAAATAATGTCACAGTAATGGTAAACATTATTGTGTATTTGTATGGCATAACCTGACAGGAAGTAAACATAGACCCAAGTTGTTGCTGAGCTGTTCAGTTCAGTGTAAACGGTGGAAGCTAGCTCACTGGCTGTTTCTTTCTTTCAATATTGATGAAAGGACGAGGATATCAACATAACTCATGTTGCACTTAAACTTAACAGAATTCTTGAATGTATTATTTTTATTTATTTAATTAATTTTGTTTCAAATTGGACATCTTCAATATTTTTGTTTTCATGTAAGACTATAGCCCAAAGTTCTTTGCTTTAAGTGTTCTTGAAGTTCTTTAATAAATGGTAAGCAAAGTTATATTTGTCTCCTCTCCTTTTCTTTGTTGATCCGAAAAATGATCCGAACCGTGACTCCTGAACTGTGAGGTTTGTGATCCGTGACACCCCTAGTGCTAACACAGCAGAGTGCATCATTGAACCCCAGCCCCTACTCTGTACCCACAATGGACAGATGGGTTTGTGGTTTGGCTAATAGACTGGACGGCAAACACCGACTGGAATTACCAGTATACACACTGCTGTATAACTCATAGCCAATGCTCTGGGGCTCACTTTTATTGTTTTGGACGGTATGTTTAACTCCTAAAAGTTAGAGTAGTTGGTCACGAAATCTGAATTGGAAGTATCAAAAGGTTCATATCTGTGATTCTATTAGTTTGTTACACTGTTACAGAATCAAAAGAAAAGTGGCATCCTTTTTAATTTTTAAACTTCAGTTTTCTGTTCATTTAACCTCTTTTAAGCAGTTATTAACTGAGCATTTATTCTGTTTTCCATTGTGCCAAATATGCATATCAAAGTTTCAAAGCCACGATTTTCATTTTGACATTTTTTCCATTAGACAGATAACGGGGATAAGTTAAAAGCATGTAAATGGTAGATAAAAGAAGGGAAGATCAAGTAGTTGAATTACTTTGATTGTAACACCAGCATTCATGATGTTACAAAAATACCATAGTACACATAGCATCTTGATGCGGCAAAAGCTGCCACCTATATCATTACCTGTACAAACCGAACAGCTATTTGTTTTGGGGCACATCCATACACTTTCTCTAATAAGTGTCATGACTGGACGGATACACACTGCTACTTAATAAAATATCTATCACCTGTTGATTTAGTAATCTTCAGATATCATTGAGAAATACATTTTGCCGCAACATATTTGCATTACAGAGAGCCATGGATGCAACAGCAACACTTGCAGAAATTCTTGCCCATGCAGAACAGCAGCAACAGTAGACGCAAACAAAGTTTGCATACAAAAAGGCAGTTTAAATCACCATATGCATCAACTATGAAAGTACGCCACTTTTAATGTGTAAGTATCTTGTTGCATTACTTTACATCTGTGTCAATGTCAAACTTTTACATTTTATAAAATATATCAATTTGAGCATATTTTTTGCCATTGAAATATGTATTGGTTTTTAAAGAAATGTTTGGTACATGGCAATAATGACTTCAATACAGGGACACTACATGGTGTAAGAAATAAAAATACATAAATAAGTGTCACATACAAAAGAGAATAATTCAGTTTACAATAATGTAAGTCACAGAAAATGTTTGGCTAACGTGAGGGAGGTGTGGACCCGGATAAAGCAGATAACTGGCTTCAAGGTTGGAGGGAGTCAACCAGGGGGCTCCCTGGAGAGGGCAAATGAGCTAAACTGTTTCTAGGTTTAGTTCATAGCCCTCATCTGTCTCCTCACCTTACCTTACAAACACCTTGGCTGTTCAGTTGCCCTCACATCTCATGTGATGAAGGTGCTGGAGAGGCTGGTCTTGGCCCATCTCCGACCGCAGGTGACATCCTCACTGGACCCTCTGCAATTTGCACACCAGTGGACGATGCCATCACCTGCTGCAACGAGCTCAGTCGCACCTGGATGGAACCGGTGGCTCTGTGAGAAGGCAGACCACAGTTTGTCCGACTGGGTCGTGTGCTGTCTGATACGGTGGTAAGTTCCACAGGGAACTGTTCTGTCTCCCTTCCTGTTCACCTTGTACACCACTGACTTACAGTACAACTCATGCCATCTGCAGAAGTTCTCTGATGACTCTGCAGTGGTCGGGTGTATAAGGGACGGACGGGAGGAGTACAGGGCAGTAGTGGATGACTTTGTGGAGTGGGCCGGTAGAAATCACCTGCTTCTGAACGTGGCTAAGACCAGAGAGATGTTGGTCGACTTCAGGAGGAAGACGACGGCTCCACAACCGCTGAGAGTTCTGAGAGGATGTGGACATGGTGGAGGAGTACAAGTTCCTGGGTGTCTCCATCGACAACAGACTGAACTGGAAGACCAACATCAACGCTGTGTACAAGAAGGGGATGAGTCGACTCTTTTTCTTGAGGAAACTTCGATCCTTCAATGTGTGCAGTAAGATGTTGGAGATGTTCTACCAGTCTGTTGTGGCCAGTGCTACACTGTACTTCGCTGTGGTCTGCTGGGGGAGCAGCACTGGAGCCGGAGACACCAACCGACTTAATAAACTGATTAAGAAGGCCGGTTCCATCATTGGCTGAAGACTGGACAATCTGGAAAAGGTGGTTGAGAGGAGGACACTGAAGAAATTATGATCCATATTGGATAACCCGGACCACCCTCTCCACCACCTACTGCAGGGACAGCGGAGCACTTTCTCCAACAGACTCATCCAGCGCCGCTGTCACAAGGACAGATTCAGGAGAACATTCCTGCCCTCTGCAATACACCTTTATATTAAATCACCTCTGGCCAAATGAATCACACGACTATAACATCGTTACACTGTTTGGTTTAATCTTTGCACTATGTTTATAGTTCATTTTAATATTAGTCTATTTCATTGTATATATTGTGCATTTTTATATTTCATATTTTTTACTCTGTTATTGCTTTACCTGTACCATAAATGCTGCTGTAGCGAAGAAATGTCCCCTTGCGGGATTAATAAAGTATCTATCTATCATCAAAGCAAGAGAGAGAGTACCCCCATGTGGACCGACAGGTGTACTGCATGCTTTCAATCTGTCACTGGGTTTCATATCCATATTGCTCCCTGTAGTTAAAGCTACTCTGGGTTCTGCTCACCTTTTGTACGAATGGGAGAGTTTCATGGCCATCCAAGCTTTGGAAGTGTTCCAACTGTCAACCACATAACATGACCAGTGTGGAAAATGAATTTAGAGTTACTGCTGTTTCCCCTTTTACTTTGAACCTAAAACCAACCTTAGCCCTATCGCCAACCAGCTTTCTCTGCGATGCCTAACCATAACATATCCTAAGCCAGGGTTCTTCAACGTTTTTCAGGCCAAGGACCCCCAAACTGATAGAGTGATGGAGCAGGGACCCCCGACTATATATATTGTATAAAATTGTGTTTTATATTAATCTAGGCCTAGTGCCATGTATAAACATACCTCTTTATTGTGCATTCAATAGCTATTCAAATAATACACAGGTTCATATATTCATGTTTTTATTTTAAACATGTGCAAGGTACAGTGAGTAGGGAGGCCGTGCTACTGCCATTTATAAACAGCTGATATCAATGGCAATATCAACATTGTCTGTAAATTGTATGATAATCATGCATACAAGCTATTCAAATTAATGTTTTAATATTTTAAACATAAATGTGGAAACTAAAAATGAGTGATGGCCTATTAGTGCCACTGCCATGCAAAAACATACCTGTTATCTTGTATACAATACTGAACTATTAAAATAATGATTAAGATAAGATGTTTAGAGACAAAAAAATAATTTCTTTTTTTTTAAATTGTCTAATCAACCAAAACATTTCGCGGACCCCCTGCAGTACCTCCGCGGACCCCCTGTTGAAGACCTCTGTCATAAGCTATGATCCCATCACGGCAAAAGGTGTGACAAAATAACTCTATAGCATGGCAGGACTGCATGTGTGTGTTGAGATATATGTGTGCGTGTGTATATATATATATAAATATATATAAAGTGTTAGCATTTTTGGATGAGAGTCAAAGTCCGCCATAGGCATAGTAACTCTATGCCATCCATCGAGGGGCATCCCAAATGAGGGGCCTTATTTGTAAACATTACAGAAAAAAAGGTAACGACAAAGCCTATTAAAAGGCCCTATTTCCTGGGTTGCCTGCAACATAACCAAGCTATTAGTTAGACTTACCTGAGTGAGTTATTGCGAGTGATATTGACCGTGAAACATGATACGACTACCCCCAACTTAACTTCATTAGGGAAAGTTAGAAAGACTATTCAGGTGTTTGGGGAATAATCTGCAATATGTGTTTGAGAAATACACTTTCTTTTAAGTTTCTTACCGTTGAGGCAGACTAGTGTTAGCTATCTTTGGACGATAGCTAATTTGATAAATAGCAAAAGTGAATGCCATATACTCCCACCGTAAATTCTTTAGGAAAAGATGGAAAGACTGTTTAGGTGTTTGGGGAATAACCTTTAACATCCTTTTGAGCAAGCTGCAGTTTGTCTTTTAAGCGTGATCTGCATAGCTTAATCCCAAAGGCAGAAAGCTAAGCGGTTGCTGTGTGAGAGTGTAAACTCAATGATTGGTGGTGGAATTGGCTGCGATGCCAAGAGGCGTCTGTAGAATCAGAGTTCTACTGCAGTCTTTTGCAAAAAGACAGATGGAAATGATTATCTATATTACTCAAGTTATCCTCCACACAGACTGAAAAAGAAGCCTGCCATATAGTCAACTGTTAAGATTAAAAATAATCTGTCACTCTGATGGAGAATTTGAGAGACCGGCTCAAATTTATCAGGCATGTGTCCGGCTCTGAGAAAATAAGAAGAATTTTTAAACACGTTTGTCTAAAATTCGTGAAAAATATCACCATTTAGCACTTGATCCACTTTCTCATTAACAAAGGCCTGTTATCTTGACTGCTGTCTTTTCACCTGTTGCTCAGACAGTAAAAGTGTCATCAGAAAACATTGGCATATTCTGTATCAGTGACCCCATTTTGGCAAATATATTCACTGCTAGGCAATCAAGTAATTTGAGCGACGTCATAAAGACGTAGCTCTATGTTAGGCTACATCATTAAAGCTCTCTTTCCCTTGGAAATGTTCCTTGTTTGAACTGTATTCATTTTAATACCTATGCTCAAAGGGAAGCCGTTGTTACATCCCCAAACACATTTTTTTAAAGTAAGGGTTAGAATCACATGTAGGACCGCACAGGTAATGTAACTCTTAAAATCTCCTTTTTGGGTTTTTGCTATTCGGGCAAGACAAAAAGGGAGTGGAGAATCAGGATTACTGTGCATTTAAGGAGCATCAAAAACACAGATGAGAGGTCTCCTTTAGACATTTTTTTTCCTGCTGGCGATGGAGTTTGTAGTCAACCAGGTATTAAGGCTTTTAGGCCACTGTTGAGGAGATAGGAAAGGGAAACTTCTTATTTCCTCCCAAGAGGCCCATTGGATACGCCACTTACACATACACAGACAACCTGACAAACACTGATATTTCCCTTGCATCCCCTTATGTACTATTGACTAATGACAGGGTGCCTTATCTAGGCTAAGTAAAATTAAATGCTTCCTTTTACCCGTTGTGGTTGTCGTTCATTTACAGCCGTATACGTAGCCGATTCAGTTCAGTGGGAAAATAAAGAAGTCCTCATTTTCTACCAAGCCCAAGGGGACATCAATCCAACGCTGCCTTCAAGGGCTGTAGGACATGTTGGCTTCATGTATGAGCCGTCAAAGCGCAAAATTACCCCTTCAAATGTATGAGCCTTAATCACACCCAGAATCTTGAGCAACGCAGTCCAGTGAACAAATATTTATTTAGCCCTTAAACAGTTTTACATATGTGTATTGAAGATGTAGCGGAAGCCACTGTGGGGTCCAGCTTCTTTTTACTTCGCACTTTTAATTTTAGTTATTGATTCAGGCTCATTTCTCCTGACAAATCATATTGTAGAGTTCCCATTATCCTATAGCTGTCACAATGGCAGCATCACTGTAATTGGGTCTATTGAGTAAGTGGGGTGTGTCAATAACAAGTGGCTTTGTGTTACACGGACGTTATGACTCTGAAGCTCCCCTGCAATACCATGGTCATTCAATTTTTTTTGGGGGGGGGGGGGGGGTTCAAACGTCAGCTCGAGTTCGGATCGATAACAGGGGTTTCCGAGCAGCACTTGAAGGAGGCATGATGCTGCGCGCGTAATGGATTTCCCCAGCACTGCTGCACGTCGGGGACCAGGAGCTGCAGCCGTAGCAGCAGTCCGGCCACGTTAAAATCTGCTCCACCGCTGGATGCCGGTGACCTTGGCCAGCGGTGATAACGCCCCTCGCTCTTGTATATATTTTTTTTGCTTTTCTATTCACCATGGCATCGCTGGACGGGCCGGACGAGCATCGCGTGTTGCAGCGGGGGAGATCTCAGAGTGACCCGAGCAGCATCACCGAGGTCCGCTTGGGTGAAGCGCACAGAGCAGGTAAAGCGGGGGGGGGGGGGGGGGGGGGGCATATGATCGGCTCAGTAGTTTGTGCCTTTTGGCAGGTGGTGGTTGGATGGGAGACACATCACACGATGTCGGGGAGCCGATCCCACTGAATTCGTATGCAACAGACGTGGGATGTCTGCTGTAAACGTGCGTCATTTACCGTCCCCTAACGTTGCATATTGGCTACTCGCTGCTGCTGTGCTGGGCGGTAAGGCCTTATATTTAACAATAATGTCAACGAATCAAAGGGATTCGTGTCATGCAACATGACGAGATCGTATCCACGGTGTCATACGAGACCATGTTCATTTGATGGCATTGACAGCATGCATAGGTTTTCTGGGTTTTGGTCTTCTGCAGACCCCAACTAGCTATGTAACCCTGATGTCACCCGCTGTCAAGTTCATTCCTCTCCATATCATTAAGCTGCGAGTGACAGCCCATAATCAAACATACATAACTGTTGTGAAATGAAAAACCTTCACATCACAACTGAATGTTCTCCTTGTATGTTTTATGATCCAGTTTTTTGGATCCAGTCTTTTTTTTTGCAGCAGCAGCAGCAGCATGGAAGGATAGGATGTACAACTTGCCATCACGCATCGGGCCGCAGTATGTTGAGTAGAAACTGATGAGAGTGCTGGCTGTGTATTTGGTTGTTTCCATGGCGATTCCAAATGGTAGAAGGCAGCACTTGGCTCTGCAACTGTGAGCCGACATGTCTGCTCCACTTACTGATCTTTTCTTCTTCTTCTTTTTTTGTTTTTTGCTTTCCTCAATACACCCCGGTGATGTACAGCAGCCAGCCATTGAAAGCGAAATGCCACTTAGACTGTGAATCGTGTCTCTATTAGCGAGCTGGGATTTCACGCCCCCCCCCACTGGGAATTGCTGGGGCAGGCGCTCACCGTTGCTCAGCAGCTACCGATCAGAAGGTGTGAGATTTACTGTTGTTGGAAAGGTATTGAACGGTGGATCGATATACGAAAGGGCCATGAATCACTCATTTATACTTGCAGGTCCTTGACGGATGCTGTATGCCAGGAGTCATCACCGCTGCACTGGTTACAGTGTGTCAGCACACACTGCGGGGGGGTTGCAGTGTGTGAGACAGGAGTCTTGGCTTCATATTGTAGCAACACTATCACTTCCACTGTGTGTGTGTGCGTGTGTGTGTGTGTGTGTGTGTGTGTGTGTGTGTGTGTGTGTGTGTGTGTGTGATGTTACAGTCTGTTTCACAAGGGGCCGGCTATCTTTAGATACGAGGGCCACAGGATCGTCCAGTTCTCTTGCCGTCGGCGAATGTTGTTGCCTCGGATTTAGCATCCAGCGCCTGTCACGTTGTCGCCGTTGTTATGGTTACATAACACCGGTGGTGTGTGTGTGCAACTCTGAGACAACCCTTCCAGGATTGCCATGTGATGTATCATTCATTGCCATTTTCAAACTTAAAATCAAACCCCCACCCCCCTAAAAAAACAACCAGATATACCTCCAAAGCTGACGTTTCCCGGGCTCAGGCATCACAGCAGTGAAAACCTGCCTGCATTCAAATGTTGGCACATAGGCTGGCAGTTGGCAAAACCGGATATGCGTTTCTCTCATCAGGAGAGAGACGGCGGCGACTCTTATTAACGCGCCTTCAAACAGAACTTGGCGGAGCGACTCCAATTCGGTCCAACTTCTACAGTCGGCTGGCAGTGAAGACGAGCGTGATATTGGAAAATGAAGCCAAAACTGGTGTAGCCACATGAGTTTAATGCATCAATTCATCAGACAATATGAAATAATAACTGTACAATATATTCCCAATTAATTGGTTTGGCTCACATTTGTAATCAATATCTAATATGCAATGTGTCATTTTCAGAAAAGTGTCATCTTGCACCTGCTATGAACTGAACTTAAAAGCTGCAGTAATCAATATCTTTGTTTGACTTATAATGCGGAGGCTCTGCAGTCCCCCCGAGTGTTTTATATATATATATATATATATATATATATATATATATATATATATACACTATATAATTGTGATAACAAATAATTATAATTTCGACAAGTAAAAAAACACACAAAACTAAATGTAGACAATTGTTAACATAAGGTAATAGACCCAAAATAATTGTATTTGATATATTTTATTTCATTCTTAATACAACATCACTATAGCAACATATTGTGCCTTTCATTCCGTTGGACTGATTGTTTCCCCGTGCTGCCCAGAAGGTGTTGTCCGTCTGCCTGATTCCACGTGAATGCAACATTAGCAATAGAACCAGACTTAAAGGCTAATTATGATAATAAGATCTGGGAATGATCTTATAGAAGTCCAACCTAGCAAGATTAGTAGTAAGACGCTTCTACAGTGAAATCATGGCGCTGACTGACATCCCGGTTTTGTCGGAGAGTTGCTTGAACAGAGCAGCAAACTGTGGGTATCTTTCCTGATGCACATTGCCCCCCCCCCATCATCTCCCTATTTTAGCTGGGGCAGTGCTAATAATCTGACATGCTGCTCTAACATGAAAGGCTTTCTCCCCGGTCCTCAAACCAATGCCCCCTCACCCCCACTGCACCCACACCTCTCAGCTACCGATAGGCCTCCGTTTAGTCCTCTCATTCAGGCAGAGGAGGCAGAGCGGGGCCTGATGGGGAGATTAGGATTCCTTTCATTTGAATCAGGGCGCCTCATGTTTTATTAATCAGGAAGCCTATATGCACGAGTCACGTTTGTCTCATTCCGAATTAAGAGCTGTGATCGAACAGAGAGAATGGCAAACCTGGCACCTGGCGGCTGACTCCTCCTACCTGCACGCTCAGCTCAGCATGGAGCATGTGCAAAAAATCCTTCTTCTCTTCCCAGCCACGTGAGTCATTTCACAGCAACTGCAGTTAGCGATGAGATGGGATGAGAGGTGTGCATGGCTGGTAATAGAAAAAATAATCGAGAAATGTCACTTCCATTGCCCATGGTGGGCTCTATATGGAATAGTCAGTCTGTAAAGCATTTGGCTATCTTCCGTGTGACAAAGTTTATCCACGGCATAGATGAAGCTCTCCAGTGCGTCAGGGACTTCAGCCACCAGCAGAGCTACGAGTGTGAGAACAGACGTAACCGAGGGGAAATGAGTGAGAGACATGTGTTGACCAAATGTATTGACCCATTCTCTAGGAAATTGTGTTTTGAAATGTGTTCATTGTAAAGTCATTTTTATATGCATGTGTGTGTGTGTGTGAGAGACATAGACAAGACCTGCAGCCTTGTAACTAAGTTTGAAAAATAAAACTGTTGTTTTTTCCCACTAAATTTGTCAATTTGAGTATATAGAGGGAGATTAGATAGGAAGTATCAAGCCTGACCGTTAATTATTGAAGAGTACTATAATACTCGTTTTTTCTATAACTAAGCAACCAATCTACTTCCTGTTAACAGCGTCACCCGCATGCCCAGTGTAAGTGAATGGTCATGTGATGTTTGTTTCCAGGCCTGCTAGTATCGACGGAAATCACTTGCTGAATCACGATGCTGAAACGCCCGTGTGGACAGAGATAGTTTTCATTTTAAACGGAAATGTATTAGTGTAGATGTAGCCTAAAGGTGCGTTCACACCGGTCGCGTTTTTTTTTTGACGCGCGTCGAGATTACATACAAAGTCTATGCACAGATGCGATGAGACTGGCGCGCCGCGATTTTGCGATTCGGCGATTCGGCGGCGCGTTGGACGCGTTATTGCGACGCGTTGGACGCCGCAAAATCGCGCGAGTTGAAATTTTTCAACTTCTGCGACATAATCGCGTGACGCTGTGGCGCGATAGCCTATCAGCGTTGAGTTGCTCCCCCCGTCATCAGTGCTGCAGCTCCCACCGGTACTGAATCGCAAACAGCAATGGAGGACAAGTTAATAGTGGCGGTTTGCGGGTTCCCCGAGCTCTACGATACGTCGTATCTCTACCGCGACAGAACTAAAAAAGACATGGCATGGAGGAAAGTGAGTGAGGACGTCGGACAACCTGGTAAGTTATTATTATGTCTTTGTTACTTGATTCTAGCTATCGGTTGTACTTTACTAACTAGCTGTATATGAACCATGTTAGCATGTAAAGCTAGCCCAACCACCGGCTTTCACACTAAATACGTGCGTTTCTTGTCAGATGAGATTTGCCGAAAGAAGTGGAAGACTCTGAGGGACACGTATTTGAGAAAGCAATTCTCCCCAGCAATTCTTCCCAGATCTGGCAGTGGCTCCACCTCTCCAACCGGTATGGTCACTGCAGTTGTTGGGGTGGTTTTCCGCAGGAAGTTATGCAGAACACATGTAGCCTTCACACACTTCTCTGCAACTTCTGGGTGGACCTCAATGGCTCGCCTGTACATCCTCCACTAAGAAGAAAGGATCCCAAAGGCATTCTCCACAACCAACCGAACTCGGGAGAGACGGTAATTGAAGATCCGGCGGTCCCTTGGAAGGATGCGGCCGGGGAATGGCCTCATGAGATTTTTTCTCAGTGGAAAGGCCTCGTCAGCAACAAAGACGTGTGGCTGAAGTCCTTGGTGGTCAGCTCCTGGTAGTGGCAGGTCAGCAGGCAGGTGGAGGGTGCCAGATTTAAGAGCTTGACCAAAAGCTGAGTTGGCCAGACTCCCACCATCGCTGGTTCTTCCTTAGCCTCCGACATCAATCAGCCGGAAACAATATTTCGCATCCACAACTGCCAGGAGAACTAATGAGAATGTTCCCTTGTAGTTGTAGAACCTCCACTCCTCTGTGGTGGGCACAGCCATGAACTCCTCCACAAGGCAGTCCCAAATAGCTGTGGCAACATCTGGGACAATACTGGAGACAGTGGAGACCCCAACACGGAAGCTGTTTGCGATGGTCCTAAAGGAGTCACCAGTAGCAAGATATCTGCAGCACAGAAAAACATTCAATTTAACAGAGTATATATATTGAATCGCAAACAACAATGGATGATAAATAAATCCTGTAGCCGTCTGTGTTCACCCAGAGCTCTACGATACCTCATATCAACAGAGACCGGACCAAACTATGTGTATACATGTGTTTGTGTAAACCATACGGTACAAACAATGAATAGACGCTGCCGTATTTACGTCTACGTGACGTTATTGAGTGCTGGTGGAGCTGCTACGATGTTAGCATAGCCTAGCACCGCTCCCGTCATCATTTCATAGTTATTTCGGAGTCCCTTTTTGTCGGAGAAGACAAGTACAAATCGGCATCATTATGTAGTTATTTCGGAGTCCCTTTTTGTCGGTTTATTTTCCGTTAAATCACAGCCAAATCAGTTTATTTTGTGTTCCTACAGCTGTAGTAAACAGCGACCGGTGGCTTGCTAGACACAGTGAATACAGCTCGATACAATCCACGGAGCTCCTCTGAACAATATTATGAACCAGACATGACGGCGTTTAGTTTCCCGGGATATCTGTGACTTCCAGAACACGTACTAAGCAGATATAGAGGTTATTTTTTCCATGGTTAATGGCGGACAGTTGAACGGATCCAGGTCTATAAACCACGCCCCCTCTCCGGCGCTACGAGATTTTGCGGCGTCTGGTCTGAACACGACCGGCGGCGCTTTGGCCGTGATTTTGCAGTGCGTTGGACGCGATTTTGCAGTGCGTCAAAAAATCAACGCGACCGGTGTGAACGCAGCATAAGAGTCTACAGCCACGCTCAAGGCCCTGTAAGGCTGTTATTAGGTACAGTGCTTTGAGAGAAGTACTCAATTTAGATGGTCAAAATGACAACGCTAACATGGTATTAGATTATACCATGGTCACCATCTTACTTAAGCTTGCTAGCATGCTAACATTTGCTAAATAGCACAAAAAAGTACCTCTGAGTCTTATGGGCTGCCATTAGCTTTGCAGGTACTCAAACCACAAATTAAGATTTTGTCCCAATGGTCAGATGAAAAGTCAAGATGAGCACTAAAGTCATTGCAATGCATCCTAAGACAGGCAGCAGGACAGGGATGTGTGTACCAAATTCCATGGGAATCCATCCAATAGTTGTCAAGACATTTCACAAAAATGTGAACCTTGTGGTGGCAGTAAAAGTCAGGGGCTCACAAGTAGGATTCATCTTTGGGGGAACATGAGTATCCGCATAAAATCCGCATAAAATGTCATTGCAACCCATCCAATAGTTGACATATTTCAGTCTGGAACAAAGTGGTCGACCGACTGACTTAACAGCAAAATTATTTATTTTGCACCCAGCACACTAAAAGGAAAGAAGGGGAAGTGCCCAGACATGAGGTCTGCAGGACCCTCTAAAAAATAGCAAGCACAGGTGATACTGGAGAATTGTTGACAGTCATCTTCATCGCGGGCCGAGCAGGAGAGGTCTAAAAATGCTGCTAATTGGGATCAAGAGCAGTTGAAAGTGAAACAGTATACGGTGAAACTGCCACAAGGGGGCTCTACATGGCAGATGGATATATATGTTGCATGAATGAGGTAAGCTGTCACTGTCACAAGTCCAGCGCCGCAGTCACCGGACCTCTCACGCAGAATAGGGACAAACGGTCCGTCCAAGGTCGTGCTACATATAGAGCGAGGATGGACAGACACTCACTCGGGATTACTCAGCATTTTGTTGCAAGGTTTAAGATGAGTTGGAATTAGACTTAAGCTTTCAATGAATAGTAACTTTATCAACCCCTCAGGGGTGTGAGACACCGTCAAACACTGCGCAGGAAGCATTAGAATAAGCTTTGAAAATTCAATCAGAGGGGGGTTGAAATGGAAAAACTCCACATAGAAAACCAAACTTTGCTCAACTTCATGCTCCGTCTGTGGGTATTTTTAGAGCTGATGCAACTCCTCAAGAGTTTTTTTTTTAATCTCATGTCATTTCATTTAAAAAGTGGAACATCTGAAAGCAGTGATGAAGGATTTAGCACAGACAGCACGGTGATGGTTATTGCGGAGCATTGGAGAAGTTGTGTGTGGCTTTGCTGAGACGGTATAATAGGCTGTTCCATCAGTGAGTTTTATCCTCGAGTCTTTGGTGCAGCATTGATTCTTTTTTTTATTATTAGCTGGCCCAGACTCAGTGGTACAGTGGCTAATTCAAAAGCACCTTTATTTTTTTCATTTTTGTGCCAACTCATCTCTCATGCCATTATGCACTATGCTGAGATGTCCCCGGGTACCACTGACTACAGAGCCCTGGGGTGCAGCACAGAGGCAGTACAAAACATGACATCACCCCCCACCAATGTGATGAAAGGACATAAACACCACTATGTGGGGGACCTTCATGCTGTAGATGCGGAGCAGTAGCAAGAATTCTAGAAATACTGAGGTCACCGAACGGTGATGTCGCCAGTTAAGTGTCCTGCTTCTCTGTCGCATTAAAACGCAGTAAGCTCACTATCCGCGCGTCTCTTCACCATCAGCTGATCTGCTCCATAAACTGGATATAAGAATACACGTCACCCACTGGTCGGCATTTTAGCCGTAGCCCTCTTGTTTTTTTGCAACCCGTGAACAGAAGTGACCATATTTGGAATGAGGAGGAGCGACGTGGAGACGCCGTGTACGGTTCTGATAGCGACAGCGAGCTGTCAATCACAAGGTAGCCCCGCCCTAAAGCATACCCTGCTTTGTGGTCTATTTTACTCTAAATGGGACAATAATTTACGAAATGAACATCATGCTGTATCGAGGTAGACTTGAAACTAGAGATTGAGACCATAAACTCATGTTTACAATGTTTACTGAGGTAATAAATCAAGTGAGAAGTAGAGTCATTTTCTCATAGACTTCTATACAACCAGAGGAGTCGCCCCCTGTTGGTCAGAAAGAATGCAAGTTTACGGCACTTCCACATTGGATTTGTTTATCAGAACCAGAGGTTGCCGCCTGGTCTGAGCGCACACACACTGCCACTCTGTCTGTCTGTCTCTCTCTCTTTCTCTCTGGTGTTCAACCACACACTCGCTACTCACACATTATGCTGCTCTTATACCAACGACGTAATTTGTGGATTGCACTTAAACCTGGCTACGGCCGTTTTCACTCGGTAGTATAGGCAAAAAATGGGCACAGGGGTGGATCATCGGTGGAGCTGAGGCTGGCCCAGGCGATGCAATTAGACAGAGCAGACAGCTAGCAGCTAACGACCTGACACGGCACCCACCTGTCACTCAAAGTGAGTTATATAAAAATGCACCCCCCGTAGAGTTCTCACAAGCTGGAATATTAGCTATAGCGACTAGTTTTTTGTTACAGGCATTAAATATGTTTATTTCTGCTGTAAAGTTGGGCAATTTAACTTGGGGGTCTATGGGGATTGACTCGCTTTTGGAGCCAGCCTAGAGTGGCCATTCGAAAAACTGCAGTTTATTGGGCGCATTTCTCACCACTGGCTAGTACCAAAACGTCCACAAATCAGTTGCTATCATACTTCTTTTTTTAGCTTTGGAAGAATTTTGCCATCTGCATGAATCAAGAGTAATTAGCATCGTAGGAATAAACCGTGGTTATTCTTTCTCAAGGCGGGTTTTTACCCTTTCAGAGAAAATATTAATATAGATAGTCTTTGTCTTCCGTGTATAGACTTGATTGAGCGACAGCACAAAAAGAAATGGGGAACTGTACAACCCCCCCACCCCCGCTACACACAAACACACCGCCTCCCCTCCCCCAACCACCAAACAATCTTGGATCTCTAAACAACAAGCCAGCCACGCAGTACAGTAGGACTTAAAAATTGCTGCTCTGGTGTGTTCAAGTTCTCCGCAGTAAATGCCGAATTAAAAAGAGAGTGGCGGTGAAGCCGTGGCCGAACAGATGAATGGCTGGTGGCGTGTGTTTACAGCTCTGCATGTTGTCCGCAACCAACTAACTATTCTCACCCAACAGACCGTTTACGTCCACGATTTGTACTTGAGCAACACCGCCTTTACGGATTCAAAGGGGGGTCGCTCTGCGTGCCACATGTTTGTTGTAACTCCTCAGGGTGTAGCCGAGGCAGAGTCTACCCAGCGACTGGGCTTGGCATGTTGGGGGGTGGGGGGGGGGGGGGGGGGGGGCTGCTTGACTTAAGCTGTCAGCCATTTACACATAATGTATCTTTTATGAATGTTTCATGTACTGACCTAATTCCTTTCAGAGACGAGTAAAAGCAATGTGCTGCACACGAGAACACACCAGAGCATCCAGCTGATCCTTTAGACATCCTCATCCCACAGCAAGGGGTTAGGAAGGGCCAGGCGAGTGGAAACAGAGCTGTGATATGATCAATTGGATGCCCTGGAAAAGCAAGAATAAGCTTGAGCTTTAGCGCAAAAGGAGATATTTTGCTCTCTGTGGCAGATGTAATTAAAGCAAATGCTTAAGCCCAGAGTAGGAATGGAGAGCCTGATCGCTGACAGACTTAAAATCTCTCAGTCAGCAGTGTAAAAGAAAGGAAGAGGAGGAGGGGTTGGGGGCAGCAGCTGCAAAAATCTGCTGGAGCCGGTTGCTCAATTTGAAGCCCTAAAAATGTAAAAGGAAATCTACTAATCAGCACCGAGCGGCTGTTCTGATGTGCTCACCCCACGAAATACATGCAATCATAGAGCATTAAACAAGCATTTTACAAATAGATTGCTTATTTGCTAGTTTCCTTCCAACCAGCCTCAATTGTTGTTAAGACTGGAGCTATCACATGTGTGTTCATGAGCCAAGCGTGCTACTTTTGGAACGAATAGCCCATAATACGATGAGTCAATCGACAGAAAATGACTGTGCTCACAAAAGAAAATATTATATTTGATGTTTGTTCAAATATAATCTAAGTTTACCTGAGAGGCACCTCTAGTCGCCATGTGAATTACGACTCTATGTGGTCACGAACAAAGTTGCAAAAACCTCATCGGGAGGATTTTGGGTTGGACAGAATTAAGATGATGATTTTAGCGCACTTCATACCGAGCAGAGCACCTTTAACGATGACCTGATTGGGAATGCAGCATTCAACTTAGTTATTCAAAGACAACAGAAACTTAAATAAAGACATTCACAACACAAAACACAAAAATGTCAGCACCTCTAAATGGACAGCTCTTCAAAATGCGGTGCCAAAGCTTATTTTCTTCAAACGTAACCTTTTAGTTAGTTACAGCTTAATGAGTGTCAGAAAGCAAAATTCACCAAAACTGACATTCCTAATTGTCATCCAGAGCATGTTAGCATTCTAGTGGTAGCATTTAGCTCAAAGCCTTGAATAGCCGCCAGCATGGCTGTTGACTCTTGTTTCTAACCTAAACCATGTTCTTTTCCCAAACATAACCAAGGCTTACCAAACCTTAAGCATAGTGGCAGATCAACACGTTTTTGTCCAACGGTCTAAATCATATTGTTGCATAAGGATCACATGTGTAACATTTTTTGGAAAGTGTTGCTGAAACATGGCCTCCTGCTGATTTTGTTGTGTTCTTTGGAGGACTGGTTGGAAAACTGATTGATAAAAATGATGATAATCGCTGAATGGTTTAAGTTATGCAAGACATACTGAAGGTTCGAACCTTTCAACGGTGAGGATCGGCTGCCTTATATGATTGTAAACTGAATATCTTTGGGTTTTAGGCGGTTGGTTTTGACAAAACAAGCAATCTGGAGATGCAGAATTGTGTTTTTCAGGATTATCCAACATTTTATAAACCATAAAGATAAACTGATTTATCAAATCGACAAAGTACCCTTCTGCAACTTTGAGGCTGCGCCAAGTCCGACCCGAGAAACCTGGCCTTCCTCCCAACCCTGAAACATCCCCTCCAGAGGAATCCCACGGACTATTCTTGCCCCCCCCCCTACTGCTTCAGTCCCCTATGTATCCGTCACTGTGACACTGCGTTGGCTCGTAGGACACACAGGCTGTGGCTGTACCCGATGAATGATTCAGCAGTTTTAAAGAGGAACAGCACTGGAGTGGAGCAGCAGCAGCAGCAGGGTTTAATGAACTTTTTAGGAGTTAAATGTCAAACATGTCGTGAAAACACAGTCGCTCTCCCACTTACTGCCTGCGGAGTGGCTCCGAGCCTTACATCCTGAGCTACACTCATTTCAATGTTACCCATCCGGCTGTCGAGGCGCATATTTAAATAATTTGACCTTTCAACATTAATAAATATCTTTTTGGCTGCTTTTTACATTCAACTTGTTCCTACATGGTGCGTCTGGTGATGAGCGGTTGGCAGGTAGCATGAGTGGCGGTAGCGGATGAACAGCAACAGTTCATCAAGAGTGAAAAATGGCCGTGACGGGGCAGAAACACGTGGAGCGACCCCTCACAGTGTTTGTGCGCTCCTCTCACATTCATACGGTATTATATAAGTCGAGGTCCGGAGGTGATTCAAGCGTTATATAATTCTAGTACAATGACCTTTAAGAGACTACCTCCATAAACATTCGCGAGTATATTTAGTTGGGTTTATTTTGGATTATTGATGTCTGGAGTTGTGTGCCACCGTTATCCAGCTTTCTAAGATTGAGCTGGTTACAGAAAAAACAAAACAATAACATCACACTGATATGGCATATTGATCTACCATCACAGACAGTAAAGCAAACAATGGAATAACTGTTGGAAAAGTCTTGCAGGAAGGCAGAACTATATAGAACAACTATCATTGTGTGAGTGTGTGAGTGTGTGTAGGTGTGTGTGTGTGTGTGTGTGAGTGTGTGTGTGTGTGTGTGTGTAGGTGTGTGAGTGTGTGTTTACGTGAGGTCGGTGGTGACACCAGGGTTGACCCCTTTTCACGTATTCACCATCTTTAAATGCTACTTTATGATTACATGGCTCCTTTCTTTCCAGACTAAATGTTGGAGCATTAATCATTTTTCTTTTTTTTGTCGAGTCGGAACATTATGTCACGCTAGCAAAAACTGCCCTCCGATTCAGTTACTTTGTGGCTAATCCGAGCAACACAGAGCCTCTCTCAGCCATCACTGAGAATGTGACTACTTTGCGGTTGAGGGTTTGCAATCAATTGCAAAGTGCTTTGGTGTGAAATTGTCCCACAAATGGACACTCCATAACTGCAGGTTTGGGCCGTTATATCCATTTTCTGTCGTCTCCCTTGTGACTGCACACTTAAATACTCCCCGGTCTCTCTTAACTCAGAACTCACGCGCCCATACGAACACTGAAAGCGTTGTCGGATGCCTATTGTTCCTCCCGCTCATACCGTTCCTGAACAGATCCTTTCCTAATGCAGATCTTCTGTCCTTATTATGTGGAAATATACATTCAAAAGTTCAGCTGATGCTAATAATCTGAATTAATTAATCATTCACACGAACTTTCAAAAGTGGTTGCCGGACGGGCGCGATTGGTTGTCATTTTTATTCACCTTTATGTTGAGTAACAATGCAGTTATATGTCCACTTAATAATGAAAATGTCACATGAACAAATAAAAGCTTTCTTACAACTTTACGTCCAGCTCAAAGATGCCGGGATTACAAACTTCGTTTTTGTTTTCCTTTATCTGATTCTTTGTCAGTTGAGTCAATATGCACATTAATTTGTGACGTTGACTGGTAGGTCGAACTTTTTATCCCACAGTCAAGCAACTTTATTTGCTTCGCTGTCGTCTCTAAACAAAGCGCACATGCAGCAATGTCTGGTTCTTGTTCTGACTCTAACTGCAACATTAAATATCGCTAATGCAACGAATATTAAAGGAATATTTACGTTGGGGTCTACATTTTTCTGTTTGCTGTCCCTGATTTCCATATGCCACTGATGTCAATCAAAGGCCAAGAATCGGTTGCCAATTTCCCCAAATGGTTGCCAATAGCAACTTGGCAACGCTTGCTGCCGAGCGCTGCAGAATTCTGTCTTTGTTTTACGATCTAATTTCTAATTTTGCAAATACAAAACTACACACAACTGCCCATAAGCTTGGTAGCTGGTCTGCTTTATGAGAGTGTGTCTATCTATGGTGCCCTCAAAAATTCATACAGTTGATCGTCTGTGGCTTGTACAGTACTTTAAGCTAAAAATCCCACAATGCAATACATTCAAGCAATGTTGGCGAAACGGGAAAAACAGGAAAGCCTCACATTTTTAGGCGTATTTATATTATTCCAATATTATATCCTCCTGCTAGCATTGTGGTCACATGCTTTTACTTACGTGCACTGCAAATTTCTTCAGATTTCTTCATCTTCAAGTTGGCAAGCTCGAGAGCGTGTGTCAGTTCATTTTTTTTTTTATTAGGTGATCACAATTTGTGTGCACGCCCCTTTGGCACACCCTCCACCATTGGCCGCATTAGAAGAAGGCTTGTAAATATTGAATGAGATTCAGTTCGTAGCCTACACCGCTGTTTACATTCTTTGCTTACTGCTCGCGGGTCCCTGAGGAGAAATCCAGCCCGTTGACTGTAGCTCAGCCCTTCCTGCTGTGTGTATGAGTGGCCCTCTAGAAGATCGATCTGAAACCACAAAGGCTTTGTTTACACACCATGTGATGATGTCTGAATAATTAATGAGAAGTATCCTGTGCCAATGGAGTGTATGCAAGTAAATAAAAGACATATTTAAAAGAAAAACTTTTTTCGTTGAAAAAATAACTAGACAACATTGAACCCAATAAAAGACTAAAAGCAGTATTCCTGTATTATTGAAAGGTTATTTGTGCTAAATGTGACTGCAGTGAGTCTTCTGTTATCACCTGTGGTATTTGTTCGTGTTATAATTTTCTGACCTGAAGTAGCAGCCTGATATTTTTTTATGTTAACTTGCTGAGATGTTTTTTAGCAAAGTTAGCAGAATGGCTTCACGGGTGCCAATATCGATCCGTCCGTCAGTTGGTCGGTCCTCTACTTTGGGAATAACATAGAATCACTTAGGAAAGAATTATGACCAGGATATGTACTGAGTGGAACGTTTCAGAGTAAAAAAACAAAACACAAAAAAAACTTGCAAGTGCTCTCTGGTGGACAAACTTTGTAACATACGCTGCTGCAGATATATTTGCAATGAGCTTATATTGACCACAACAATGTATCTGTCTGTAATGCTTATTTACAAACCTACATGTACTATTGTGAAAGCTTCAGTTTCCAGAAGGCAGGGCCTGGTTTGATCTCTGGGAGGTATTGTGAACAAGAGCTTAAAGAGGACATGAAAGCTGCATGGTCTGTGATAACGCAATTATCTATTTCAAATTAAATTGTTCTTCCTTCTACATATCATTCACATGAGCTCATATCGAGCTATGCCAATGTATTGTATGTGTCTGTCAGAGGCTCTGAAGCTTTGTTTAGACTCGTGCATGGCCTCCGCTGACGGCGCGCAAGCTCCGAGTATGAACGGAGGTGTTTACACTCTATACAAGAAGTCAGAAAATATTGCCGGAAGGATGTTACCGGATCATTATCCGACACGGCGACACGCACTGCAATGCAGCTCCTCGCGGCTGAGGAAGAACTGCTCCGCTTACTGCTGTTAAACCGAAATAGGCGACGCCAGAAGAGATGGTATGTTCCTCCCATTACACGTGAAGAGACGTCTCGATGGCGATGCAGCCGTATTGTGAGGCCGATGCGTGTTTACTTCCGCATGTCTGCTCCCCGTGTTGACGAGCAGGTTGAATTAGAGGGTTAGATGGAGGTATCTTCTCGAGATTCTGTAGATTATGCAGTTTAGACAGTCTTGATTAATAACTGATGATGTGCATTTTGTTCAGAGCAATTGGTTTCACATTACTAATAAAAATGTAATGTTTGCGGTAGTCATACATTTAATTAAATCTCGCGGTGCAGACGCTGGGCCCCCAGATAGTCTGGGCTTAGCCTCGGAACTTGTTAACTCGTAGATACGGCCCTGTCACTGCACGGAGGGCAGTCTACCAACACCTCTCTGTGTATGCGATACAATTCAAAGGCTCCAGCAACCACATAGGCTACAAATGCTTCAGAAATGACTCTCCTTTCTTCTTCTTTTTAGCAGTCTTTTAACCGTATCCGCCGTTAACCCTTTGTGTGTAACCTACTGTAGGCATCTGAAACAGTATGTTTTGCAGTGATGAGTGTGTGCCAGTTTATTTGCCCTCCTCCTCCCGTCCTCAGAGGGGCGGGGTCCACATGGCACATGGCAACAGTAGCCGCAGATGTACCCGGTGGCTCACACTTGGTCACTCGGACCGCTCCTGTCGCCGTTAAACTAGTATTTTACACCTTTAAAAAAAAAAATAATTACTGTCACGTTGTCTTTTTTAGTCATTCGTTCATTTCATAGAATACACCGCCGCTCCGAGAGCGTCCAGGTCTCCGCTCGGTCTGAGCCCGTGGGCTGAACACTATGATGTGAACACCGAGAGCTGGAGGAGGACTGGGAAGCTGCGTATCATATGATATGTATGTATGTGTTATTTGACTCAATATTACACTCGTTTATGGTTAATTTGTGGCGAGGCGTCCCACCTATTTACCCCAGACATAATAACGTTGTTGTAGTTTGTTTTGAGTACGAACACTACTAAGCGGTGCTATGTCGATGTCCTCCCGTGTAACAGTCACAATCACTGTAACAGTCAGCAGCGACTTTGTAGTGAAGAATTCTTGAATGATATCATTTTTTTTTAAATGCAATATCACTGTGATAACTCGTATTAAAACGTGACTTTTTTTCCTGGTGATAAAAAGTGTTTTATTCGCTAAACTCCCGATAACACGCAGTAAGAGATGTGAGTGATGAGGATGCTGGGACACGTGCAGGCGCTCTGTGTTCGTCAGTGAGGCTCTCTGCCTGCAGCAGCAGACCTCTGCTTCCGGCTACAGTAAAGTGCGCTGTGTGGTCTGTTTTCCTGCTTATGAAGGGGGTTCTTTTCCCTGCGTTTGCAGCAAAGACACAACGACGTTCGCTCAAAACCCAGAAAACCTAAATAAATATTTCAACACAACTTGCAAAATCAAAAAGAAAATCCAGTTGCTCCCAGACTTACATTATGCATCGCTGCATGCCGGGCCGTGATTGGCTGCAGCTCCCCCATCTCTCTGTGTGTGTGTGTGGCAACAGCCCCCCCCCCCCCCCCCCCCCCCCAGCAACTCCCTATTCCTCATGCCGTGGTGATTCTCTGCCTCCGAAGGGCCTTCTTCTCTCCGCAGCATCCAGCGTGGTAACCGTGGCAACGACAGCCTGACCCTGGGCGTGCCGCCGCAGCTACCACGAGCTTGACCTGGATTCGTCACACATGACTTTGGGCGACTGACCTGCTTCTTCTTCACTGTTCGGTCAAGCGGCTTTGAGTGTCGGTGGGACGCCAAGGCGTCAATAAGCTGCTGGTCCTGGATCAGCAATGATTGGCCTTGTGTTGCTGCGGTTGTGCTGCGTCCTCTCATGCAGGAGAGGTCTCTGCTATCGCACTCGTAAACGCAGTGAGGATGATGTGTAGGTGATAATAAGCTGTAGCTTCTGTAGCCAAATAAGACAGCTGGAACTTCCAGTTTGCTTGTTTCCATGAACAGCAAAGTTCAAGTATAAATGCCACAACAACAGCTTCTCCAGTGTGAGGATGTACTGCTGTTCTTTGTCTTATGTGCAAGTCCATTTAATTTCTTTGGGTTTTAGATTGTTGGTCTGACAAAAGAATCATCACTTTGGGCATCAGGAAATTATTATGGATATTTCATTGGTTAAACAATTAATTCATTCATTTTGAAAATAATGGCTAGTTGCAGCCCTAGCCCCTCCCCCGCTCCCTGGGAACTTTTTGATGTCGATACGCGAATGACTCGTGTGATGGCATGTGTCTGTGCTGGACATCCATGTGAACGTACCACCTACGGGAAACGTTGTTGCATCCCAGCGGCTGCTCCCTGCATCTCTTTGTAGAACCGGATAATGTTTTTTTTGATACATGAATACGTGAGATTTTTTTCTACGTTGTTCTTAATGTCGCACCGTGACAACGTGTTGCACTTTTCCTGACGTTTGCCCACCTCCCACCAAACGAATCCCACGGCCAAATCCCAAGTCCCTCACCTGTGGGACAATCTCGGCCTGAGTTGCATCGCTATCATCACTGAGGGTTTCGGTGATAAGTGTATGTAATTTGTTCCTTGAGGGGTATTAATGAGCAGATGTTGTGGATTTAGACGCAGGAAAATGTGAGTGTTTCGTGGAGCTGCACGGCCCACGGCTCAGCTGTACGCTCCCCGAGGTGCCAGCTTGTTGTCGGAGCCAGACTGTGTAGGAGTTCCTATTTCTGTCCTTTCTCCTATAGGAACTCTCTCTCTCTCTCTCTCTCTCTCTCTCTCTCTCTCTCTCTCTCTCTCTCTGAGCTCTTCTGTGTGTCTGTCATCGTGATCCCTCCTCTACAGCTTAGACTGCAGACGTGAGAGTGCTTGGAGAAGTCCAGCTAAGAGGAATAGCCGTCGATTGACTCGTCTTCATCTGTGAAGAGCAATCAAAGCCTCTGTGCGCTGTTACCCGAGTCATCGTTAAGTCCACGTTAATTGATCGGTTTGAGTCGTTTTTGAGCAACAATGCCAAACGTTCTCTTGATTCCTGCTTCTCAGATGTGTTTCTTTGTCTTGTATGATAGTTAACAGAATATATTTGAGTTTTAGACAAAATAAGCTATTCGATTATGTCGCCTTTAGCTCTAGGAAACTATGGTTTGTCACTAGGGCTTTAATTAATGAGTCGGTTATTTTTATTATTAATTGATTACTTCGTTAATTATCCAAGGTGCAAGGTGGCATCATCTGACAATAACACTGTTGTTTGTTTGTGTTAATGATTCAACAAAGCACTTAAAATATTAAGCATTATGTAAAAGTGCTACAACCATGTGCACGGGATTTATTGGCCCTTAAAACACAACACACACTCTGGAATATATTCTTGCCAGTACCCACACAAAACAAAAACTGACAGGACGACAACACACAGCACAAGTAAACAAACGGAGCATTGAGACGCAGCAGGACGCTCCGTGTTGTTCTGTCACCACTGCATGATGTCAGTAGCTTCCTGTGTACTCCGCCAAGATAAGGACGGAGCCCAGAGTTGTGTAAGAAGCAGCGGGGGCCTGCATGCTGTCTGCACTGACCTTAGACAACATGTATTCATTCCCTGCGTGTCTTCTTAAAGGCGTCCTATTGTCCGTGTGTGTTCGGGGGCCAGGAAGGTCTGGCTGCCCTGAAACCATGTGAGTCACTCACAAACAATGCAATTCTCTGTTCCCCCCCACCCCCCCACCCTGCTCGCTGCTCCTCAGAAACTAGGCCGGAATCAATAAGGCATTTACAGCCAGTGACCCGCATCTGCTGCTCTCACATGACGATGGGCTCGTCATCGTGTTGGAAGGTGGTTTAAAGGAATTCCGTCAGTCCTCACCGCAAAGCGTTGACGTCCCCGCCGCCTGCGTTTCAGGGCGGATTTTGTTGCCTGACCCTTATTTTAAGACCGTGTGCTTTGTGTCGTAGACGTGATGGACCAGCAGAGGGCGCTACACTCGGGTTGCCTGGTCTCGGGGGTCCGAACGCCTCCCGTCCGCCGCAACAGCAAGCTGGCCAGCCTGGGACGCATCTTCAAGCCCTGGAAATGGAGGAAAAAGAAAAACGAGAAGCTGAAGCCCCCTGCCGGTGAGTGAGACGTACCGTGATGCTCCTTCTCGTGTCACATGTGTGTTTCGTTTTTTTTTTCCTGATGTCCGTGCAATCGGTGCATCAGTCCCATTAAATGTTTGCTTTATTTAGCCGTGGAGAAGAAGGCAGCTGCACGACAGAAGAGAGATGACCTCGTCAGGAGGAACCCCGGGGAGACGGAGACAGGTGCAGAATGAGACACACACACACACACGCATGTGACTCCGGGCTGATCACAGTTCATTTGTTCGGCCACCTGATGCCCAACTGTGCGGACTCATTCCTGTCCTCTTCCGCTGTGCACTGAACGCAGAGTCGGATCTGGCTTGCGGGGGCAACGGTGAGGATCCGGAGACCCCGACTCAGTCTGACGCCGAGGACAGAGACGAGGAGCCCGTGGCGCCTCTGGCCAGCACCAGCGAAGACCTGGGCAGCGATTTAGAGGCCTCGACAGGTAGAGTACAGTGCGGCGGTGCGAGAGGACGCGTTCAGGAAGATGTGCAAGTACACGACACACAGCACTCCTTCATGTTTTTTATGTTAAGGCGCTTTTTTATTCTTTCTTTCATGCAACCAATTTAATTTATAGTACTTTTTCACAGAACGCAAATATTACGTGACAAAAGTGACTTTTTCCGAAACGAGGTTAATTTTCTGCGAGTAAAGGAATCAACCAATCACGTTAAGTGGAACGAGTTGTTACCTTCATAATATTAAAAAAGCAACACATAGGTTCCATATTCCAAAACCAGTACTGGAAACTTTATTACTCCTTTCAACTTTGACAAAGGCAATCCAGACCAGAAACACTCTTTCCGTTCTTACCTTTCACAATAAAAGCCCTAGACATAAAATCCTCATTAGACTATTTTGAATGTTCTTGTCATTTATTTATCACACCCCCGGTGATTAAAGGCCTTAAAGGTTAAAGCTGCATTGGGGGATTACACATCCCTGCAGTACAAAGAAGCAGAAGAAGAGAACTGTTGAACTTAAAGCTAATCGATATGTATCTACACTATAACAACGGATAAGTGTCTCTGTAATAAGAAAGGTTGAATCTCAACAGACTTGTCACGTGACTCTGCCGTTCCCCTCGGCCCTTTGCCATCTTTAAGCTCATTGTTTTGTTTTTTTACTGTGCACAGCGTTATTGTTTTGTTTTATTCTCACAGCTCACACATCTCATCAACCCTGTTCCCAGGTCAGTTTCTAATGAAACACACTGTACACTAACTGCCCAGCACCGTGAAATGACCTGTTCAGTTTGTATCCTCGTCACAATTTGAAATTACAAGAAATCTAAGGTATCCATAACAAGATTTGTTTGTTTATGTTATGTGCTTGTGTAAAAATATTTGAACTACGGTATAGTGTAGTGTACCACCGAAGCTCAATGAGGGGGAAAAAAGGTCAATTTATACAAAGTCCTTTATCTTTTTGTTTCCATTTTCCTCTCAGGGATCACATCTAGTTTTGTAATTTGTACAACTTTATTCATTACATTTTTTGTGTGTATATTATCGATTGTATGTACCCACAGAAACACAATCAATGGAACTGTTTTAAAAACAACAAAAAGGAAAATTAATAAATAAGTAAAATTGAATCTCAAGTAAAGCAACTAAATTGGTTGATACAAAAAAAGACAGATATTGGTGGTGCACAGCATCACACATTACAAGTTCTGACTGTTGTAAATTAAGAGAGGATACTCTTCTACATGTTGGCTCCTGCTAGTGATTTAAGCTGATAAAAATTATTTATTGGATCAAAAGGATGAAACCTAAACTGGTGCAGCCATGTTGGTTGCAGCTTCAGTCTGAAACACTGTGTGTCCTGTCCACTGTCCACTAGGTGGAGACAGAGACCTCCTGAACAAGCCAAACCTTTGCATCACACCATTGCTGATGTCTCGTTTCAGTGCAAGATGTGACCGAGGATTCAAAGACGGCGGGAGATCCCAGCCAGAGTGAAGACGGGGAAGACGAGAGCACCTCGCTGAGCGACCGCAGCGACGAGCGCCCGGCGGGGAAGGCGGAGGCTGTTGAAGGGAAGCGGGAGGCAACGGCGGCCCCGCCCGGACGAGCCGCCACCTCTCCTCCACCCAAAGCGCCGGTCAAACTGCTCACCAGACTGGGCAGCCTAGACTGTGAGTGAACCACGAGGACCCCCGATGCAAAAGGGCCGCTGGTTTTGCATCAGCATTCTCACGTTGATGCACGTTTCCTTCCCAGGTGCTCCTTCAGTTCCAGTAAAGAAGTCCCCAGCCACCTTACCCAGGAACTTCACTCTTCCCAAAGACTCTCACGGCTCCCTGTTGAGAGGCAGGTTCCTCACGCCCACCGGGTCCCCCCACCTCGGGGCGCTGCACTCCCAGCTGCCCCCTAGCTGCATCATCGAGGAACTGCACCGCGCCCTGGCCACCAAACACAGACAGGACAGGTCAGACTTCCTCACACGTGAACTTGAAATATGAAGTTAAATTTGTTCGTATAGTTTCTATTCCTGTAGGTGTTGAAAAACAAATCATTAATAAATGATATGGTATAATCCCTGTGAGAATATTCAAAGGCCCTGTTTGCAGAAAACAATAATCCGTAGTGCAGTGACAGTAGTGCAAGTGTCAAATACACGCAAGTCCTCCTCCTGGGGACTGAGGTAACATTTTACTCACTGTATAACGTTATGAAAATAAGGAACTTTTCAAACACGGCACCTTCTAGCCAATCACAACTGAGAATTCTCATGTTAAAGTTGTAATTGACGGGCTTGTCTTGTGATGTGTGAGCTCAGTTTCCAGACGAAGGAGGCGCGCTCCTCTCTGAAACGCCGGCTGGACGGTCGGCTGTCCCGCACGTCCAGCACGGAGAGGGAGCCCGCCGGGGAGTCTGAGAGCAGGAAGGAGTCGGACGAGAACAAAGAGAACTGGCGTCTGGACGAATACTTGAACGACCAGGACAGCTGGAACGACTCCGTCATCTCCGGTGGGTCTGCTGACAGGTCATTTGCCATCAATCTGCCGCTTTCAATGCACCAAAGCCAACAAAAATCTGGGCGAACTTGTCGTCGGATAATGAGGCGGCATAACCTCCGCCGATGTTTGTTTACAGTGAGGGCGTGACAGGGAGATTTAACGGCGATGACGATGACGGGCTTACCGGTGTTAGGTTTCGGGCGGGGCCGTCAACATCTGCTTCGGTGGCCTAATTCTCTGCCATTCATCCAGGGTCGGTGGTGCACAGCCGCCTGCGGTTTAACAAGGCTGTGACCCTGGAGGGAAAAGAAAATATGTGACAGACGAGGCACGCCACCAGCATGAGCGTGACGCGATGCAAATGTGTGGTGGAGGAGATGGCAGCAGGAAAATATACATCACCAAATGAATAAACGGCTTTTGAATTGACAGGATTTAAGCTCAGATAAAGAATGTATACTCTGTGTTTATCAGTTATGGTACAAGGCTACCATGATCGTAGTTGTACAAAAACAGGAAAATATCCAAGGGGGTGAACATTTGTCTGGTACGTATATAACATTGAAGGCATTATATAAGTACGTGTCCTACCCTTCTTGAAACAAGTATGCATCCAGGTATTTCATTAACAAGGTGTTAGGTCTTATGAGAATAAGCCCAAAATCCCACCGTGTGGCGATTGGCATCAGTTCAGCGGGGTTTAGCTGGAGAGCCACTGCGGCGCCACTGACCTTAATCTCGTGCTCCTCCCCCGCGACAGGGACCCTCCCGAGCAGGATGAAGAAGGAGCTGCTGGCCGTGAAGCTTCGGAACCGGCCCAGTAAGCAGGAGCTGGAGGACCGCAACATCTTCCCCGTGCGCAGCGACCAGGAGCGGCAGGAAATCCGGCAGCAGATAGAGACCAAGCTGGCCAAGTGAGTCGCTCTGTGCGGACCCCAGATCAGCCATCAGCCCCCCCCCAACACCCCCCCTCCTCCGCCACATGTATGTCCCTTTCATCACTCAACATCACTGTTGTCTACACTTTCACCATCCCCGAACAAACGCTCATTCCGTCCATATCACAAATGCTTTCACTGCAGAGCTGAAAGAAGTTTTGGAATATTAACTTGAAATATGTTTTTAATGTGCAGAAATGCTGTGGAGGGACCTGAACTAAGTTTACTGACCATTTTAAAGACTGATATGAGGTTTAACTATCTTTCTTTTTGACAGCCGAGTACTTTTGTGTGGAGTTTGTGGTTAAAGCACAGGTTTCTAGAGCACTATTTTGGGTTTTGGTCTCTATACACGGCACACAATGGTCCCAAAAAAATGTCTCACTCTCTGGGATGAATTTGGTTGGTCCTTACCTAGTCTCATAGAGAAAGGTCGGGCTCCACACATTATCATTCTGGTGTCGGGGAGAAAGAAATAAAAGCTCTGGCTTATTTGTATTTCTTTAAACCAATCACAACCACCTTGGAAAGCTGTAAGTACAGGAATAAAGTCCAGCTAAAAGCGGCTCGCTGCTCAGCGCTGCGTTGCTCGCGGTCCGATAGCAGTTCGAACCGATGTGTTTTTATACGACAAATACTGGACCGTTGTTTTTGGCCAGTTTTGACAGCCGCGGGGACCTTGCAGAATTGTTAGCGGAAGTGGAATAGAATTCTGGGTCTTGGTCATAGACTTTAAATAGTCCCCCTGACGTCACCCATTGGCTTGTGGACTGCTGTTTTGATGCCTCTGCATTTAGTTCTTTGGCTGTCGCCATCTTGGTTTTCATATACCAGAGGTGACATGGGAGGGTGGGCCTAAGTACAACAAAATGTTACAATTCCCTTTCATGAACTGAAAACATACTGTGAAAGGGTTAACGTTCTCAGACGAAAACACAGACTGCTCCAAGAGAATAAAGCAAAGCATCCCCTGCTTTATGGTCTGTTTGACTCTAAATGGACCATAATATACAAAATGAACATCATGCTGTGTTGAAGAAGACTTGGAACTAGAGATTGAGACCATAAACTCATGTTGACAACGTTTACTGAGGTAATAAATCAAGAGAGAAGTAGTCATTTTCTCATAGACTTCTATACAATCTGACTTATTTTTGCAAACTAAAGAGTCGCCCCCTGATGGCCATTGGAGAGAATGCAGGTTTAAGGCACTTAAGCATTGGCTTCACTTTCCAGACCCTCCTGGTCATAGTTCAGTAATAAAAATCTAGGAAGCCGTCTGCACACAATTAACAGTCAAAACAGGTTTGTTTTTAGGGAATAATACAGTAGCAGGGTGTGCTGGCGGGCTAATGCAATGCTTCACTCACTTTTGGTACCAGTACTTTTTTCTATTTTATTTTCCACTGCGGAACCTCAACCAAAGTGGTATTAAAGAAAGCACCAGGTAGCAGATACTATTCTCCATATAACTCTTTTCGATCAATCAATCAATCAAACTTGATTTATTCATGCAGGTTAATGCAGTTCAAAGGGCTTCACAGGTGACTGACAAGCCCAAAAAATAAAACGGTATAAGTGTGGGCCATGAAAACAACAGAAAAGACAAAGCAGAGGAGACAATAACAATGTAACGGAATAGAGATAATAGCTCTAATAACAGTAATTGTAGTAAAAGAGCATTAAATAAAAACTAGATTAATACAATGTAATTAAATTATACAACTTAAATAGAACAAAATGACGGAGAAATAAAATTAAAATAAAATCGAACAAACATGTTCAACTTAAATCTAATAAAATAAGTGAATAAAATAATTTAAAAAAATTATAAGATGTCAATAATGTCAAAAAAATGGTCTACAAACCATTCTTAAAGAGGCATGTTTTTACGTTAACGTTCAAAGACTTCAACACTTCCAGCAGCTCTGCTATCCGTAGGCAGATTGTTCCAGCTGCTCGGATCATCGTAGCTAAGAGCTGATTCCCCAGATGCTTTAGTCCATTTAACAGACTCGAGCCAGAGGGCCGGAGGGGCCGCACCGTTTCATACACTTTACCCATGTGAGACCATGAAGTGCCTTAAGAACAAGTAAAATAATTGTAAAATCCATACGGAAGCTGACATCTTGTCAGTGAATTGACTGTTTCGACTTGGGGAGTGTGCTTTTGTAGCTGTCTGCACTCTCTCCTCTGTAGACGATAAACACATTTTGTGGTTTGTCATAGCTTTGTTAAAAACGGGCAGCTGTGATAGTAGCCTGCTAGTGAAACGTCAACACTTCACTGTGTGCCGAATGCCGCCGAGGGCTTTAATCTGAGGTTGACTCTCATCTCAAAAATAGGCTGATAGAACGTTATAAACACATTATAACTGCATCACAAATCCAGAATAATGAGCCCATTATGATATATATAGTTGTGTATTTGTGATAATGACTTAGCAGTGAAGCATATGCATTCATATATTCTAATTAGACTGTTGAAATAAGATGTTGGTGGAGCTGATTTCATTTCTGAGATTAACACGTTATGTCAAATTCACGATGCATTACAGCATGTTTTGACGTTTCTTGGTATGTATGTCCTGCTTTTTGTATGTTGTACATGTCATGGCTACTATTTCACTCCAACAGTTGACACAATAGTTCGTAGATGTCGCAAACTCCACATTGACAGCCACTTACTTTGTTGTGGGATGTTCTGTCGTTATGCTTGTTGCTGGACACTATTTGGTACAATTCAATGCTATCACCACTTCTTATCGCAGCGATTGAAGTATTTCAATTGTTGATGCAGGTGGTATTTCTTTAAAGCTTCTCTGGTTATTTATCAACTCACTGTGTGCGATGTGAAAAGTGGTGTCAAAGTGATGAAGACACGGAAAATGATCGCAACTCGTGTGCAGCATTTTGCTGGATTTTGGTGGACCAAAACAGAGCGATAAGGAGAAGAAATATTGGACTTACATTTTTTTCAGCACGAGTGTTTTTATTGACTGTTCATTTACAGCTTGACAGGTTGTATACAGGTTAGTATAGAAATGCTCGCCACGTGTTTTATACTCTTAATAATACACAGGTGAAGAATCATATTTAAAAAAATGTGCAGTGCATCTTGTGAAAACAAAACGTCACACTTATTTACACATTCCTGAAAATATTGACATGTCCACTTTGTAAATCACTTGATGTTCACTTTCTCGTGGGTCCACGTTTTCATCCATTTGAACTGATCCCAGGTCTGTTTTCTATGCTCAGGACCCGACCGGGCTCACTACTGTACGAATGTCATCACTCCGGGGCATAAAGGAACTATTTATGCTGCTGTTTACAATAGAGAAAAGAGACTTTGTAGTGGATACCACAGAGTGTCAGAGTGGTCACTGAGAAATCAAAGTCATCTCATTATGAATCAAGCTATCGTCAGTTTGTCTTTCATCAGCCATGGAGCAGCTCCAGAACGTGACATGACATCACAGATGGTTTCACTGGCTCGTTCATGCTCACACGTATTTATTTTACTCTCAGGCTGAGTTCAGATTGTCTGTAGAGCTGTTTGAGTAAAAGGTAGAGTACGTACCTCTGGAATGTAATGGAGTGGGAATATAAAGTATGACCTAGCCGAAAATGGAAATATTCATGTGAAGTACAAGTAACTCAAAACTGTACTTTTAAGCACAGTACTGTAGTACAGTTAAAGTAGTATCTTCAAGATATGAGGCTCTAAAGTTGTAAAGATTTGATTTATAAATTGTTTAATGATTCCTCAGTTATGCCATAAAAGAAGTTGCTTCAATATAAAGTCATCATTTAATGACAAAATATGGAAATTAAAAATTGGCAAATGTACAATGAATTGTAGTGCGTCATTGAAATGCAAATGTCATTTATCTATTTATTCATTTATTATACTTAAACACTATAAAACGGAATATTCTAGTGCTGTGTATTCGATATATTGTGATATTTTGCGATACTGTTAAGAAGGCGATATATATCGTGATTACAAACAATCCAATTTAAGTAAAACTGTCATAGATGTATGTAACAACATGTATATAATCGTAGTTAAGCAAACGTATAACATCTTCATTCATCTCTACAGTCGTATTTGTTGCCTTTTCCTTCTGTAGAATGGTTCAGAAGTAGAGGATGAGAATCTGAATTATGACATAATCTGTGCAGTATGAAGGTCAATGAACTCAGGGAGGTCGGTACCCCCGTGTGTCCGGGGTGTGGCTTCGTTACATACCCAGTGCCATCATGGGTCACAGCGGCTAATTAGAGGGATGAACACTTTGAACTGAGAGGGAAAGAGAGCTGGTTTCCCATTGCTGTCCGACCACACAGAGAGCGGGAAGCGAGTGTTTGATGCGGGGCCTAATTTATTTCCAGCTAAGCCGCTCGCTCCCCACTTTGCAACGACACCGTGCGAGATGAGTAAGGCTGGGTGACATTCACTGGGCTAAATAAACCTCCCTGTGAGCGTTATTTTTCGGGCCTGGCATCGCGCTTCTCCATGTGTGCCGTTTCCCTATACGCCCTCACCCGAGGCCTTTCACAGCTGCTTGTCAATCTGGATAGTCGTTGTGCAGCATGGAGTTCATTACCGAGCGTCTGTACATACAGAGGGGGTGCTGGAGGCGCCGTAGTCTGCAGGGGGGCCAGAGCTACATCCCAAACACTACATACTGCTTATGTAAACTGATTACCCTTATATAATGAAAACGGGGAGTGATCAATGATGCGTCCTATGGGGTGGGGGAGTGTGGCAGTGGAACGCAGGGTCCGGGCCCGTGTGCACAGGACAGAGGTCAGAGCAGAGCGCCTGTTGCTCTGAGCCAAGCTCCCTGCTGCTCGTACAGTTGGCTCGATGTGTCACATGACTGCAGTGATCACTCCTCTGACCGGAGCGCTTCAGTAAAGAGACGCCAATTAGAAATGTATTATTGAGATAGACGCACAATGCATATTCATATAATCCCATGAAAAGAGATTTGTTGAGAAAAGGGGGCCTGGGATCAGTTCAAGTCTCATGAAAAGACAGAAGCCAACCCTCGATGTGTGCCACTGACGGGCGATGCCTGATACATCTCATTCTTTAAAACACGTCAATGAGCCACACTGTTCCACTGGGCGACCTCACAATTACCACGAACACACACACACACTGTAGTTCTTTTTTCATTTAATCACACACCTGCTGCCTTTAATATCTCCTACTGCACAACATGGGTATTAATCCGCTGCGGAAAATAGTCCCAAACAACGATGCTAATAACTACAGTGCCCATCTTTTTAGGGAAGTTACTGAGCCAGTTGTTTAAAAAAATAAAGAAACATTGAAAAGTGCTGATTGACGGACTAAAATGTTGTTTTTAAAATATATTTTTGTTTTTTTGTTGTAGCAGGGTCAATGCACAACACACATGTTGTACCCGATTGAGGTAAAAGCTAATTATCTGGTGCTGCGCACGTTACAGAGATGAAAGATCAGTTGCATCAAAACCTTACACATACTAAAGAAACAGACACAATACAACACCAATCACAAACTAAGGAACAAAACTGAACAACTTTTCATGAGAATCGTTCATAATAATAAAAAAGAATAGAATATCAGTAGCCTTGGAATCTCTTCCTCTCATCTTCTTCGTCCTTTTTTAACAGCAGTTGTTTTGAGTTGTCACAGTAACAGCACAGGTGTTGCCAATAATATGGATGTGTCCCGGTCGGCCCTTGTTTCACATTGTGACAGGTCATAGCAGCGATAACACAGGTGTGATTAATACAATGCATTATGGGCCCATTCTATTCAGTTGGTCAAAGTCAATCCAGTGAGCCAGCAGTGGGCCACAATACCAGGGCCCTGGCCCACCTGAATGAACCAGGGCCGTGATTAATGTTAATTAATTAATGTTAATTACACCTGTGTTGACAAATGTCAAAAAGGGCCTAAAAAGCCGTGATAGTGAGCCAGCACCCATTTAATTCAGCCGTCATTGATTCTGTGTCTTTAGTACTGTGACATGTGAAAATGTTTTACTGGCCTTACTTTCTTTCGCTTCATCGAATGCCATCACAACAGTAACTACACATAATTCTGTGCTACCTTCAAGGGTCTAGAAAGGGCTACCGGAGGTTTTAATACTGCGTAAACCAACCAGTAACCCAATCATTTCGTTTCAGGCGTCTGGTTGCTTCTTCATCCGGAAGCAATCCATGACACACAGAAAGTGTGTTTTATAATAGCAAAGCAGGAAGAATTGGATCGTCAGTGTTAGCAGTGATCGCCAACATGGGTGAACCGGAAAGCGAGCCTCCCACAGATACTTCACGGGGGGGGTCTCTCTCCGGGGGTCTCTGTAAAATACACAGCAGCAACTATCACCCAAGATGGAGCCAACAAAACACTAACTTAAAGCTGCAGTGAAACGGCTGAATCAGTGACGGAAAGGCACAGACACGGCAGATTGTTGTTATTTACAACAACAGAAAGGGTTTTCTAGGTTGTGCTTGTTTTCTTGTGGGTGGCAAAGAAAGGAGTGTTTTCAGATAGTCGAATAAGTGCATGATTCTGTGCCACAAGTGTCCCATGCCGCACGGGAAAAAGGCAGAGTTTTGGGGGGGGGCAGGTTCTGTGCCAGACACTACCGTTTGCAGCCCGGCTCCTGGCTCGGTCCGTGACTGACGGCAGCAGCGACAAGAGTCGCCGAGGTGAACTGACTCAGAGCTGTGGACGGCTGAGGCATGCCATTGTTTTTGGGGTGACGGCACCGCATGCTCGTCTGCCGGCCGCCTCCTGTCCCGCCAGAGGACATGACGAGCCCCCCCCCGTGCAGCCACGAGACAAAGCTGAGGGGACACTCTCTCCCTCCCTTGCCTGCTCTCTAAACATCCATCCAGCACCAGCGACTGTTTGCACGCCGAATGAATCGTACCGAATGTTTTGCGTTGAGTGAGTTGTGCTGAATGGAACAGAGCGGCGTCTGTGGAGGTGGCTGGCACGCTGTGTCCTCTTCCGAAGCAGTGTTTGAGTGCTGCGAGGGGCCTTGGGCAAGCGCAGCCGTCTGTACAACATCAGGAACAGAACGAGCTCCATCACGGACAGAGAACAATCTGTCACTCTCACCTTGACTCCTGTGCTGGGCCGCAGCAATCGTATCAGGCGGCATGACGCCTACGCATTTATGTTAGTTGGCTGTTGCAGCTGACAACGGCACAGAACAGAAAAGAGGTGTAGCCGTCGATTAAAACTGGTCTGCATTGCTTGAGAAAAAGATTTTGTATATTACAACCGTTGCCTTTGTTTTTAGTGTATTGTTTTTATATATGATGATTTTAATGTAAAGTGTCTTTGAGTGTCATGAAAAGCGCTATATAAATAAAATGTATTATTATTATTATCTCTTCCAGACGTGAGCCTGTCGGGAGATCATGCTTTCGGTTGTGTGTGTGTGTGTGTGTGTGTGTGTGTGTGTGTGTGTGTGTGTGTGTGTGTGTGTGTGTGTGTGTGTGTGTGTGTGTGTGTGTGTGTGTCTGTCTGTCTGTCCGCTTCAGTAGCAGAAGGTATTTTGGGTAATCGGCAAGGCTGACAACGAGCCTTAACCCAGTCTGTTGCAGGCCGGATTTTTGCCTTTTTTTCGTGGCTCAAAATCTGACATCCAAAGAAAAGTTTGGTCTCAACTTGAACCGCAGCATCTGTAGAGTTATTCCATACCTTTCATCCTTTTTTTTTTTAAAGACAGAAAAAAACAGACATGACGATGTAATATTTGGTACACATACAGACCTTTCATGAACCTCAGTGCTCACCTTTGTCTTGGAATCTTAGGTTTGCGTTGCTATTGAAGTACAATTGTCATGATTTGCAGAAGCTCTTCTAACAGAGCCTCACTTAGTGTACGTGTCCGCACTGCTGCACTGCAGTGACGTTCTCTGGATGATCTGGAATACACACACTGTCTTCCTAAAGTACATTCGACACAACGGTACAAAAAGAGACCTTGTGAAACAATCATTTTAATCATCACAGCCAAGTTATACATTTAGAAAACTCTATTTTCAGTTTTTCTTCCATGTACTTCAATACACTCGAATGTTACAAAATTGTGCATCAAAAGACTTTTGTTGTTTGTTTGTTTTTACAGTCAGTACATGTGACCATCTCTGTTTGTTTGTGCTGTGATGCAACACGTCCACAGATCACGGATGTACAGGCCATGTTGCATTGATTTGCATTACTTTAGCTCTACTTTCACTCTGCAGCAGCAGAATGCAGAGAGCAGCGGGCAGCCGGCCCCGGGATGGCAGGAGGGAACCCTCCGTTTCTAAATATAGCTTGCATTGGCCAAATGCTGCAGCAGCAGCCATAATCAATGGGCTATGTACGTCACAGCCCAGATTGCCTTCCCTGTGCCCCGGCCCCCGCCGATGGAGAGATTACATTTTCTCTCCCTCAGCTCCCCTCTGATTGGACCCTCCCCTCTCCCCTGCGGCGCTCTTGTGGAGAGCCGGACACTGCAATGATCTACATCTCCATCGCTGTTGCATGCTTTTATGCAGGCACCTTCAGCTCGTACCCCTCAGCTGAGGACGTTGTTAATAACAATGACAATGTGAGGACCTTCCTTTATAACACTGCTGAGATTTTACTGCAGACCGCCAGTTCCTCTGGGGAGTTGTGAGAGGGTAGTGATCATGCTTCTGATGACTTCGTCGAAATCCCTGAAGCATCAATGCCCTCAACGTGTGGCTGCTATTTTTAGACGGGCATTTTTTATTCCTTTTTATCTATCATGTGATGGCCATTAAATAAAAGGAGGATACGCAGATATTTTTGATGTATTCTTTAAAGCTTGGGTCGGTAACATTGGAGAAACCAGCAAGAGTACGCTAGGTAAAAAAATAAGATTAAAGATCCAACCAAGAAACCCCGCCCAGTGTTGCCAACTCTTTTCCAAAGAATGTAGCTAGTAGCGCTAGCTCCAAAAGACGCGCAATGAGTCGGCGCATTTGAGTTATTGACGTCTTTTGGGAGGTAAAGAGAATTTCAACAAATCTAACAAAAATGTTTTCTTAAATCAACTACCCACCCTAACTTTAATAGCCTGGCTGGGCAGATTGTTCTCATGACAGATTAGTCAATAAACACTTTTTACAACCACGCTAATAATAATGAGACGAGCATTCTTATAAAGACTCATGGAGACAGAGCAGTTACATCCCACCTACACAGCAGGGGGGAAACAATTCATCGCTCTCCATTGACTTTGTATAGCGTGAATGTGCCTCCTTGTCACTATCGTCAGCTAGCAAACAACAGTGTGGGATCTGTTCGTGTACAGCAAGTGTTTAGTCTTTCTCTCTATTTTCTCCTTACTGTTCTGTTTACTCGTTTGTCAGTTTAAATGCTGTTGTGACCAGGCCTGAAGGCAGCACAATGGGCATATCTAATGTATAATTAAATTGGTGAAGAGCAAAGTAGGTAAAGCCATCCCTGATGCAGCCTGTGAACGAACACTTACTGCCTTCTTCTCTCTGCTTACTGCTACCTTTCACACACCAGGCGCCAAATGTTGTGCAACTGTTGTGGTTTCCGTAAATTATCTGTCATGTCGGATAATTGCCGTTACCGACCTCTATGTCTGAATTGCAAAAAAATCCATCACTGTAAAAGAATACTCCACCGTTTCACAATGAACTATATTATATGTGTTATACTCATGATGGGCAGATTTTTTGGTTTTAAATGGCAATTTCTCAAAGTTCAGTCCGGAAGCTATCAACGTAAGCTATTTAAAGTAGCTGACTGATAAAACAAGATCGTGTTCATCAGTTAGACTCACACCATTGATACGATTATGTTTTGCCTTATTTTCTACTGCAGCTCTTTGCAAAATAAAAATGCTGTTGGCTAAGTGAAACCTCTTCGCTCATTAAGGTGTAACTCTGTACAACTAAACCTCCAGTCAGCAGATAGTGACAGGAGCATTGGTCAAGGAGGTGAAGCGATGGTGGGGTGATGTCAGGAAAATACTCGGTGTTTGCCCCAGTCCTATGAGCCACGGATAATAATTGGATATTTTTGGCACATGGACCAATTTGAGCTGACAGCACAACTCGGTGTGTGAAGCGGGACAGAGCGACGAACCACAGCTGCCGTCCAGGGCCGCTATAAATACCTCAAGCACACAGCAGCTGACTGCAAGAAAGCAACATTAGCTTCTAGAGCTGAATTCGAAACCGCATGCTATGCTAGCAGTACGTACAGATTTGGCCAAAATGTAGTAAGTAGTATGCAAACAAAAGCAAAAATATACAGTGTGCCAAAAACACCCGGATGTCACGCTGATGTGCAAAGTATGCATCGGACCAGTCTACCTCGCCTACCGTATCCCACAATGCAAAGCGCTGCAGCGGCACAGTCTACAGTCACGAAAAACAGTGATCAAAAAGGACAAGTTTTATACAATTTCCATAATGCTGTTTCATCACTAAATGCATTCCTGAGAATTCTTGAAGCGAAAAAATCTATTTTGTAGATTTCAATAATTGGCAGTTTTTATAAAAATTGATGGCCGAATTCAAGATTTGAGTTGAAAAGCTCCACAGACCTGCCTGTCACGCTAGCAGACCCGCTGTGAGCTGGAGTTCCCTCAAGAGACCGGTCTGGTAGACGAGAGGCTTTTATTGCCCTGCTGAGGAGTTTTTAAATATCATAACACAAACGGTATCTGCCTTTTTGGAGTTGAAAAGCTCCACAAGCGCCCGCTGGCGTAGCAGGAGGGGTACTTGTTGAGACGACGTGACCCTTTTCAATATGAGTTTTCAACATACTAAGACTAACTCTCGAATATTTGTGGGAATGGCATCCCACTGTTGTGTTGCTGTACATGAAACAGCAGTTTCAGCACATCTATATTGACAGTGTCCCCTCATTGATTTCCCCCTGACCTGTTACAATGAATTGTTTGAGGGCTTGGGGACTTTAACCATGCAGTATCTGATTAAGTAACCAAACAAAAGAAAATGTCAAAAGCTCAATAAGTTGTATGTTTTTGATAATATTGCAATAGTGGTAAAGTCATCTGCTGCATACTACTGATGAACGCAGTATGTAGTATGTACTGTATACTGCCTTCCTAGTATGTAGTAGGTTGTTTCCAATAGTCTGGCTTATTGGAGTCACTCTTAACTCTGAATAATCAGATGCTTTGGGAAATTATATTTTTGACATGTTTTCGGCCAATTGGTGCCCCACAAAGGCCAGAAAGAAACATAAGTGTCAAAGCCCCGGGAGCCGTATCGATCATGTCATGAAGGACTCGTCTCCCTACGTGTCGTTGTTCTTTAATCCCTTCTGAAATCACTTTCCTTTAGAATGATGTTTCTATGAGTGGGACTCGACACAGTGGTCGTTTCCAGGCAACCAAGGCTGTCAGATGGCGGCCGGCTGCTGTTCGGTGTTGAACTGCAGAGAATATTTTCTGTTTCATAATCCCTTTCACCTGCGATGAAATATGAATGCATGCTCTGCGTGTGTTTTCCTCCACTTTTCCGCCAGGTCAATGATCGCTTTGATAACATCCAGAAATGTCTGGAGCTCAGCTTTTGCGGCGGTGAAGAGCAGTCATGTCTGACACAACAAAGACTCGGCCTGCTTAGACCATAACATTGAAGAAATGAAAGCGTAAATTAGAAACAACCAATTAAAGCGCAATTTCAGAAAATCAGTCCAAACTGTGCCACCGATGGGCAAGAAAAGTAACTTCTAAAGGAAATCTATAGCTGCTGCCATTTTAGATAATGCTTTATATAATACGTGTGTGTGTGTGTGTGTGTGTGTGTGTGTGTGTGTGTGTGTGTGTGTGTGTGTGTGTGTGTGTGTGTGTGTGTGTGTGTGTGTGTGTGTGTGTGTGTGTGACCAGCAACAGGTAAGGGTGTCCTCAGCATGGTTTCTCTTGAAGAGTGCAGAGTCATCGAGTGTCCTCTGCCCCACGGTTACTTGGAGAAAGACGGAAGCTTTTAGATTACGGAAGCAAACTGCTGCCTTCTTTTATCATTCATTGTTAAAACAAGAAGATGTTCCTTTTATAACAAGTCATTTTTTCAGTTTACAGTTGTTTTTTTACTTATGTACAAAATGATTCTGTTTTGTGTCACAACAACAAATTACTTTATCTTGTCTAATCACAACACTTTATCTTTATTACATGAAATCAAAGCAGATTGTTAAAACAAGAAACTTTTCCCATTTAAGTTTTTAGTTGCTTTAGTTTATTTTATTTTGCAGTTTAAAAATACAGAAAACATAACTAATAAATAACATCACAGTGCAGGAAGAGGCAGAAAGGCCACTGGGCTTATTTGAAGCCTCCATCTATTTAATATAAAATCTCACATTATAGCGAACATAAAATGAATATGCATAAGATATGACTATAGTGTTATTGAGAAGATATTTTTACATGATATGATATTTAATAACAATATCGATATATTACGAACAACAAAAAAGAAATAATATTGAATTGTTTCGTCATTACACTTTCTAGTAAACACCATGTTTACGATTACAAAATAATACATTGTGCAGCCCTAATGAACATCTTATTATAACTAAATTAAATATAGTATATGTTTTAAGCTACTCGCTTAGTTAGCAAAGCCCTTTTGTTGCTTATCAATTGCAATTTAAATATGTCAAAGGAAAATATAAACAGATGTGTATATAATGATGACAGCGCCTGCTAGTCTAAACTGCTGCTGCTATTTCTTAGCTTTCTACGTGTACTGATATAGTCTGATATAGTAGTGATTGTGGTTGAGAGTTATGGAACAGGTCCAAACAGCTCCCAGTCTGTTTATGAGTGAGTCACAAGCTCTATATTTTAGCAGGTAGATGTTTTATCATTTGTGTGCCTGTGTTTGTGTGCAAAGAGTATTTTACACAGTGGTGTGCTTCTTTTTGTACTGTTTTTTTCTTTCTCCTTTTTGAAACAAAGACCAGTGTTCAATATCGCTGAATACTTGTTGCAAGCCCTGCGACTCCCCCGCTTCCACCCACTGGGTGTGACATCACGTCTGTAGTCAGCTGAGGGTTAAACCGGGGACGGTAGCGTGTCGCTTTTGTCTCTGTGGTTTCACATGAGGACCGTTTCTCCCAGGAAGTGTCTCTCCGGTTTTCTATCTGTGCCTTTTATAGCGAGCAGCATCACGGGCGGGCATCAATCCAATTACAGGACTGGAATTGGCAGATATTATAAAGCAGTTGGGGAGACGTAACCACCGGATGACACAGCCTGCACATACTGAGTATGGCAGTGAAGTGAAATCCTCAAATTACATGTTGTCACCGCTATAGACCATCCCTGTCCCACATGCAGTAATTAACGTTATACAATGTTTTTTTTTTCGAGGCATCTAGCTGCAAGAACCCTCTAATTGAAATGTCAAAAGTCTCAAAGCCTCAGCACCCACTCTATGAAAAGTGGTTGTTTTCACCCTCCTTTCTAACCCCACGAGTTAGGGTTCCATCGTCACTGCTCAGGAGACGTGACCCGTGTCATGTGTGGCTGGAATGGTTTGCTACGTTTCTCAGGCTTTAAATAAACGGATACAGTATGGTGTACATTTGTTCTCCCAGTCCAGCACTGATGCTGGCCTCCCAGCTGACTGAAAGAGGGTTTATTATGCAAACAGAATCAGTGATTGCTTTTCAAGTAGGTTACATCTGCCATGTTGGCTAATGGATTTCCATTGTTTAAGGAAATCAATGTTTGTTCAGTCGGTTCAGGACAGTTAGTGCACTTTGGACAGGGGGTGGCAGTGTTGGCCCGTTGGTCCGCCGAAGGAATTTGGCGCAGACATTCGTGGTCACTACAGAGCCATCATGACGTTCAAATTTTAGGGTTTTCTCTCTATGAACAGATTCTGCATTCATATGCATTGTATTGTAGTATTGACCAATCACGTTTGAGCAGTCTTTGGTTGAATGCAGGTAAACAGTTCGAGTAGGCAGCAAGAACGCCTTGGCCGAAATGCAATCTTGGAGCCCACTGACTATCGTCTGAGCATGATTTAGCTTATGAAGTGGGTGAAAACAACCACTTTTCATAGAATCTGAAATGAGCTGGCTACTTTTGAAACAACTTCAGTCTCAGATATCAAGTCGTGAATCGGACTGTAAACAATGAGCAGAGTACGGAGAAGGAAGTCTTGGTCCGCATATCTGCTGGCTTCTCAGGAACCCAAGAAATATCGATCTGACATTGACGTCAACTTGCGACTCGTGAGTGCAGGACGGGTCCTCAAACAATTGAAACCGTATATGTGACATATATTTAGGGACACATTTTTCATTTCACTGGGTCTTTAAAATCGGCACCTTAGCATCGTCATTGTGAAACAGGTTGCGATGCCGACGTTGGCACAAAAGCGTCTCGGTGCCTAAGTGCAGCCTCGCAGAGCTGCCGGCGCGGCTGTAGCCTCTTAGTCTTGTTTCACTATCGGCAGACTTCAATTCAAACCCCTGCGCGTCATGGCGCTTTAGCTTACGGAGCCACTTGAAGTTCCTTCGCAGTGAAAGTTCACGGCCTATGTGCAGCAACCTGCGTCCGGGTCATGCTATTTGAAGTTGCCTCCTCCACACTGTGCTCCCAGCGGGACGCTGAAGAGCCAGACACCATCGGCCGCTTGATCTGTGAAAACCTGCACTACGGGGCGACGCCTCGGAGACAAACGACCGGCTAGATGAAGAATTGATTCTTGGTTTCATGTCTGAGTCTTTGAATGTGTCCCCATTCATCTATCATCAATAGCACAGCCAGCCTTTGAACGGAGGAAGTTTTAAAGGGCAGTTGGAAGGCTCTCGAGTGGTTGGTTTACTGCTTTTTTATAACTTGAAATTTAGCAGCAAAAGCCGCAGTCTTTGATATTCATGTGACCCGGTAACAGTGGGAGACATCCAGGTCAAAGAACCGAGTCCTGAACCAAGTTACATAAACGTCGAGCTTCTGGTAGGCTGAGACTAAAGAGAGTTCCTTTAATTATTCCTGGCAACTACCCCCCCTCCCGACTCCACACCCGAGCACGGCTCTCCTGTCCTCGGGCTCTGTCACTGAGGGGAAAGAGGCGCGGGATTAGGCCACACCTCAGTGGGCAGCAGCCCGGCCCGTGGCGCCTGACTCATCCCATTCTCCTCCACTTTTCATGGGCTGACATTCCCATCAGCGCCTGCTCTTAGAGGCAGCTCATTGCTTTGACGTGCCGGGGAGTTCTCCGACAAACGAGGAACTTTTTACCTCTGACCAAGCAGAGTGGGCGAGTACTTGTGAAGCGCAAAAATCACCGCGGGAGGCAGTGACTAAAGGCCCGTTAGGATTGTTCGGCAAAATAGAAACAGGCTGACTCACTCTAGCTTTTAAGGTGTTCGGATTTAGTTGTTTTTTTTTTCCTTTTATCCACAGCACTTAAATTGTCTGACACAAGAGTATGGCTGCAGCAGCGGATTTGATTCGCTCTTTGAACTGAGGCAATCGCTATTGACCTGAAATGTTTTCCGCTGCAGACCACACATCCTACTACGGCTCTGCTCCATTTGGCACGTTCTCCTCTCTCAGCCTCCAATGTTGCCGTGTCTGTGGTCCTGTTTTGTCAGCCCTCAGTGGTCCCAGCTGAAGCTATCACAGTACAGGGGGCTTATTATAGATGTGCACACTCTAGGTGTCATTATTTACAGGGCCGTGGACAAAATGTCGCGGCTTGTAAAAGGTTTTCCATTGTTTTTGGCGTCGTCATTGAATATCTGCTGATGGATGAATGATGGGACACTTATATTTACCTAAAAGACACAGCTGCCCAGCGCACACTCAAATTACAACCTGAAAAAGATACAGCTGAATTCATCTGGAAAGATTTTACTTTTTTCATTGAATATGTATGTGGCACGTTGAAATAACAGGTGGAAAAGAATACAGCTGGCGCCTTTGTTTTGATATGAATGGAAGTTGAACTGAGAGAATGGGGAAACACGGTGCAGATGTGTTACGGAGCGGAGCTTCCTCCCTCACAGATGATCTTTGGGCACACAACAGACACACAAAGCTGACAACAGACTCGTTTATTTTAGTCCCACAGAACTAGCATTAACTAGTGACAGTGCTGGTGCTTTCCCTCCATTTATGAATGAATGAATGAATTTTATTTATATAGCGCTTTTCACAGATAGTAAATATCACAAAGTGCTTAAACAGAGAAGACATTTAAAAGCATAAAAAACATAATGTGACCCTAGGGTCAATAAATTATATACACACAGAAAGATTTAAAAAATAAAAAATAAAAAATAATTTAGTTTGTCGCGTGTAAAGTCACTTGACATTATCTGTGGTTTTGCCAAATAGTCCAATATTTTTATCTCGCAATAGAGTGTTGATGCATATAATGCACCAAAATATTACAAAAATCTAATAAAACATTGAAAATAGCCAGAAAAATGCTCAATTGTTTTGTCATAAGTGTTTTTGTGGCTTAAAAGATTACCCTTAATCATCCAGTCCACGGAGAGTCATTCTAAAGCGTGGATGGTCACCGTCACATAGACTTGGGAAGAGCAATTGCACAGGACAGTAAGTACTTTTGGGATCTTTTTTTTTTGACAATTTAAAGATGATGCTAGTTTGCCCTGCTGTGAACACACACTCAGTCTGTCCACCTCAATCATTTGAAAGATGGGAGGGGTGGGGATGGGGGTTGTCCTGCTCCCGAAAACTACACCGTGTTCCCAGTTAATGTCCAGTTGATGTCCCTTTATCTGTCAGCACTTTAAGCTCATTGTCTGCCGCTGCTGGTGTGAATCACAGTTTCACCAACTCCCAACAGTGAAAGAGTGTGAATACATTGTGGTCCGACCCTTCTTCCCGGTTGATTAGAAAAGTGGATTTTATTGCACGCTCATCTTTGCCTAACCTCTGTTTATTCAGGGAGCGGTTGTTCTGTGCACTGGTACTGCGTTCAGCAACACATGGGCACATCTGGGGGCTCCCCTAAAGCTATACCTTCTAGCTAGCTTTAACGCGATATAGCTGTTGTTTGAGTCCAGTTATTGCACTTTGTTGCTGCTAATAATACAAAAAGTCTGATTCCGGTCAACTTTGACCACTCAGGGGTTCAGCATGACTTTGTCTGCTCATATTTCCCCAGTTTACAGATTGAAACTGTTCTAAATCATCACTATCAGCTTTGTCCATATCACCCATATAAACCCCAGGATCAAGGAAGGTTGTTTTTGTTTGTTTCTTATAAGTTACATGGAGCCTTTTGGGGTAAAATTGAAGCATAAAGCTCAATTTCTATTTCCTGTGAGGCAAAGAGTTTTCCTTTTTGGAATCCGGCGCTGTCTCGACAGCTGCGAGGCAAATCTAGTGTCAGTGGATGTGTTGGGGGTGGGGTGTAGATTTATTTTGGAAGGTCATGCGAGGAATCCTAAAAATCCAAGTGCCGTGGAACGCTGACCACCAAGCCACCCTATCTTGTTAAACAGGGCGTAAATACAAGGAGCTGGTGTCAGCAGCCTTGTCTCTGTTTGTTTTCATTTCATCTGTGACCACATGACTGCATCTCCATACGTCATCGTCCTCCTTCGTGCTGATATGACTTTTGCTGGTTGAAGGGTTTTCAAATGTGAAGATGTTTTTTGCTTTTCTCTGCATTATATCATTACATTTTTTATATATTTGGATATTTGAAGATATCAACTCGTGTTCTGGGAAATTGTGATTGTTGTGTTTTTTTTCCACCAATTTCTGACATTTAGGCTGAACAATTAAAAAGAAGACAATAACCGACGGACGGATAGTGAAAATGATCAATTGCAGAGTACAGTGCAGCCGTTAAATAGGTTAGCCCGCTCATCATCATCTGATGCTTTATCTGTTTTTCAATAATAGATATTGCATTTGCTTAATATTAGTTTTATCTTTAGTTCAACATAACCTGCTATAACATCCAACAATGTATGTGCGTTAAAAATATTGATAACGTCGGGAAAAGTTCGTTTAGATGGGGTTTCCTTCACTTCAATCATATAAATAAATATCTTTGTTTGTTTTTTTGATAAAGCTCTCCTATCACAATATTGCACAACTCCCTTTGCTGCGGTTGGTGTGTGTGCGCGCGCGTGGGGAATCTCCGTCTCAGTCCCTCCCCTTCACATGAGTATTGTGCATGTGGTAAAAATTTAAAAAAAACACAGGAGGCAGGAGGCAGACTGTGCTGGCTGCAGTCCTCGCTCCACTCACAGCGCTCAGCATCCTCCACACCGCCGCCGGGACTACAACCAACGCTCCTCTCGCTAAACTTCCCATCTCGCCTAAACCAAAGCCGGTCTTTGAGGGAAAGCCTCGCTTCTTTTTTTCCTCCTCACCGAACTGGCTCTGACGCATGACACTCAGCGCGCAGTCTGACCTTTTCTTTCCCCGATGTGGAGCCTTAAATGTTACAATAGAACAAGCCGCGTTTTGGACTCGAGGTGGGACGCGGTGTTCGCGTTTTGGATGTGCGGATCTTGGCGCACGGCGCACCGGCTCAAGCATCCAACGTGCTAGTATTGGTGGAAGTAGTGAAGACACCAAAAAAAAGACTTTGTTGTCAAGCAAACCCCCCTCCTGCGGCGCGAGGGGGCAAAAGATGGTCCAGAACGTAATTCTGGTGTTTTTCCGCAGGAGGCTGAGCCAGAGGCCGGCGGTGGAGGAGCTGGAGAGTCGGAACATCTTAAAGCGTAAGTTCAAGCGGTGATAGAGGCCAACAATGATGTTTATCTCTGATGACGAAACCAGCACGTTTCTGTTCGTGGATCTCTCTCAGGACGGCCTTACACTTTCATTTGACAAACTTGTTAATGAAGTTGAATTGAGTTTATGTTGACTTCCATGTTTTAAAAACATTTCTAAAAGCCATCTTTAATATCTCTACCGACTAATTGTGATGTGACTTAGAGGTTTTTCAAAATAAGACGTCCACACCATGTTTTATTACTTGTTCTTTTTTACTGTTTTTAAAATGATGATTATTGTGTTTTGTGAAAAAAAAAGTACAGCTTAAGTAATGAGTCTACTATATTGTATTTTTTACTATTTCATTTGTTTGATGACAGAAAAGTATCAACTATGTTAACAATCTGTTCATAGCTTGGGTCATTTTTTTAAAGTCAAAAGTCAAAATATTCTGTTTGCGGCTTCTCAAATGTGTCCCTGCTTTGTTCTGTTTGATTTCGTTGGAAAGTCAATACCTTTGAGGATCGGACTGTTCCGACAAAACAAGTCAAATTGACCTTTGGCTTTGTTTGTTTTATGCAGATTTTTAATTACAGACTTTACAAATAAATTGAGAGAATAAACAGCATTATGGATTACTATAACCCCAAACAAATGTTTTTTTTGCATATTTGCAAGAAGAATTTTCAAATGTCGACTATTAACATATTATCAAATATATTTGTGACCATGAAACCCCCAGACTACATGTGATATTCCCTGAGAGACTAGGTAGCTAGATGGTTAGTTGAAGTCCAAGTCGCATGTTCTTACATCTTCCTCTTGGTGATTTGAACTCATATTTGAATCCTTGAAACAACTTGAGCTCCTTGGCCGAAGTGACGACACTGTTTAATTCACAAGAATAGCTTTTTTTCAGGGAGAAGGCGTCAGATCGTAGCGCTCGCAGCAAACTGTGAAACTAGTGGTGCAGAACGGTTATGAAGCGTTATGAGGAATGAAGTCCCACATTGGTGGTGGACCGCGTCTCCTTAGTGGAGACGGGCCACCTGTGGTCTCTGAGCAGCTGTCGGTCTCATCACTAAACCCCCCCCGCCTCTGTCCGCACGAGAACATGTGTTCGAGCCAAACCCAACCCCGCTTAACACGCTCACTGACCCAATCTCCTAACCGCACACTAAATGCCTTCAGTGAAAATGCACATAACTTGTTCCTGTTGAAATGCGCTCAGACCGTGAAGGGTGTCGGCCTCACTTTAAAGCTGCCGAACTAGTTCAACGGCTCAACATTTTCCTGATTCAAAATAAATGAAGTGACGTCTAGTGATCTTTCTGCTGTATCCGATGAAGATAAGTCCTATCAGGGGGCTCTAATCCGCCCGTTGTGTCGCTCTCTAACTCACTGTCGGCACTGATCCACAGTTGAAGTGAGTCCCGTGCTCGGCACATTTGCAGACCGGCTCACTAAGGAGTATTGATCGTGAGGAGGATCCCACACATTAGCTCCGTTAATCGCAGACTTTATCACCGCTGTTCAGTCCCATGAAGTAATCAGAGGCCTGGTGTTTACTTAACGATTGCTACAGTGACTGAGCATCTCCAAACAAGCCTACATGTTTAGTGGAATTACAGTCAGTGTAAATGGAAGGTCTTGACCTGGTCTTTTTTGTGTCAACAGAAAGAAATGACCAGACAGAACAGGAGGAGAGGAGGGAAATCAAACAGCGGCTGAACAGAAAGGTAGGCGGCTGCAGTGATCTGACCAGTTTGCTAAAACATTTTCATATCAAATCCCACATTTGGGCAACAACCCCCCCCCTCACGGCCGACCGTCAACCAGTCAAAACACAAGTGTAATCCCCGGCCTGCTGCGCTTTTTAATATTTAGTTTTGTATCAACAATCTCTTTGGCGATTGAATGCATCGATACGCTGGCGAGAGCTGACTTTTGCTTTCCGTTCTCCAGCTGAACCAGCGGCCGACGGTGGACGAGCTGCGGGACAGAAAGATCCTCATTCGCTTCAGTGACTATGTGGAAGTGGCCAAAGCTCAGGACTACGACAGGCGGGCTGACAAGCCCTGGACCCGACTGTCAGCTTCTGACAAGGTAACTAGATAAACCGGACAGCACCGCTGACCTTTTTACATATTAGAAGTAGAACAACGTTTTTAGTGTCCGCATTCCGTGTCCGCATTCCGCGTCCCCATTCCGCCCCTCTCCGGGGTTTCTGCCGGTCTTGAAAAGTCTTAAAAGGGTTTCCTCCAAAAGGCATTAGAAAGTATTAAAAACTCTGAAATTGAATTTACGAAAATGGTTTTGTATTCAACTGTGGACTGTAAGTTTTCAAGTTTCGATCACCATCATCAAACCTGTAGCAAACACTGTCAATAGCTACAGTACAGTAGCTATGAAGCTCATCGTCTCATTATGGGCGAGTGTCACTGTAGCACTTCAATGACTGACACGTGCTCCATTGGTTAATCCAGGTTAAGCCACTTATCTGGGTTCAGGTCGGATTCATTTCATTTGAGTATATCCTGAGGAATTATTGTTACATCCTGCCTAGAAGCAAAGATGATATAATAACTAGAAAAAGCATTTCCTGCTGAAAATGCGTTGGAATGCTGAAAACTGAAATTAATCGCAAAAACATTGCTGAAAATAGATATCCAATTCAAAAACAAATTGCAAAAAGCTTAATAATTCAAAAAGTTTAAAGATTACAATATGAAAAGTCATATCACACCTCTTCTGAAAGAGCTGAACATTTTGATATTTGAACAGTTTCTGTGGCTTAAAAAAATTCATCAGTGGTGATATTTGTAGTAGTATAAGTTGTAGTAGAAGTATTATTAGTGGAAGTATTAGTAGCATTAGAATAACTACTAGTAGTAGTATTAGTGATATTTGTAGTAGTAGTAGAAGTTGTAGTAGAAGCATTAGTAATTAGAAGAAGTAGTCGAAGACGTACTATCAGTAGTCATAGTAATAGCTGTAGTATTGGTCGTAGTATTTAATATCACAGTAGTAGTAGTAGTAGTAATAGTAATAGTAATGGCAGTAGAAGATGTAGCAGTAGTAGTAGTACTAGTAGCAGTCGTACTAATAGCTGTAGTAGTATTACTACTTTTAGTAGCATGAATAGCAGTAGTAGTAGCAGTTGTCGTATAAGTAATAGTAGTAGTGGTAGTAATAGCAGTAGTGGTAGTAATAATATTGATGGTAGCAGTAATAGCAGTAACAGTAGTAGTAATAGTAGCAACAGCAAAAGTTATAGTAGAAGTAGTAGTAGCAGTAGTAGTAATACTATATTAGCAGCAGCAGTAGTAGTTAGAGCATTCATTTTGAACAAAAAAGCCTAATTTTGAGCTTGTTTAAATACAGTTAATCCATGGGGCTTTTATTTTGAAAGGGTGGGGCTGGGTGGGGGAGGGAGGGGGAGCGGAGACATAATCATAATGTTTGACACACATAAACAGAGGTTATTAAATGACAGGCTTCATCACAAGCTGTTCAGTTAGAATTCACTCTCTGGGGCTTTTATTTTGAAATGGGGTGTGGGGGAGAAGGGGAGAGGAGACAGAATCATAATGTTAGATAAACACAAACCGGTTATTAAATGACAGGCTCATCACAGGCATTTCAGTTAGGATTCATTCTGTGGGGCTTTTATTTTAAAATGGCGTGTGTGTGTGTGTGTGTGTGTGGGGGGAAAGACCTCTAAAGATCCCTAAGACCTGAATGACTGTATGAGAGAGAGAGGGAGAGGAGTGTATGTGCGCGTGTGTCTGTGAGTCTGTGTTTGTCAACATCACTGATTACTGGCTCAATCGTGAACACCTGTGTGCCTGAAGTCATTTCATGGAGATAAAACAGGGAGACACCTCTCAAACAAATCATCAAAACTCCCGTAACCGTAGCTCCTATTGCTCCGATATTAATAATTGAGAGGAAGGCTGAGTCGAAGAACAGATCCTGTAAAAATTGTGTCTGTAGTGTAAGAAACGTGGCTTAACTGGCGATCTAGAAATGGGGTACAGTGTTCTGTGGAAGATGTTTTTGAAGCAAAATTTAACATTGGTCTCTATGGAGCAGAAAGTTGGTTTTCCTCTCAATTAACGGCTTCGGTGTCAAATGTGTAAATCTGTGGGATTCCACAGTCATTTTTATACGACAAGGACAATATTTAGCTACTTCTACATCCAGAAATTATGCATGAAGAGTGAAGATTGTGGACACAGTGGCAAAACACAAATGTTTTTTTCACAAGAATCTCAAGCTGCTCTTCACTCTAGCGGTGACATCACGCACTATAGCTGTGCAATACACACCCATTATAAAGTCAGAAAAGGGATGAAAAATCATAAAAGTTAAATTGCTACAGTTCAAAAAGTTTAAAAGATATCAGAAAGCTGTGTGTTCCGGCAATAGTTTAGGGTTTTCTCAACATTTGAAAGTTGAAATGGTGTCCGTAGCTGAAAGTATGAGGAAGTTAATGGATTTGAAAGTTGAAGAAGTTTAAGAGGATTTAAAAATCTTCTCCATAGAAACCCATTCAAAAAAAAGTTGCTAAAAGCTTAATAATTCAAAAAGTTTAAAGGTTAGAAATATGAAGAGATATAGCACCCCTCTGCTGAAAGAGCTGAACATTGTTGGAATGCTGTTAAGCATTCCAACAATGTTGGAATGCTTAACAGTTGGAATGTAATGAACAATTCTAGGCCATATTGTCCCTTCTGGTGTTTCATCACACGCCATGAAACAGGAAGTAAGCTGCAGTCTATGTGCATTTATCTCTGGTGAACCATGCAGACGGTTCATACGGCTAATACAAGCCTCCTGGTTACTTCGATATTTGCAATGCTCGACATCATCATCTCCCCACCACCTTTTCTTTGACACAGTGAAGCCTACATAACCTGCACCTAGACAGCAGATGGTTCTCCATTTTCAAAACATCCGTGGATTGCGTTGAGGGGACACGCCTGGGCTCACGCTTCGTTGCGCTTCTTGTTTCCCCGCAGGCGGCGATACGGAAGGAGCTGAACGAGTTCAAAAGCAACGAGATGGAAGTTCACACTTCGAGCAAGCACCTGACGAGGTCAGTTTGAAATGTCGAAGAGAATAAAATGACAAAGTGATGTGATTTTGGACAAACGCACGTAGACTGCAACTCTACTGGTTGCCTGCAGCACTTGCTTGTTGCTCTTTTTGTCCGACAGAGTCAGCGTGACATTGTGCAAAGACCCAAAATCGCATTATCTGCCAGTTTTACACCAATGAGTGCACACCCTGCAGCGTAGGGCTTAAATTTAGCTGAAAGCAGGCCCCTTGGGAGGAGAGAGAGTCTTACCCTTTTGCACCACCTCTCCACTATAATGAATGGCCGTATATATTTAGCTTATGTTTTGCTTGTGTCAAGATTCTCTGTAGCTACAAAAAAACACCCCGAATTGGCCAGGGTTGCGAGACCCTGTTTTTGAAGAGAGGCCATTGGCTGCTTTTAAACGCACTGACCGTGGGGCTATTAATAGGCCTTTTGATTGATGAAACCCCCGTGTGTGTGTGTGTGAGAATATTTTAGCCCGTGCTCATCACTTTCTCCCCTGTTGCAGGTTCCACCGGCCATAGCGAGGTTTCTTCTGTGAAGAGATGCCGATATCCGGTTCTGTCTGTGAAGACCCTTTGCACGGAGTCTTCCAGCGCCCCGGCCCACAGTTAGTGGGTGCTCTGGTACTCGTGTCCAGCAAAACCTTGGAGGCTATGTCTCTAGAAAGGGGAGTTGGCGGTAGACGGCGTGGATGCAAGCAGCGAGCTCCACTTCTGCTCGGGGGAACGGCTGCTCAACCCCTCACTTCACCTCGTCAGAGGAGCGGGGGAGGAGTCAAGGCCGGCTTGGAGACTTTCATTTTGTAAACAGACTCTTTTTGAAAGACGTCCTTTTTTCGATGCCACGGCACGGCAGGGGGAGGAGGGGTATGTGCATGTGACCGAGTCGACCAGTCCCACTCCAGTATCAGTAGTCACATCCCCAACCCCCCGAGCTGTGTCTAAGTCTCACCAATTCAGTTGATGCGTTTCATATCGACGGTGTAAACAGAAACCTCGTCTGTGTAAAAGACAGAATTCCCTTTGTAAGCACTATTTATTGTCTGCACAATACAGGTTTTCCATTTGTATCAAACTTTGTCTGGGTTTTTTTTTGGTGTTTTTCCAAACACATTTCAGCATCAGGGCCTAGCAGCAGTGTGTGACATTCTGAAATCGTTCTCACAAAGGTCAGAATTAGGGCGATAACCGCTGACGAAGCATCATAAATGGGTTGTAATCCGCTCAGATTTATCTCAGCGTTTTAGTGCTCTGGTAAGCAGATAATAACATTGTAGTGAAGTTCACGTCAGATCAAGCGGCAATTAGTTTGCAAGTGAAGTCTGGTGACCTGTTTCTTGTCATGTGGCTGCGTATCGTCCTCTGAAGGAGGACGGGCGTCAGCAAAACAAGTGCACCTGACTGACTTTGTCCAATTTGGAGCGAGACGTTGATCTGACAGCTGTTTGCGCTGCTGCATGTTACTGGCAGAGGAACAAGAATGAAAGAAACAAGTCATTAGTTCTGACCCACTGCAAATGCTTCAATATAATAGGAACTGTAGGAGCATTTGAGGCCGTTGAAAAGCCTCTTTCAGACGGAAGAAACCTTTTACCTGATATTAAATGTGAGGGAAAAAATAGAAGCAAACCTGGCACGTTCAGATTGGCATTTGTTTTTTTAGCTTCTTCTCTGACATCGACATGCACGTTAGGTGAGTCACAGCCTCCGTCCCAGCACTGGGGGAGGAACAGATGGCGGCTCCAGTTTAAATTGCGCTGCACTCCGGGACCGCTCGCCGTCTGGAGTAACGAAAACGAGCATCTACTGGCCGAGAGCTGCGGCGGCCCGACGGGCCCCAGAAAAGCCCCGCTTACCTGTGGAGCTGCGTGGGAGGAACGAGGGATGCTCTCATGGGCGTGAGGGGGATATCCTGACTTCAGGGTGTACCCTCAGATAGGTGGGGGCCACCGGTAAACACACACACACACACACACACTCTGAACATATGTTCTGCTGTTCTTTAGCCAACTGTAAGCGTGATGACCTTCTGGTTCAAAATCAGGCTTTGGATGATAAATCCCGTAATTTCCTTTATTCCATATGTTCCTGGAAAAACATTTTTCCAGTAAATTATCCTGCGTTGCATAAGAACAATACACGACGTCACTGTTTCTCAAGAACACTGAGCACCCAGAGCTGTTCTTTGGAACCACATACATTAGCTTTATATTAACTCTAATCCTGCCAACCTGGGTCCCTGCAGACCCCACAGGAATGTTGTTGTATTTCTTTATTCCATCATTCCAATTTTAATGACTTTGTCAATCAATTTTTAAAATGACTTCCTACCTTTTTCTGTTTTTTAAAAGAAAAATACCACTGTATTGGGGTTCAGTTAACATTTTGCTTGGATGGTTGTTTTCGTACAGTAGTTTATTCCTCAGATCTGCTGGAGAGTCGGTCGTTGATGTTAAATAATAATAACTTAAATATGTTGCTATGACGATGCTTTACAATATGTTGCTACTATAAATTAATATTCATGTGATGAAATCAGTCATGCGCTTGAGACTAACTGCACAAATATTACAAAGTGACGCAGTTCTTCTCTTCCAAAATGACACGGGCCATAGTGGTGATTTAAAGACGTAACACAGAATCATAATAATGAAGTTAGTTTTTTTTAACATTTCAATCCCGGCCAGTCCCCCGGAGCAAACGTCACTATTGAGCATCATAATGCCTCCTAATATGGTGGCCTCTTATATAACTACCGGCAACCAGCACAAGACGACGCCCCCCCCCCCCCCAAATAAAGGCACAGCGCTGCGGGGCAGCGTGGATGTGGGCCCCCGAACGGGCACGCTGGCACGACAGCTAAGACCGCTAGTGAAGAACATCGATACAAACCCCCGGGGCGGTCCCGAGCTGCTGAGGGGATGTTTGGTTGGGTTTCTTTTCTGGTGCAAGGTTTGGGAGGAACAGGGATTTCATTCCAAGTCCGGAGGAAGCACTAAAAAGCCTCACGGCACTAAGACCATTTGTGGTTGTGGCTGCGCTGCACTTTGCAAATGATTGCCACGCACATGCCTTTTATCCACTGAGCCTCACAGTCACTGCTACGCTGGAATAAGTCATCGTCATGTGAATTCAGTCATTACAAGCAACCTACAGAGGCCAAGCGCAAGAGGCAGCAACACAGAGTTATGAGTGGCCGCTGAATACAATGCACCTTTCTGTAGAATGTTCTGTATTTCCTTTTCTAATAAGATTGATGAGAAATGCTTCTAAAGGTTACAGCGCTCTGTTACGCTCTCAGCAATAAGGGATGGGAGAATGAGGCTAAAGCAGCCGTCACTAAATCCACAACTACTGTACAACCAAATGTACAGATGTTTCACTATAAGAGATGGTGCTGTCACTTTAAGTCCCACACTGCTGTTAGTAGTGAATTAAGACAACAAAGGGACTGGTATTCACACTGCGCTTTTATTAGATTTGAAATAAATGTATTTGGTTTTCACAATCTTCCCTACATCCAGTGGTCAATACTTTACATGTCTTTACATGTGAAAACGTTTACTTTTGTATTCCACCCGTAATAAGAATATATATTCACTTCGTTGCATGGTTGCTTTTACTAAAGTATATGATCTGGAATGCTCCCTCCACTACTGGGAAAAAGTCAGAACACACGTTGACATTCACTGCATTTTAAATGGACCGTGTAGGGTTTTACATTTAAGCAACGGGGCCATCTAGTGTCCCACGACTGCCGGTGCTGCTGCACAGGAGCACTTCAATCACCAGTGTGCTCTTACATTTTTAATAAATCATGGGAAAATATGGTCACAATCATTCTAAATATTTAAATCTACTTGTTTGTTTTGTTTCTCAGCAGATTAAAGTTGAAAATACTGTCAGGGCCTGTGTTACTGTTGTTACTGATGGAAACAAATCAGTAATGATATAATAACTAGTATTATTATGATAATAATTTAGTTTAGTTGTATTTAAAGACCTGTCTACCAGTCAAAGAGTTGATTTTATTTATTTTGTTCACAGACTGTGCCTTCAATGAGAAATCCCTTTGTTTTCCTTCTTTTTAAAGTTATTTTGTATTTATGTTACTGGAGGTAATTTAATTACACGTTATCTGTTTTGTCACTTGCGTCATTAATCCTGCCATATATATCATATATTATTATTATTCATATACTTAGTCTAATAAGTATCAGTTTTTTCTGGTTGATGGATCATTTTTAAAAGGCTTGCCATGCTCAGTAATGTTTCGGGTGTTCAGATAGCTTATGATCGTAGATCATGTTTAAAGCGTGGCTCATCGTACGACATTCTTCCGTCTGCTTCAGTCGCTGCAGCTGTACAGTTCGGCAAACGTTGCCGCCTGCCAGAAAGTTCCCTGTGTGGAATCCGGCCTCTGGTATCAGTGGAAACCTTTTGGCGAAAGGTCAGTGCTGTCGGGGATCAAAAGGGGGCGGGGTCACAGTCTCAGGTCGAGCCCTGGGTCGAGGGGTCGAGCCCTGTCAGTCACAGCAGAGGGACACAGTCACACCCAACAGGCTGCTCAGGCTGCCAACAGGTCATTAAGCCCTCTCCATTCGTCACATCAGCGGAGACTGGGGGATTTTGGAATATTATAATTCTGTGTTGCGATACGACAGTAGTGTTCGTGTAACTCACCCTGTCAATCATTACATTGGGTCACCAGACTCCCTGAAGTGCAAAGAGAGCAAGTTCTCAAAGGTGGCCGGGATTCAATCCAAACAGAAGCCCAGCAGGTGCACAGGACCTGCTGAGTCCATGACTCAGACCACAATGCATTTTATTATATGACTCCGGCTTGTGATTCAATAACGTAATCAGAGAGCTAGAATTAGAAAACAGAGGTGGTGGTGTGCTTTTGAGCGGCATTGGGGGAAATGTAGGATCCAGTGCTTTTTGGAGCTGGACCCCTAATAGGGACTAAAAGTGAGGATGTCTCGTCCTCTGCAGCTGATTTTGGCCCCCCTTCTTTTTTTTCATGGGCCTCATGTGAGTCCCCCAACGTTGTGGATGTGCATTACTAAATTGATGGCGTCCCCATTTAAGGGTGAAGTACAAATCTGTGGGGAAGCGGACTATCTCAAATTTCACAATATCCCTTCATGACTCTGGGTAACTGCCTCTTCTCTTACACACATTTAGCACAAACATCGAGTCACCCCAGACAGTAGTACCCGTTAACCCCTTTAAACTACATTATGAGGTGTCAAATCTGCCTCTGAAATGCAGTGGAGTAAAAATACATTATAACGTGAAAAGGTACCGTAGAAATTGTACAAAGTTCAGTACTTGAGTTAATGTAATGAGTAAGCACAGGGAACCATAGCAGGTCATAGCAACTGTAAAGCACTTTGCTTGTCTGTGTGCAGGAGCAGCAGCTCCCCCGCGTGGACACTCAGGTAAAGTGCAGCATGCTGTCCTCACACTCCCTCGGCACAGTCACCTTGTAGCTGTGGCACGACAGTTTGTAATTATGTCCACTGTTGTTATCCCAATGTTGGCAACCTTTCACGCGGTAGCAGATGGCAAATTCCAAAATGGCTCCTGGCTGCAGAAGGAAGGGAGGAACGGGCAGACGGAATCTGAAGACGTCCGTCTCCCCGCGGGGCCCGCTGGACACCCAGGACGCTGCGGTTTCCGTGTGCGTTCTCCAGTTGGTGAAAGAGTAGTGCACCGTGACTTCTTTCTCGTAAGCTGAGTTGAGTACTTGGATGGTGCCCGTTATCCCCAGCTCTGAACACAGGACCTGCTCCAGACACACGCTCTGAGCGCAGAGACGCTTCAGGAAGTCCGGCTGAGCCCCGATACTCTCAGGGAAACAAGGTTTGAAGTAAGGCAGGGACAGCTCCAATGACTTGCCGAAAGCCAGCTCAGAGCTCATCAGTAGCCTGAACATAACATGTTGGGGTATCAGGGGGTGCTCCTGAACTTTGAAGACCTTGACGTCCTCTAACTCGAGGCCCAGCGAGTCCACGAAGCGTACCTGCAGGCTCCTGAGTTCTTTTTTTCTCTCCGCAGACGAGGGAAGAGACTGAGCTCGGGTCCTCATGATCGTCTTGGTCGGAGGGTCGCTGGGCGAGCCGTGCTTTAGGTTGAGCTCCTTTACTGAGGGGGTCCTTGGACCCGGAGGGCGGATCCGGACCGGGGCTTTGAGAGGGTGAGGCTTGGGGTCATAAATGTCCCGGAGACGAATGGTAGTGGTTCTAGTGGCGCTCGCGTTACTGGAGCCACCGATGAACTGAGGCGGGGTCCCGCTCTTTTCACCAGAAGCGGCCATGTTGGTCACATTAAACACACCTGGAGAAACAAAGGAGTCGATGTATGACTCATCATTTCATTTAACAAAAATGTCCTGTTAACAGTCACCAGTTTTATCAGACAAAACAGCAATTACTAGACAAGAATGTCACATTTCTAAAACTTAAACAATGCAAATGCTGCTACATGCTTGAAGAAGGACCAAACCTCTGCAGCAGAGACTTCTTGTGTCCTGTTGTTGGGCATTGCTTCCTGCATTGACCTTGTTTACTGCCTGCTAGCAAAGTTGCTTCAAACCCGACTGCCACCAGATGACAGACGAGAGCTCGCGTCTGCCAGCAAATGGCATTAATCCTCAACGGAAGCAAAAACTAATGCCGAGCAAAAAACAATAATGAAGCTATTACAAGCCCAGGGATAGTAGATGATCTAATGAGTAGACTGAATAAACAAAACCGTCAGTGACTGCAACGAGAACACGAAGACCAAACTGTACCCTTTGAGCTCAGCCCTTGACATATAACATGAGACCTTAGCTGGCGATGGGAGGTGTAGAGTGAATATTAATAGCAGGTAGTGGGCTTGTCTCTGTCCTCGGAAGATGCCTTTCTTGCTTATATAGTCACTGACACCCCAAACCCTCAGTCTACTCACTATGTTTGATTTACAGAGCGCCCAAAAAAAAAACTAACAAAAAAACTTCCTCGGACGGAAGACTATGTGTAATATGAAAAGGATCACACACTAAACGAATCACTGTTTTTGACGTATCAACATATCTTGTAATTTTGACTTGTGTTAAACGTGTTTCATAATATCCACTTATAAATGTCTTCATTTTATATCTCATAATTTCACTGATTATCCCAGACCATTTTATCATGGTAGCATTGTAAGGATGTAAAAAAAAAAAAAAAAAAATCTTTGTTTAATTTAATTGTATTATTCTGTTCATCTGTGTATCTGGTAACTGATGCAGTTAGAAAGAATCTGTTCGATTATTTCCAAATATTCTAACTAGAAAAGAGCTTGTACCGACAGGAATATGATCATAAGTCCGACGAGGTAGCCATGTCTGTCCATCCATGTCTTCTTCCCTCTGACTCTCTCCATGTCTCTGAGGTGGGTGAGCTGGTGGTGGAGTGGGTTTGGAGTTCACAGTGACCTAATGTGGTCTAAACAAAAGTGACCTTTCCCCACGCATGGGAACAAATTAACACGACTTGGCAGTGAGGTACAGATGTTGGAAAAGGTTTCTACAATATCATGTCTAAAAAAGTGAAATTACAGTATGTCAAAAAAGTAATTAAACGGTCATTGTACAATAGGTAGACGAACCCTATGAGAAAAAATTCATATATGCAAAACAGAAATGTTATTTATTGGGCAGCTCGGAACCCAGAGCCAGACTTTTATATGCTGCCTAAGATCCACGAGGACCCTGATAGGTGGAGCAAACCACACAAAGTCCCTCCATGTAGACCCATTGTGTCCAACTGCAGAAGTGAAACATATCGCACTGCACAATACCTGGACTTCTTTCCCAATGCTCTCTCGACCACACACACACCCTAGTTCAGGGGTCGGAGAGCCACATGTGGCTCCCTCAGGCTTTCGTAAAAAAACATGGAAATAAATAACGGTTATTTTTATTTTTTGCAGAGTGGACAATCTTTCAAAGGGAACACCTCTTATCTTAGAGTTTGAGGTGATACTGCGTCACTGAAAATAAAAAAACGTTTTATAAAGATTTTGTCAACTAAAACGTGCATCACATCCTATTGCGTCGCTGTCAGCCACCTTTCCCTGCAGGTGGCTAATCATGATTTACAGACCCCCGCCCTCGGTGTAATGAAGACCCTCTCCATTACAAGCATTTGTGGACTGTTTCAAGACAATAAGAGACACACACACACACTAAGGGCTGAATGTTTTATTGTACTGTTGTGGTTCTGATATGTTCTCAGGTAAAGTTGTTGAAGGTCGGGCCTGGAGATAGAAACATATTAGAAGGTTTGGTTGTCTTTACCAAAAGGATTGAATATAAACTGTTGTTTAATAGTGCTGTCAAATAACATGCATATTCAAATCACTTACCTCTGCTGTGTCTCCTCTCCAGGGTGTTCGGCCTAAACGAGTCCCCAGGGTACATGAGCACCATTTTATAGTTCCGGGAGGTACCATGTGTTAACTAGAAAAAGCATTTCCTGCTGAAAATGCGTTGGAATGCTGAAAACTGAAATTAATCGCAAAAACATTGCTGAAAATCGATATCCAATTCAAAAACAAATTGCAAAAAGCTTAATAATTCAAAAAGTTTAAAGATTACAAATATGAAAAGTCAAATCACATCCAAATCCTGAAAGAGCTGAACATTTTGATATTTGAACAGTTTCTGTGGCTTAAAACAATTCATAAGTGGTGTTATTTGTAGTAGTATAAGTTGTAGTAGAAGTATTATTAGTAGAAGTATTAGTAGCATTAGAATAAGTACTAGTAGTAGTAGTAGTGATATTTGTAGTAGTAGTAGAAGTTGTAGTTGTAGTAGAAGTATTATTAGTAGTAGAAGTATTAGTAATTGGAAGAAGTAGTAGAAGACGTAGTATCAGTAGTCATAGTAATAGCTGTAGTATTGGTCGTAGTATTTAATATCACAGTAGTAGTAGTAGTAATAGTAATGGCAGTAGAAGATGTAGCAGTAGTAGTAGTACTAGTAGCAGTCGTACTTATAGCTGTAGTAGTATTACTACTTTTAGTAGCATGAATAGCAGTAGTAGTAGCAGTTGTCGTATAAGTAATAGTAGTAGTGGTAGTAATAGCAGTAGTGGTAGTAATAATATTGATGGTAGCAGTAATAGCAGTAGCAGTAGTAGTAATAGTAGCAACAGCAAAAGTTATAGTAGAAGTAGTAGTAGCAGTAGTAGTAATACTATATTAGCAGCAGCAGTAGTAGTTGTCGCAGTATTAGTAAGAGCATTCATTTTTTTAACAAAAAAAGCCTAATTTTGAGCTTGTTTAAATACAGTTAATCCATGGGGCTTTTATTTTGAAAGGGTGGTGCTGGGTGGGGGGGAGAGGGGGCGAGGAGACATAATCATAATGTCTGACACACATAAACAGAGGTTATTAAATGCCTGGCTTCATCACAAGCATTTCAATTAGAATTCACTCTTTGGGGCTTTTATTTTGAAATGGGGTGTGTGTGTGGGGGGGGTTCCTCTAAAAGTCTCTAAGACCTGAATGACTATGAGAGAGAGACACAGACAGAGAGAGAGAGAGGGAGAGAGAGGAAAGAATTAGTGAGTGAGTGAGTGAGTGAGAGAGAGAGAGACTCAGATATCTCTGGCAAACTTTCTCATTTGGAGATTGTACTATGTTTTATCTTTTACAGCTTACATGACTATTGTCCTGCTCTGCCATGTCTTTCCTCGTCTCTCCCTCTTGTGTCGCGGTGTGTAAATGTCACTCGAATCAGGAAACTTATCAGAATACCCATATTTGATTGGCCAAGCTGCAACACGTAACAGCTGCAACAAATCATGTGTGTGCGGCTTTTATTTTAAAATGGGGTGGGTGGGTGTGTGTGTGTGTGGGGGGGGGGGGGGGGGGATCCTCTAAAAGTCTCCAAGACCTGAATGATTGTATATATATATATATGAGAGAAAGAGAGAGAGAGAGAGAGAGGAGTGCATGTGTGTCTGTGAGACTGGATGTTTACCAACATCACTAATTGGCTCAATCGCAAACACCTGTGTGCCTGAAGCCATTTCATGGAGATAAAACAGGGAAACACCTCTCAAACAAATCATCAAAACTCCCATAACCGTAGCTCCTATTGCTTCGATATTAATAATTGAGAGGAAGGACAACTTGAGAAACAGATCCTGTAAAAATTGTGTCTGCAGTGTAAAAAATGTGGCTTAACTGGCGATCTAGAAATGGGGTACAGTGTTCTGTGGAAGATGTTTTTGAAGCAAAATTTAACATTGGTCTCTATGGAGCAGAAAGTTGGTTTTCCTCTCAATTAACGGCTTCTGTGTCAAATGTGTAAATCTGTGGGATGGATTCCACAGTCATTTTTCTACGACAAGGACAAGATTAGCTACTTCTACATCCAGAAATTATGCTTTTTGAAATGATGCTTATTGTTGGAATGATTAACAGCATTCCAACAATAAGCATGAGCGAAGAAATGAGCTGGAGATTTAAGTTATTGTTCATGTAAGTATGAACGGTGCATCACAGTGACGCTCACCATGAGGAGTCAGGCACAAGGCCGGGACCAGCACCAGTGTGTCGGGGACGTTGTGAGACGGCAGCAGTAGGGACAGCCGGTTCAGGACAAGTTGGCTCAGATCTCCATCCATCTCCCCCGCCCGGCGGTGCTCCGCGGGGGACGGGAGGTCTCACCCCCACTCGGCCGAGGCCGCTGGATCCGCTCGCTCCTGCGTGAGAGGAGGAGCCGCTCTCTGGTCCTGGTCTCCAGATGTGGACGCCACGACAAAGGCGAGCAGCCGAAAGCCTCCGTGCAGACCCACGGCACAGGCCTCCACCTGAGGCAGGCTGCATATGAGCTGGAGGAGCCGGAGATGAAACATTAATACTTATCTTCTCCTGGAAATTATGTAAAGCTTTATATGTTTACAGTCAGTTAAAACCTCTTAAATGCAACACGTCCAGGACCCGTGGGCAGTTTATCCTCAGAGATTCTGGACCTGAAATCTGAATTCTGTTTTACCTTTTTTGTACGTTGGAAATATTCCTAAAGGTTTCGGTAAAAGCGAAACATTCCTTTTGAAGATTTCTAATGCAGCAAGTAAAAAAATATATTTAAAAATCCAGAGGAACTCCGTCTATGACCCTCCTTATCAACATAGAAACTGACTTTCAGCGGTGCCGGTGCTTTTCTCTTTCTCTTCTACGTTCATGAAATAAATAAAAGTATTTAAGACGCTCTCACTTGCTGCACGCTCTCCAGGTTGACCCGTTTCCCGTGGCGTTTCACCAGCCTGTCTCTCCGTCCCAGGTAGAACATCTGCTCCTCCTTGACATCCACCCAGTCTCCGCTGGCTCTCATCGTACCGGGGGCGGCCGCCTCCTCGTCGTCCAGGAGACACACTCTGTCCTCTCCGCCTGCACCAGCCCTCACACGGATTTATGGAATAAGATTTGTACGTACAGTATATATATATATATATATATATATGTGTGTGTGTGTGTGAGTTCTTCCTCACCGATGAACACCTGCCCTTCACCCTCGGTAACAACGCGGCCGTGTTCGTCCCTCACTTCCACCGTTGTGTCCATCAGAGGAGTCCCGAGAGGCACAGAGGACGGCGAGCTTGAAAGCCACTTCATGTTAAGTAAAAGTTAACGCGTAGATTTAATGAATCGTTTCAAACAGGGAGCACTCACATGTGGCCGGCCCGCAGCAGAGACTCTGGTATTTTGTAGGAGCAGGCCCAGCAGGACACCTCGGTGATGCCGTACACGTTGTAGATGTGGGTGCGGTTGTCCTCGTGCCTCCAGCTGCTCAGCAGAGCCGGCGAGGGGCAGGCCTCTCCGCCCAGAGCCAGCACCCGCAGCGAGGAGCCAGGCGACAGCGCTTCCTGCCTCAGGACGCGGCGGCCAAAGCGGCCGAGCAGGGTCGGCGTGACCTGCGTGGAAACAAGAAAACGATCACATTTAAAGTGATAAAACTTTATTCCTTTAAAAAATGAACACAGACGATATCAGACTTTATTGATTTATATTTCCTCTCTCCCATCTGTGTGTAGGTGAGCATAATTATACATGTATACAAAATGATTACCGTATACATAATCTGGATGCATACATGTATGCATACATATGCACATATAATATTTTTGTTCATACACGTAAATATATATATATAGTATATACCGGTGTGCATATATATATATATATATATATATATATATATATATATAGTATAATTTGGTGTACAACAATATTAACAATGATAACATTCATACATATAAAAGAAATATTGGACTTTCGTGGTTGTACTGATTCATAAAAAGATAAAACCAAATGACAGAAAAGAAACAAGGTCCCGCTCGCCTGCAGGACGGTCGTCTTGTTGTCCCTGAACAGCAGTCGAGACAGTCGGCCGGGCGTTTTCTTGATCACGGTCGGGATGACGAGGAGCTGAGCGCTGGACGACAAGGCCAGGAACATGTCCACCACAGAGGGGTCAAAGGTTAAGGGCGAGGCCAGGAGAACCACATCGTCTGCACTCATCTGAAACAAAGACCTGAGCCAAGAGACGATGAACTATTTAAAAACATAACGATGTTTTAGAGGCCGATAAAGACACAAACACTCACCTCAGGTGCAGGATATTGGGGAGAATACACTTGTGCGGCACCCTCACGATCTTCGGGAGTCCAGTTGTTCCAGATGTGTGCAGCACATATGCCAGGTCATCTGCTGTATTTATTGAACACATCTCTTAGAGTCTCTGATGGCAGTATTGAAATGGACGACCACTTCCTCTCCAGTCTACACAGAATATGTCATTGGCTGTGGGAGCTCGCAGTAAACTGTAGCGCGTGGCTGGTGGTGGCGTTACCACTCCAGCTCCAGTGAATTCATTTTTAAGATTTTGATTATTTAGTCTTTATTGAGCAGATTCCACATGGTTCTGAGAGGAACAATATTTCACTTAGCTGTAGTTTGCATAATAAATCATGATCATTATTGTTGTATCTATACATTCATGAGATATTAAACCTGCAGGACGTCGGTCTTCACAGCGCAGTACTTGAGGCCACACTGGTTCATGACTCTGGCGGTGAGGAGTCCTGGAGCTTCTGGGTCCAGCGGGACGTAGGCAGCCGGTGACTGCAGGATGCTGGAGAGCAACACAGGACAGTTCATCATCCTTCATGCTACTTATTATTATTAACAAGGGTATAATAATGATAGAACTAATTATAAAATAAAGATTTGGACCATCAACCGCAGACTTTAAACCTAACTAAAAATAAGTTTTAAGTCTTTAAAAAAGAAGATGATACTGTTGTAGCCTCCTGGTCAGATGCTGTGTTGTCACATGGAGTGAAAACAACAACAACAACAGTGAACTCACCCCAGGATCCAGACAGGTATGCACAAATCATCAGAACAGTACAGTCTGATCACTCCGCTATTAGGAGCGCAGTTGTTTCCCAGAACACGAGCCAGCTCACCGGACAGTCGGACCAGGTCTCTGTACAGCAGCATGGACCCGTCATACTTCACAGCTGCTCTGTCCGAGTGCAGAGAGGCAGCTGCGGCTACGAGCTCCTGCAGCGTCCGAGCGGCAATAGTGACGATGAGCTGTTCAAGAACCACCAGCTCATCCTCTGTTAGTGTCAACTCTGTACGAAAAAACCCAACAACGTTTAGATCGTATTCTAATTTATATATTGTTCAATTCAGACGAATTGGGGTTTTGTTTTGGATGGAAGAGGCGGAAACGCCTTTGCTGTTTGTCGCGTGAAGATGACGTCCCCACTGATGGCTGTTTCATATACTTCTGTTATAGGCAAGGCAAGGCAAGGCAAGTTTATTTGTATAGCACATTTCAACAACAAGGTAATTCAAAGTGCTTCACATAAAACCATTAAAAGCATCAAAACATAAGGCAAAACAAAAGGAGATTTAAAAACAATTAAGACCATTCATTAAAACATTAAAAAACAGTGTAAGAAATAAAATGCAGTAGTAAAATGCAGAAATGCAGAAAATTGATTAATATATTAATTGAATGTGGTTCAATTAAAGGCAGCAGCAAACAGAAAAGTCTTCAATCTTGATTTAAATGAGCTGAGGGTCTCAGCAGACCTGCAGCTTTCTGGGACTTTGTTCCAGATATGTGGAGCAGAAAAACTGAACGCTGCTTCTCCATGTTTAGTTCTGACTCTGGGAACAGAAAATAGACCGGTCCCAGACGACCTGAGGGGTCGGGATGGTTCATAAGGTAGCAGCAGATCAGAGATGTATTTTGGCCCTAAACCATTCAGTGCTTTGTAAACCATGTAATAGAAAATTTCCTTTAACAGTTTAGGTGAAGTTGGTTTTATCCAAAGTGTTCAAAATAGACAGAGTCTTGATGAATGATCAAAGTTTCAGAAAGTCAATTTAATGTTTGCAAACAGAGAACACAACCACAGCCACGTATCACAGTGAAATGTGCTCATGCTCTGGAGACGCAGAATCAAAACAAGGTATTTATACAGGCAACACTGAGAAGACAGGATAAGACAGAGGAGACCAGGTGGGGGCCAGTGTTCTGGTGCGAACCTTCACCGACCATAGTTCCCAAGAGAATGTTTATGCTCAGAGAAAGAGCCGTTGATTAGAGAAAGAACACCCTTGTCCGGGATAAGACTGAAAGTGACCTCTGTATCAGAACGAATATGTCAATGTGTTCAGACATCCAGACTCCTGTGCAAATTAATTTTCTAACAGCACATATCATGATAAACTATGAGGACGACATGTTAAAACATTTTTTACCATTACACTCCACTCCTTTGGTTACAACATAACCACAATTAAACATAGTAAAAAATGTAACAACACTAACTAGAGATCAAAGGGTAGACTGCCTTTGCCTCTCAGACCCCAGAGGATTATTCTGCCTCTGCCTTGAGGGGTCTGTTCCTAGCTAGATCATGGAAAGAAAACATAAAACAAATCAGTGATGTCCGGAGGAGAAGAGGGTTGTTCTGCTCTTCGTTTCCCTCAGTTTCCTCTCCATCCTGCTGGAGATCTGTAGTACACTAGAGTTTGTTTAGTCATATCAACATCAATTCATCGCTGCAGTAATCTCCTCAAACATGGTATGAAAGTACATTCAAGATGAACCAAACACTTTTGTAGACCCCTCCTCTCTCCGCCAGCCGCCCGTCTCGACCCCTCTACGTATTATTGCCCACCAAAATAGTACTGTTTCAAACCCCGCATCAATTTGATTTCCCCTCGGGACTCCAATGTCATCTATGTACACAGACTGACTGAAACTGCCAGATGGGCTGACCTTTGGTCGTGGTCTGTCTCTAGGAGGTTACGCAGGGAGGCCATATCCATAGGCAATGCATCGAATGCCCTCACCAACTGTGCCAACGCACGAGTTCCACTCCACTGCTTCGCTTACCCCCACAGAACCACCAGGTGCCAGCCCTGGGCATCGTCCGTATCCATCAGCTGTCTGTGTGATATCTCTACATAGGTTGCTGCATCGGGTGAGAAACAGGATGTCATTTTGTTTAATCAGGTGGCAACAGATAGTGCAGAGTGATACAATCGTCGCTACTAGACAGTTTGAGGAGGAGAAAACTATTTGTAAGGCACATTTGAAACCTGTTTGGTCAATTTCTGGTGTCATGCGGAACAGAGTTGTTCCCAGCGTGTAATGTTCGTTTGGTTGTATTTTCCTATTTATTGATGGTCAATTTTATCTTCTCAATTTCCCGCTATAATATTGGATTAATTATTATTGATTCCGATTCTGATTCTGATTAAAGCAAAGCATAGCAAAGCAAAACATAGTTCCCCTTATCCCACATAGCCCTGGCTGTCTAAAGTTATCAATTTCTGCAATGTTAGTTGTATCACTGAGCTCTTTTGTTTCTTACAGACACCACTAACCCCTCTGAGCGTGTTAGTATCTTCACTGGTCAGACAAATGGCCACAGAGGCTTCAAATCCCTGTTCTTCCAGACTCACCCAGAGGGAAACAGGTTCCCCAAGATTAAGAGTTACCAGTGCGACTATTTTGTTGTTTTCTTTCTCTGCTATGTGGACAGCTGTTGGTGTGCTGAGGAGAACTTAAAACGGTCGGTGCATTCCAAGTTGTCGTCCCGAGTGGAAGAGACAACAATTTATTTTCTTTTTAACATTTTTCTTTATCCCATTATGTTCATCTTGTCCAACCAATGATTTATATAAGGTCTTAGGTAATATTAGTTTGCCCTCAGGTCATTCCCAGAAAGTTTGTTTATTCTGCAGTTTTGTTTTATCCCATAGTTTTTTATTCTTGCTGTATAGCATTTGTTTGCATGTCTTTTAAGATCTCGTGATCTAAATGTTGCACTTCAAAAGAAAATTTGGTATCAATTCTCTATGTATAATAGGTTTGTTTTTCTAATTGCAGAAATGCAGGAAATTGACGAATATATTAATTGAATGTGGTTCAATTAAAGGCAGCAGCAATTTGAAAAGTCCTCAATCTTGATTTAAATGAGCTGAGAGTCTCAGCAGACCTGCAGCTTTCTGGGACTTGTTCCTTTTGTTGTTGTTTTTTGAGTGCTAATGAGAAATGGAATAAATGGAATATCGTTCTGTACCTTTGTAGAGAAAAGAAACTATTTAACCTTATATCAGTTTGAGTTACCCACCCCTTTAGCATAGAGTGGCATATTTAGTTAAATGTATAATAAAAAAACAACAAAACAACAAGAACATAATTCTGTCCTATTTTCTCCTTTTTAATTTCATTGTGTTCCGTTTTCTGCTGAGGAAATCTCTTTTTTTTCTTCACTGCTGAGCAAACACATGTAAGCATGAGTATCCATAGTTACTATCTGTATCGATAGTAGCGACCTTGTCTTTTCTCAGTTCGCCTCTGTGAGAGTCATTCGTTCTGCAGCTTTGTGCTGGAAAAAATGTTTGAGGCTCAAATTTTAACACTTTATTATTTGTCACTATTGCATATTTTTACCATCTCATTTCTTCTTACACGAGTCCTCAACAAGCATAGTCAGATCTGCGTCTTCAAATGGAATGTAAACCCCCTTTTTGATAAAGGTTTAGCTAATTCATCGTAATTAGGAACCCAACTTTTACAGAAATTAGTCATTGCTAAGAATGACATCATTTCTCTTTTTGTTTGCTTTGAGAATGGCTTCTTTTGTTTTGTATCGGCCATTCTTAGATAAATCATAACCCAAATATTTCACTTTTTCTTTCCAAAGCTGGAGTTTGTCTTTGCTTACTTTATGATCATGTTCATCCATATAAAGTAACATTCTTCCCCTGGTGGGTCGAATTTAGCTATTCTAGTAGCATTAATTGTTGTCAAAGCCTCTTTCTCTGCAGAGGAGAGAGAAATGTCTCCCTTAGTTTGTTTAACTTTAGATAAGAGCACGACCTTTGCTGTGACCGTGTCCTAGTTTATCAACACTGCAGTAATAATTTGGTGAGTTAGAAACCTCTTGCATACAACAGTCAATCATTTATTCAAACCACTTTCATTCTCTTAATGGTACCGATAGATATTCTGTTAGTACCTGCTCCAAAATCAAACAAAAGAAAATAAAAAATATTTCACCCCCTTCAATTTTATTTGGTATAGTTCCAATATTTCTATCTATTATTCTTTACCGTCAGTTTGTGTCTGTGCATCAGTGTGTGGGTGCGTGTTTTTACATGACCTGCATCTGTTGAATGTGGTGTTCAGACGTCCCCCTCCTCCGATGTCCTCCCCATGTCCACTCTCTCTCTGGTCCTGCAATCACGTGCCCAGTGTCTCATCCTTCCACAGACGAAGCAAGCCCAACTCCGTCCACCTTTGCTTGCCCCTCGAGCCCTCCTCCCCCTCTGCTCGTCCCTCGTCCTCCGCTCCGTCCACGGAAAGCTCCACGTCTTTAATTGTCTCGGAAATACACATTAGAACAAACATGTTTAGACACCTCATTATTACCATCATCATCGTCAATAACATATGTGTCAGCATTCTGTTTGCCTTTTTTCTTTTTCTTTTTCTCTTTGGTTATCCAGCACTGTTGCTTAAGTAAAATCTGATTAGTCTGACATTTGTAAAGGTGGTTTACCGTGTGTTATGCCAATTCTGTTGGATTCTGGCTCGTAGAGCGGTCTGCCTAAAGTCTCGCTCATGACTTTTCCCAGCACCGTCGCAAGCTCAGTTGTTGTTTATTTTGTTTTCTCTGAGAACTTCCTGGACAGCGGGAGGCGGGAGAGAGAGGAGAGGAGTCCTCTGATGGTTGGGAGGCCGTGAAGTCTGAGCAAGCCCCTGCCTGTGGAAGATCTGGGGGTGAAGCAGAGGGTGGGGGAACTCGGAGGGGGCCGCCTCCCTCTCTAAGCTTGGATACAAATCAGGAGAATTAGTCACGTTATGTTCACATTCTTTGTCATTTTCTTGTTTTCTGTCATTGTCTTGTCATTGTATATTGTCTTATAGTCGTATCCGTCTTTGTCTTTTTCTGTACCCTCTTTTTTTCCGCTCTTGCGCCTCTGATAACCACATTTTTGCTTTGGTTAAAACCTATTTTCTTTCTCTTTGCTGGTATTAGACCATTTTTCTCAAAAGTCTTAATTATCATTATCTTTACTTTATAGGGAAGAAATTGAGTAGGCCTAACTCTTTTAGCTTCCTATAGATTGTTATAGTAAAACGAAGATGAAGTAGAAGCAACATCATTCACGGTTCTCCCTCAGTTTACTAATATTTTTCACTCTGTTCTTTTTAAATTTTTTTTTTTTTATAAAAGAATACCGCTCCCTTAGTTCTGATGGCTTTAAGGGAGGACCAATTCTGTATTTCCCAAAGTAAATGATTCCCACCAGTCTGGTTCACTAAAAAAGGATCTCGTCACTCCACCCTCTCCAGCACAATCCTGGCCTCTCAATTTACCAAAGGATTCTCGTGTGAGAATCTGGCAGAGGTCTTTGGCAAGAGTCCTGGACTCCCCGTGCACGGTTTCAGGTTCAAAGCTGAAGAGAAGTGGAGGTATTGCGATCCGGCCGACCACTATGTTAGAAAAAATTCCCTCGAGACTGGTGTAAAAATCACTAATCATTGGACATTTATTCTTTGCAAAGAAGGAGACAGGGTTGACTCACATACAGACAACATGCAGTGGCCTGGCAAAGGGTAACACACACACATCTCGCGTTTCACACAGGCGCCCAGGCATCTGGACACCCCAACTATTCCCAACATTTGAAAGTTGAAATGGTGTCTGTAGCTGAAAGCATGAGGAAGTTGAAGGATTTGAAAGTTGAAGCAGTTTAAGAGGATTTGAAAATCCTCTCCATAGAAACCCATTCGAAATAAAAGTTGCTAAAAGCTTAATAATTCATAATTCATTCATAAGAATTTAATATAATCAAAACACTCCAATCGTTTCTCCGGAGCCAATAAAATAGAGAGGGATGCAGATCTGAGTGTATGTGGAATGTGTGGAGCGCTCAACGCTTTTCTCTTTTTTTTTTCCCCACTCTTTTCATTCCTTTCAGTTTATCTTCTAAATCCCAGAAACCCAAACTCCCTTGACCAGTATGGAAGGCATTCCAGACATGACTCTCCGTGTTTCTGCCGCATTAACCCAACAATCGGACCTTCGGGTTCCGGTGATTTTGAACTTTTGCCACCCATGTTCCTTCTGGTGTGGGCGTCGACGCTATCTTAGTACAATGCAATCGTCACTGCAAAGTTGAGGTTCTTTATCCTTAGGAAAACGTCAAAAACCTTTTGTTTGTTTCTTTTATCCTTAGGACAAAAACAGTTAAAAACCTTTTGAGGCGGAGACACGATGACCACTGTTACGATCTCAAAAAACTCCTTAGTAGTAGTTTCTTTATCGCAAAAATGTCACTTCTCCCCTCTCAAAATCACATGAAATAATACGTCAGAAACCTAGTGGAGTCACATGAAGAACTTATAAACCAACCACACAGATGTCAGAAACAGTTGTATTAACCCCAAATAATAATGATTCCTTGATCACTCATCTGTGTCTGTTACGTTTTACGTCTCTACAGATTTATGTTTACAGTTTCCAATTGGAATTTCAACTTCTTACCCTGATTTGTAGGAATTAATCTTTTCGTGGGATACGCGTGCCGTCAATCAGGTCTCCTCGGTTTCCGCCGGTTCTCTCTCTCTTTTTAAGGAGGTAGAGACAGGACACTGGTTGTGTTATCCTGGGAAAAGCCTTATTTTGTCCAAATTTAAAAAAGCCTTCTCCTCCGGACGGTTCCCGTGGAGCCTGAAGAACGGTCAGCGTATCCTGTTCGTGATGCCAATTGTAATAGAAAATTTCCTTTAACAGTTTAGGTGAAGTTGGTTTTATCCAAAGTGTTCAAAATAGACAGAGTCTTGATGAATGATCAAAGTTTCAGAAAGTCAATTTAATGTTTGCAAACAGAGAACACAACCACAGCCACGTATCACAGTGAAATGTGCTCATGCTCTGGAGACGCAGAATCAAAACAAGGTATTTATACAGGCAACACTGAGAAGACAGGATAAGACAGAGGAGACGGGGAACACAGGTGGGGGCCAGTGTTCTGGTGCGAACCTTCACCGACCATAGTTCCCAAGAGAATGTTTATGCTCAGAGAAAGAGCCGTTGATTAGATAAAGAACACGCCGGTCCCTTGTCCGGGATAAGACTGAAAGTGACCTCTGTATCAGAACGAATATGTCAATGTGTTCAGACATCCAGACTCCTGTGCAAATGAATTTTCTAACAGCACATATCATGATAAACTATGAGGACGACATGTTAAAACATTTTTTACCATTACAACCAACAGCAGGATTTTAAAGTCAATTCTTTGTTGGACAGGAAGCCAGTGCAAAGACATCAGAACTGGAGTGATGTGATCCACCCTCCTGGTCTTAGTGAGGACTCGAGCTGCAGCGTTCTGAATCAGCTGCAGCTTTCTGACGGACTTTTTACAGAGACCTGTAAACACACCATTACAGTAGTCCAGTCTGCTGAAGATAAATGCGTGGACAAGTTTTTCCAAATCCTGTTGAGACACAAGTCCTCTAATCCTTGATATATTCTTCAGGTGATAGTAGGCTGATTTTGTAATTGTCGTGATATGGCTGTTCAGGTTGAGGTCTGAATCCATAACTACGCCTAGATTTCTGGCTTGGTTTGTGGGTTTTAACATCAGTGATTGAAGCTGAGCGGTGATTTTCAATTGTTCGTCCTTGGTACCAAAAACAATTACTTCTGTTTTATCTTTGTTTAATTGAAGAAAATTCTGGCACATCCAGTTGTTGATTTGTTCAATGCAGTTACCCAGCCCTTGTATGGGATTATAGTCCCGTGGTGACATAGTTATGTAGATTTGTGTGTCGTCTGCATAATTATGATAACACACTTTGTTGTTTTCCATAATCTGAGCTAGTGGAAGCATGTAGATGTTGAACAGAAGAGGCCCCAGTATTGAACCTTGGGGAACACCACATGTCATTTTAGTCAGCTCTGATGTGTAATCAGCTACAGACACAAAGTATTCTCGGTCCTTCAAGTAGGATTCAAACCAGTTAAGTGCTGTGCCAGAGAGTCCCACCCAAATTTTTAGTCTTTCTAGGAGTACGGCATGGTCGACCGTGTCGAATGCAGCACTGAGATCCAGTAACACTAAGACTGAACTTCTGCCATTGTCTATGTTTAAGTGGATGTCGTTGAAAACCTTAACAAGAGCAGTTTCAGTTCTGTGGTGCTGTCAAAAGCCTGACTGGAAAACATCAAAGCAGTTATTTACGGCCAGGAAGTTGGTCAGCTGTTGGAAAACCGCTTTTTCAATTACTTTACTTAAAAATGGGAGGTTTGATATTGGCCTATACTTTTTCATCGTTGCGGAGTCTAAACTAGCCTTCTTTAGGAGTGGTTTAATAACTGCAGTTTTTAGGGCTTGTGGGAAGACACCTGAGAGAAGGGATGCGTTTACAATTTGTAAAAGATCAGTGGTCATGCAGTTTGAAATATTTTTGAAAAAGTGTGTTGGTAGAATATCCAAGCAGCAGGAGGATGACTTCAGATGTTGTATAATGTCTTCTAGGCTTCTACGGTCGATTGAATGAAATTGTGTCATGATATTTGAATGGATGTTATTCAGAGATCGGGACAACACATATCCTGTGGTTGGTGTGGAGGCACTGACTGCTTGTCTAATTTTCTGAATTTTGTCAGTAAAAAAGGAGGCAAATTGATTGCATGCCCAGGTGGATTGGAGCTCAGCAGCTACCGACACTGGAGGGTTTGTTAGCCTGTCGACGGTAGCAAATAAGGCACGTGTATTGTTCTTGTTTTTGGTTATGATGTCAGAGAAGAATTTCTAAGTTCCAAATTATAATTGCGAAGTCTCTCTTTATAGATGTCACAGTGAACCTGGAGATTAGTTTTTCGCCACCTGCGCTCAGCTTTCCGACACTCTTGTTTCTCTATTTTGACCAGCGTAGCATTTATCCAAGGAGATCTTTGCTTATGTTAGGTCTGGAACAAAGGATGAAGAGCTGCAAGGCCGCAGGACCTCTCTCCGCTGCGAACGTCTTATGCTGCGGTCACACCGGTCGCGTTGATTTTTTGACGCACTGCAAAATCGCGTCCAACGCACTGCAAAATCACGTCCAACGCGCCGCCGGTCGTGTTCAGACCAAACGCCGCAAAATCTCGTAGCGCCGGAGAGGGGGCGTGGTTTATAGACCTGGATCCGTTCAACTGTCCGCCATTAACCATGGAAAGAATAACCTATATTCCTACGTGTTGTGGAAGTCACAGATATCCCGGGAAACTAAACGCCGTCATGTCTGGTTCACAATATTGTTCAGAGGAGCTCCGTGGATTGCATCGAGCTGTATTCACTGTGTCTAGCAAGCCGCCGGTCGCTGTTTACACAGACGGCTACAGGATTTATTTGTCCTCCATTGTTGTTTGCGATTCAGCACCGGCCGGAGCTACGGCACTGATGACGGGGGCAGCAACTCAACGCTGATAGCCTATCGCGCCACAGCGTCACGCGATTATGTCGCAGAAGTTGAAAAATTTCAACTCGCGCGTTGGCGATTTTGCGGCGTCCACCGCACTGCTATAACTCGTCCAACGCGGCGCGCAATCGCAAAATCACGGCGCGCCAGTCTCATCGCGTCTGTGCATAGACTTTTTTTGTATGTAATCTCGACACGCGTCAAAACCGGGTCAAAATTAATAACAATATTTAATGTACTACACGAAATTCACTTACAAACTGAATTAACTATCAATAGTAATGTTCTCGAGAGCAGAGACCACATACACGCATCACCTCACAGTCCGGTGGATCCGGTTAGCTGAAAAAGCGAGCTGCAGTGATCTGAGGTTAACTCCCTTGACCATTGTCTTTTGTATCCCCTGTGTGTCGGAAGTGTCCGAAACTGTCATAAAACATCTGAATGATCCTCTGTGGCGATCAGTGATTGGCTCCATTTCAATTCTGTCCCCTCCCATTATCGATCTTTTTGCGAAACATCTTCTCTCCTTGCAAAACATCTTGACTCCCCATCTCCGTCGCGGTAAGATTTGGCTTTTGACCGATCCCCACTGCCCCTCCTTCATCGATGGGGTCGCCTCCATTTGCTGCTGCATGTCTGTGAACCCTCTCTTAGAATCCCTGTCTGACCCTTAAACTATTCTTAGTGTTTTAATACCTTTAGTGACTATACTTTTATGATTTAATACACTCAATTAGTTAATATACTGTAACACGTAATATCTTCTATAAGCAAGAATATTGTAAACATATTGTGACTAACATATTATTATTATGGCACTTCTACTCATCACTAGGGGGGTTATTTAATCGTACTTATATGTTTAATACTGAAATTCTCCACACTTACCCGAGACAACCTTCACTTTAGTGGGTGCAATGGCATCAATAATATTTTTAACTTTAAAATTGAAGCCATCTACAAGCTCATTGACTGAGAGGCAAGAGAGGGCTGGTGTGGAGGAGAACTTCTGAATAAATAGTTCACTGGTGTTTTCAGAGATGTAACGCTTTGTCACAACCTTGGTTTGGACATTTGTGTGCAAGGAGATTGCACTCTCAAAGAAAACACAGAAATGATCAGAGAGTGCAACATCAGTCACAGCAACCTTGGAAATGTTTACACCTTTGGTGATGATTAGGTCCAGAGTGTGCCCCCTGTTGTGGGTGGGTCCTGTCACATGCTGAGTCAGATCATAGTTATCAAGGACACCACATAGTTCTATAGACTCTCTGTCCTGGGGATTATCAACATGGATATTAAAATCAACAACAATAACAACACAGTCAAAATCAATACAGATTACAGACAGCAGTTCAGTAAACTCATCAAAGAAGGTTGCACAGTATTTAGGCGGTCTGTAAATGTTTAGGAATAAAGCTTGAGTGGAATTCAGAGCCACATATTCAAAATAACTAAAATGACCAAAGGACATCTGCTTGCATTGAAGAGAATCATTAAATAAAACAGCAACTCCACCTCCTTTCTTATGTGCTCTTGTTTCACTCATGAAACTGAAGTTGTGAGGTGTTGATTCAATAAGAACAGCTGAACTGTTATCTTGATTTAACCAAGTTTCAGTTAAAAACAAAATGTCCAGTTTGTGCCTAACAATAAAATCATTGATTAAAAATGTTTTTCCTGACAGAGACCTGACATTTAATAAAGCTAAGTTTAATGTGGTTAAAGCTTTCTTTGCCCAATTTATTTGGACGGGCTGACGAGGAATGTATGCTAAGTTTTCAGGTTGTGGAGAATTTCAGTATTAAACGCATTATAAGTAAGATTAAATAACCCCCCTAGTGATGAGTAGAAGTGTCATAATAATATGTTAGTCACAATATGTTTACAATATTCTTGCTTATAGAAGATATTATGTTACAGTATATTAACTAATTGAATGTATTAAATCAAAAGTATAGTCACTAAAGGTATTAAAACACTGTAAAGAATAGTTTGAGGGTCAGACAGGGATTCTGAATGGGACATGCAAATGGAGGAGGACAACTGACCAGAGGTGGAGTCAAGGAGGGATGTTTATCAAGGAGCAAAGCTGTTTCACTAAGGGATCGATCCAGGGAGGGGACAGAAGTCAAATGGAGCCAACCACAGATCGCCACGGAGGGTCATTCCGATGATTTATGACTGTTTCGGACATTTCCGACGTATAAGAGACTGTTTTGGAGAGAATTCCTCAGACCACATCCGCCCTCGTTTTTCAGCACCTGTATTCAGACCTGTGAGTGAGAAGGCGTGTGTGTGGTCTCTGTTCTCGAGAACATTACTATTGATAGTTAATGCAGCTTATAAGTTCATTTCATGTAGTACATTAAATATTGTTATTGATTGTGAACCGGATCCAGTCCTTTTTCTGATGCACGTGCACGCTACGAGGGCAGCAGAAAAGTCCCTGCGGCCTGCAGCGTCTCATCCTTTTTGGTTTTTGAACCCTAACAATGTTTACTATTGTTTCTTCGCAGCCTCACCTTTCTTTTTCTATAAACTTGCAGGACAGGAATTGAAATGGCTAGCTGCATACAGGCCCCGACTTTTCCTGGAGAGAGTCATTGGTGTCATTAGCCTTGTAGCCTGGACCCAGAAGATATCAATTATTTCCTTTATCAGGTAGGGGAGACAGAGGATGGTTGTGGAACCGTCGAGGAGTGGGGAGGAGGAGTGTGTTTGGTTCCAGCAATGACCAGCTCTTTCATGTGGTCAGTGAACTCCAGGTGGGGGGAGGATGGGGAGAGTGTGAGAGAGGAAAGGGACCTGGATGGAATTTGGGGGGTGGAAGTAGGTGCTGGGGAGGGAGGTAAAGACTCCTCGTCTAGGAAGGGTAGGGAAAGTGGGAGATCGGAGGCGGTCCCTGATGATGAGGTTGGAGACTCCTCCTTTTGGCTGTCGTTAGGCGGGGGCATCCTTCCCGTAAGGTCTCCATGGCAATGCAATGCTGTGTCTCTTGTTTAGACTCCTCTTGTGTCTTGTCCTTGGCAGTAGGGACAGACGGGTGACGCAGGGAGAAAAATAGGTTCGAGGTAAACAGTTTTACCCCTGACTTGTTCAGGCAAACTCCATGCGCTGTAAAAAGATGTCTGCGCTCCCAGAAAAGGTAGAAATTGTTGATAAAATGTACTGAATGGTCAGTACATGCAGTTGACAGCCATTCGTTCAGTGCAAACAGCCTGCTGAATCCTTCATCTCCTCCTCTGACTGGTGGAAGAGGGCCACTGATGAACACCTCAGCCTTGACAGAGCTGACTGTGTTTAACAGATCAATAAAGTTTCGCTTCAGAACTTCAGACTGTTGTTTCACAATATCACAGCTTCCTGTATGCACGTTGATGTTTTTCGCTGTGGGATAGTCAGCCACGATGTCCAGGATTGTGTCTCTCATGTCAGAGACCATATCTTTCAGAAAGCAGAGTATTTTGGTGTTCTTGCTGCACAGTTTTCTGACATCTTTTCCAGCATAGTCACCAACAATCAGAGTCTCAGGCCCAGTCATTAGCTTTGCCTGCGGCCTTTTACTCTCACATTGACTCTCAGTTCTTACCCTGCTTTGAGGAGATAGCTGCTTATCCAGGTCATCAGATGGAGATTTAGGATCCTGCGACAATGGAGCAAATCTGTTTTGAAGTTGTAGGCTTGGTTGTTGTGGAGGTGTTTTGCAGGTTTTACTTTTCTCAGCTGTCCTTGGGTTTGTCCGTCGGGGTACAGGGGTTGAGGAGGAGTTCTGCCTGTGTGCTAGTGCAGGCCAGCCAGTCGCATCACAAATCTCAGGGCGCTGGGCTCTGCCTGTTAGTCATCCTCCCACATATATTCTCTTCGGCTTTGCACCGAGAGAGTTCCAGGGAGGACTACCATTTGAAGATTCATTATCTGCTCTCTCCTCCTGTTTCTTCGTAGGCCTGGTTGTGCTAGTTAGCTGTGTCTTAGCTTGCGTTTGTCCAGTGTTTTGAGTCCATTTACCGCCACGTTTACTTCTAGTCTGTGGATTTTTGTTTCCAAGACTGCAATCTTCTGTAGGAGTTTTTAGTAGTCGTCCGTGGAGAAGGGAGGCATCTTGCTGCTACTTAGCTTTAACTTAGCTGCTAGTTAGCATTAGCTAACAATCCAAATAGCTCGACGACTTTCTGGATTTGTCTTCACTCAAACGTTGAAGAGTGATATATGTGATATATCTGGCAAATTGAAGCAAGAAAATGCAAGCAGAGGCAAACAGAGGCAAGAGCAAGCAGCAAAGCGACTGCACTCTCTCATCCAACATAATATACATTTACTAGCTCCCGACACAGAACAGTTAACCCCCTCCTCCCCTCTGCTACCAGCTGTTACTGACAGGGTCGCTACAATATGGATGAAGTACCTTTGACGTTTGACCTACCTCTCACTAGGACTGTCAACAAAAAAAGGTTGAACCGCAAGCTGCTTTTAACAGCACTAAAGTTGTCTTCTTCTCTGAACATCATAACATGTCCGACTCGGTTGCTTCTAAGCTAATTTTAACATTACCGCCAATGGGGAAATGCTAACCGCAATTAGCATTCGCGAATATAATATATCTTCCTACATCTTTTCATGCACATACTTACATTACAGACTAAGTTCTCTCAAGGCTACCAAACGGAAGAAGTAAAACGAAGCAGCGTGTCTTCTCATTAGAATCTAAAAGCAACGAGGCAATAACTGTTGTTGCTCATAGCTCTGAATAGCTGTTGTGCTAGCAGCAACTGGCCAAGCCAGTTAGCCGTAAATGCTATTCAGAGCTACGAGCTACGTAGACACGCTGCTTCGTTTTACTTCTTCCTTTTGGTAGCCTTGAGAGACCTTAGTCTGTAATGTAAGTATGTCTGTATGAAGCATGAAAAGATGTAGGCTATGATGATTGTTTAGTTATTGTTTTTTTACTGTGATATTCATATATTTTCTTGTTTATTAACATGTCAGGAATGATACATTTATTTCTGAAAGCACTTCAGTTATTTGTTTTTTTAAATAATAGTAATTTTATGAATGTCAATTATAGTGGACACCAGGACCAAATTAATGTATTTGATGACTCAACATTATTGTAGGAGACAGAACCCAAGCAGAAAGGATTCTGTACCGGATAGTTGAGGGAGAGTCAGATTTGGAGCTTTCAGATGATGAGAGAGATGAGGATGAGTGTGAGCCTGGTGAAGAAGAAGAAGAAGAAGAAGACGATACAGGAGGCTCAGATGATACAGACACAGAGACAGACAGGGACGAGCAGGAAAGACGTCGTCCTCTGTGGGCCAGGAGTAGCACTACGACCTGACTGCATTTAATCCAAATAGATTTGTGTGAGGTTTAATTATTATTCCTGTTATTACCTTTCATTTATTGGTGTTATTTTCCATCATAATAGATTCACACCTGTGCTACCTGGGCTTCCTGACTGTCAAGATGACTCTACAACCCGTGCAGACTGGAGTCCAATTCAGTACTTTTCCCAGTACATTGACAACAAAGTCTTTGAAGATTTGGCAGCATTCACAAATCAAAGAGAGCTGCAAACTAGAGGAGTGGCTCTGAATACTACTCCACAATATATTAAGATCTTCTTTGGCATGTCAGTCCACATGGCCTGCCTTGGCTACCCCAGAATTAGAATGTATTGGGCCAAAAATACAAAAGTGCCAGTTATAAGCAGCAAAATGGCAAGGGATAGGTTCTTCAAGCTGAGAAGCTCACTCAAGATTGTGGATGACCTGGATGTAACAGAGGAAACAAAGGGGGCAGACGTTCTTTGGAGAGTCAGGCCATTACTTGACCGCGTGAGGCAAGGCTGTCTCAGCCTTACAAAGTCTGAGAAGGTCTGCATTGATGAGCAAATCATCCCTTTCACAGGCCGCTGTCCAGTCAGGCAATATGTTCCAGGCAAGCCAAACCCGACTGGCCTAAAGGTCTTTGTCCTTGCTTCTCCAAATGGTCTGATGCTGGATTTCGAAGTGTACCAAGGGAAGAAGACATTCAGGGTCCAACGATTGGGCGTTGGAGCAGCATCAGTCCTACGCATGGTTGAATCTGTTCCCACAGGAACTCACCTATTCTTCGACCGATACTTCACAACAATCGATCTCATGGATGCATTGCTGGCAAAGGGCCTTCCAGCAACTGGAACTATAATGAAGAACAGAGTCCCAAAGCCGTGTCAGCTGCCAGGAGACAAGCAGTTGCGAAAAAAGGGGAGAGGAGCATCAGTGTCTGTGGTCAGAAAGAGTCCTGACCTGGCAATCACGAAATGGTTCGACAACAAACCAGTGCTGATGGCTTCCACTGTACATGGGAAAGATCCTGAAGATATCTACGCCAGATGGTCCAAGAAAGAAAAAGTCCATGTCCAGGTGAGAAGACCAGCAGTGATCAGACAGTACAATGAAAACATGGGTGGCGTGGACCTATGTGACCGCATGCTGAGCTTTTATCGCATGTCAAGCAGGACCAAGAAATGGACATTGCGTGTGATTACTCACTTCTTTGACGTTGCCATCACAAACTCCTGGATCCAATACAAGTCTGACAGCAAAGCGCTTAACCAACCAGCGAAGAACACCCAATAGTACTTGGACTTCAAATTGCACCTGGCTGAAGAGCTGTTGGATTGTCAAGATCTTGATGACAGCAGTGAAGACAGTGAAGAAGAGTATGAGCCACCAACCAAAATGAGGATCCCACAACCAGAGCCATCTCTGCGTAGACTTGGAGCCAGTCACATGCCAGAGATGATGGATACCAAGCATGCAGAATGATGCCGAAATAAGGGCTGCAGAAGCAAGACGTACATGAGGTGTACCAAATGCAAGATGTTCCTCTGTATCACCAAAAAGAGAAAATGCTTCCAGGATTATCGCTGCTAAAAATAAAACATGCGAAAGAAGAAATGAAGAACAATAGCATAAAAGCCCATTTCCGCCACTGTGGAAAAAATAAAGGTCCTGTTATCTCGACTTACTATCTCATAATGACATACTATCTCATAATTTCGATTTACTATCCCATAATGAGATTACTTACTATCTCAGTAAATTGAAATTATGAGATAGTAAATCGAAATTTCGAGATAGTAAGTCGAAATTTCGAGATAGTAAGTCGAAATTTCGAGATAGTAAGTCTAAATTTCGAGATAGTAAGTCGAAATTTCGAGATAGTAAGTAGACATTTCGAGATAACAGGGCCTTTAAATGGGCTTCCATACATTTATGCCACTGTGAGGAAAAAATAAAGGTCCTGTTATCTCAAAATTTCGACTTACTATCTCATAATAATGACATACTATCTCATAATTTAGACTTACTATCTCATAATGAGATTACTTACTATCTCAGTAAATTGAAATTATGAGATAGTAAGTCGAAATTTCGAGATAACAGGGCTTTTATTTTTTCCTCACAGTGGCGGAAATGGGATTCCATACTATAAAGAATGATGAACAAAAGTAGATTAGTTTAGATAAATATCTGTTCTAATTTAGTTATACTGTTCAATCTTCAAATAAATCAGATGGATGTATGATTGTTTTTTAATCAAGTTGAATGTATTATTGGTTTAATACCACTCTACAGCCATAATTTGTTAATTTAGTTTTCTATATTTGGCTGTCTTTTCGCACTAAAATGGTCCTGTGGTCCACTACAGTGGACATGCTGTAAAATTAAAAATTAAAATAATTTTTGAGAAGTCTAAATTGTAAGATGTTTTTTTAACTCGAAGTAGGTAGGAAATCATAAATCATCCTTGGTTCCCAGGAGGGTAATGCTGCGTTCACACCAAATGCGTCGAAAATTCAATGCGCCGCAAATTCGCGTCCAACGCGCCGCCGGTCTCGCCGGGGGTGCTCACACCAAACGTGGCGCGATTCACGCCGGACAGGGGCCGGGGCTTATCGCCTGAAATCCGTTCAACTGTCCGCCATTAACCATGGAAAAAATAACCTATATTTCTACTTGGTACGTGTTGTGGAAGTCACAGATATCCCGGGAAACTAAACGCAGTCATGTCTGGGTTCATAATATTGTTCAGAGGAGCACCGTGGATTTTATCGAGCTATATTCACTGTGTCTAGCAAGCCACCGGTCGCTGTTTACTACAGCTGTAGGAACACAAAATAAACTGATTTGGCTGTGATTTAACGGCAATAAACCGACAAAAAGGGACTCTGAAATAACTACGTAATGATGCCGATTTGTACTTGTCTTCTCCGACAAAAAGGGACTCCGAAATAACTACTAGTAAGTCATTTGTCCCTCACGTTAGCCAAACATTTTCTGCAGCCAAACATTTTCTGTGACTTACATTATTGTAAACTGAATTATTCTCTTTTGTATGTGCCACTTATTATTTATGTATTTGTATTTCTTACACCATGTAGTGTCCCTGTATTGAAGTCATTATTGCCATGTACCAAACATTTCTTTAAAAACCAATACATATTTAAATGGCAAAAATATGCTCAAATTGATAAATTTTATAAAATGTAAATGTTTGACCTTGACACAGATGTAAAGTAATGCAACAAGATACTTACACATTAAAAGTGGCGTATTTTCATAGTTGCTGCATATGGTGATTTAAACTGCCTTTTTGTATGCAAAGTCTGTTTGCATCTACTGTTGCTGTTCTGCATGGGCAAGAATTTCTGCAAGTGTTGCTGTTGCTTTGCATCCATGGCTCTGTGTAATGCAAATATGTTGTGGCAAAATGTATTTCTCAATGATATCTGAAGATTACTAAATCAACAGGTGATAGATATTTTTTTAAGTAGCAGTGTGTATCCGCCCAGTCATACATTGCTGTACGTTTATTCCAGATGCGTCCGAAAACATTACTGCCACTATTCAAGGCCTCAACACCTTATTAACTGACATGAAAGCTAGGGACGTATCTGACTCAGATGGCGGTTGGGACTGGTGGTTCTGGCTGACGGGGGGAGGGTGGCTGGCGTGGCTCATTCAATAGGCACTTCTTGTGGGGATCTGCATGTTACTCCTGATGTGCTTCACTTGTTGTATCTTCCCGTTCAAGCATCTATTCGCTCAGATGTTTATGCTCCAAATGGCTATGTATACGCGTGTACCTGAAAACGACCAACCACAACCTGAACTAATTCCTATTCCTGACTACACAGGTGACTTCGATACTGACACTGACTGCTCAGATGATTCCGATACTCAGGTGTAGAGACAGGTTTTGATTCTCTTTTATCTTGTTTTGTGCTTATTGAACTGTATGGCTTGCTTAAAACAACCAGAGATGTCTCACAAAAACAGATTTTTGCAATATCAACTGTGTATTTGACTCATGTTTTTTGGTCTGATTTGTTCCATGTTTTTCTTTCATGATCTAGCTAGGAACAGACTCCTCAAGACAGAGGCAGAATAATCCTCTGGGGTCTGTTGAGACAAAGGCAGTCTACCCTTTCTCTAGTTTAGTATTTTTACTGTGTTTAATTGTGGTTGTGGTAACCAAAAGAGTGGAATGTAATGATAAAATGTTTTAACATGTCCTCCTGACATTTTCTGTGTGATATGTTAGAAAATTCATTTTTACAGGCGTCTAGAAGTCTGAACACATTGACATATTCGTTCTGGTACAGAATGAAGTGTTCTGTGTAATCAACTGCTTCTTAATAGACTAAACATTTCCTGAAGACCTAATGTCAGTAAAGGTTCGCACAGGGACAAACGCCCCCACCCTTTCTGTGCCTGTCTCCTCTGTGCTGGCCTGTATAAATACCTTGTTTTGATTCTGCGTTTTTAGAGCAAAAGCACATTTCACTTGTGATACGTGATGGTGTTTGTGTTCTGTTTGCAAACATTAAATTGACTTTTTTGAAACTTTGATCATTCATCAAGACTGTTTATTTTGAACACTTTGGATAAAAACAACTTCACACCTGAACTTTAAGGAAATATTCCACAACACTTATTGGAGAAAGTGTATGGGTGTGCCCCAAAACAAATAGCTGTTCGGTTTGTACAGGTAATGACATAGGTGGCAGCTTTTGCCGCATCAAGATGCTATGTGTACTATGGTATTTTTGTAACATCATGAATGCTGGTGTTACAATCAAAGTAATTCAACTACTTGATCTTCCCTTCTTTTATCTACCATTTACATGCTTTTAACTTATCCCCGTTATCCGTCTAATGGAAAAAATGTCAAAATGAAAATCGTGGCTTTGAAACTTTGATATGCATATTTGGCACAATGGAAAACAGAATAAATGCTCAGCTAATAACTGCTTAAAAAAAAAAAAAAAGGTTAAATGAACAGAAAACTGAAGTTTAAAAATTAAAAAGTATTCCACTTTTCTTTTGATTCTGTAACAGTGTAACAAACTAATAGAATTACAGATATGAACCTTTTGATACTTCCAATTCAGATTTCGTGACCAACTACTCTAGCTTTTAGGAGTTAAACATACCGTCCAAAACAATAAAAGTGAGCCCCAGAGCATTGGCTATGAGTTATACAGCAGTGTGTATACTGGCAATTCCAGTCGGTGTTTGCCGTCCAGTCTATTAGCCAAACCACAAACCCATCTGTCCATTGTGGGCGCAGAGTAGGGGCTGGGGTTCAATGATGCACTCTGCTGCGTTAGCGCTAGCGACCCCTGAATGCCCGGTGCAGGTTAAGAGTAGTGAGTGAGGAGTCAGTATAGAACAAGCAATAAAAAGTTTTTTAAGAAAGTGCGTGTCAGGCCAACCACAAGAGGTGGATGAGCATGCATGCAGCTATAACCGGGCACTGCAATTTGTTGCAGAGCAATGCAAGATCGGCCGTGGACAAAGGGAAATGCTACAGACACTGCACCGATCGCATGATCATCCTGGTGGAGATAACAGGAAGCCAAGTGGACGCATTGGAATTACTCAACATGCCTTCACTGGAACAATGGTGTGCCTCAAGGATCAATACTGGGTCCCATGTTTAGCTTGAACATCAATGACCTGCCTTTAGTCTGCCAATCTGTCAACAAACAAATGTATGTTGAAGACACTGCTCTGTCTATTGAACTAACGGCAACCATGGACTCCATGCATCTGGTTTAGCAATTCATGTTCACAGCTGAACATAAAGAAACCTGATGTTTTTATTAAGTAGAAAAGTTCGTGGTGTCGAATTTTAAATATTCTAGACTTGAATGAGTGACTTTAAAAAAAAAAAAAAAAAAAATACATGTCAATAAGATGGCCAGTGCTATCAAATTAAACTTTGCTAACTTTAGGCATACGAGCAATACCCAATTGGCACTGCGGTTTTGCATCACAACTTGCCACACGTTTACCTGCCTCATAATTTTTCCAGTTTTCTTGGGTTAGTGTCATCTGTCTACCGGCACTTTCAAACCGAGTCCTGTAACATGAGCATGGCTCGAGCCGCTCGTAACGTTTGACATGCAAAAAACATCAAATTAATAACTTTGGGAGCAACATTTACACAATAATTTTGGAGAAGACTACTGCATTTCATGTTGTAGTTTAGTGGTTAAGTATTGCATTAAGACTGATCGTGTAGTGCTAGCTACACTAATAAGATAGCATTTCCTAAAGTTTCTGGCTCCTGCACATCAAAAGCGGTAGGTTTGAATGAGTCGTTTCATGCTAAATCTGTTGGTCAAATGTTACTGAAGGACGTGTGTAATTTATAGCATGTTAGTTAGCCTGTGCTAGTCCCTCTCGCCTAAGTTGGGGCTAGTTTGAGCATGTGCGATAGTCTTTTCTCCATGTACCCCACATTAAACACGGGTTCATTGTGCAAGGGTGTAGAACAGCTAAAACGGCTTAGATATCAAGTAATGACAGCAAATGTTGATTTTGAGCATAGTAGAAATGATTGAATGAAGTATGAGAGTGTGCCTATTGATTTTATTTTTGTATACTCTTGTCATTTTGTATACATTTAAAAACATTTACGCAGCATTCGGTCGGTCCTCGCCTAAAGATCAAGACGAAAAGAAACATGGTTATGAATTCAGAACAGTTCACTGTGCCGAGATGTCAGGACTGATACCTGGTTATATTTCGTACTCGCAGGTTTTCGGTCCAATGGTCGGCGTTAACCTGCAAGGTTACATTAATAACCATGTTTTAGTAATCCTCCAGTTTTATTTATGCAGGAAAAAAAGTGTAGATGTACAAAGTTACCTTCACAGATGACACCAGCATCCTCAGAATGAACACAGTTGTGGATTCCTAATCCTCTGTGTGTACAGTCTGTTAGTGATGACTCATTCCCTGAACACTGAAGGTCATCCAGCCAGATTGGTCCACTTCCTTGTCCAAAATGTGCACTTCTTGGTGCAGACAGAGCCCTGCCACAGCCCAGCTGTTGACACACCACCTGAGCATCATTCAAATCCCAAACGTCGTCACACACCGTCCCCCAATTGCCGTTGTGGAAGATCTCCACTCTGCCAGAGCAGCTGCTGTCAGAGTGGACCAGTCTCACTGCGGTCATATCTGGTTAAATTGAAAAACAAAAATCTCTCAACATATGGCAACAGCAGTATTGAGCAAAAGCCCCATCTCGTCAATGTAACTGAACTGGATTTAATCATTTAGCTTCTTTATTATTATTAATATTATGAAGTCTTACATACCATACTCTCCCTTCACACAATTATTCTGAGGTAAAGATAAGAAATTATCTGGAAAATGTGGGGTTCTGTGATACAATGGATGTAAATTAGGGGTAAAGTAAGAGTTTGAGATTTAAAAAAAAAAAATTTAAAAAAAATTAAAATGTATTCAAGAAGTACAACTGGGGAGGCTCAACTGTCATCCAGAGAAGGACCTCTTGCTGAAACTGAACTGCATCGATGTACTGTACAACCGTGACATTGAACTCTTTGTAATCAAAGAGAGGATGGACTTTGTCTTTAAATAGTGAACAGCAGCTTTGGAAAGTGAACTGCTTTTTTTTTTTAACATCTGCAGTATTGTTACTACCGTTTTTTATTGTATCGTTTTTATGAAATGGTTAATAGTTTTCTCTGATGTGAATAATATTTGAATGGCACCGTGCCCTCGAGTGTGTGACGGAATGCGTGTTTTAGCAATGTAATTTTGCTGGAATGAGCAGAGGCCTGTTGAATCATGTTATTTGAGTTTTATGTTATTCTACCCGCTTTGTTGTCAAATAAATGTAGGAGACTGGTTCTTGAGTTTGTTCACGTCATGGTGTTAATTACATTGATTTTGACTAAATGCATTGCCCGTTAATGACGAAGCATACCGCCATGAGGCGTAATAGTGAGGTTATTAGGAGGTGGTTCAACTGTCGTAGGACAGCACTGACGGCCCAAGTATAAAATTTATAGCCTGCCACTGGTTTTAGGACTATTTACAGCAGCACTTTATTGCAATTTTATTGTGTGAAATTGAATAACAAGGTTTTTTTAATTTTTATTCTCCAGTAATATTTGTTCAGAAAAAAGAAACTTTTAGATGTACAAAGTTACCTTCACAGATGACACCAGCATCCTCAGAATGACTACAGTTGTGGGTTCCTAATCCTCCGTGTGTACAGTCAGTTAGTGACGACTCATTCCCTGAACACTGAAGGTCATCCAGCCAGATTGGTCCACTTCCTTGTCCAAAGTGTGCATTTCCTGGTGCTGACAGAGCCCTGCCACAGCCCAGCTGTTGACACACCACCTGAGCGTCATTCCAATCCCAAATGTTGTCACACACCGTCCCCCAATTGCCGTTGTGGAAGATCTCCACTCTGCCAGAGCAGCTGCTGTCAGAGTTGACCAGTCTCACTGTGGTCATATCTGTTTGAAGTGAAAGCAAAATATCTGTCAACCCACATGGCAACATTAGTCTTGACCAAAAGGCCCATCTCTTCAATGCAACTGCACTTGATCATTTAGCATCATCAGGAACTCTTACACATACTCTCACGTCACTCATGATTCTTTTGAGGAAATGAGAAGTTCTCGAAAATGTGTTGTTCTATGATATGCAATAGATGTAAATTTGGGGTAAAAGGAATAAGAGATTAAAAGATAAAATGTAACAATGTATAATGTATAAACTTTCACAGATGGGTCTGGGTACATTGGGAGTTGATACACAGGTTAATGGTCAGGATGATGGCGATAGAGAGTGCTGCAGGGATGACATTTTTGTAGGCCAACCCGGAAGTTAGCCTCTTACTGGTTCCCTCGACAAAAAGCCAATGGGATTTTGGATTATTTCCAAAATAACATCGTTGGCTAAACCAGTTTATGGTACCAACACATTTTGTTTCGCAAGATCATCTTCACAAATTAAGACTACTTTTATCATTTAAATCAGGGATTCCCAAAGTGTGGTGCGCGCACCCCTGGGGGTGCACGAGCTGCCTCTAGGGGGTGCGCGAGAGGGAAAAGTGTAATGGCGGTCTGATGGTATAATAATATTAAATATAAAAAAAAATGTAATTTTAATTTAAGAAGTGGGATTTTTCACAAAATAAAAACATGAATTATAAAATTTCCCTTCGCCCCGAGCCTTTCCAAGCTGACCTAGAGCCGGTCGCGGCGCACCGCCACGGGGGAAATGCGCCCGGCCGGGGCCAGCCGAACGGGGGAGAGGTCCCGCGAGGGGATCCACACACACACACACACACACACACACACTTTGATTGGCAACGCAGATTCCCCAAAGCCACAGTACGTGGTGTGCAGTGAGGTTCTGGCTAACAGCTGTCTGAAGCTCTTATTTACGTCGCCACCTGAACACCAAGCATGCCAGTACAAGTCAAAAGCCCCTTACATATTTTAATATCGAAATTGGAGAAGTTACAAAACAGCCCAAAACAACTGCAGTCTCATTCATGTGTTGGTCTATAAATGACACACTACGGGCTTCATATCTGGTCAGTTACCGCACACAATCGCCGAAGACGTGTGCTTGCCAGCTGCCAGAGAGATGGTGGAATGTATGATTGGGGAGAGAGAGAAGCAAAAAAGTTGGACATGATCCCGGTGTCCAACAACAGTGCCGCATCGATGCTTTGTCCGAAGACATCCTGGCTACATTAGTCGGTCATTAATTGTAAATTAAATGTGATAATCTGCCTCTGAGCCTGTGCGTGTGTGCTCGCATCCGTATTGCTCTTTAAAAGTGACGCCTTGTGTAACTGAAAGTTATTGAAACTTTGTTTCAGTGTTTCAGGGTGTTTTCACACCTTCAGTTAGTTTGCTTTGTTCCGATTCAGGGATTAATATGATACAACGTTGCAGTTGCCCCTTTGTTCGGTTTGTGTTCACACTGCAACATTTAACAGCGGACTAAATCTTGTAAACAAACGCCACGCGCGAGCAAACTGTTCTCTCATTGGTCCGATTTTTATGCGGCTAAAATAGGCTCTGTTTATTTATTTTTTTTATTAAGGGGGGGTGCGCGAACCCGGTCGGGATATAGAAGGGGGTGCGCGGCCTAAAAAGTTTGGGAACCGCTGATTTAAATCATAGATGCAATCGGCATAAGTAAAGAGATGACGTTAAGACAACAAACTAACTACAGCACAGTCTCATGACTTCACGCCACCGACCTAAAGTCAGACTGTAGTTTAGCATCATGATGTTCGTTAGTCTAATTTAGGCACTTGTTAGCAACCATCTTTTTTTAACAAACTCAAAAGCGTCACATTTCACAAGTGGGATATTTACTGATGAATTTTATGTCATTGAACAACATTTTAAAATCTCTTAATCTCGTGTTATCCACAGACCTTATTTCAGGCATCCTAACAAAAATCCCATCGACTTCCATGAATCTGAATATTCAACTCAAAGATGGTTTTAGGACCATTTCAAGCAGCATTTTATTGCAGTATTGTTTGTGAAATTGAATAACAATGTTTTTTCTAAATTCTCCAGTTATAACTGTGCAGAAAGAAAAATGTAATTTACAAAGTTACCTTCACAGATGGCACCAGCATCCTCAGAATGACGACAGTTGTGGGTTCCTAATCCTCTGTGTCTACAGTCCGTTAGTGATGACTCAGTTCCTGAACACTGAAGGTCATCCAGCCAGATTGGTCCACTTCCTTGTCCAAAGTGTGCACTTCTTGGTGCCGACAGAGCCCTGCCACAGCCCAGCTGTTGACACACCACCTGAGCGTCATTCACATCCCAACTGTCGTCACACACCGTCCCCCAAGTGCCGTTGTGGAAGATCTCTACTCTGCCAGAGCAGCTGCTGTCAGAGTTGACCAGTCTCACTGTGGTCATATCTGGTTGAAGTGAAAGCAAAATATCAGTCAACATATGGCAACAGCAGTATTGAGCAAAAGCCCCATCTCTTCAATGCAACTGCACTTGATTTAATCATTTAGCTTCTTTAATATCATCATGATCATTTTTTTATCATCTTTATTATGAACTCTTTACATATACTCTCACTTCACACATGATTCGTCTGAGGTAAAGGTGAGAAATTATCTGGAAAATGTGGTTCTATGACAGGCAATAGATGTAAATTTGGGGTAAAAGGAATAAGAGATTATAAGATAAAATGTAACAAAACTAAGTATAAACATTGACAGATGGATCTGGGTACATTGAGTGTATTCACAGGTTATTGGTCAGGATGATAGAGCTATCTAGAGTGCTGCAAGGATGACATATTTTTGTCGGCCAACCCGGAGGTTAGCCTCTTACTGGTTCCCTGGAGAAAGCCAATGTGATTTAGATTATTGCAGGAAATCAGCTCTGTGGCTAAACCAGTTCATGACACCAACGTCTTCCCAAATGAACACCACATTTATCATTATTTAAATCATAGAGGCAATCGGCAGAAGCAAAGACATAACGTCAAGACAACTAAACTACACCACTGTCTCATGATTTCATGCCGCCACCACCACCACTGAGCTAAAGGCAGACTATAGTTCAGCATGATGATGAATGGTCAAATTTAGGCACTTGTCAGCAACCATCTTTTTTAAGAAATGTAAAAGCTTCAAATTTCACAAGTGGGATATTTACTGACATTTTATGTCTTGGAACAAAATGTTACAATCTCTTATCTCGCGTTAACCACAGACCTTATTTAAGGCATCTTACCAAAAACCCAGTCAAAAATGCCATCGACTTCCATGAATGCAACTTGTTTTAAGTAGAGCTTTATTCCAATGAGATTTCACCCCCATGTTGTCACCAAGTAAAATAATCTGCCCGGACACCTTCAGAATTACAACTCGATCCCTTTGCAGTTTAGGTAAATGGGGACGATATTGTTGATTGTCATAGTCTTCAACGAAGCCGATTTTTAGTTTGTCATGTTGGGTGTATTCTTTGACGTGCCAGAGTCTTCTAGCTGGCCTACCAAAGCAAGTCATCATTAACATGCAGCTTGATTGGTCAGTGGGCTAGCGAGACTGTTGTGAAACTAGCTAGCAGCACTTTGTAGCAGTAAGAGTTCAACTTTAAAGATATGGAAGATGTTTTTAGCGTTTTGGCGGCAACAATCCCAATATCTACTGCCTCTGTCGAGTGGCATACTTTCAGCCCTGAAACGCATTAAAACGTATTCAAGAAGTACAACTGGTGAGGCTAGACAGTCATCTCTGGCGTCCATGAATAGAGAAGGACCTCTTGCTGGCACTGAACTGCATCGATTTACTGTACAACCGTGACATTCAACTCTTTGTAATCAAAGAGAGGATGGACTTTGTCTTTAAAATGTCGACAGCAACTTTGTGAACTGCTATTTTTAGTTTTTACCTGTCGTTACTACCGTTTAAAATTTTTTTATTGTATAGTTTTTATGAAATGGTTAATATCGTTTTCTCTGACGTGAATAATATTTGAATGGCCCCGTGCCCTTGAATGTGTGACGGAATTCGTGTTTCAGCAATGTAATTTTGCTGGAATGTGCAGAGGCCTGTTGAATCATGTTATTTGAGTTTTATGGTATTCTACATGCTTTGTCGTCAAATAAATGTACGAGACTGGTTCTTGAGAGTTTGTTCACATCATGGTGTTAATTACATTGATGTTGACAAAATGCATTGCCAGTTAATGACGAAGCATACCGTCATGAGGCGCAATAGTGACGTTATTAGGAGGTGGTTCAACTGTAGTAGGACAATGCCGATGGCCCAAGTATAATATACATGGCCTGCCACTGGTTTCAGGACTATTTCCAGCAGCACTTTAATGTAACTATATTACTGCATCGTTTGTGAAATTTAATGAAATTAATAAAAATGTTTCCGAAATTCTCCAGTTATATTTGTTCAGAAAAAAATAAGAAAGTAGATGTCCAAAGTTACCTCCACAGATGACACCAGCATCCTCAGAATGATGACAGTTGTGGGTTCCTAATCCTCTGTGTGTACAGTCAGTTAGTGACGACTCATTCCCTGAACACTGAAGGTCATTCAGCCAGATTGGTCCACTTCCTTGTCCAAAGTGTGCATTTCCTGGTGCTGACAGAGCCCTGCCACAGCCCAGCTGTTGACAAACCACCTGAGCATCATTCACATCCCAAACGTCGTCACACACTGTCCCCCAATTGCCGTTGTGGAAGATCTCCACTCTGCCAGAGCAGCTGCTGTCAGAGTTGACCAGTCTCACTGTGGGCATATCTAGTTGAAGTGAAAGCAAAATATCTGTCAACCTACATGGCAACAGCAGTATTGACCAAAAGCCCCATCTCTTCAATGCAACTACTTTATAATTTAGCTTCTTTATTATTATCAACTGACATATCATACTCTCCCTTCACACATGATTCTTCTGAGGCAACAATAAATTACCTGAAAATGTGAGGTTCTATAAACTGGATGTAAATAAAGTGTGAAAGTAATAACAGATAAAATGACACAAAACTAGGTATAAACTGTGACAGATGGATCTGGGTACATTGGGAGTTGATACACAGGTTAACGGTCAGGATGATGGAGCTATCTAGAGACTGCTGCGGGGATGACATTTTTATAGGCCAACCCGGAAGGTAGCCTCTCAGTGGTTCCCTTGACAAAAAGCCAATGGGATTTTGGATTATTGAAAAAATTAATTCTTTGGCTAAACCAGTTTATGGTACTAACAAATTTTGTCTCCTAAGATCATCGTCCCAAATGAACACCACTTTTACCATTATTTAAATCATAGATGCAATCGGCATCTATGATTTAAAGGCAGACTATAGTTCAGCATCATGATGTTCGTTCGTCTAATTTAGGCACTTGTTAGCAACCATCTTTTTTAACAAACTTAAAAGCTTCAAATTTCACAAGTGGGATATTTACTGATGCATTGTATATCATAGAACAAAATGTTAAAAGCTCTTAATCTCATGTTATCCAGACCTTACTTCGGCATTTTACCAAAAATCCAGTCAAAAATCCCATTGACTTCCACGAGTCTAAATATTCAACTCAAAGATGGTTTTAAGACTATTTCCAGCAGCATTTTATTGCAGTATTGTTTGTGAAATAGAACGAAATTAGTAACAATGTTTTTTCTAAATTCTTTAGTTATATTTGTGCAGAAAAAAAAAAATGTATATGTAGATGCACAAAGTTACCTTCACAGATGACACCAGCATCCTCAGAATGACCACAGTTGTGGGTTCCTAATCCTCTGTGTGTACAGTCTTTTAGCGATGACTCAGTTCCTGAACACTGAAGGTCATCCAGCCAGATTGGTCCACTTCCTTGTCCAAAATGTGCACTTCTCTGTGCTGACAGAGCCCTGCCACAGCCCAGCTGGTGACACACCACCTGAGCGTCATTCAAATCCCAACTGTCGTCACACACCGTCCCCCAATTGCCGTTGTGGAAGATCTCCACTCTGCCAGAGCAGCTGCTGTCAGAGTTGACCAGTCTCACTGTGGTCATATCTGATTGAAGTGAAAGCAAAATATCTGTCAACCCACATGGCAACAGCAGTATTGAGCAAGAGCCCCATCTCGTCAATGCAACTGAACTTTATTTAATCATTTAGCTTCTTTATTATTTTTATGAACTCTTCCATATCATACTCTCCCTTCACACATGATTCTTCTGAGGTAAAGATGAGAAATTATCTGGAAAATGTGGGGTTCTATGATAGGCAATATTTCATACAATGGATGTAAATTAGGGGTAAAGTAAACGAATTTGAGATAAAAAGAATGAAACAAAACAAAGTATAAACATTGACAGATGGATCTGGGTACATTGAGAGTTGATTCACAGGTTATTGGTCAGGATGAGAGAGCCATCTAGAGAGTGCTGCGAGGATGACATATTTTTGTCGGCCAACCCGGAGGTTAGCCTCTTACTGGTTTCCTGGAGAAAAAGCCAATGTGATTTTGGATTATTGCAGGAAATCAGCTCTGTGGCTAAACTAGTTGATGACACCATCTTCCCAAATGAACACTACTTTTATCATTATTTAAATCATAGAGGCAATCGGCAGAAGCAAAGACATAATGTCAAAACAAACAAACTACACCACTGTCTCATGACTTCACGCCACCACCACCAGTAAGCTAAAGGCAGACTATAGTTCAGCATGATGATCAATGGTCCAATTTAGGCATTTGTTAGATACCATCTTTTTTAAGAAACATAACCTTCAAATTTCACAAGTGGGATATTCACTGACTTATTTTATGTCATAGAACAAAATGCTTAAATCTCTTAACCGCGCGTTGACCATAGACCTTATTTAGGCATCTTACCAAAAACTCAGTCAACAATAACATTGATTTCCATGAGTGTAAAAATTCAACTCGCAGCTGGGTTTTAGGCAGTGGTGGGCCGTCAGGGCCAGCAAGGCTTTCTCTGCTTGCTGAGACAGAATCCCAAAGTTATAGGTATTTTATAATTAAATTAGTTTTCATAAATACACTACATGTATTCTAAATATTTTTCCCATTAGCTTATTATCTCATTGCTTAGCTACCGTCTTCCTCAGTTGCACCGCAACTTGTTTTAAGTAGAGCTTTTATCCAATCAGATTCCGCCCCCATGTTGTCTCCAAGTAAAATAATCTGCCCGGACGCCTTCAGAATTACAACTCGATCCCTTTGCAGTTTAGGTAAATGGGACGATATTGTTGATTGTCATAGTCTTCAACCAATCAGATTTTTAGTTTGACATGTTGGGCGTATTCTTTGACGTGCCAGAGCCTGCTAGCTGGCCTACCAAAGTACGTCTTCATTAACGTGCAGCTTGATTGTCAGTGGGCTAGCGTGACTGTTGTGAAACTAGCTAGCAGAACTTTGTAGCAGTAAGAGTTAAAGTTTAAAGATATGGAAGACGTTTTTAGCGTTTTGGCATGTTTGGCAGCAGCGACAATCCCAATATCTACTGCCTCTGTCGAGCGGACACTTTCAGCTGGAACTGAACCGCACGGATGTACTGTACAACCGTGACATTGAACTCTTTGTAATCAAAGAGGATGGACTTTGTTTTTAAAATGTGGACAGCAGCTTTGGTAAGTGAATTGCTTTTTGTTATACCTTCAGCAGCGTTACTTCGGTTTTCATTTTTTTAACGTTATCGTTTTTATGAAATGGTTAATATTGTTCCCGCTGATGTGAATAATATTTGAATGGCCCCGTGCCCTTGAGTGTGTGACGGAATGAGCGTTTTAGTGTGTTGCAACATAATTTTGCTAGAATGTGCAGAGGCCTGTTGAACCATGTTATTTGAGTTTTATGGTATTCTACCTGCTTTGTCAAATAAATGTACGTGACTGGTTCTTGAGAGTTTGTTCACATCATGGTGTTAATTACATTGATTTTGACTATATGCATTGCCCGTTAATGACGAAGCATCCCGTCATCAGGCGTAATAGTGAGGCTATTAGGAGGTGGTTCAACTGTAGTAGGACAGCACTGACGGCCCAAGTATAAAATACATGGCCTGCCACTGGTTTTAGGACTATTTCCAGCAGCACTTTATTGTAACTATATTACTGTATCGTTTGTGAAATTGAATTAAATTAATGTATTTTCTAAATTCTCCAGTTATATTTGTTCAGAAAAAAGAAATGTGGAGATATACAAAGTTACCTCCACAGATGACACCAGCATCCTCAGAATGACTACAGTTGTGGATTCCTAATCCTCTGCGTGTACAATCCGTTAGTGATGACTCAGTTCCTGAACACTGACGGTCATTCAGCCAGATTGGTCCACTTCCTTGTCCAAAACGTGCACTTCCTGGTGCTGACAGAGCCCTGCCACAGCCCAGCTGTTGACACACCACCTGAGCATCATTCACATCCCAAACGTCATCACACACCGTCCCCCAACTGCCGTTGTGGAAGATCTCCACTCTGCCAGAGCAGCTGCTGTTAGAGTTGACCAGTCTCACTGTGGGCATATCTGGTTGAAGTGAAAGCTAAATGTCAGTCAACCTTTATGGCATCTGTAGGTTGCAAATTACAGCAATATTGAGCAAAGGCCCCATCTCTTCAATTCAACTTTAATTGATAACTTCATCATTTAGCTTCATTATCATCAACTCTTACATATTATACTCTCCCTTCACACATTATTCTTCAGAGGAAACGATAAATTATCTGGAAAATGTGGAGTTTTATGATATGCAATAGATGTAAATTAGGGGTGAAAGTAATAAGAGATTAAAAGATAAAATGTAACAAAACCAGGTCTAAACTGACAGATGGAGCTGGTTACATGGAGTTGCTGAGGCAAATTTGTCATTTATGATTTTGGGCTATACAAAAATAAATTGATACACAGGTTATTGGTCAGGATGATGGAGATATATAGAGAGTGCTGCGGGGATGACATCTTTGTAGGCCAAACCAGAAGTTAGCCTGTCACTGGTTCCCTCGACAAAAGAAGTCAAAATACAGGTTCAGCACGGCGGTGAGAGACGCGAAACAGTACTCTGCGAAACTGCAACACCAGCTCTCAACAAGTGACTCCGCTTCTGTCTGAAGACATCTGAGACATAAGCCTAAAGGCCCCCGCTCCATGAATGACCTACACCTGGCAAACAAGCTGAAGAAGTTCCACTGTTGCTTTGGACAATGGGACAGTCCTGACCCCATCCTTCAGCTACAGACCACCAGGTCCCTCTCCCCCAGCTCAGCAGGGGTCCATGCCTCTGTACCACCCATCCATCCCCCCCACCAGTGACGACTATTCCAGAGAGGCGCCATGAGGCCGTTTAAAAGTCAGAACCCCCGCAAAGCAGCCGGCCCAGACAGTCTCTCCCTCCACCCTAAAGCATTGTGCTGATCAGCTGGCTCCGGTATTCACAGACATCTTCAATACCTCCCTGGAGACATGCCACGTACTAGCTTGCTGCAAGACCTCCACCACCATCATCCCCGTCCCCCAAAAAACTAAGGTTCACAGGACTAAATGACTACAGGCCCGTCGCCCTGACCTCTGTGGTCATGAAGTTTTTTAAGCGCCTTGTCCCATCCCAAAGCCCTCACCGACCCACTCCTGGACCCCCTGCAGTTTGCCTACAGAGCCAACAGGTCTTTAGAAGACTCAGTCAACAGGGCCCTTCATTGCATCCTTCAGCATCTGGACTCCTCGGGAACCTACGCCAGAATCACCTTTGTGACTCTAGCTCTGCCTTCAACACCATCATCCCGTCTCTGCTGCATGACAAGCCCTCTCAGCTGCATGTCTCCACCTGCAAGTGGATCAGTGACTTCCTGTCTGACAGGAAGCAGCATGTGAAGCTGGGACAACATGTCTCAGTCTCTTGGTCTATCAGCACCAGTTTCCCCCAAAGCTGTGTTCTTTCCCCTGTGCTCTTCCCCCTGTACACCAACGGCTGCACCTCCAGCCACCAGGCCATCAAACTCCTGAAGTTAGCGGATGACACCACCCTCATCTCTGATGGGGATGAGTCTGCACACACATGCATATATGATAAGCAAGGGTGTGTAACAGTAGGAAATTATTAAAATAGACTTGCCACTTTTGTATAACCTACTTTTAAAGCACTATTGCTTTTTACAACATTTTATTGTAAATTAAAAAAAAAAAAAAAGAAATTCTATTTATGAAGATGTCTTGATTATTGCACTGTGTTCATTGTTATGCACTATTCACCAAGTCAAATTCCTTGTATGTGTAACATACTTTGCAATAAATGTTTCCGATTATGAAAAAGCCAATGGGATTTGGGATTATTACAGGAAATAAAGTCTGAGACCAAACTAGTTTATGATAAACATGTTTTGTTTATTAAGTTAATCTTCCCAAATGAACACCACGTCATCATTATTTAAATCATAGACGTAATCCGCAGAAGTAAAGACATCACGTCAAAACTAAACAAACCACACCACTGTCTCATGACTTCGCGCCACCACCAAGCTAAAGATTATAGTTCAGCACGATGATGTTCAGTAGCCTCATTTAGGCACTGGTTAGCAACCAACATTTTTAAGAAACGTAAGCTTAAAATTTCACAAGTGGGATATTTACTGACATATTTTCTGTCAGTAAATATTTTAGGAATCTTACCAAAAAACCTCGTCAAAATTGCCATTGACCTCGATGAGTGTAAAACTTCAACTCACAGCTGCGTTTTAGAGCCATTTCCAGCAGCACTTCATTGTAACTGTATTACTGTATCGTTTGTGAAATTTAATGGAATTAATGTTTTTTCAAAATTATATTTGTGCAGAAAAAAAAGGGTGTGTAGATTTACAACATTACCTTCACAGATGACACCAGCATCCTCAGAATGACGACAATTGTGGGCTCCTAATCCTCTGTGTGTACAGTCTGTTAGTGATGACTCAGTTCCTGCACACTGAAGGTCATCCAGCCAGATTGGTCCACTTCCTTGTCCAAAATGTGCATTTCCTGGTGCTGACAGAGCCCTGCCACAGCCCAGCTGTTGACACACCACCTGAGCGTCATTCCAATCCCAACTGTCGTCACACACCGTCCCCCAATTGTCGTTGTGGAAGATCTCCACTCTGCCAGAGCAGCTGCTGTCAGAGTTGACCAGTCTCACTGCGGTCATATCTGATTAAAGTGAAAGCAAAATATCTGTCAACCCACATGGCAACTGCTTGCAAATTACAGCAATATTGAGCAAACGCCACAGCTCTTAAATGTAACTGAATTTAATCATTTAGCTTTATTATTATGATGAACTCTTACATATCATACTGTCCCTTCACACATGGTTCTTCTGAGGTAAAGATGAGAAATTATCTGGAGAATGTGGGGTTCTATGATATGCAATATTTCATACAATGGATGTAACTCAAGGGTTAAAGTGAAAGAGTTTGCGGTAAACTAACTACCACTGTCTTTACGCCACCACCACTAAGCTAAAGGCAGACTATAGTTCAGCACGATGATGTTCAGTAGCCTCATTTAGGCACTGGTTAGCAATAATCATTTTTCAGAAACTTAAAAGCTTCAAATTTCACAAGTGGGTTATTTACTGACATATTTTATGTCATAGAAGAAGAAGCCATTTTGACACGGGTGAAAATAAAAGAAATTGTGGGCCCATTCCATTTGTCACAGTCATTCCAGTGAGCCAGCATCCATAATACCAGGGCCATGGCCCACCTAAATGAAATAGGGCCGTAATCAATGTTAGCAATTGCACCTGGGTTTACCCTGCAATGACATGTCAAAATGGCTGCTGTGAGAAGAGTGCTTCATAGCTAACTTTTTCTGTCTGCTCTTTGGTGCTGGGCAAGTGTACAGTGGGTTGATCAGAACTTTGCCACTGAAAACTAATTCTCTGTGGTTCCCATACTCTCTTCACATTACAAGAAATTATTTGATCCATTGTGAATATAAAACATCAATTAGTGCAGCTTTATGTAAAGAAGAATTCAAGCTTAAACCTGATGATACATCAATTACTTTACCTGTCCATCCTGTTAATGTCTGAATTAGCAGGAGCAACAGCATTCCACGAGTCCCCCTCATCATGGGCCACATGCAGGAGATAGGACCCACACTCGCTGAATAGGACAAAAGAGGCACTTTCACAAACTGCATCAAAGCCGACTCTTCTGGCTTGCTAAATGATTGACTCCTATCCTAACACAGGGTACATCCCAAGTCTCTTTATATGCCCTTTTCACAGCAGCCAATCTGACACATAATTGCAGGGTAAACACAGGTGTGATTGATCAAACTGATGAAGGTCCCATTCTATTTAGTTTCAAATTCATTCCAGTGAGCCAGCATGCACAATACCAGGGCCCCAGCCACCTAAATTGAACAGAGCCATTTTTTTTAATCACACCTGTGTTCACTCTGCAATTACATGTCAAAATGGCGGCGGTGATAAGGGCCTATTGCATCCATGGGTACATCCCACAGCTCTTAATCGCATCCCCGTTTCCCTCACTTGTGTCCTTTGAAACCATGCGAGGAGAGAGGAAACGAGGAAATATGTTTTAAGTAGTGATGGCGAGATGAAGCCTCATGAGGCATCGAACCACTTCAGCCAATTGGTTCGAGAAAGGGTTAATTTCTCGAAGCTTCATGTGCACACGACACCACCTACTGGCCAAGTGTATAATCACAGGCAGCTGTATCTGAACCACATAATGTGATGCATTGAATTTTTGTGTCTGTTATGGCTGTTGGGAATGACGATGAATTACAAAAATGTATGACCAAATAATTTCTGTACATAAATTATCACATATGTGCATAATAAAATATTTTTTGAATGTATTCTGTGTGTGTAAATTTTCCCAAAATGGTAGTATCATATGATATGGCATGTTGTGTAATAATGTTATTATGTCACTTTAGGAAAATGGCATGGGCTTAAGCAGGCAGAGGACAGTGAAAGTGCTTGTGGAACTAGGAAGAGGGGACTGAATATGCTTGTGTAACTTGGACAGTGATGTACAGGACAGCGGACATTTCATTCATTTTTATTCAGAAATAACAGTTTCTCAACAGTTTTTGGTTTTAAACGATTCCTTTTTTTTGACACAACCTCTCCGGCCTTTGAAAACACCCTTTCACAGGGTACAGAAGATGCTGGCGTGCACAAAAACGCAAGAGCAAGTCTATATAAATTTTGATACAGGAATTTTTGTCTGAGGGGTTATATTGCTGTCAAACCTCCCAGCAAAATCTGAACCACTTCCCGAAGCAGTCACGTGGTACAGCCGGGCAGCGAGGCTTCGGACTTCATCATTTTTGGCTCCTCCCCTAAATGAAGCAAGCCTCGATACGCGCTTCGAGGAAACGCCCCCTCCATTACTCGACACACGCTTTGAAGCGTCGGCACATCTCGTAACATCACGAGTTTTAAGATACATGAAACTTCCTTTCCTCAGTTGCGTCACGTGAAGCGACGTCTGTTTCTGATGGCTGTTCTGATCACAGCTGGATCAGCTGTCAGTCGTCTTTAACAGCTGGAGAGACTTTTGAGAAGTTTGTGTCTGTCCTAGTATTATTAGTTACTATTATTAAGTACAGTGATGATTACTGTGTGTCTTTAATAGTTATTAGTTACTATTATTAAGTACAGTGATGATTGCTGTGTCTTTATTAATTATTAGTATTATCAGTTACTATTATTAAGTACAGTGATAACTGTGTCTTTATTAGTTATTAGTATTATTAGTTACTATTATTAAGTACAGTGATGATAACTGTGTCTTTAAGTTATTAGTATTATTAGTTACTATTCTTAAGTACAGTGATGATAACTGTGTCTTTATTAGTTATTAGTATTAGTAGTTCCTATTATTAAGTACAGTGATCATGTGCACAGACACAAACTTCTCAAAAGTCTCTCCAGCTGTTAAAGCCGACTGACAACATATCAGTCATTTACTCCAGCATACACAGATGGATCTAAAGATCCTAATACAGGTAGAACTGGTTTGGCGGTCAGCATACCAACCTTGCAATATGAAGTCAAAGGGAGAACATCAGATCATCTATCTGTTTATACAGTTGAGATGTTGGCCATTTTAACAGCACTGCAGTGGGTAGAGGAGGTTCGGATCGAAAAGGTCATTGTCTGTTCAGATTCCAGTTCAGTATTATCCTCATTACAATCATTCACATCCCATAGCAGGCAGGATTTAATTAATGAAATATACTAAACACTGTTCTGACTTAAGAATATGGGTATTTTTGTCTCATTTTTGTGGGTACCAGCACATAGAGGGGTAAATGGAAACGAAAGAGCAGATAAATTAACAAAAACAAGCTTTAGAAAGTCAGCACAAGACAGACATTTAACTCAGCAAAGCAGAAGCTAAATCAATAATCAAAAGAAACATTAGTAAGGAATGGAAGCATAGTTGGGATGTAGGAGAAACAGGAAGACATCTTTATGCTGTTCAGAGAGAAGTTGGCAAAGGGAGGCCATCCAGAAGAAGCACCACAGAAGAAAACATATTAACCAGACTGATGATTGGGCACACAAGGCTGAACAAAACAATGCAACTAATAAACACCTAACAGGACTATGTGAGCACTGCCAGATACCAGAATCTGTAGACCATATCATTTGTCATTGCCAGAAATTCACACTCGAGCGAGACAGGTTGAAGAGGAAGCTGGGAGTTGAGGAACTAAACCTAAAAGATGCATTAACCTTGTGGGCAGGAAACATACTACAATACGTGAAAGAAACAGGATTGAGTAAAAGAATTTAAGTCACCGAAATGATAGAACTTCTTTTTTTTTTCAAGGGGATAGGTTACTCTGGTCCACACTCCAATACAGTAGGTGGCGGGAATGCACCTTTCACTGGTTGCCATCCGCCATAAAACTTAAAAGAAGAAGAACGGGGATGCGATTAACGGCTTTGGGATATAGGCCAAATCCCAATGTCCCCCCTAAACCCTCAAACCCTGAACCCTCAAGGACTTACTGACGTCACCTGGAAAGTGGTTGAGTGTGAGAGACTGTGAGGGCTTGAAATGGTGTAAATAGGAATGGGACAACACTTTGCTGCAACATATCACGTTACCATGAAAACGACAAAAAATATGATGTATAATTGTGTGTATTAATTTTACACTTTGTACTCCCTGATTTTAACATCTTTCAGACTCGTTCCTCACAAGATGAGAGGTAATTTTATATAATCATTTACTCGTTTTGTCAAAACAGCTTCAATGACAAAATCAAATATTTGATGAATAAATAAATAAATATCTTCTGATTTCATATTTATTTTTTGTTCCATCTTTAACCCTTAATGTTTCTGATTAAATTTATTATGACAGGCTGAACACACGTGAGCCGTCCTCTTTGTTTACCTTTTTTTTACGTCTCCATGCGTCCACTGGTTACCCCGTGTTTAACGTCACATTGCAATGATTTGTGGGTAATTCCCTTAGGCTAAGTCAGCATACCATGCTGACTTACAGAAAGGGTTCATAAAGGGCTTAAAATGTCTGCCAGAGAGCCCTCAAACACTTGAGGATTTGACAGTGTGACATCCCTAAACCCTCACGGACTTCGCGGGAGCGCGCCACAAAGTCTGTGAGTCCGTAAGGGGGGACATTGGGATTTGGCCTATGAGATAGACCCTTATCACCGCTGCCATTTTGACATGTAATTGTAGGGTGAACACAGGTGTGATTTAAAAAAATGGCTCTGTTCCATTTAGGTGGCTGGGGCCCTGGTATTGTGCATGCTGGCTCACTGGAATGAATTTGAAACTAAATAGAATGGGACATTCATTCGTTTGATCAATCACACCTGTGTTTACCCTGCAATTATGTGTCAGATTGGCTGCTGTGAAAAGGGCATATAAAGAGACTTGGGATGTACCCTGTGTTAGGATTGGAGTTGTTGTGTAAAATAATATGCGTTTTACTTGTATGCTTATATTGCGGAGTTGTGAGGTCACAGTAAGTAGGTTAAAAACTCCAGATAAGGCATTCCAGCGCTTGTCTGTACATAGAGAGGATACTGTGGCCCTGAAGAGAAAACCAACTGCTTACAGCACTAGATTAGGGCGGAGAGCCGCCAACAGAGCGTAGGAGACAAACCCCTTATCTAGTCACACAGAGGCTTTTGTCTTAGCTAGACTTGCACCCTTTCCGGCGTCTCGTGCCAATAACATGCATACACACTGATGATGCAACGCTGGAGGACCAATCGTGAGCCAGTGTGAGTGATGATGCTCAGTGCTCCGTCGGGCCCTTTGACCTCTAAAGGACAGAGCCGCCCCCACTTTATATTCCACCAATAGACTTCTCTAAGAATAAACTATATAATGTTGTGCGCAATGATGTTTAGCGCCTTTTCATGCCTTTCATGCTTTTCCTGTCTTTCGTACATTTTACCTGTTCCACCTGAACAGAGATTAGGCCGCGTGCACGTTTTACTGCCTGGCATAATACTCCTGTTATAATAAACCTTATTGCTTTGAATTAAGCTAATTGCCTCGATCTCCATCTGTTCACTCCGAGAGTTTTTCTCCTTCGACAAATTGGTAGCAGAGGATGGTTTTAACGATCTGAAAAGGAGTTTCTCATCGAGTGACGGATTTCTCTTCTGTCCACAGAAAGAAAAAAGTTTTTCCCGAGAGGCTGGAAGTCCGGCTGCCGTCCGGAGCCATTCTGCTCACCTCGGGAAACTGATCAATCAGCGCTGAATTCAAAAGGTAAGCAGAAGCCTATTTAATTGAATTCTGCAGATTGTCAATAGATACTAAATTGAATTGATCGGAAGTACTGAGCTGTGAGTATTGAATTGCATTGATTAAATTGATAATGATAAACCACGTAACATTGTGACGGGATTGTTATGTCAGCAGTGGGGTTTTTTTAGCATAGAATGTACATGCGCATGTGTGGATCTGACAGAAACTGAAGATTGTGAAATTGGATAAGTTAATATTGTGTTCACCGTGTAGGTCCCTATAACTGTTCTGCGATTACGTCATCGTAGCGCGAGTTGCGATGCACTGATCAATGACGGTTTGACGAGACCAAATTCCGGGCCACATGGTTGATTTATGCGACGTAACAAACTGAAGTTTGAATCAAGTATATAGAAATTGTTGAAGTACGCTGATGTGAAAGGTGTATAAGTGAAGACTGCACAATTATAACGGTATTTCCTTCGGGACAAAGCTCGTGTCTTGCACACACTATAAAACGCAGATCCATAGATGGTTTGTGTGTGGGTTGACAGAATTGGCGGTGTAGAGGTTTGAGTGCAGCGTAGATGATCTCTGGGAGACATCGATTCTATTTTAGCACAAAATGTCACCACTTCCCCATGGGATCTGATTCGCACAAGGCAGTCAGTGTAAAACAGTGATTGGCAACGATCCCAGACGTGGTTTCTGGCTGAGTATTTGTGGAATCACGGCAGTGTGTGGTTGATTGCGTGCCGTGTGAATGTCTCCTGGCCACATCCACTTCCTCCTGGACCGGGTTCGTGTGTAGCGGTTTCTGTAAAATACAGATCCACCTTAAGTGGTTTGACTCCGAGTGACGCAGTGCCGGCATCGTGTGGATGGAGACATCGATTGATGGATGAATGAGTGAAGCGTACATGTGATTGTTAGAGCACAGAACGATTGGAGTTAGAATCTTTCCATCGGGTCCGTGTATTCTCAGTTTTTGACGGTCAGTGGAGCGCATAAGACACAAGAATTGCATTCAACACAGAAACACGAACACTAGCTGAGGGTTAATATGTATGTCAAGTTTTACTGATAGTGTTAGCAGTATTACAGAGTTATTGGAAGTTGTGTAGGTTAGGGATCGTAAAAAAGTTTGGAACGAAAAACTCGCAGACAGTGAGACTGAAGTAGGGAGTAGGCTTTAGATAACAAACAGGTGCAGCTGCTGTAAGGAGTGAGACAGATATTTAGGGAGGGAAAGTGAGTATTAGTTCAAGGTCGGAAGTGCCTGGCAGAGTCTGGCCTGGCTGTTTTTGGCTCCCTCTGTTGGTGATTGGAAGTACTGTTTTTTGGCTCCCTCTGTTGGTGACTGTGAGTACTGTTTTTTGGCTCCCTCTGTTGGTGACTGTGAGTACTGTTTTTTGGCTCCCTCTGTTGGTGACTGTGAGTACTGTTTTTTGGCTCCCTCTGTTGGTGACTGTGAGTACTGTTATTTGGCTCCCTCTGTTGGTGACTGTGAGTACTGTTTTTTGGCTCCCTCTGTTGGTGACTGTGAGTACTGTTTTTTTGGCTCCCTCTGTTGGTGACTGTGAGTACTGTTTTTTGGCTCCCTCTGTTGGTGACTGTGAGTACTGTTTTTTGGCTCCCTCTGTTGGTGACTGTGAGTACTGTTTTTTGGCTCCCTCTGTTGGTGACTGTGAGTACTGTTATTTGGCTCCCTCTGTTGGTGACTGTGAGTACTGTTTTTTGGCTCCCTCTGTTGGTGACTGTGAGTACTGTTTTTTTGGCTCCCTCTGTTGGTGACTGAGTACTGTTTTTTGGCTCCCTCTGTTGGTGACTGTGAGTACTGTTTTTTGGCTCCCTCTGTTGGTGACTGAGAGTACTGTTTTTTGGCTCCCTCTGTTGGTGACTGAGAGTACTGTTTTTTGGCTCCCTCTGCTGGTGATTTTGAGTACCGTTTGCAAAACTGATGGCTGAGGCTGGGGTTCCAACTGGAGGCGATTCAGGAGTACTCCCAGCAGGAACATTTGGTGGCTACTCAGGAGTACTGCGTGCAAAACTGAAAAAAGCAGTGACAGAGACCGGAGGCAAAACAGCATGGAAAAGAGATAAAACACATTGGGATAACTGCATGAAGCGATGGACAGAGGAGGGATGGTGGAAAGCAGCCAGTCCACTACCTCCATCAGTCAACAACCTCCGGCTCTTTACCAACGATTTGACAAAAAGAGTGACTCTAGCACAGACTGCAGAGACAAATCAAACGACAAATCAAACCACGCGATGGGGGTTCACTAACCCACTGAAGCAAGCCCGGAAAGACAGAGAAGAGGAACAGCGAGTGGCAATGATGGCACTAGGAGCGGCCATGACGGATCGAATACAGGTGGACATGCTGACCGGAAAAGAAAAAACTGCAGAAAAAGAGGGGCAGGCATCTCTGGCCTCGGCCCCCCCCCACGCCCTCAACAGGCCTATATCCAGCACTCCCACAGGTCCCTCCCCCATACTCCCCTACCAACCCGTTCATACAAGCACCAGTGAGAAAAGTAAAGGGAGGAACACTCACAGGAGCATTCCAGATGGCACTGGATGAAGGCTGCACCATCGAGACGAGCTCCACCTCAACAGAGCGAGCGATGAGAGGCATGATGGAGAGGGTGAAGACATTGGAAAAAGCTATGACAGGAGTCCCCACAGAGGAAGGAGATCCTGAGATAACAGAGAGGCCAGCAGGCCAACGAGGAGGAAACAGAGGCCCAGCGGCAGAGACGTTTCGATCAGGAGTGCATTCAGCGACTTCGCGATGAAATCGCGGCCACAACATCTCGCCCCATGCACTCAGAAGACACCTATGTGGCAAGCAGCCTGTACCATGATCCTGCAGGCGAGAGGCAGCCATCACCAAGGAAATCAATCGGATCAAAGACATGGGAGAAGCTCTCTGTCCTGAGAACAGAGGCTGAAGAACTACAACAGACTCTGAACTCAGTTATGGCCCACAGCGAAGAGACCAGCTACCATGACAGACCGGTGGAGCTGCCAATATATACGGTGTCAGGCACTCTACACGGAAAAGTCTCCCCCCTCACGACAGGGACTGACATTCCTCTCCCCCGACATGTCATGCAGCTTCGGTCCATGGGTCAGCACCATAGAGAAGAAACAGAACAGAGAGATTTTGGTATATATCCTCTGAGACCCGCCCCCACTCCCGCACAGCCACAGCGGGTCCAATTTGTGCCTTTTGGGTTTGCAGACATGACCTGCATGGTACAACAGCTCCCATCCCTCCACGCGGGAGCCGATCCGTGGATTGAGCTCACGGAATCACTGACTGCTGGCCACCTGCTGGCCATAGGTGACCTGAAAGCCCTTCTCTCTCGCTGTCTAGACCCACCCCAGTGTGCTGCCCTCCTACACTTGGCAGGTGCTGGTGGGGCACAAGATGCCGACCCCTTTGCTCGATATCGTACAGCGTTGTGGCAGGAGCTCAGAACTAAGTTCCCCACCCCAGTGAACCAAGGTGCAGTGGCAGCATTCATCTGGGCCCCAGGAGAGTCCCCGCCCCTGTACCTGGCCAGAGCAGAACGGGTGTGGCGCCAGGCCTTCAGAGAGCCACATGATGACAGCGTTACCACAGTGGCACTATGGCGTGCAATGGTAAAAACAGGCCTCCCTGAAGGACCCCGCAAGAGCATGGACGCCGTGGTTGGCCTCGAAGTAATGACACAAGACATGTGGAACGCCCAGCTCCGACACTACCTCTCTAAGCACATTCAAGCTGAGACGGGTAACGAAACAGAAATTAAGACCTTGCAGAAGGCCCTACTTAAGAAACAACTCAAAGAACTCGACGAGGCTGAGGCCACCAAGAAATCTAAGGCTAAACAGCAACAACAACTGGTAGTTCAACCTGCACCGACTCCACCTCCAACAACACCTACTACCTCCGTCCCATTGGAGGTTATGATGGCTATGATGTCAGCAGGCGGTGACCAGTCACGCCCATGGGTCCCACAGGGCCAATGGGGTGGAAGAGGAGGAGCCAGAGGAGGAGGAGCGACTGGAGACAGAGAAGCATCCTATTTCTGCTACAACTGTGGGGGACCGGGTCACTTCTCACGAGAATGCAAGCAACGACGGAGAGGAAGGGGACAACATTCCAGGGGAGGAGGCAGACGGGGCTATGACAGACAAGGCCCACAGCAAGGGGCCCATCAGGCTCCTTGGGACGAAGGACATGGACCCCAAGACGGGGCCCATGCCACCCAGGCCAACAGCCAACAACAATGGCCTGGAGGATATAACATTCCTCCCTATTGACACACCCCTCAACCACTGTCGTCTCACACTCTACATTTCGGCCTCACCAGCGAACCCCTAATCAAGTGCTCAGTAAATGGACAGGATCACATCTTCCTTGTCGACACTGGAGCCACATATTCGAGTGTGTTGACTACACAGCCGTTGTCGGACCGGTTTGTGTCAGTGGTGGGAGTCTCAGGCACTCCAGTTCGACAATTTTACACTGCCCCTCTCCCCATCACATTTCATGATACAACTCTCACGCACAGCTTTCTCTCTGCTCCAAACTGCCCAGTCAACCTGCTGGGACGAGACCTGATGACTCGGCTCAATCTGACCATCTGGATGAACCAAGACGGTGTCCATGTCACATCCAATCCTCCAGCTAGCACGTTGTCCATGCCAGTGCGCATTCTGTCTCTTGTTCCTTTTACAGAGACGGTGTCCCCCACAGATGAAGAGGTTTTCTGGCTACGCTGCCTCCGAACAGAGGCCCAAACCCCTGCCATCCAATATTGGTTCAACGTGCTCAAACCAAAAATAGCCCAGCTTTTCCCGTACAAGACTCCCCTGGACCATATCCATTGCACTCTAAATGTCACACCTGATCCCGACGACCCATACACAGAAGACTGGGATGAAAACATGTCTCACCTTAGACCCACCATTCGGTGTCTACACATCTTTTGTGGCCAAGAAGGAGTAGCATCACGAGTCATTCTATCTCCTTTCCTGCGGTCATGGTACCAGCTAGATGCAGCCTCATCACCCCATGTCACTTTGGCTGTTGGTTTTGGTCATGAGGCCAGAAGTCTGGGGCCTATGATCAAGAGAGCACTCACCCTCACATGGGAACCAACCACTACTGACGGTCTGCTCAAAGCGAAGGAAGAGAATATGTGGAGATGGACAGCCCCTGACACTGTTGAGCACACTCTACCGGAGCACCTCCCTTTGCCTCGTCACCATGGCAAATCGTGTTCAGATCATCCAGCTACAACTGCCTGTTTGGCTCAGGTCCCAGCCGAGTTGTGGACCTCAGGGGCCTATGACGTTGGCCGCCTGACTACGGAGCCCATCAAAGTCACATTCACAGACCCACAACAGCCTCCTGTGTACAGACCCCAATATCGTCTGAAACCTGAACAACTGGAAGGCATTTGGCCGACTATTGAAGGCCTGCTCCAAGCGGGAGTCATCTACCCCACCTCGTCACAGTTCAACACTCCCATCCTTCCAGTTCCAAAGGCAGGTGGAAAAGGATGGAGGATGGTCCAGGATTTCCGTCCCGTGAACGACATCACGGTTCCAACAGGTCACCCAGTTCCAGATCCTCATCTCTCTCTCAGCAACCTGAGCCCTGCACACACCCACTTCACAGTAGTGGACCTGGCCAACGCCTTCTTCAGTGTCCCACTGCACAAAGACTCTCAGCCCATCTTCGCCTTCACATTCAATGAGCAGCAGTATACGTATGCCTCCCTGCCGCAGGGATACAGGTGCTCCCCAGGACTCTTCAACCACCACTTACGCCTTCATCTTGCTGACCTCTCCCTCCCAGAAGGTGTAGTTCTGATTCAATATGTGGATGATCTGCTTCTGGCGGCGACGTCAGCAGCTCTCTGCCTCGACTCCTCCGTCCGGCTCCTCACCCTGTTGGCGGAAAAAGGCTACAAGGTTAAACGCTCAAAGGTGCAGTTCACCAGACGCCAAGTGTTGTTTTTGGGACGCACTGTCTCCTCAGACGGCCTGGGCCTGTCACATACACACAGGGCCTCCATCTTGCAACATCCTCAACCGCTCACTGTGGCCGCTCTCCTCTCATTTCTGGGCTTAACCGGCTACTCACGAGCCCATATCCCAGACTACACCAACCACACCACCATTCTCAGAGAGATGTTGAAGGAAGTGGGCACACGAAATCTCACTGCCAACCTCACATGGACAGCAGAGGGTGAAGCAGCCTTTACCCGCTTGAAGCAAGAACTGGCACATGCAGCCGCACTCATGTCCCCGGACTACTCCCTACCGTTCCACCTTGATGTTTCTGAAAGACACAGCCTACTCAATGCTGTGCTCTTCCAGAAAAAAGGGGGTGACAGAGAGGTACTGATGTATCATTCATCAAAACTTGACATGGTTGAAAGCGGTCAATCCACGTGCGCAAGGTACGTTGCAGCAGTGGCAAAAGCGATTGAAAAAACTTCGCATATTGTCATGGGCCATACACTGGAAGTACACACGCATCATGGCGTGGCGGCATTCCTGATGAGTAAAGAATTCACTTTCAGTGCTGCAAGGAAAACAAAGATTCAACACACTTGCACCATGCCACACATCACCTATGTGCCAGCCACAAGAAATATGGCGGCTAACTTCACGGAAGGACAACCACATGTGTGCGAAGAAGTTGCAGTGCAAGAAAACAAACTGAGACCGGACCTCCAGAACACTCCCCACCGCACAGCTGAGGCCTGGCTGTACACGGATGGTTGCTGCTACAAAGGAGAAGAAGGAAACATTCCATCATATGCAGTAGTGGAACAGAAGACTGATGGCTATCACCAAACAGTGGAATCAGGGATTCTGCCACAACCCGCTTCAGCACAACTAGCAGAAGTGGAAGCACTGATCCAGGCACTGAAGTGGAGCACGGACAAAATTGTAAATATCTTCACAGACTCTGCTTACGCCCACGGAGCGGCCCACATCGATGGCCCTGTATGGCGAAGACGGAACTTCACCACGTCAAATGACCACCCCATAAAACACGAAGAAGCCATGAGAAGGCTGGTAGAAGCAATCCAACTACCAAAGGGGGTGGCCATCATGAAATGCAAGGGACATGACGCAATCAGATCACGAATCAGCGCCGGTAATGACGCGGCAGACAAAGCAGCCAAGAGAACGGGAGGCTATGTACCTCGCCAAATGGTCATGAAGCCAACATCCGGCCCACCTGAGCTCACCATCGAACACATCAAAGATCATCAAAAGAAAGCAGGACCTTATGAATGGTCCGAATGGATCCGGAAAGGAGCCTCAAAAGACAAAGAAGGTCTGTGGAGAGCCCACGACGGCAGAGTGGTTGCCTCAGCAGAACTGTGTGCAGCACTCCTACCAGGGGCACACGGACCTACACACGAGGGAAAGAAACGGACATTGGACAATTTAAAACTATGGTGGCATCCGCACATGGAAGCGATATCTTTCCTCTTCTGCGATGAATGTCAAATTTGTGGCAATCGCAACCCAAGAAAACCATTCAAGACACCAATGGGATCTTATCCCGTGCCCTCAGCCTGTTTCCAAGACATCAGCATAGACTATACAGATATGGGACCAGAGAACAGAGTGCAGGGAAATAGGTACATGTTGGTAATGGTAGATAGATTTTCAAGATGGGTGGAAGCAATTCCCACCAAGAGAGAAGACACGCAGACAGTTGTAAAGTGGCTGCAGACAGAACTGATTCCCCGTTACGGAGTGCCCAGATGCATTCGCTCCGATAACGGATCACACTTTAGCAACACCATGCTCGCACAGGTAGAGCAATTTCTGGGAATCACACACAGATTCGGGTCCGTCTATCACCCGCAGTCTCAGGGCCTGGTGGAACGAGCAAATCAGACCCTTAAGGCAAAGATAGCCAAAGTTTGCGCGGGCTCCAAATTAACATGGGTTGAGGCCCTGCCTCTGGCCCTTATGGCCATGAGGTCCGGAAAAGGGGGAGAAACACATCTCTCCCCACACGAGATCATGACTGGCCGGCCGATGCCAGGTCCACCCAGAGATGGAGGTCATATGCCACCTCTGGATGTACAGCAGATTGAAATGTCTGACTATATGAGTGCCCTAACTTCTCTTACTGAAGCTCTCTCCAAGCAGATCGAAAGGATTCGAGCAGAACCTGAAGCAGCGGCAGCTGGAGAGCAGATACAAGTAGGTGATTGGGTCAGGGTCAAGGTTCACATGCGCAGGTGGACTGACCCCAGGTGGACTGGTCCGTACGAAGTGAAGGTTACTTCACACTCGGTCCAGGTCAAGGGCAAATCAGGCGCCCCTTGGCACCACCTGACACACTGTGTCCCAGCACCGGTACCAACCAGAACTCTGGGAGAAATTCGCACTGATTTGAAAAATGCATCGGGAGTTTAGACGCTGTCTGGGGGACCCGCATGCAAACCCTGCTGACCTAGATAGGAGGGGCTTCACATGGAAAAGGGTGGGATGTGGGAAGAAGACTATGATAGGGGTGGGGGTGGGTGTGGGCATACTTGCTGCCCTTATGATATGGGGACTAGAGACCATGTATCAGACGCACCAGTCCCCATCCAACCTGACTGCCCCTTCTCTCTCTCCACCCCAGAATCAGACTCACAACCTGACTGCCCCTTCTCTCTCTCCACCCCAGAATCAGACTCACAACCTGACTGCCCCCTCTCTCTCTCCACCCCTGAATCACACTCTCAACCGAACCAGACGTAGCATCCCAACATTGGTCCATACAACAACATGTAGATCTCACACAGGCCCCCTAGTGTTTCTAGTTACCGTCACGGTCTCTCTGGCAATATTTATCACCTGTGTCTTTTGCAGCATCCCCCGCCTCCACACTTTGATAGGCCGTCTTATTACCACCACAGCTCTCGCTTGTTCACTGTTGAAGAGAGACCGGCCGGCCCCTGACCCAGAGAGGGCTGGGGACGAGGAAGAGGACGCAGAGTTGCGTTCATTGACAAACCCCCAGTTAGATGACAACACACAGGTCTAAAGTAGTTCACACCTAGCAGGTGTGAAAAGGGGGATTTGTTGTGTAAAATAATATGCGTTTTACTTGTATGCTTATATTGCGGAGTTGTGAGGTCACAGTAAGTAGGTTAAAAACTCCAGATAAGGCATTCCAGCGCTTGTCTGTACATAGAGAGGATACTGTGGCCCTGAAGAGAAAACCAACTGCTTACAGCACTAGATTAGGGCGGAGAGCCGCCAACAGAGCGTAGGAGACAAACCCCTTATCTAGTCTCACAGAGGCTTTTGTCTTAGCTAGACTTGCACCCTTTCCGGCGTCTCGTGCCAATAACATGCATACACACTGATGATGCAACGCTGGAGGACCAATCGTGAGCCAGTGTGAGTGATGATGCTCAGTGCTCCGTCGGGCCCTTTGACCTCTAAAGGACAGAGCCGCCCCCACTTTATATTCCACCAATAGACTTCTCGAAGAATAAACTATATAATGTTGTGCGCAATGATGTTCAGCGCCTTTTCATGCCTTTCATGCTTTTCCTGTCTTTCGTACATTTTACCTGTTCCACCTGAACAGAGATTAGGCCGCGTGCACGTTTTACTGCCTGGCATAATACTCCTGTTATAATAAACCTTATTGCTTTGAATTAAGCTAATTGCCTCGATCTCCATCTGTTCACTCCGAGAGTTTTTCTCCTTCGACAGAGTCAATCATTTAGCAAGCCAGAAGAGTCGGCTTTGATGCAGTTTGTGAAAGTGCCTCGTTTGTCCTATTCCGCAAGTGTGGGTCCTATCTCCTGTATGTGGCCCATGATGAGGGGGACTTGTGGAATGCTGTTGCTCCTGCTAATTCAGACATTAACAGGATGGACAGGTAAAGTAATTGATGTATCATCAGGTTTAAGCTTACATTCTTCTTTACATGAAGCGGCACTAATTGATGTTTAATATTCACAATGGATCAAATCATTTCTTGTAATGTGAAGGGAGTTGCAGAGAGTATGGGAACCACAGAGAATTAGTTTTCAGTGGAAAAGTTCTGATCAACATACTGTACACTTGCCCAGCACCAAAGAGCAGACAGAAAAAGTTAGCAATGATGCGCTCTTCTCACAGCAGCCATTTTAACATATCATTGCAGGGTAAACCCAGGTACAATTGCTGACATTGATTACGGCCCTGTTTCATTTAGGTGGGCCATGGCCCCGGTATTGTGGATGCTGGCTCACTGGAATGACTGACGCACCAAAAAGAACGGGCCAACAATTAACTTTATTTTGACCAGTGTCAAAATGGCTGGTGTGAAAAGGACCCATCAGGCTGCATGTCCATGTTGTGTTTACAGCTTGTTCTGCTGGCTCATAGTGGCCCCATAAATATTTTAAGTAAAGTTATTAATGCTTGAAATTGCATGGATCAGGTCAAAGGGAAGAATTTGATGCTCATTTTCAAGTAAAATATTTAAAATCTGTATTTTATTTTTTAGTGCTGGGCAAGTTAACGCGTTAATGCAGTCATTAATTTACGCCGACAATTATTTTATCGCGCATTAATGCATTTTTTTTATTTTTTATTGAGACAACAGACTATACATATACATAACAAGAGGATGACAAGAACAGTGGGATAAAAGCCAGCAAACATCCGTGTGTGTCTTTTGAGATGATGGGGGGGGGGGGGGGGGGGGGAATAAAGAGAAGCTGCACCAGCTGTTGCTCTCCCTGGAGACTAGTGGACATGGCTGCGGTAAAGTCAGCAGACACGCAGGTCTCCGTGGTCAACTCAGCAGACACTTGCATGTTAGTGCCCCTATATGCTCAAATTCATGGTAAACGGCACAGATCTGGAGCAAGCGAAGGACTTTGAAAGTTAGCGGAAAGATTAACGTGAGACAACATCCGGTTTCTTCAGCCGAACATCCGGTTTTCAGAATAAGATGCCAACGAAGTATGAATTATATTCACAATAAGTATAAAACATGCTGCCTGCATCTCGTGAACCAAATGTTATTGACCCTTTGTTCATATAGCAGTACTTTTAAAATCAAAGTGCGCAATAGACTACTTTTGAATTAATTATTGAACTTTGCCATAACAATGCGATTAATCTCGACTAAATATTTTAATCGTTGCCCAGCACTAGTATTTTTATGTGAAGATATAATACCCCGCAAGTCATTTTCATTTTAAAAATATCTGTAAATCAGAAAGAACTTTCAATTTATTACTTAGACTTCAGTACTTTGTTTTTGTGAGAAATCATTGTATTCCCATTGAAATTAGTCATTTATAGGAATTCATTTTCTGAAACACTGATGGAATTAATATTAACCAATCTTTTTCCTCTCACTCTAAGGAGTTTGTTTTACTAATCGAGATAGTAAAGCAGTTTATCTCAAAACTTGCTTTGCCTCAGACCCCCTCCTTTCTGCTCCTTTCATTCAGAATAACCACAAGTATTGACTGAATTCCAAACTAATTAAATTTAAAATTGGTAGTGTTGGCGTGAAATGCAACCACTGGGCAAGGCAAGTTTATTTGAACAACAAGGTAATTCAAAGTGCTTCACATAAAACCATTAAAAGCATCAAAACATAAGACAAAAGAAAAGGAGATTTAAAAACAATTAAGAACATTCATAAAAACAGTTTCATAGTAAAATGCAGGAAATTGATTAATATATTAATTGAATGTGGTTCAATTAAAGGCAGCAGCAAACAGAAAAGTCTTCAATCTTGATTTAAAGGAGCTGAGGGTCTCAGCAGACCTGCAGCTTTCTGGGACTTTGTTCCAGATATGTGGAGCAGAAAAACTGAACGCTGCTTCTCCATGTTTAGTTCTGACTCTGGGAACAGAAAGTAGGCCGGTCCCAGACGACCTGAGGGGTCGGGATGGTTCATAAGGTAGCAGCAGATCAGAGATGTATTTTGGCCCTAAACCATTCAGTGCTTTGTAAACCAACAGCAGGATTTTAAAGTCAATTCTTTGTTGGACAGGAAGCCAGTGCAAAGACATCAGAACTGGGGTGATGTGATCCACCCTCCTGGTCTTAGTGAGGACTCGAGCTGCAGCGTTCTGAATCAGCTGCAGCTTTCTGACGGACTTTTTACAGAGACCTGTAAACACACCGTTACAGTAGTCCAGTCTGCTGAAGATAAATGCGTGGACAAGTTTTTCCAAATCCTGTTGAGACACAAGTCCTCTAATCCTTGATATATTCTTCAGGTGATAGTAGGCTGATTTTGTAATTGTCTTGATATGGCTGTTCAGGTTGAGGTCTGAATCCATAACTACACCTAGATTTCTGGCTTGGTTTGTGGGTTTTAACATCAGTGATTGCAGCTGAGCGGTGATTTTCAATTGTTTGTCCTTGGTACCAAAAACAATTACTTCTGTTTTATCTTTGTTTAATTGAAGAAAATTCTGGCACATCCAGTTGATTTGTTCAATGCAGTTACCCAGCCCTTGTATGGGATTATAGTCCCCTGGTGACATAGTTATGTAGATTTGTGTGTCGTCTGCATAATTATGATAACACACTGTTGTTTTCCATAATCTGAGCTAGTGGAAGCATGTAGATGTTGAACAGAAGAGGCCCCAGTATTGAACCTTGGGGAACACCACATGTCATTTTTGTCAGCTCTGATGTGTAATCGGCTACAGACACAAAGTATTCTCAGTCCTTCAAGTAGGATTCAAACCAGTTAAGTGCTGTGCCAGAGAGTCCCACCCAGATTTTTAGTCTTTCTAGGAGTATGGCATGGTCGACCGTGTCGAATGCAGCACTGAGATCCAGTAACACTAAGACTGAACTTCTGCCATTGTCTATGTTTAAGTGGATGTCGTTGAGAACCTTAACAAGAGCAGTTTCAGTACTGTGGTGCTGTCGAAAGCCTGACTGGAAAACATCAAAGCAGTTATTTACGGCCAAGAAGTTGGTCAGCTGTTGGAAAACCGCTTTTTCAATTATTTTACTTAAAAATGGGAGGTTTGATATTGCCCTATAATTTTTCATCGTTTAGCGGAGTCTAAACTAGCCTTCTTTAGGAGCGGTTTAATAACTGCAGTTTTTAGGGCTTGTGGGAAGACACCTGAGAGAAGGGATGCGTTTACAATTTGTAAAAGATCAGTGGTCATGCAGTTTGAAATATTTTTGAAAAAGTGTGTTGGTAGAATATCCAAGCAGCAGGAGGATGACTTCAGATGTTGTATAATGTCTTCGAGGCTTCTACGGTCGATTGAATGAAATTGTGTCATGATATTTGAATGGATGTTATTCAGAGATGGGGACAACACATATCCTGTGGTTGGTGTGGAGGCACTGACTGCTTGTCTGATTTTCTGAATTTTGTCAGTAAAAAAGGAGGCAAATTGATTGCATGCCCAAGTGGATTGGAGCTCAGCAGCTACCGACACTGGAGGGTTTGTTAGCCTGTCGACGGTAGCAAATAAGGCGCGTGTATTGTTCTTGTTTTTGGTTATGATGTCAGAGAAGAAGGACTGCCTTGCATTTCTAAGTTCCAAATTATAATTGCGAAGTCTCTCTTTATAGATGTCACAATGAACCTGGAGATTCGTTTTTCGCCACCTGCGCTCAGCTTTCCGACACTCTCGTTTCTCTATTTTGACCAGCGTAGCATTTCTCCAAGGAACAGGACAGAAAGACCAACTGGTACACGCACACAATTCTTTTCCACAGTTTGTTCTATTTCATCACATATTTCTAAAGGTGGTCATACACTACCGAATCACACATTATCCTGAATTAAGTATCCGGTTTATCACATTTGTATAATATCTATATTTTCACAGTTCCTCAAACATCTGGTGCAGCATTGAGTCCTCCAGTGAGACTGGTCAACTCTAACAGCAGCTGCTCTGGCAGAGTGGAGATCTTCCACAACGGCAATTGGGGGACGGTGTGTGACGACGTTTGGGATTGGAATGACGCTCAGGTGGTGTGTCAACAGCTGGGCTGTGGCAGGGCTCTGTCGGCACCAAGAAGGGCACATTTTGGACAAGCAAGTGGACCAATCTGGCTGGATGACCTTCAGTGTTCAGGGAATGAGTCATCGCTAAAAGACTGTACACACAGAGGATTAGGAACACACAACTGTAGTCATTCTAAGGATGCTGGTGTCATCTGGGGAGGTAACTTTGTACATCTACACAATCTTTTCTTTTTTTTTTTAACAAATATAACTGGAGAATTTGGAAAAACATAGTTATTAATTTCATTCACTGTCTCAAACAATGCAGTGGTATAGTTACATTAAAGTGCTGCTGGAAATGGTCCTAAAACCAGTGGCAGGCCATGCATTTTATACTTGGGCCATCGGTGCTGTCCTACTACAGTTTAACCACCTCCTAATAACCTCACTATTACGCCTCATGACGAGATGCTTCGTCATTAATGGGCAATGCATATAGTCAAAATCAATTAAGAAAATGCAGAGAACAAACTCTCAAGAACCAGTCGCATATACCTGTATTTATTTGATAACATAATACTCAAATAACATGATTCAACAGGCCTCTGCACATTCTAGCAAAATTAAATTGCTGAAACACGCGTTCCATCCCACACTCAAGGGCACGGGGCCATTGAAATATTATTCACATCAGAAGGAACAATATTAACCATATCCTAAAAACAATAAAACAAAAAAAAATGAATTGAGTAACTCTACTGAAGGTATAAAAAGCAATTCACTTACCAAAGCTGCGGTTCACATTTTAAAGACAAAGTCCATCCTCCTTTCTTTGATTACAAAGAGTTCAATGTCACAGTTGTACAGTAAATTGATGCAGTTCAGTTCCAGCAAGAGGTCCTTCTCTATTCATGGACGCCAGTGATGACGGTCGAGCCTCCCCAGTTGTACTTCTTTAATGCGTTTCAGGGCTGAAGGTGTCGATTCGACAGAGGCAGTAGATATTGGGATTGTCGCCGCCGCCAAACGTGCCAAAACGCTAAAAATGTAATGTCACGTAAAAACTTATCGCATATCTTTAAACATGAACTCTTACTGCTACAAAGTTCTGCTAGCTAGCAGAAAACAGTCACGGTAGCCCACTGACCAATCAAGCTGCACGTTAATGAAGACTTACTTGTAGGCCAGCTAGAAGGCTCTGGCATGTCAAAGAATACGCCCAACATGTCAAACTAAAAATCTGATTCGTTGAAGACTATGACAATCAACAATATCGTCCCATTTACCTAAACTGCAAAGGGATTGAGTTGTAATTCTGAAGGCGTCCGGGCAGATTCTTTTACTTGGAGACGACATGGGGGTGAAATTTGATTGGATAAAAGCTCTACTTAAAACAAGTTGCGCTGGAAGCGGGGCAACTGAGGAAGACGGTAGCTTATAAGCTAATGAGAAAAAATATTTAGACGGCATGTAGTGTATTTATGAAAACTAATTTAATTACAAAATTCCTATAACTTTGGGATTCTGTCTAGGCAAGCAGAGAAAACCTTGCTGGCCCTGACAGCCCACCACTGCCTAAAACCCAGCTGTGAGTTGAATTTTTACACTCCTGGAAGTCAATGTTGGTTTTGACTGAGTTTGTGGTGAGGTGCCTGAATGAGGTCTGTGGTTAAGGGACTGCAGATGCAAATTAGCTTAAGCTACAATCTGGTATAGTGCATCGACTGGAGACAGTTATGTTTGAACTGTACATGGTCCCTTTAAAAAAAATAAATAACACGGTTAAGAGATCTTAGCATTTTGTTCTGTGACATAAAATACGTCAGTAAATATCCCACTTGTGAAATTTGAAGCTTTTAAGTTTCATAAAAAAGATGGTATCTAACAAGTGCCTAAATTAGACTATTGAACATCATCATGCTGCACGATAGTCTGCCTTTAGCTTTCCGGTGGTGGTGGCGTGAAGTCATGAGACAGTGGTGTAGTTTGTTTATTGTCTTTATATTATGTCTTTGCTTCTGCCGATTGCGTCTGACTTAAATAATGATAAATGTAGTTAATTTGGGAAGATGTTGGCGTGGTTTATAGACCTGGATCCGTTCAACTGTCCGCCATTAACCATGGAAAAAATAACCTATATTTCTACGTGTTGTGGAAGTCACAGATATCCCGGGAAACTAAACGCAGTCATGTCTGGGTTCATAATATTGTTCAGAGGAGCACCGTGGATTTTATCAAGCTATATTCACTGTCTAGCAAGCCACACGTCGGCTGTTTCCTACAGCTGTATGAACACAAAATAAACTGCTTTGGCTGTGATTTAACGGCAATAAACCGACAAAAAGACTCCGAAATCACTACGTAATGATGCAGATTTGTAGGCTACTTGTCTTCTCAATGGAGCTCTGATGGATCGGCGCTAGGCTATGCTAACATTGTAGCAGCTCCACCAGCACTCAATAACGTCGCGTAGACGTAAATACGGCAGCGTCTATTCATTGTTTGTACCATATGGTTTACACACACACATTTATACACATAGTTTGGTCCGGTCTCTATTGATATGAGGTATCGTAGAGCTCTGGGTGAACACAGACGGCTATAGTATTTATTTCCTGATTCAACAGCGGCAGGAAGTCAGTGATGACAGGGGGAGCAACTCAACGCTGATAGGCTATCGCGCCACAGCGTCACGCGAATATTTCGCAGAAGTTGAAAAATTTCAACTCACGCATTGGGCCGCAAATCCGCTTCCATCGCAAAGTCGCGCCGCGCCAGTCTCATCGCGTCTGTGCATAGACTTTGTATATAATCTAGACGCGCGTCAAATTTTCGACGCGTTTGGTGTGAACGCAGCATAACTCGTTGAACTTTAATTGAATACCCCTGATCTACATTGTGCTATTATTAGTATATCTTAATTTTAGAGGTTTACAAAGAAACCACTTCCACATTCTCAGTTGAAAGTGTTGAGGAGAAAAACTCTCGGAGTGAACAGATGGAGATCGAGGCAATTAGCTCAATTCAAAGCAATAAGGTTTATTTGTGACAGGAGTATTATGCCAGGCATTAAAGCGTGCACGCGGCCTAATCTCTGTTCAGGTGGAACAGGTAAAATGTACGAAAGACAGGAAAAGCATGAAAGGCATGAAAAGGCAAGAAAAGGCAAGAAAAGGCAAGAAAAGGCGCTAAACATCATTGCGCACAACATTATATAGTTTCTTCTTAGAGAAGTCTATTGGTGGAATATAAAGTGGGGGCGGCTCTGTCCTTTAAAGGTCAAAGGGCCCGACGGAGCACTGAGCATCATCACTCACACTGGCTCACGATTGGTCCTCCAGCGTTGCATCATCAGTGTGTATGCATGTTATTGGCACGAGACGCCGGAAAGGGTGCAAGTCTAGCTAAGACAAAGCCTCTGTGTGAATAGATGTAGATAGAGTTCTTCTCTGCTGGACTAGATAAGCGAGGAATGCCCTTGTTATGGCGGTTTTAAGCAAGCGTCTCCTTCCAGGGCCACAGTATCTGTTTCTATCGTACGAGCAGGCGCCAGAATGCCCTCCTCGGAGTATTTAACCCACTTACATGTGACCCCACAATTACGCAATATAAGCATACAAGTAAAGTGCATATTATTTTACACAACAAAAGCCATCATTGCAAATCCCAGTGCAATATGGTCTAAACGTGAACATTTAAGTGTCTGCAAATAGTGAGTGAAAACTTTTAAACATCACTGTCTTTTGAACGTCAAAATGCTCAAAGTAAAATATGGAGCAATTAAATACGTAGTCGTTGTAACACAGCAACAGTTTCCACGTACAGGACAAAGAAGACCATGTGACACAGGCAACAATTAATTTGTGTTTAGTAAGCACAATATAAATATAGCATGAACAGTGTTCTTTAAATGCAACTAATGACTCGATTGTTTAACAAAATCTCCGTTTCCTTCTGTAAATGTCATTTTCAAAGCCACCCAGGAGCTGGTGTCAGATAGTCTGCTATGTTTTATTTACAGATATCCACCTTGAAAATATAGCAAAGTATTAGAAAAAGGAATGATGCTCACTTGGATATTACACAGTATAATACTTTATATTGTTTGTATATTACTGTATGCCAAACAACAATGTTTTGACCCTGTTCTTATTTGTACGTCACTTTGTTTTACTCACTTCCTCCCCATTTAAATTGTGTACAGCCCCACTCGCTTTCTGTCGTGTATTTTACATGTAAAATGGCCTATAAACCTTTATAGGCCATTTTTTTTATATAAATTTTATAACGTTGGGCTACAGCGACAGTCCATAAAGACAGTCTCCAACATTAACTTACAAATGTTTATGTTTACATGTCCATGTTACAGCCCATGCTGCTGTAGCATTGTGAGCAGTATTATTATTATACTATCATTATTATGTAGTAGGATTATTAATTTAGAAAAAACATATTATGAAAAATAACTATGAATGAATATATGATTTAAAAAAAACTGATTAAAACTTTTACCTGCTGAGCAGAGATTCCAGGTGACGGGAGCGGCAAAGTGTGGAGGGCGGGAACAGCTGGTGACGCAAACCGGAAATACTCAGTATATCAGACATCTCATTTTGGAGACTTTGAAGGCTGCGTCCGCTGGATTGGGACACAGCTAGTGACACTAATGGTTCACGTTTATTCCATCAGCTCGCTCACTTCGCTCCGCAAGTCTCGTGCCGAGTTTCCAGACCAGTGCGTCTTTCAAAGTTGTAGAAGCGGTCTGAGCCAAAGTTCCTGTGCATGCATGTTCCAGCAGTAAACACTCTCTTATTTTACATGAATGTATAGACAGAATGTACACTGCTCTCATTACGATGTCCTGGGAACATCTTGTTGGCAGGAAACAGTCTATAGTTCCATATTGATGATGTTTTATATGAAACGTTAAACGTGTTCAAATCATGTCTTCGTGCAGACTACATTTCACCGACCAGTGTAATATCCCAGTGAGCACTAACCCGGATTTCAACGTTTATTTCTGGTTGAAAAAGCGTTGATTTGGGGTTGGAACGTCTTAGACGTATTTTAACCGTCTTTTGAACCAGCTAAATTACGGTTACAATATCAACGTGTCACAAAACACCAATGTGTTTTAAAATATTGATGGTTTGTTAAGTTGTAGGTTGAAAGAGACGCAATTTTGGTTACTTTAAACGTATTTCTCCAAAATCATATTGCGCTGGCCGGTGAAATGTGATCCACACGAAGACGTTATTTCAACGCGTTGAATGTTTCATACAAAACTACGTGTATATATGGAACTATAGACGGTGTGCTGTCAACAAGAAGCTCCCAGGACATCGTAATGAGAGCAGAACACATTATGGCTGTATGTTCACGTAAAATACAACCTGTGTTTACTGCTGGAATACGCATGCGCACGGACTCTGTGCATTTTTCTAAGGTAGAGGCGATGGCTGGAAACACGGCACTATTTGAGCTAGCTAGAGCTTACGGAGTTCATGAGCGACATGAACAAGCTGACGGAATAAACGACGCTTCACGCTAACGACACACTCTGTAAGTACTTGGACTACTTTATTCCAATATTGCAAACCGAAATATCATTACCATACCACTAATATCATGTTATGCTCATCATGCGGGCGAGGCTGCTAGCTTGTAGTTTAGCATGTATGTTAGCTTGTATAGCGATAGCATGTTATGAACGGTAAACTTAGACATGTGTGTTAGTTAATGTTGGAGACACTTTCTTTGTGGACTGTCCCTGTAGCCCAGGGGTCTCTAACTGGTGGTCCGGACCCAGGACCTAAAATCGATATTTTCACGTGTATGTGTGTGTGTGTGTGTGTGTATATATATATATATATATATATATATACACATATGTGTGTATACATATACGTATATATATACGTATGTATGTATACATACGTATGTATACATATATGTATATATGTATATATATACATACATATGTATATATATACATACATATGTATATATATACATACATACGTATATGTATGTATATACATACATACGTATATGTATGTATATACATACGTATGTATATGTATACATATGTATGTATGTATGTGTGTGTATATATATGTATGTATGTATGTATATATGTATGTATATATGTATTAATTAATTAATTGTATAAATTACTCTAATTTGTTACAGGTAAATTTATTAGTTTTTCTCAAATTATATTTTTGATTTGGATGAAACCTAAAATTTTGATGAAATACAAATCAAAATATTACTTTTGAAAAAGTCAAAAAATTACATTTACACAAAGTAAAAGTATTATTTATTTATTTATTAAGACCATACATCTCTTTTTGACTTTGGCACAACTTAATTTTTTAATTTGGAAAAACCTAATATTTTTCATTAGATGAAAGCAAAGTTTTTACTTTACACTAAAGTAATTAAAATACTCTAATTTGTTAAACTTAAATTTATTCGTTTTTCTCAAATTATATTTGTGATTTGGTTGAAACCTGACAATTTGATTAAAGACAAATCAAAATATTACTTTTGAAAAAGCCAAAAAATTACACTCACACAAAGTAAAATAATTAATTGTAAAGACCATAAACCAATTTCTTTTACATTGATACAACTTTATTTTTCAATTTGGAAAAACCTTATATTTTCTATTACATACGAGGAAAGTTTTTACTTTGGACTAAACTAATTAAAACACTCTAATTTGTTACAGGCAATTTTATTAATTTAACTTCAATTCAAATTTTTGTTTTAGTACAAACTATAATTTTTATTACACAATAATAACATATTTAATTTAGTCCAAAGTAAAAAGGTTACTTAATGTAGATCAATATACATTTTCTTTTTTAAAACTTTTACCATAAACAAAGGCAAAATTTGCTAGAATACAAAACATTTTGTTACAGTTAGTGTGTAATTTAGTTTACTTACTATAAGTAAAAACTAAATTCACTTCAAAAAAATCCACATAAATCTTAACATGAACAATATGGTTACATTTCTCCATTTAAACATGAGACAATCTAAAAGCCATTACTGTTTCTAACATTGTAAAAGTGGTTTGTGCACCAGTCATTTAAAATTTGAGACAATTTAATAGAAGAAATGTAAAAATGTAAACGGTATTTGTCAACTTTGATCAAATGACCAGAATGTGTGAACGTCACAATATTTTGAACCATTACAAATGTAATATCAAGAGACAGAGGAAAATACAATTAAATTGCTGGGGCGCAATCTTTGAACAAGGGTTGGTCTTTTGTGCATAACCCACTGTAACAAAAATAAAACATTACCAGTGCTACTGAACGTTTCAGTGTACAGCATTACTCCAAAATGATGACCATTTTTTTTTTTCAAACAAAGTCAGTTTCTCTCCTGGAGTGCATTTGAAAAGCTATATAACAGAACAAAACATGCTGTATCCAAATGTCTTTTCATTGGTGCAATATTTAGAGTCTGAGACTCAGACTGCACACTCTGCGTGTCATCTTCTTTGGTTCCATCTCCATGATTATTTTTTGCAGAGCATCAAATGTGTATTTGAGCTCACTTGGATAGCTCAGGTTTAGAGCATAAATGAGCCCAAATAACATAGCACATGCATGCCCTACTGATGGCAAATCATGAAGGACTTCCACACCATCGATAACTATTCCAATGTCGCGTGGTGGCTGGAGGCAATCCTCCCCCTCCCTGATGACAAAAACTGCCATTTCGCACTTCTCAAGCTCCGTTCCAGCTTCATCCTTCTGAACAACCTGATAAAAGACATGACACTTATTTTAAGTTATTCTGATAAAATCAGTTTCTGATGTACCAATATATAAAAAAAAAAAACTACACAATTCTTTAAATCAAATCTCAAACAAATCAATTGGAGCTCTAGTAATGCGAAAATGTAATAACTTGCTAAGTCCAGCAGATAAATAATGGCAGCTCCTCCAAATATTTTTATCATAGCAAAAACTTGACAGCACAAGTACAGCATTCACAGAAGTTATGAATAAAAGATATCCTCCAAAAAGTTATAACATCTGCTGTGACAAACAAATAATCAAATAGGACAATACAGTAGTATAAATACTTAAATGAAGATTTCCTACAATGTTAAAAGATTGAAACTGCTCAGTGTTTTGTTTTATTTAATTATACTATATTGATACTATATATACTGCATTTGACCCATCCCTGTATATAGGGAGCAGTGGGCTGCCAATGACAGGCGCCCGGGGAGCCGTTAGGGGTTCAGTGTCCTGCTCAGGGACACTTCGACACATGAACCGTTGATGCTGCGGTTACCAGACAACCCTCTTAACCCAGTGAGCCCCCCAATATTTTTCATTAATTTCACTGTGACACTTAACCTCAATGAAATATTTGGAAATAATATACATATCATGTCCAGGCTAAATATTTTGCACTGTAATTAAAATATTTGAATATGGTCCAGCGACACTGTACAGGGTTTTACAAATATAAACCAGCACAGATACCTTAGTAAACCACTGGGGGACAGAGAACTCTACAATAATTACATGCATAGGCATATTAACATGCACATGTACAACAAGCCCGAGTATTTCTATTCTTTCTATACTAAAGAACATGTATGCCCTTGAAAGTTTAAATATGTAATGTTTTATCTTGTCTAAAGCTTATGTGATTCATGCAAAACTACTTACCAGATAGTCCTTGATAAGGTTGTCCCCATCTTCCCCAAGGTACACAACCAGGCACTTAAGCAGACACTCTCTTTGTAGATTCACCTCAAGGCTCTAGGTGAGAGCACAAACACACACAAAATTATTATCAAAATGATGATGTCCAATTTTGTTAAGTTACTGTAGATGCAAACACTACACAATGCAATAATGGGCACTTTGAGTTACAGTAAGAGGGATGTCTCGGTTAAGGAATTTTCCCTAGTACAAAATGCAGAATTTTTTTTTTTATGTTTCAAGTTACTTAGTTTATCCTGATTTAAGTGCTATGTAAATGAGCTATTTTGTAAGGCTAGTATTAGGTATATTGTTGGCTTTTAAATGACAAAGATGACAGTTTTAATAGTAATTAAATACTTAATTATTGTTAAATGCACAACACAGAAGGGAAAGAGTTGCAGACTCATTTTTTTCAACTCTCGCTAATGACAAAAAAACATAAAATGTGCCGCACTCACTTGACATTCGGTTGGATGGTCAATAGCAATATTTCACTTTTTGCAAGGCCCCAATGTACACATGCTTTGAGCAAACCATTTTGAAGACCTTTGAAACTAAAAAGATTAACGTAGTACATCTGTCAATAGGTAATCTCTGACTCCAAAGTTGTAACCAAAGTTACATACAAAGTACATACGCGATCAAGAACTTTCAGTATATTCCGGATTTTCTCTCCGGTAACTCCTCCCTTTTTTTTGATGATCTCCATCAGCTTGCCGTAGTGCTTGTCCAAGGAAGCGAGGAACCGTGGTTGAAGTGGCACAGTTGTAATTCTTGTAAATTCAGCATTGATCTTTAAAAAAAGCACACGCAAATGTTATAAAACATTACATGTTGCATTGCAGATGTGATTTTTAGTAGGTTTGTTATGATAGGAGAAAATATCGTTTACTTTACAAGCCACGACTAATTGCCATTGATTTATAAAGTCACATACCTCATCCACTGAGAACAATGCAGGCCATCTCTCTTTCAACTCTTCCACTCCCAATTCCTTTTCCACAATTTCCCGTCTTCGCACTGAAAAAGTCTTGTCCATTTTGGACTTTATCACTGCACGATTGTTTCGCTTCTTCACCTCACTTAAAAGTGACAGTCTCTCACTTTCCAATTTGTCTGAGGTCTCTCCAGTAGGAATGTCAGGAATGTGGTTGGCCTCTCCTCTCCTAGGTTTCTTTACATTTTTTGCTGGCAATGCATCTTCTGGAGCTTTGGACTTGAATGAATTTACAAGCAGTTCAGAACACCCGATGCCCTTCAGCTGAGTACGGTAGTTGCCCATTTTTGTCTTCAGGCGCTGCTTCCACCCATAGCAACCGTTGAACGAAACCGGCTCAGAGAGGCATGGGTGCTTCTTGATTAGTGCTTCAGCCACGTCACTGAAGTCAGCATCTGTTGGGTAGGCTTTGTACTTAAACATCTCTTCAGCTACCTTTTCCAGGATATCTGACTTTAATTTTGAACTCACTGACAATCTTGTCATGTTTGACCTATACACTAGATTTCCCTTTTCTAACTGCAGCTCAGTGTCATAGGAGAACGTTGGTATCGGAAACACTCTTGGCCACATCCGAGTTCTTGTAGAGACAGTGCTGGGTGAGGACAGGAGCTCTGTGTCATCTGATTGAGTACACGCTGACTCATTAGAGGTAGTGATATTAAATCCTTCGCTGCTATCATCAGTTATTGGGATGACCTTGAGAGTTGTCAAATCCTCAAGTTCTGCAGTAGATGTCAAGTTCACTAGCGCATCTCCAAAGTCTCTGTCTTGGTACTGCAGTCTAAAATTCCCAGTTAACTCACACACTTTCCCGACTTCATCCAAAAGCTGCTCTATCGTCTCTGGAATTCCATCAGGCAGAATTAGCTTCCTGGTGTCATCGGGATTCAGAATAACTCGCAACTTGGTTGGCCTTTTACCTGCCATGTCAGCACATCCAAAAGGATCTATTAAAAACATGAATAAAAACAGTAATATTAGTGTCATAACGTTGGCCACAACATCCAATTAATATTCAAAAATGCATTGATGTACAACCTTATGCATGAATGTATCTCTTCAGAGAGATGAGGCGCTGTCCACCAACAATGTAGTGAGCCAAAGGCTAGGGATCTGTCAGTTCATGCACCCCAACAAGCCGTAGTTCTTTAGGAGTAGATATGACCAAGTCATAAGCTCGATAATGTTCCAGGTACCAGGCATCCACTTTTTTGAGAATGAAAATGAGTGTCTCTTGTAGAACAATCATATGAACTATTTCCCAAAACTCTGGAAGTCCAGCCAGCGACCCATGGGCTACCACCATTCCAATCCTATAGTTGAAGCCGCTGTAGGATACATTTTTTGCCAGGTTCACATTGTCCATATGTGGGTGTTTCTGTTTCACTGCAAGTGCAATATCTTCATTGATGACATCAAGGGGAAGTGTTGAAACATCAGCAACCTCCAAAGATGGCTTAGAAAATCTACACATGTACAGATTATATGCAGTCTGAAATTGGTGCCTTTGCGCTAACGAGTACAGTACATTTTTGTAACAGTTTGTATGACGGATTACTCTTTTGAAGAAGCTATGTTTTGATTCAAATCTCATAGTGCAACAAGGGGGCCAAACTGGCGTATCAACTGTGGATAGTGCTCCAAGTAATGATGTTTGGGCCGAATTCTTTCATGGGGGAAAACTTCTTTGAATACCGTCCTGTGTTCAGATATCTTGAAGTCAAGATAAGAAATAGAGTCCTCAGTGTGAAAAGGTGCAACAACAAGTTCTACAATGTCCTTCAATTCACAAAGGACCTGCCATGCTGGTTCGTTTGAAGGAACTCTGGTTCCAATCAAGAGAGGAAGAAATCTCAGTAGGCTCCAATTCTCGTGTGCATTTCCTCCAATTGTTCTTTTTTTGGCATAGGTGATTGGCACAAGATGAGGACGATTTGTCTTATCAGTCCACTTAAATGGAAATGTTCTTATGGCTTCATTTAACACTGCTAATGTAAAATATTTTTTAGAAATTAACACAGTTAGACAAAGAGCAAGCTCAACAGAGATAATGCCTTCAAAGAGATCATGAGCTATATCTGGGGGAAAACTCTGCGTCACACTAAAATATGACAGATGTTCCGACAGCACACACTTCCTTTTTACACCAAAATGATTATCCAATGATTTTTCTTCAATAGCTTTCAGATGAGAAACATGAATGTCCTCGGTTCTCACACAAAATGCTCCTGAATTGACTTCTTTTGTTTGAATGTCTACATTTTCTGCTGTACAAAATCTGCAAACATATTTACCTGGAAAAATTTTCCAAGACACCTGCAAAACTGTGGGCCCCGAGATTGTCTGCTACGACACAATGAACAAAGCCTTTCACAGTTTTCCCCAACTTGGCAATAAATAGTCCTTGTTGTTCTAATATAGTAAGATCATCTACTAAGGGCTTCAATACACTGTCATAACCATAGCACTTAACATCCTCACTATGAATAAGTGCAGCTAAATATATATTGGACAGTGATGAGTGAAAACTACTAGGCAAGTTCCCCAATGCCCAATACACCCCAAAGATTTTATGTTTTTTTCTGGAGGTGCCCAGTGGATTACAGATTTCAAAATCATCTACATACAAAATAAGTGAAATAGCACACTCCTTTGACAATTGCAAATTGTATTTGTAATTAATACTATCATAAAAGGATTTATACTGAATTTCATCAGATTGAACTTGATGGGGAGATTTCAAATTGATTGCTTTATCCAGAAAAGTTTGGCAACTTAGGATCTGCTGTAAAGACTTAAGTATGGAAACGTACTGAAAGGATTTCCTGTTTTGTGAATCAAGCACAAATTCTATAGGTTCTACAACATTAAAATGTTTTTTGTAGTAAGTCTTTCGCTTCCAAGCAGTGGATAGTGGGCCGTGACCACTAAAAGAGGCTGCAACAGGATTTGACTTACAAAGGGTTGATGCTAGTTCTTGCAGAACCGTTTCATCTACTTGACAGTTACCATTTTCTAAGTGCTGAGCTATGGTTTGATGGACAAGAGGGACAGAAGCAGTCCTTATTAAATAATCAAACTCTTGCAAGAGTTCATCAACAGCCGCTCTAGACACAAGATAAATATGTTCTAGCTTCAGTAAGAGAGAGGCAACTTTGAGCTCAACATTATTTGACAAGTCATTTAAATCCTGAACATTGAAACTAGAGTCACCCAAGTCCTCTGTACTGAAATCATCTGAAGGCTCAGTACCAACACTATCAATCTGGATACTGTCAGAATAATCACCTTCAACAGAAATACTTAAACTTGACTCCTGTTTTTCAAGTATTCCTGGCTTTAAGTCATTTACTGAACAATACTTGTGATTTCTGCTTCTGTGAGTTCGAAATGAACCATAAATATTTGTTTCGTATGAACACCCCTGAAAAACACAAACAACTGTTTCACTGTTTTTTAGATGCTGTGCTATATGTTGAAAATAGTCTTTTAAATTAGAAAGTTCATAGCAATTGCATAACAGACATTTAAATGTGGTCAGTTCAGTTTGTGAGGATCGCTGATGACATCTTGACAAGTGGCTCAAAAGTGCATTCCAGGTCTTGCAGGTACATGGACAGTTCAAATGGATGCATGGATAGGAATGGCGGCGGCCATAATGTCTGTGTTCTAGCTTATAATGTTTAAGAAGCTCAGATCTTCGTGAAACAGAAGTACCACAGTCTTTGCATTTCCACATTCATCGGAAGACTAGGAAAGACAAAAAAAATACCCATTTAAAAAAATGCAGCATGGTACATTTGCACCTAATATGTAGAAAGTTATGTTTGTTGTCAGTTACTTCTTCAGCAGGAAAGAAAGATTTTAAATCGAGTAGACATTCATTTCATTTAAATAGTTCATAGAGTAAATTTGACTAGAGTTATTGTTATTAGTCTGATCACACCATCCTGAACATCTTCACATACTCTTCAATAATTCAAAAGCTGGATTAGGCAAATCGGTTTATACAGTTTGAAACACAAAGAAACAGTGATTTCCTTTATGGCATGGTAACTACAATTCAGTCATGCAATGATTGTCATTTCAATTTAATATTTTAAATTATTTTTTAAGGATATATAAAACTACATTAAATGACTTAACATTGTATTTATTTGGTGAAATCTATTCAAATTACATTGGGTGGATAACTTCTTGATATTTGTTTTGACTGCAGGTTATTTGTGTTTGCAATTCTACAAATATGATAATAAATAAATATTGCAAAAATAGAAATGTAAAGTGAACCCGCCATTAAAATGTCATGTATTGTCCAGTACAGACTACATTAGTAAGTATACATTTGTGGTAAATTCAAGGCATTCTACCTGAAGTGCTGCAATTATATTTTGGGTTGTCATTCCCATTTAAACATGCATGAAAATAATGTTCACAGTTGTCATATTGGGACTTACCGAATTCAGCAATATGGCTACAATTTCGGACCTTTACGGGAAACACCAGCAAACCTGTAAACAAAGGAAAAGGAGAGAAATAACTGGTTTGTGACAGTTTGCACTATCCATAATTGTCACTACAGACAAATGTATTAATTAGGCTTTAGACATACTGGAGGTACTGTACTATACTGCAAAATACTGACAGCTGAAGGAATGAAATATAAATTCTGTTATTCATTATCTAGTACTTTTAATTATTAATATTAATAGAGATGTACTGAGAAATAATTATCTGCAGCTGTTCAATCAAACTAAATCCTGTTTCTGCATTTGTATCTAGATAGAAGACCAGAAGTGGGCATCTCAACATCATCCTCTGTCTCAGAGACATTCTCCTCCTCTATATCACTTTCATGGTCAAAGAGCTGTGACAACACCTCACTGACAGAATATCTTTCTTTAGAAGTCATTTTCAGTTGAGAGAGAGAGCAGAAAGAGAGACCACCCAAAGCACCAAGCTTTTATAGCACTCACAGTAGCACCAGCTCCACCCCCCACCAAACCCAAATTGGTTCAAATGTGTTACTTTGTAGATTGTTTGATAATATACCGCAGGTGCAAGTACTTGTGTTTGCACCTGCAAATCTTGTGTCTGACCTGTGGATGACCTTATATGTTTTACACAGCTAAAACAGCCTGGGGTCAAATTGACTCCAAAGAACACCGATGCGTACAGCATGTGTACAGGACATTGAAAACATATCATCATGTTAATTTTATGTTTACCCAGTTGTCCCCGTTAAATTAGGAAAAGTCATTAAATATGAAGCAAAAAAAATGATGTCAATTATTTATTTAGAGACGTTAAACATTGAATGGGGTCAAATTGACCCCAAAAGTAACAGGAGGGTTAAATACAAGGTAAAACGTCGTTATTTTAATAATTAGAATGGGTTTTTTGAACTACAAAAACTACACGCTCCAAGCTTCATTTTGATGTATAATTTACGGTATTCGAAAGAAATTAAGTTGCCACCACGCTGCGAAAATACGCATGTTACCTCCTGAACACAAAAGCACATGGCTAATTAGTATGCAGAATGACGGTATCGGACCTTGGCTGACATGGCGGAAGAACATAGCGATCGCTGTTCTATAATGTGTAGAATATGGAAGAACTAAGTTAGCTGGTTGGTGAAATCAAAGTCATATGTTGTTCCTATGAGGCGGCAGTACGGTTTATACAGTAAGCAGACAGCTGTGGATCTGTAACCATGTGGGCTGTGGATGTCAAGCAGCAGGCACGCCAACTCAGATATTTTTTTGTTTCAAATAGTTTTACTAAATCTTTCTTTCGTTTTTACTCCAAAGACGTATGCCAGTAACGCGCATTTCGTCTCAACTGTTTCGCCACTCTGCCATATTAACTTAATACGGACTTAATAATTAAGTCCGTATTATGCGTGTGTGTGGTGCGGGACGCCCACCTCCACCGTGATAAAAAACATGTCCCTAGTCCAGACGCAGAGCAGGACCGGCTTTCTCTCAGTTTATTCTACCACTAAAGAAAAGCGAGCGACAGCTAAATAACATTAGCAACAATGTTAACTTTTAAAAGGTGGAAACAAAAGCAGCTAGCTGCTAGCAGCTTGCTAGCAGCTAGCTAGCATTAGCGAAGACGTGTGAAATATATAGGCAGTTGTACATTCTGCCACTAACGATAAATATACATGGAAAACACATGTTCCCTTTAAAACAACACAATTTAGAATTATTACCTTGTTTCAATGAGTTGCCTTGACGAACAGACGGTTTTCACTTCAGAAGTGCAGGCGAAGCGAGGTAATGGCGGACATCAGGAGCCGGGAACAGGGAGCGGCCGGATGCGACTTCTTATGGTCACGTGGTGGTGACGTGACACGTAAACCTCTGGTTTAAAGTGAAAATACAACTTTAACATAAAGTATTGCTTATACTTTTGTCTATGGGGAGTGCTATTTGCTTTTAGGCAAAGTGAAAAAAACATGTTTAAACCGGAAACCATGATTTTCCATTGAACCAAATTGAAAAATGCACTTTACATGAATGACACAGTCGTTTCACTTTTTTCAGTGCACAGACTCACAGACACACGTGCACATACACTCCTCTCTCTCTCTCTCTGTCTCTCTGTCTCTGTGTCTCTCTCTCTGTGTCTCTCTCTCATACAGTCATTCAGGTCTTAGGACTCTTTAGAGGTCTTTCCACCCTCCTCCACCCCCCCACACACACGCCATTTTAAAATAAAAGCCCCACAGAATGAATCTTAACTGAAATGCTTGTGATGAGCCTGTCATTTAATAACCGGTTTGTGTTTATCTAGCATTATGATTCTGTCTCATCTCCCCTTCCCCCCACACCCCACACCCCATTTCAAAATAAAAGCCCCAGAGAGTGAATTCTAACTGAACTGCTTGTGATGAAGCCTGTCATTTAATAACCTCTGTTTATGTGTGTCAAACATTATGATGATGTCTCCTCTCCCCCTCCCTCCCCCACCTAGTCCCACCCTTTCAAAATAAAAGCCTCATGGATTAACTGTATTTAAACATTAAACTCAAAATTAGGCTTTTTTGTTGAAAAAATGAATGCTCTTACTAATACTGCGAGAACTACTACTGCTGCTAATATTTCTAGTATTACTACTACTACTGCTGCTACTACTTCTACTACAACTTTTGCTGTTGCTACTATTACTAGTGCTATTACTGCTACCATCAATATTATTACTACCACTACTGCTATTACTACCACTACTACTATTACTTATACTACAACTGCTACTACTGCTATTCATGCTACTACCAGTACTACTTCTCTCAGGTGTCTTCCCACAAGCCCTAAAAACTGCAGTTATTAAACCACTCCTAAAGAAGGCTAGTTTAGACTCCGCAACAATGAAAAATTATCGGCCAATATCAAACCTCCCATTTTTAAGTAAAATAATTGAAAAAGCGGTTTTCCAACAGCTGACCAACTTCTTGGTCGTAAATAACTGCTTTGATGTTTTCCAGTCAGGCTTTCGACAGCACCACAGTACTGAAACTGCTCTTGTTAAGGTTTTCAACGACATCCACTTAAACATAGACAATGGCAGAAGTTCAGTCTTAGTGTTACTGGATCTCAGTGCTGCATTCGACACGGTCGACCATGCCATACTCCTAGAAAGACTAAAAATCTGGGTGGGACTCTCTGGCACAGCACTTAACTGGTTTGAATCCTACTTGAAGGACCGAGAATACTTTGTGTCTGTAGCTGATTACACATCAGAGCTGACTAAAATGACATGTGGTGTTCCCCAAGGTTCAATACTGGGGCCTCTTCTGTTCAACATCTACATGCTTCCACTAGCTCAGATTATGGAAAACAACAAAGTGTGTTATCATAATTATGCAGACGACACACAAATCTACATAACTATGTCACCAGGGGACTATAATCCCATACAAGGGCTGGGTAACTGCATTGAACAAATCAACAACTGGATGTGCCAGAATTTTCTTCAATTAAACAAAGATAAAACAGAAGTAATTGTTTTTGGTACCAAGGACGAACAATTTCGAACAAAATCACCGCTCAGCTTCAATCACTGATGTTAAAACCCACAAACCAAGCCAGAAATCTAGGTGTAGTTATGGATTCAGACCTCAACCTGAACAGCCACATCAAGACTATTACAAAATCAGCCTACTATCACCTGAAGAATATATCAAGGATTAGAGGACTTATGTCTCAACAGGATTTGGAAAAACTTGTCCACGCATTTATCTTCAGCAGACTGGACTACTGTAACGGTGTGTTTACAGGTCTCTGTAAAAAGTCCGTCAGAAAGCTGCAGCTGATTCAGAACGCTGCAGCTCGAGTCCTCACTAAGACCAGGAGGGTGGATCACATCACTCCAGTTCTGATGTCTTTGCACTGGCTTCCTGTCCAACAAAGAATTGACTTTAAAATCCTGCTCTTGGTTTATAAAGCACTGAATGGTTTAGGGCCAAAATACATCTCTGATCTGCTGCTACCTTATGAACCATCCCGACCCCTCAGGTCGTCTGGGACCGGTCTACTTTCTGTTCCCAGAGTCAGAACTAAACATGGAGAAGCAGCGTTCAGTTTTTCTGGTCCACATATCTGGAACAAAGTCCCAGAAAGCTGCAGGTCTGCTGAGACCCTCAGTTCATTTAAATCAAGATTGAAGACTTTTCTGTTTGCTGCTGCCTTTAATTGAACCACATTCAATTAATATATTAATCAATTTCTGCATTTTACTACTGCATTTTATTTCTTACACTGTTTTTTAACGTTTTAATGAATGTTCTTAATTGTTTTTAAATCTCCTTTTCTTTTGCCTTATGTTTTGATGCTTTTAATGGTTTTATGTGAAGCACTTTGAATTACCTTGTTGTTGAAATGTGCCATACAAATAAACTTGCCTTGCCTTGCCTTACTAATACTACTACAGCTATTAGTACGACTGCTACTAGTACTATTACTACTGCTACTTCAAATACTGCCATTACTTTTACTACTACTACTACTACTGTTATATTAAATACTACGACCACTACTACAGCTATTACTACTACTACTGATACTAGGCTACTACTTCTTCTGAATACTAATACTTCTTCTAAATACTTCTACTACTAATGATACTTCTACTACAACTACGACTTCTACTACTACTGTTACAAATATCACTACTGCTACTACTACTACTTATTCTAATGCTACTAATACTTCTACTACTAATAATACTTCTACTACAACTTCTACTACTATTACTACAAATATCACCACTTCTGAAATTAGTTTAAGCTACAGAAATTGTTCAAATATCAAAATGTTCAGCTCTTTCAGGAGAGGGGTGCTTTGACTTTTCATTTTTGTAATCTTTAAACTTTTTGAATGAAGCTTTTTGCAATTTTCTTTTGAATGGGATCTCTATGGAGAAAATCTTCAAATCCTGTTATACTTCAACTTTCAAAGCCTTCTTCTTCCTCATACATTCAGCTACAAACACCATAGTTAGACATTTCAACTAGAAGGTTTTTCAGCAGTGCAGTTTAATTGCTTTCGGGCTTCAACATTTTTCAGACAGATAGTCTCCCATTTCTTAATTTTCAGCAATTGTTTCACTATTAATTTCAGCTTTCAGCATTCCAACACATTTTCAGCAGGAAATGCATTTTCTAGTTTTGTATAGAAACCCCATAAACCTCCAGTTACTACTCAATATGTTGCTTCACAATTCAAACTCCAGCCAGGAGTCAGAAGGGGGAGCTGCAGTGAGTGGAGCACCCGTTCCCAGTCATGTCTCAAGGACACTTTTCAGCTGAGTCACTGTCCTTGTGTGTGCGTGTGTGAGGACATGGTCGCAATAAGTATTCTGCGCAGGCTTATGTGACATCATATCGTGAGAACAAATGAGTACGGTGAAGCCAAAGACATGTTTGAACTTCTATCGCTTACACCTATAGTAGAATAGGCTATTAGTTTGCATTCCTGTGCCGGTACTTGGCAAATAGGAAAGACAAAAACAGACAAATGAGTGAGGTATTGAACTTGGACAGACTGAAGAAGTCCATCAGCCGACAGTTAGTGGCAGAGAGAGCGTTTCCTCCCATCAAGGGTCATAAACTGTGTCCTTTCCAGGCAGCAGCAGCACCACGTGCTGGTGACAGGTGCAGCACCTGCTGCTGCTCAGAGTGCGTCACCCACTTACAGTGAGGACATCGCAAGCGGGGGAAAGGAGGAGCTATCAAAGAGGCGGAGAGCACAACCGCATTCTCCTCTGAACTGATCCCGAAAAAAAGAAACGGGGAGAAAGAGGGGAAACTGTATCAGACTCTTCTTTCTTTAGTCTGACCACCTTGCTTGCACACACAAACACACACGTCTCCACCATCGTCCCACACACTGTCCTCCGACTTGTGTCTCCCTACACTACGGAGCACCGTCACGACTCATCTCTCCGTCTGGAATCAGAGGGCAACCTTGGCGACAGTTGCCCTATCTCTCCTGACAAGCCTTTGACATCACACTGTCCACTGGCGTTAACTCAGCACAGCTGGCCCCGGCCCGGACCAACGGTCAAAATGAGGAAGGGGTTCCAGAGTGGTGAAGCTTACACGGGGCATCAGCCCGGTGGCGTGGAGAGAGGGAGGGAGGTGTGCGGGGAGAGGGGGGAGAAGGAGCAGCGGCACAGGAGGGCCGAGAAGAAGCTGCTGGCCTTCTGGATGTCCTTGTCCCACAGGACCTGGACACTCTTCAGGCCCCGCGAGAGACCGGGCTTCCAGCGCTCCGCCTCGGCCACTCGGCTGCTGAAGAGTGAGGCATGAGGAGGGAAAGAGTGTGTGTGTCTGTGTGTGTGGAGGTCTGTCAGTAGCAGAGTGTCAGATGAGGCCTCACAGACCTGCTGTCAAGTGGACCCGTGTGTGTGTGTCTGTCTTAATATGTGTGTGTGATCCATTTAAGGAGCTTCCGCCACTAATTCTACCATTTATGTTGCTGCCCCGCCAGAGCTGGAGTCACAGATGAAGGGCAAAACAAGCTTGTCCTCACATTTATTAAGAACCACCAGCTGTGACGTTTTGAAGACAACTAGGGAAGAATCTTCCTCTCCGCCTCGATAGTGTTCCCTCTGTCAAAATGGATTGACTATCTCAAATCAGCTTGACGGATTCACCAAAAACAAAGGCTTGGGGGCTGATTTTGGCGGTGGGGATCGGCCATGGTGGTGACCCATCTCGCTCTGGAGCTGCGTTTCCAAGGGAAGAAGCTGAGGGGCTTCACGTGCAGACTGACCCGCTCGGCCCACGGCTTACTGCCACAGAGCTCGTGGGTCATCGCAGCCCAGATCCTGCTGCCGTTCCTGGGCATGGTGGTGGCCGGGATAGTCATGGATGCAGTGCAAGTATGTGGGGAGAAAAGAAAAGTGTGTCTGTGCATGTGAGTTTACATGGTTGTACCAACATTAGTTTTCGTTTTTTCTTTGTTCGATTCATGACCGGTATATTTGATTCTAAACAATGAATATGATAGGTGTTGTTTTATGATCACCCCTTCCCATAGGTACAGTCTTTCAGTTACCCTCCAGGCGGGGGCAGACGAAGGGTGAATGTGATGCTTATGTGATGAATTTGTTGTCTAATGGTAGGGGTGTAACGGTTCACAAAATTCACGGTTGGGTCCGGTACGATACAGTGGAGCCACGGTTCGGTACGTTTCGGTACAGTAGAAAACTATAAATGCCAGAGAAATGTACTTGATTTTAAAATATATGTATTCATTACAACTAACATCATAAAGTTATTCTTTGACTTTGAACAATGATGGAACTATACCTGAGTGACCCATCTTCTGGGGTGTCTTCTGAGCAACACATAAGCAGAAAAAACAAAAACTGCTCCTTAATGTTATGTAGTATTGTTACTTACATCTTGCAAAAGAGATTTTTAATCTCAATGGGACTACCTGGTTAAATAAAGGTTTTAAAAGAAAAAAATGTATTTATTTTTTTTAATTCAACAGTATTGTTCGGTTCGTCATGCGTACCGAACCGTGAGCCTCGTACCGAACGGTTCAATACGAATAGGCATATTGTTACACCCCTATCTAATAGTTATGGAAGATTCTTACCAAAAAAATACAAAACAGGCGCTTGAGAAATAAAAGAGAAATCACAAAAGTACGGATATAAAGATGAGAGGATTTGTATCTATTGAGTTTCCTAGCCTTTGGCTAAAAACTATGAAATTGAAGTCTGATCATATCTGGCCTTTTCATTCACAGAGAAGACATGAGCCTACAGGACGCAGCCGGGCACACGGCAGTATCAGAAAGAGAGTCAGATCTTGTAAATACCTCACCAGCTTGACATGACTGACGGTGAATTATGCAGCGGGTCAGCCAGTCGCTAGTAAAGCATAGAGAGCTGTCAGCTCGAGTTCCATGGGTGGAAGTACGGGCACTTATCAAATCAATCGGCACGGACATGGTCAAACAACTTACAAATACTCTGCTGCATGTGAGAGGCGGCGTGAAACGTGATTAGCCATTTGGAGCATGTTTCAATTCATAGGCACCTACTATATACAATATTAATACTGTCATTTCTCATAAATAAACAATAATCAAAGTCAAAGTTTTTTAAATATAACAACTGTAGCTGTTATTTATTCATGTGTGACAGATGTGATTGGGTAAACTCAAGCAAACAACCGGTTAAAAGGTACTTTTAGATAGCAAATGACAATGTTACAATGCTTTTTTCATATTTTTGGGAAGTCAGGAGCAAAGTATAACTAAATGATAAGCGTATTGTTCATAAACTGTAAAGAATATAAATAAACTATAAAAAATGAATAAATTCTTATTTTCTTTGGTATTGTTGTCATATACAGATATGCAATGATGATTGCTGGATAACATGTATGTTGATGTTGGCCAATGTCAAGTCTCTATTTGATCACGTAAAGAGACGATATGACATGGTAGCTAGTCCTGATAGCTCTCTACCCAATACAATAGCCAATATATATATATATATATATATATATATTTATATATATATATATATTTATATATATATATATATATATATTTATTTTTTTTGTCTTGGATTTTACATATATATATTTGCCCCAATGTGTGTGTGTGTGTGTGTGTGTGTGTGTGTGTGTGTGTGTGTGTGTGTGTCTGGGAACAGAAGGTGCATTAAAAGACCGCTGTGGTGTCTTTCAGGTGTTCAAGGAGATCTCAGAGGTGTTTATCTTGGTGCCGGCCCTGGTGGGGCTGAAGGGGAATCTGCAGATGACATTGGCATCCAGACTGTCAACAGCAGTGAGTGGAAACTCACGCACACATGCACAGAACACACACACACATGTGCAGAACACACACTCTCACACATGTGCAGAACACACACTCTCACACATACACCATCAGACCGCCATTACACTTTTCCTCTCGTGCACCCCCTAGAGGCAGCTCGCGCGCACCACACTTTGGGAAACCCTGTTTTAGAGAGATATAAGGATGAACAGATACAGCCGACATAATGAGATGCATAGTATGGATAGAAGAATGAGACTCACCTGACTCATCTTTGCTGAAATCAGGATAACAATAGTTAGAATGCTGTTAAGCATTCCAACTATTGTTATCCTGTTTTCTTTATTCCACTATTTCTTCCGTCCCCCCCCTGTTTCGTCGCAACGCTTCTTCTTCTTCATTTTTTTAAGCTACAGAAACCGTTCAACTATCAAAATGTTCAGCTCCTTCAGCTCATCCCTGCTATATCTCTTCATATTTCTAACCTTTAAACTTTTTGAATTATTAAGCTTTTAGCAACTTTGTTTTGAATGGGTTTCTATGGAGAATATTTTCAAATCCTCTTAAACTTCTTCAACTTTCAAATCCTTCAACTTCCTCATACTTTCAGCTAAAGACACCATTTCAACTTTCAAATGTTGAGAAAACTCTGAACTATTGCCGCTTAATTCAGCTTTCCGATATCTTTTAAACTTATTGAACTGCAGCAATTTAACTTTTATGATTTTTCAGCCCTTTTCTGACTTTATAATGGGTGTGTATTGCGCAGCTTAGAGTGCGTGATGTCACCGCTAGAGTGAAGAGCAGCTTGAGATTCTTGTGAAAAAAACATTTGTGTTTTGCCACTGTGTCCACAATCTTCACTCTTCATGCATCATTTCTGGATGTAAAAGTAGCTAATATTGTCCTTGTCGTAGAAACATTACTGTGGAATCCCACAGATTTACACATTTGACACAGAAGCCATTAATTGAGAGGAAAACCAACTTTCTGCTCCATAGAGACCAATGTTAAATTTTGCTTCAAAAACATCTTCCACAGAACACGGTACCCCATTTCTAGATCGCCAGTTAAGCCACATTTTTTAAACTACAGACACAATTTTTACAGGATCTGTTCGTCAACTCAGCCTTCCTCTCAATTATTAATATCGGAGCAATAGGAGCTACGGTTATGGGAGTGTTGATGATTTGTTTGAGAGGTGTTTCCCTGTGTTATCTCCATGAAATGGCTTCAGGCACACAGGTGTTCGCGATTGAGCCAGTAATTAGTGATGTTTATAAACACACAGACTCAGACACACGCGCACACACACTCCTCTCTCTCTCTCTCTCTCTCTCTCTCTCTCTCTCTCTCTCTCTCTCTCTCTCTCTCTGTGTCTCTCTCTCATACAGTCATTCAGGTCTTAGGACTCTTTCGAGGCCTTCCCCCCCCCCCCCCACACACACACACGCCATTTTAAAATAATAGCCCCAGATAATGAATCCTAACTGAAATGCTTGTGATGAGCCTGTCATTTAATAACCGGTGTTTATCTAACATTATGATTCTGTCTCCTCTCCCCTTCTCCCCCACCCCATTTCAAAATAAAAGCCCCAGAGAGTGAATTCTAACTGAACTGCTTGTGATGAAGCCTGTCATTTAATAACCTCTGTTTATGTGTGTCAAACATTATGATTATGTCTCCTCTCCCCCTCCCTCCCCCACCCAGTCCCACCCTTTCAAAATAAAAGCCTCATGGATTAACTGTATTTAAACATTAAACTCAAAATTAGGCTTTTTTGTTGAAAAAATGAATGCTCTTACTAATACTGCGACAACTACTACTGCTGCTAATATTTCTAGTATTACTACTACTACTGCTGCTACTACTTCTACTACAACTTTTGCTGTTGCTACTATTACTAGTGCTATTACTGCTACCATCAATATTATTACTACCACTACTGCTATTACTACCACTACTACTATTACTTATACTACAACTGCTACTACTGCTATTCATGCTACTACCAGTACTAATACTACTACAGCTATTAGTACGACTGCTACTAGTACTACTACTACTGCTACTTCAAATACTGCCATTACTTTTACTACTACTACTACTACTACTACTACTGTTATATTAAATACTACGACCACTACTACAGCTATTACTACTACTACTGATACTAGGCTACTACTTCTTCTGAATACTAATACTTCTTCTAAATACTAATACTTCTACTACTAATGATACTTCTACTACAACTACGACTTCTACTATTACAAATATCACTACTGCTACTACTACTACTTATTCTAATGCTACTAATACTTCTACTACTAATAATACTTCTACTTCAACTACAACTTCTACTACTATTACTACAAATATCACTACTTCTGAAATTTGTTTAAGCTACAGAAATTGTTCAAATGTCAAAATGTTCAGCTCTTTCAGGAGAGGGGTGCTTTGACTTTTCATTTTTGTAATCTTTAAACTTTTTGAATGAAGCTTTTTGCAATTTTCTTTTGAATGGGATCTCTATGGAGAAAATCTTCAAATCCTGTTATACTTCAACTTTCAAAGCCTTCTTCTTCCTCATACTTTCAGCTACAGACACCGTAGTTAGACATTTCAACTAGAAGGTTTTTCAGCAGTGCAGTTTAAATGCTTTCGGGCTTCAACATTTTTCAGACAGATAGTCTCCCATTTCTTAATTTTCTGCAATTTTTTCACAATTAATTTCAGCTTTCAGCATTCCAACGCATTTTCAGCAGGAAATGCATATTCTAGTTCCACTATTTCTTCCGTCCCCCTGTTTCGTCGCAACGCTTCTTCTCCTTCATATTTTAAGCTACAGAAACCGTTCAACTATCAAAATGTTCAGCTCTTTCAGCAGAGGGGTGCTCTATCTCTTCATATTTCTAACCTTTAAACTTTTTGAATTATTAAGCTTTTAGCAACTTGTTTTTGAATGGGTTTCTATGGAGAAGCTTTTTAAATCCTCTTAAACTTCTTCAACTTTCAAATCCATTAACTTCCTCATACTTTCAGCTACAGACACCATTTCAACTTTCAAATGTTGAGAAAACCCTAAACTATTGCCGGAACATACAGTTTTCTGATATCTTTTTAACTTTTTGAACTGCAGCAATTTAACTTTTATGATTTTTCAGCCCTTTTCTGACTTTATAATGGGTGTGTAATGCACAGCTTAGAGTGCGTGATGTCACCGCTAGAGTGAAGAGCAGCTTGAGATTCTTGTGAAAAAAACAGTTGTGTTTTGCCACTGTGTCCACAATCTTCACTCTTCATGCATCATTTCTGGATGTAGAAGTAGCTAATATTGTCCTTGTCGTATAAAAATTACTGTGGAATCCCACAGATTTACACATTTTACACCGAAGCCGTTAATTGAGAGGAAAACCAACTTTCTGCTCCATAGAGACCAATGTTAAATTCTGCTTCAAAAACATCTTCCACAGAACACTGTACCCCATTTCTAGATCGCCAGTTAAGCCACATTTCTTACACTACAGACACAATTTTTACAGGATCTGTTCTTCGACTCAGCCTTCCTCTCAGTTATTAATATCGGAGCAATAGGAGCTACGGTTATGGGAGTTTTGATGATTTGTTTGAGAGGTGTTTCCCTGTGTTATCTCCATGAAATGGCTTCTGGCACACAGGTGTTCACGATTGAGCCAGTAATCAGTGATGTTTATAAACACAGACTCACAGACACACGCGCACATACACTCCTCTCTCTCTCTCTCTCTCTCTCTCATACAGTCATTCAGGTCTTAGGACTCTTTAGAGGTCTTTCCCCCCTCCTCCACCCCCCCCCCCCCCCCACACACACACACACACATGCTATTTTAAAATAAAAGCCCCACAGAATGAATCCTAACTGAAATGCTTGTGATGAGCCTGTCATTTAATAACCGGTTTGTGTTTATCTAACATTATGATTCTGTCTCCTCTCCCCTTCTCCCCTACACCCCACACCCCATTTCAAAATAAAAGCCCCAAAGAGTGAATTCTAACAGCTTGTGATGAAGCCTGTAATTTAATAACCTCTGTTTATGTGTTCTAAAATGTTCTACTATAACTTTTGCTGTTGCTACTACTGCTACCATCAATATTATTACTACCACTACCGCTATTACTACCACTACTACTATTACTTATACGACAACTGCTACTAGTACTGCTATTCATGCTACTAAAAGTAGTAATACTACTACAGCTATTAGTACGACTGCTACTAGTACTACTACTACTGCTACATCTTCTACTGCCATTACTATTACTATTACTACTACTACTACTACTGTGATATTAAATACTACGACCAATACTACAGCTATTACTATGACTACTGATAGTACGTCTTCGACTACTTATTCTAATTACTAATGCTTCTACTACAACTTCTACTACTACTACAAATATCACTCATACTACTACTAGTAGTTATTCTAATGCTACTAATACTTCTACTAATAATACTTCTACTACAACTACAACTTCTACTACTACTACAAATATCACTACTACTACCACTAGTAGTTATTCTAATGCTACTAATACTTCTTCTAATAATACTTCTACTACAACTTCTACTACTACAAATATCACCACTGATGAATTTTTTTAAGCCACAGAAACTGTTCAAATATCAAAATGTTCGGCTCTTTCAGGAGAGGGGTGATTTGACTTTTCATATTGTAATCTTTAAACTTTTTGAATTATTAAGCTTTTTGCAATTTGTTTTTGAATTGGATATCTATTTACAGCAATGTTTTTGCGATTAATTTCAGTTTTCAGCATTCCAACGCATTTTCAGCAGGAAATGCTTTTTCTAGTTTTACATTAAGTAGGCTGTTCAATTTAATTATCCTAAACAATGCAATCTTCAGTGTTGACAGTTTAATAAATCAGAAACTGATCTTTTTTTCAACCAAAAATGCTTTGCTCTGGTTAGGGGTTACTTGGCTGAAAAAATATTTCACAGCTGGGGTACATCACTGAAAAAAGGTTGAGAACTACTGCTCTATATGACCTACATAAGCAAATTAAGACCATCAGCGAGAACATTGGTTATTTCTATATTATACCATAATGCCTATCCCCGGGTCAGATTCCCTGCAAAATAGAAAATAACAAAGTGATTTATGGCACACAAAAGAGCCAGTGTTTACATTGTTTGACAGTGATTAGTACGCTAGCCAGTTGAAAAGAAGCAGGAAGAGATTGTGTGATCTTTTTTTATGTAACATTTTAGGGTTATGGTGGCTGAGCCAAGTTTCCTCTTTCTTTCAGTCACTTCTAAAACAAATGCACACGCTAGCCAGATCAAGACTTTTACACTACAAGGCGTTGGTGCTCATGGGAAATGTGGTCTTCATTTCTGAAAAAAAGGACTACCACCTTTGTCCACAAGGGGTCGCCAAATCAACACAAAGGAGAATTCCTTGGAGTTGCTCTAAACTCTCTATTTATCATATATAAGCAGTGCATACAAAGCAATGGAGGACTACTTAAATACAAGTTGCGTACTGTCAAAGTGCTTCAGCCTATCTTTCAGAAATATAGTTTGTTACCATCCATCCATCCATTTTCCTCCGCTTATCTGGGGTCGGGTCGCGGTGGCAGCAGGCTGACCCAGACTTCCCTCTCCCCCGCAACATTTTCCAGCTCATACTGGGGGATCCCGAGGTGTTCCCAGGCCAGCTGGGACCGTTAAATAATAATATAAAACTGACAGAGTCCACTCAGCACAATCAATAATTTTAGTTTCAGTATTTTTTTATTATTTATTTTTACTTGAATACTATTTTAAATGCAGGACTTTTACTTGTTATCGTATTTTGTAATAGTATTTTTAAATTGTGATATTACTATTTTTACCTGTACTCAGTTGAGAACTTACTCAGACTTGATCCTTATTTTAGAGGCCTCGAGTGATGAAATTAGGACGATAGCTCTGATTAATTTTGCCTCAAATAAATATTATTGTGGATATAATCCCCTTAATTGAAGGGGAAACAATTTGTGAAATTTTTCTGCATGCTTTGAGCAAAGAAATGAACGCTGACATGTTTTCCTGAAGGAGTAAGCAGAGCTGGGATTTGGGGTTATGGTTTCAACCGCCTTAATCTTTTGAAGAATGATATTTAAGCTTCATAATTAGCTTAATTATTATCAGTAATGTCAACTGGAAATTGTCGGAGCATGCGGACGCCCGGCAGCTAATCCCATTAGTATTTAAAAGGGCCTCAATTTGAGCTATTAATCAATCATGAAGTATTAAATTGCTGCTGAAGTTGAGCAGTCCCCCCGTCAGAGGAAGCTCAGAGAGGTGTATAGGGCCAGATCTTTACTGACAGAAGTTAGCTGCCCACAAAGCAGCATACTAAGTAGAGAGCAATAACAATGGTCTTTACATAAACCACAAGCCTGATCAGAATGCCAACTATGCATTCACTGGCTCCCGTTGCATCTCTGCCAGCCCCAGTTCTACCCAAACACTCCTGCATGGATTTGCCACCACAGTACAGGAAGTGCATTTGCATTCCAATTCAGCGCTCTTCCCTCTTGGCCTGTTGACCAGAAACAACTAGTGGAAGAAGAATTCACATCCTTTGCCGAAGTAAAAGTAGAAGAAACATCGTCTGAAAATACTCCCTTACAAGTATAACAATACACGTTTACTGTATTTACTCAGAATGTCTTCTTTCAGCGTGTTATATTGTTGTAGTACGTTCTATTATACCGTTCTTATGACGAACAAATACATAGCATTTTAGTGTTGTAGTTCATCAATCGGGAGCCATTTTTACATACCTGATATACTACTGGGTAGATTGTAGTATGGCATCATATCATGTAAGTGTATCATATGTTTTTCTTTATATAAAATGTTAGCAAAGTGACTTAGTAGCTCCAGCTGCCGGATAAATGTAGTACAGTAAAAAGTACACTATTTCCCTCTGAAATGTAGTTGTGTAGATGTATGAAGTAGCAGAACGTGGGAATGCTAAAGTAAATTGCTTCAGTTCCTTTCTACTGTAGTACAATACTTAAGTACATGTACTTTCCTGCACTGCTAGAAGCACTGGTTTTGTCTAAATGATCCATGTGCTTCAAGTTTCTGCGAGCCAAGAGGTTTTGTTCTGCTCCTAATGAAACCAACCTGAGGGGCGAGCAGTGTTGCAATGAATAGCACAACATCTAGACTGCTTTTTCCAAGCCTTCAGAGGACAAATAGAAAAGTCCCCTGGGACGCTGTGATCAGGGATAGCTGCTGAAGAGATATCAAGCTAAATTGCTGTTTGGACAGTGAATCATTTTTCCAAGACTGTTTACCCTGATATTCTACAGTGACGTCTCAGCCTCTCGTATGACACATCAGCAAATACAAAAAACTAAAAAAGCATTCTGTAAAAATAATCAACATATTATTAGCTGGAACATATTTCAATTTTTTTTGTCTTGGACAACAAGGCCACTTATTCCACCCTCCACACTGCCATGTTCAGTTCAATCTTCCCAGCTCTATTAAATGTTTATTATGGAGTTGATCAGTGCTCCACTTTTCCATGTCCGTGCAGGTGTAGGGGGAAATCTGGTGGCCATCCAGGCCAGCAGGATGTCCACCTACCTCCACTACTGGAGTGTTCCTGGAGCTCTTCCATTTATAATGAGTGAGAACTGTCCTGGACCCTGTGCTACCCTCTGCTCCTCAGGTAAGACAAAGAAAACAATACACGTAAAGGTGCAGTGTGCAGGTGTAGCCCTTCACCAGAAATTTGGAATCAAGAAATAATCACCAAGTCAAGCATGTTGACAGTATTATTAATGCCACATGAATCAATATTTTTTATATTAATGAATGAAATGAAAGCTGCAACACTTTCTGAAGCTCTCCTTTTTTAGTCAGTTTTAGCTAATTGTTTTGTTTCCTGCAGCAAACTTTAGCAAACTAGCTCCACATAAAATACGCTACATGCCCAGCACCAGCTACATAAAGCTAACGGCTAGCTGGGTAATAATGTAGCGTAACATTTAGCAGCTAACAGTATTTCTCCCAAGGAGTTGGTGGAGACCAAAATAGAGCTAAACAGAGAATGAACGTTAATCAGGAGGCCCGAGTGGCCAAAATAAAAAAATATATATTTATACTATAGCCTACTGCTTTACTGGAACGTACAGACAACTGTCAGGAAAACTAGCAGCCGCATATTTAGCCTGTGTGTTTGACCTGGTGTGCCCTCAGGTTTGAGTTGTAGAGAATCCCCTAGATTAATAATGACATAAAATAGGAGAATGTGGTTCCTCTGTAAATGAAAATAGAGCTGAAGCTGTCAGAGCGTCTAGCACTAACAGATGGTGGAAGGAGTAAAAGGAAGAAAACAATAGTACTTCCTGCTCATATAATCTCTTCAGTAAAGCCGAGGAGAAAAGACTTTAAAGGAATAGTTTGACATTTTGGGAAATGCGCTTATTCGCTCGTGTCTTTGCGGTAAATACTACGCAGTTTGTTAGTTTGTTTAATTTGTTCAAAAACTGAAGTATAAAACAATATATAACGTGTGAACTTAAAAGACACTGGTAGACAGATTTTGTTAAAAACTAGCAGATCACAATTCCTTTGAAAAAAAGCATTAGCAATGCTACTCATAGTACCCCTTAACAGACACCAGCATACAGCAAACAACCTTGAATGCTTCTAAGAAACACAAGAACATATCTTCAGAACTGATAGGATACAGCTCGTTACTTCTCTTTCTATATTTATCTAGATGTGAACTCCAAATCAGCCAGAGTCCTGATCCTTCTCGTGGTCCCAGGTCACCTCCTCTTCCTGTACATCATCCACTTCCTGCAGGGAGGCCATATTGCCATGACGCCACCTTCATCGCCTGCTACCTGTCTGCAGCTCTGCTTCAGGTCGGATGAACCGGTAAAGGTTTTGTTGCTCATTCTGCTCGAAAAAAGTTTTAGCTTCAAGTTTTACACCAATCTCAGATTACGCTCATTGAAAACACATCGATCCTTCGTCACTATCCAGGTGTTGATTTCCATGCTACCTCCTGATTTTCCAGGTACCATATTAAGTGATGATCTATAGGCCCCTGAAGCTTTCCGCCCCCATCCGCGCCCCCCTCCCCTCACACACACTAGGACACCTGACTACTTACTTGATTTAAAAGATGTGCCAGTCAAGTCTACATTGTAAATGCTTAGAGATTATGTCTTATTGATAATATCAATGCATGAAATAATGCAACAAGCTGTAGATGAACAACAAACGTGTTTTGTAGACCCAGACAGCCAGAACCTCACTGCACCGACTGGCTCCTAAAAATTACGTTCCCCCAAAACTAAAATGCATTATTTTTTTACGTTTGACCAAAAACTTATTTTCTCCCGGATTACGTTTGTGTTTGACTTATTACATTGACGTATTACAAATACGTTTCTAATCAACATTTTGCCGGTGTCCTGTGGGACTTTACTTAATAAATACTATGTATAGCAGCTAACGGCGAGAGATAAATGTTTATTTCATCCCGTTTGAATTGAGCCATGAATTACACATATGATGTTTGTCAATTTAATATTTCATTTTGCAAGTCAAGAAAGTCTCAGATTGTCATAAATTTGTCATAGTATAATTTAGTTTTGTGTGAAACCGATCAGTGCTACATCTCTGGTTTAGTATCATGCACGTCAGCTGCACGTCAGCTGCACGACCGTTACCTTGGCTTGCTAGCTAGCTAGGTAACTTAGCTATATCCATCCACACATGTACCTTATCTTACATAATTTGTTTTAACCTGATACTGTTCTTATCAGATGGGAAGTAGAGAACAGACAAGACTTGTGGTTCATGTAAGTCTTTTACTTACTTTTACTATGACGAACGTTAGCGTTAGCACTTCGCTAGTGTGGAGAATTTCAGTATTAAACACATTATAAATAGGATTAAATAACACCCCTAGTGGTGAGTAGAGTGTATATTATAAGTGTCACAATAATATATGTTAGTCACAATATGTTTACAATATTCTTATGTATAGAATATATTATATGTTACAGTATATTAACTCATTGAATGTATTAAATCATAGAAGTATAGTCACTGTAGGTATTAAAACACTGTAAGAATAGTTTTGAGGGTCAGACAGGGACGGACAACTGACCAGAGGTGGAGCCAAGATGTTTTGCGAGGAGCCAAGATGTTTCGCTAAAGGATCGATAATGGGAGGGGACAGAATTCAAATGGAGCCAATCACTAATCGCCACGGAGGGTCATTCAGATGTTTTATGACTGTTTCGGACATTTCCAACTGTCGGGGCATATAAAAGACTGTTCTAGAGAGCATTCCTCAGACCACTTCCGCTCTCGTTTTTCAGCACCTGAATTCAGATCTGTGAGTGAAATGCGTGCATGTGGTCTCTGCTCTCGAGAACATTACTATTGATAGTTAATTCAGCTTGTAAGTGAACTTTGTGTAGTACATTAAATATTGTTATTAATTGTGAAATATTTGTGAACACAACCATTTCACAACCATGAAACACAACTGAAAACTGTGAACACAACAACATTTTCACAAACGTTTTCACACCGTTTTCACAATGGTTTAAAAAAAAAAAAACGTTTTCACGTTTTTTTTACCGTGAAAACAGTTGTTTTTTCACAACTGAAAAAACCGTGAACACAACTGAAACCGTGAACAGAACTGAATTTCACAACCATTTCAGTTGGAACCAACTGAAATGAAGAAGAAATTGCAGAAGAAAAGTCCCTGCGGCATGCAGTCTCCCATCCTTTTGGTTTTTAAACCCCAACACTAGTATTAGCAAGTTAACAATACAGTTTTACTTTGGTTTACCGGGAAAATGTCTTCTTGCTAAGTTTGAATCCTGTTTGAGTTAGAAACCACTTATAATGCCATCGTAATATAGCAAAAGCTTCATTTTTCAAGTTGAGTAACGTTTAACGTTAAACACACTTTGCACCGGTCAAGAGAACAATGTAGAAGGTCTGGCTTGTTGTGTAGTGAGGTAAAGATGAGGCGTTTTTTAAAGATGAGGGTACTCGGAAATTCAAGAGTCAAACAAAAAATTGATACATCATGTCTTTTACTTTTCACACAAAATGTACACATCAAAATAGAAAAACGTGCTCTTTAACTAGAAAGCAAGAGTACTTTGAATTATCACAGTTGAATTTATATACTTTTGCTCTGGGTTTATAATGTCTAATACATCACTCTGCTTGACTCAGCAGTTTGTTTTCGAAGAATTTTGGGAATTCTTTCCATTTTTTTTTACTTTATACAGACAAACCTTAAATAGTTTAATTAACACACAGCTGATAGGAAAATATTGTATTGTTACTGCACTACCTTTGTCCAACAGCTTCACTTTCTTTTCAGATTAAAAAGCATTGAACTGTACTGCTGAAAACCCTTCTAGTTGAAAATGCATTCTCAATTACGTTTGACCAAAAACGTATTTTCTCCCTGATTACGTTTGTGTTTGACTTATTACATTGACGTATTACAAATACGTTTCTAATCAACATTTTAACACCACCACCACCTCTCCTTCTCCCTATTACGCGGTCAGAATACTACCACAACACGCCGCCTGTCTCCGGCAGAAATGCGCTCATTCACGCACGGGAACAACACAGAGTTGTCGGCCGAGATACCGCCAAAACACCCCGCCTGTCTCCAGCAGAAACGCGCTCATCCAGGCCGAGCAACGAGGAACATTACGCGGCTACAATACCTCCACAAAGGCCCGCATGTAAAATCCAGGAGTATTTGTCATACGTCAAACACAAACGTAATCAGGGAGAAAATACGTTTTTAGTCAAACGTAATTGAGAATGCATTTTAGTTTTGGGGGAATGTAATTTTTAGGAGACAGGACTGCACCATTAGACCACCATTACATTTTTCCTCTCGCGCACCCCCTAGAGGCAGCTCGCGCACCCCACTTTGGGAATCCCTGCTCTACAACATGGGATCATCCATTTCTATCTACAGTAAAAGCTGTTCACATGTAAAGGGTTTTTATAAACTCATCTTAATTCTGTGCTCAATAGTTTCATTTTATTACTATTTTACACATCATCCAATAAAATTGGATGATGAAAACTGTTTCAATTTCCATGTAAGTGTTAACTTTTGCTCAGTTTCCATGACTTTTCCAAACGTGGAAAATGAAAAAATTAATTCCATGTTTTCCATGGTTTCCAGGTACCGTGGGAACCCTGCCATTGTCAGCTCTTAATGTTAGATGGCAAATGATTGTATAAGGCAATAACTACATATAACTGAGTGTAAATGTCTATGAACACAAATGAAATGCTGAATGGTAGATGTTATCTTGTTTATTTAAGTTTGTACCTTTAGACCGTGATAAGCCTTCAGTTTGCCGTTGCCAAATTTCTACTGGTATTTATTTGTTTGTGCAGCACAGTGCCACCGAATATAGCCTGTTGTACTTAACTGTCTCCATGTTAGTATGTGTTACAGGTATTGACAATATTTCTTTGTCTTTTTGTGAACAAGTGATTTAGTATGCATCTCTCTGTATGGGGCATTGTCAATTGTTTGATATGCACTTTTAGAAAAACTATTGTCTTTTCTGATCATGAAATAGCATCCAAAGATGGTAACAAATCCATTTTAGTAGCGACATCAAGCTTATGCTGTCGCTGCGGAAATGTAATTGTTACCATCTTTGGATGCTATTTTATGATCAGATAAGACATTTGTAAGAACATTTGTAAGAACTTCTAGAAGACAGCTTTGCAGCTATGATTTGTAAATGAAATAAAAGACTGACATGTAAGTCGCAATTGCTGTATTCTGAAGGATATCTGCACAAGCATCAGGAATGATGCCTTCAAAACGTATCACCGCTCCAATATTCAAACCAATAAACGAACTCTCGTTGAATATGAAGGTAGATTTGTGTCTTTATTTTTCAAAAGCAAAAAAAAGTTTCAAAAGCAAAAACGAGTTTCAAAAAACAAGTTCCAAAAGCAAAAAAAAGTTTCAAAAGCAAAAAAATGTTTCAAAAGCATAATTTATTTGTTAAAAAAATAAAAGTTTTGAAGACCAAGTTTTGAAGTCCAAGTTTTGAAGTCCAAGTTTTGAAGCCCAAATTTTGAACCCCAAGTTTTGAAGCCCAAGTTTTGAAGCCCAAGTTTTGAAGCCCAAGTTTTGAACCCCAAGTTTTGAACCCCAAGTTTTGAAACAAAAGCTGAGTTGGGTGTAGTGGGCGGGGCATACGCTGCTGAATGTATCAGGAGTTTCTATTGGTCCGTTTGACTTGGCTCTCTGTATCTGCTTCCACTGTAAACACTGCCTGTGTCCCAATCCAGCAACTGCATCCTTCGGGGGACCCAGCCTTCGCGGTCCACGTCGGCCGTGTCCTTTGAGGACCACGAAGGCTTGACCGAGCGGTCTCCGAAATGAGACGGCCTATGCTACAGAGGACTTCCTGTTTGCGTCAGCAGTCCCCCCAAATCCCCTTGCTGCTCCCGTGCCTAGAATGCCTGCTCAGGATTATACTGTGTATATACAAATAAACTGTAAAGGTTTTAGTTTTAATCTGTTTTCATATATTCAATAATTCATTATTTTTCTTAATGTAGTTTTTCTAAATTAATAATCAGTTAATTATTCAATCAGTTGATATGTTAATAACTAATTTCCAATCATTTATAGTTCTTATAAATAAAATGTATTTATCAATAACTGTTTTATTTCATTCACACATATATACATGTATATATATATATAAATATATATTTATTTCTCTCTCAATCTTTCTAGTAGAGAAAAGAGCCTGGATACTTGCAATCCTAAGGCAGAGGACAGTTAACAAAAACAACAGCAGCAAAACAAATATCAGCAAACATGTTTATTAACTTGCAGTAACACTTATTTCATATTTTTTCTATAAGTTGTCGCTTTTTTTGCTTGCAAGGCAATCACCCAGGGGAGGATGACTGCCAAAATTGTCCAAATCACATTGAGAAAATGATTGACAAATTTCACACAGCAGAATATACACATTCATACAGAAATTCTTTATATGGATGTCTTATTTCAATTTAAATAAAAGAAAGAAAAAGGTGACAGTCACAACTGTCATCTGTGTGACAGCAACACATCAGAAGTGTATTGTCCTCTCCACTGGTTGTCCTATTAGTAAAGGCTTTATATAGGAGTAGAGCTAATGTAACTGTAACTGTAAGAGCCATTTTGTTGTTTTTGTTGTGGTACAACCTCCCACCACATGGGGCGGTAGTGGCGCTGTGAGTCAGGCCACACATAATATAATCAGTGGGGTCATTGGGAACAGGTGTTGCGCATAGGTAGGAAGCAAACAGTTTTTGACCGTGCAGGTAACAACGTGCAGGTAACAATGGCAAGGGTTGTGATATGTTGGCAAATGGAGAAATGCATAAGTGGAGGAGAAAGTTGTGAACTCTTTGTATGTGAGGAATAAAAATACCAATATTCGAACCTGGACTATGTGATTTATGGCATGCGTCAGAACAGGCATTACAGCAACCTAGTGACTTTTTATTGGGAAGCAACGGTCACTACAATAAGTCAAAAACTGCTTCATTGAGGAGGGCTCTGCTGGCGTTTGACTGCGTTCCGAGAACCTGGTGGGTGCTGATCATCTCGTCCGTTGGGCCGGAGCTGTTGGAGCGCCGGAGAGGGTGTTGGAGCCACGGAACCGGAGCTGTTGGAGCGCCGGAGAGGGTCGGTGAGCCACGGAACCGGAGCTGTTGGAGCCACGGAACCGGAGCTGTTGGAGCGCCGGAGGCAGTCGGTAAAGCGGCGGAGGTGGAAGAGCGCACCGGAGCTGTTGGAGCCCACCGGAGCTGTTTGAAGCGCACAGGAGCAGATTGGAGCTGCGGTTGTCTCACGGAGGAAATAGAACGTAAGAACAACTCTATGCAGTTCAACGCCAAAGGTATGTGTATCGCTACCTCCAACAAAGGAATGGCCATCGTTGTAATTGTGTGCACACATGACTTTGTGCGTAAAATCCAATGAATTGGTGGTGACAGTGTAAGTGAACTGTGCGCGTATTCACAAAATTGAATGTGTGTAACTTAACTGACAATGGATTAACTGACAATGGAAGAGGAGCCAGCTGCCGGTTCTGAACTCTTAACTGAGACAGAGTCTCGGGTTGAAGCTGGTGTTATGGACTACACTGTAAAAAGGCGGACTGTTAAATTGACAGAAAAGGCTCTTATGGAAAAAATTGTCAACTTGCAAAAGCAAAGAAAGGGGAAATTCCAAAGAGCACACAATCTCAAAGAGATACTTGTTGATTTGATGGGTGATACAGGTTATGTAATAGAGGTAAAAGGTACATTTGAAAAATATAATGTTCTCTGTGGTGAAGCAAAAGAAATACATGAAACGTTGATGGGGTTGTTACCTGAGGAGGAGGTGGATAAGCATGAAATGTGGTTTAAACTAAAAATGCTCAGTGTCAATGACTTTATTGCTGATGTAAACAAATGGTTGTTCTGCAATGAAAGTCAGCTCAATAGTGAAGGCGGTGATCTTCATACTGAGGGGGATAATGTGACGCCTCAGGACAGCATTTCAAATGTTGAATCAAATGCTTCCAACAAGTGCTCAGGAAGAAAAAGTAATGTCTCAAAAGGCAGCAAGTCTACGACATCATCAGCACGGCGTCAAACAGAGGCAGAAAGGGCTGCACTCATGGCACGTGCTGCAGCGCTACAGAAAAGGCATGTCTTGGAGGAACAGGCGGAACAGCAAAGGCGTGTCTTGGAGGAACAAGCGGAACAGCTGAGGAGGGCAAAGGAGCAGCACGAAATGGACACTGAAATAGCAGCGGCTACAGCAAAACTAGCAGTATTGAATGCCTCCTGTCATGGCAGTGTTTCAAGTGCACGTTCGGATGGGATGGAATCCTATTTCAAAAAAGGAGCAAAACTCAACCCTCATGCTGAACAATACAACCCACTGCAAAAAGAAGCACCTCGGCAGAAATATTCAGGGTCTGCCAACCCTAAGGCAACAGTGGAAAAACTAATGGAAGCGGACAAATATGAAAGTAAAGGTGCGACTATGCAGACAAGCTTCAAGTGGCAAACTGCTGAGCACCAGTCACAGCAATCAGATATAAATCCTGGTGGTGAGCAAGCAACACAGTCCCAAGGCAATCCTCAAGTAACTGGAGATCTCTACAGTCTGTTACAAAGACAAAATGAAGTAACAGCACTCCTTATACAATCACAGAACTCTCAGTTTCTACCGCACAGAGAAATACCTATTTTCGACGGAGATCCGCTCAAGTTTAGAGCATTCATCAGAGCTTTTGAACATTGTGTGGAAGCTAAAACAGACAACAGAGGAGATTGTTTGTATTATCTTGAGCAATTCACTAGGGGGCAGCCTAGGGATCTGGTGCGTAGCTGCCAGCACATGACTCCAGAGACGGGCTGTGCTATGGCCTAAGACCTTCTTGGAAAACATTTTGGAAATGAAATAAAGGTCACAGCTGCCTATGTGGATAAAATCATTGGATGGCCTGCTGTTAAGGCAGAAGATGTTAAAGGGCTGCAGGCATATGCATTGTGTTTACGAGAGTGTTGCAACGCTATGAAGGAATTGCAATATTTAGATGAACTCAATATGCCAGCAAACATGAAAACAATAATGCAGAAACTTCCTTACAAGCTCAGAGAGAAATGGAGAGTGACAGCGTGTGACATCTCTGAAACCGAAGGTCGCAGATCTGGCTTTAAAGACATTATCAAGTTCATCGAGTACCAAGTCAAGATAGTTTCGGATCCAATCTTTGGCAACATTCAAGACACTCAAGGGGGTGTAACTAAAGGAGGCAACAAGGCCAAGTTAGAGCAAAAGTCGCAGTTGAAGAGAAACAGCTTTGCAACCACTGTCCTTATGTCCACTGAACCAGCTGTGAATGCAAACAAGAAAAGCATTCAGACTCAAACACAAAGTATGTCACCTGCAAGTTCAAATCTTGGTTCCTGTTTGTATTGTATGCATGGACACGCATTGGAGCATTGTCCACAATTGCAAAAAAGAGTACATCGGGAAAAATTGGAATTTCTGAAAGACAAAAGAGTTTGCTTTGGTTGCCTGCGCATAGGACACATGAGCAAGGATTGCAATAAACTCATATCTTGCAGAGTTTGCAACCAAAGTCATCCCAGCATTCTTCACATTGAGAAAAGGGAAGGAAGCAAAGGTGAAGATCAGGCAAAGGAACTGTCGGTGAGTGGCACGGCTGTCTCTACTTGTGGTCATACAGGGGCCGGGGGCAGTAACGGCATCCTTTCAATCTTACCTGTCAATGTTAAGTGTACAAAGGGAAACAAAATCGTACAAACCTATGCATTTCTGGATCCAGGAAGTACTGACACTTTCTGTTCTGAAAGTCTAATGGAAAGGCTGAACATCAAAGGAAGAAAGACGAAGATTAATCTACGTACAATGGGTCACAGTACTACTGTTCAAAGTTGTATTGTCAAAGGTTTGGAAATCTCTGAATTTGCTGACAAGCAGTTTTTTGAGCTTCCTAGTATGTTCACTCAGAAGGAAATGCCCGTGTCGACAAACAATATCATTCCTGAAGAAGAGTTGTCGAAGTGGACTTACCTGAAGGATGTACATATTCCCCGTATTAACGCTGATGTTGATTTGTTGATTGGCACAAACGCCTCAAAGTTAATGGAACCGTGGGAAGTGATCAACAGCCGAGGAGAGGGACCGTATGCAGTAAGAACTCTGCTGGGCTGGGTGATTAATGGACCGCTTCATGGAAACAGTGCAAAGCAGTGTGAGAGTGGCTACCCTGCTGTTACTGTTAATCGGATTGGTGTTGACAAATTGGAAGAAGTGTTGATACGACAGTACAATCAGGATTTCAGTGAAACTGTCTCTAATGACAAAGAGGAGATGTCAATAGAAGAAAGAAAGTTCATGGAAATAATGAAAGGTTCAGTACAACTTAAAGGTGGACATTACAATGTTAAGTTGCCTTTCAAGGCACCCCATGTAAACATGCCAAACAACTTTACTGTTGCTAAACAGCGTGTCAGTTCACTGAAAAGGAGACTCCTGAAGGATCAAAGGTACCACAAAGAATATTCAAACTTCCTTACTGATGTCATTGGCAAAGGATATGCTGAAAAGGTGCCAGAGCATCAGTTGGAACGCACTGATGGAAAAACGTGGAAACCAGAGGATGAGTGGCCGGCGCACGTCTTGGATTTGGACATTGCTGAGGACCCAGAAGTTAAAAGGAACTTCACGGTAAATGCAATTGTCACTGAAGATGATTCAAGTCCCACGCATAAACTGATTACTCACTTTTCCAGTTGGAAAAGACTGAAAGTTGCAGTAGGTTGGATTCTCATGCTGAAGATGAATTTGCTGACTTTAAGTAAGAAAAGAAAGCAGCTGATTTCTGCAAATGCCAGTGGCAATGGACGTCAAATAGTGGATGTCAATTCGGAGATGCAAGAATTCAAAGTCACATTAGGAGGACAAAGGTTGTCCGTAGATGACCTCTTCGAAGCTGAGACATCTATTGTTCGCTTCAGCCAAGGGGAAAGATTTCACAACGAAATTGTTGCGCTGGCATTTGGAAAATCGAAAGTAAAAAAGGACAGCACCATCTACAAACTGAACCCAAGTCATGAAGGAGGTCTGTTGAGAGTTGGAGGAAGACTAAACAAAGCGTCCATGCCTGAAGAAAGAAAACACCCGCTCATTCTAGCCAAGGACCAACATATCTCGACTCTTATACTCCGTCATATTCATGAACAACTAAGCCATGGTGGCAGAAATCATATACTCTCCAAGCTAAGGAAAAGGTATTTGATTACAAGCGCCAATTCAGCAGTGAGAAAAGTAATAACTGAATGCTACTTCTGTAAGCGGCACAGAGGAAAGGTGGGGGAGCAGAAAATGGCAGATTTACCCGCTGAGAGAGTTGTTTCTGATCTCCCACCATTCACAAATGTTGGTGTGGATTATTTTGGTCCAATTGAGGTAAAGAGAGGTCGTACCATCCTGAAGCGCTATGGGGTTCTTTTCACTTGCATGGCAAGTAGAGCAGTCCATCTGGAAGTTGCTTACTCGCTTGATACAGACTCGTGTGTCAGTGCATTGAGAAAATTCATCTGCAGGAGAGGACAAGTTTCTACGATGCGATCAGACAACGGAACTAACTTTGTGGGAGCTGAAAGAGAACTCAGAGAAGCTCTAGCTTCATTAGATCACAGTAAAATACAAAATAGTATGGCACAGGAAGGTATTAGGTGGAGTTTCAACCCTCCTGCTGGATCCCATCATGGTGGCGTGTGGGAACGCATCATACGTATGGTCAGAAGGATTTTGAGCACTGTTCTTCGTCAGCAATGTTTGGATGATGAAGGATTTCACACTATGTTGTGTGAAGTGGAGGCCATACTGAATGATCGACCTATTACACAGTTATCTGATGATCCTAATGACCTTGAGCCATTGACGCCAAATCATATTCTCTTGATGAAAGGAAAATTGAAATACCAGTGACAAAGATTTGTCTGCTTTGTGAAGCGACTGGCGAGTAAGAGTAATGGTGAAACCCACAACCATGTTTTTAAGACATGGAAATATAATTTATCGATTGGATGTGTTTATAAAGTTGACAGTTTAAAACTGTAAATTTTTTGTTTCTAATGTAATGGCTCCTTACGTAAACGTATAAATAATTGTTTGCCTACCGCCAGAACCAATTAGGGGCCGGTGTGTAAGAGCCATTTTGTTGTTTTTGTTGTGGTACAACCTCTCACCACATGGGGCGGTAGTGGCGCTGTGAGTCAGGCCACACATAATATAATCAGTGGGGTCATTGGGAACAGGTGTTGCGCATAGGTAGGAAGCAAACAGTTTTTGACCGTGCAGGTAACAACGTGCAGGTAACAATGGCAAGGGTTGTGATATGTTGGCAAATGGAGAAATGCATAAGTGGAGGAGAAAGTTGTGAACTCTTTGTATGTGAGGAATAAAAATACCAATATTCGAACCTGGACTATGTGATTTATGGCACGCGTCAGAACAGGCATTACAGCAACCTAGTGACTTTTTATTGGGAAGCAACGGTCACTACAGTAACCTTAAGTATAGGATGGTCAAATGGCGATATTACAAATGGACTAATGTCTTAATTCAAAGCTACGGTTGCTGAATGTTTGTCCCTGGTGAAGAGGCCGTCATTCTTCCCCCTCAGCTTGATGAACTGAGCCGTTTGCTCCTGGCTCCCTAAAACAAAACAAAACAAAATGTAGAGTTAGTTTTATTTCACACCACAAAACAAAGGGTGCAAATTCAGTTTATCCTTGTAATTAAACTCGTTTGTAACGTTACCGGACTTAAAGTGATATTCCAGGTTCACAACCGGAGCTCCTGTTGGTCCGTTTAAGGACATAATATGAAGTATAAATGATCTGTAAAATCGTCACAATCTCAGTAAGATATGATTCAAAGCGAAGGCAAAACAAGTTACTTTACAAGGCTTAACTATGGTCGGATACAGGCAGACGAGCCACCGCTAACGTTAGTTAGCTTGCCAGCTAACGTTAGCTAGCTTGTCAGCTACAAATGTCACGTAACTTAACCAATTATTTAAACAAACATGTGATGTTATAGCTCCCGGTAAGGGAGTACCGTTAGCCCACTGTGGGCTAACGTTACGTGCACTTTGCCTGAGACATGGCTATGTTAGCTTGTCAGATAACGTTGGCTAGCTTGTCAGCTAATGCTAACTTAGCTGACTGAGAAAGCGGAGCTTCATGTCAACACAGCAGCCCTCCATGTCGTTCTTAAAAAGAGACTCCACGACACTAACAACATGAGAACAAAGTGAAGTGCTGCTATATTTACAATCATTTTGACAAAACAGAGCAGTCAACTTACCTCCATGTCACGTAACCTCCGTTTGATGCAGATACGAGACGCAAGTCAAACGGACCAATAGAAACTCCTGATATTCAGCAGCGTATGCCCCGCCCACTACACCCAACTCAGCTTTTGGTTTCAAAACAGGGGCTTCAAAACAGGGGCTTCAAAACAGGGGCTTCAAAACAGGGGCTTCAAAACAGGGGCTTCAAAACTTGGGCTTCAAAACAGGGGCTTCAAAACTTGGGCTTCAAAACTTGGTCTTCAAAACTTTTATTTTTTTAACAAATAAATTATGCTTTTGAAATTTTATTTGCTTTTGAAACTATTTTTTGCCTTTGAAACTTTTTTTTGCTTTTGGAACTTTTTTTTGCTTTTGAAAAATAAAGACACAAATCTACCTTCATAGTTGAAATGCATTTATTTGAAAATTGTGAGAGAAACGATGGATCTATTTTGATTTGTCTGACTTTGTGGAGTCAGCAACAACAGAATAAATAAAGACAATGTCATTGTTACACGAAAATCTCTTGCTACAGCACAAAAATAAAACATAGTTTACAATTGTAAAAATAAACATAGTCACAGTTTACAAAAGTTGTCCTCGTCTGCTGAGGTCAAAAATAAGGCCCACGATCAGAGGCACGTACGTTGGGAGACATCCGCTGTCTGAACACGATGTTAATACTTTCATTCAGCTACTGCAGATTACATTTGTCGTGTGAAGTACACTTTTGAAACAGCAGATGGCGAAATTTAATTAAACAGTATTTCACACTTTCAAAGGCAGTGACCATTTACAGTAAAATATAATTTGCCTTTTTCCGGCAACAAGTGTCTCTTTGTGATGAAATGTCCTCTCCTGTTTGGATCTTCTGCAGAGGTTTTTCAGTCTGTAAAAATCGATTTACTTTGGAGCTCTAAGCAGTATACATCTTCAACAGTATCAGCAATGTCAGTAATAAGGCCCGCACTGAGAAACAGCTCCAAAACTGTACTTTTAGAAGTCCAGTCCGTGGATGAGCGATGTCCCAGCCTCATCTAAACGTGAGGTAGGCTGGTATTGAGTAGTTGAAGAGCAGGAAGTCCATGCGATAGAGGTTGTACAGCTTCTTCTGGTAGAAGGGGCTGATGTTGTGGAAGAACTGGGCCGCCATGTCTCCGGTAGTCCTGGTGCTCTTGGATGAGGCGGGGAAGCTGACCTGGTCCTCCACCCCGGCCAGCTGTAGCACGTAGCGGGAGTCCTGCTTCAGCGTCTCGTATTTACCCACCACGTCGTAGTGGATGAGGCAGGGGTGGCACAGCGAGTGCACCCGTTCCCAGTGCTCGTTGAAGGGCTCCTCGCGCTGGGTCGCCGGGTCCACGAGGTAATACACAAACTCCTCGAAGGAGACGTCGTTCCCTCTCTCCAGAGCCTCCGGCTGTGGGTCCGGCCTGTGCCGCCGCACAATCTTTGTGCCGTATCGTTTATGAAAGGCGGTATTGTAGCTCCTCGTGAATTTGTTGCGGTACGCAGACACCAGCCGCTCGAAGGGCTCACGCACAAAGACGAACTTCAGGTAGGAGCGCAGGCGCTGGTTGATCTGCGAGGTGGAGTACTCCGACAGGGTGCGCAGGTTTCCCGGGATGTGGGCCTCGTTGGCGGGGATCGCCAGTGGGTCTCGGAGGGACCCGGTGACCCCCGTCAGAACCATGAGCACCCGCTTCCAGTTGGTGCAGGCCACTTTGGGCACGTAGCAGTACAGCAAGCCGTGCTGGTCGTCCACGATGACGTGCTTCAGGTCCTCGGGGATGAGGACTCTGCGTTTGCGGGTGTAGGAGCGGCAGGCTTCTTCCAACACCTCCCGTCGGCCCTGATGGATCGCCTGTACTGCTGACTCCACCTACAGGGAAAAGGAAAATAAGAATTAAACAGGAAGTAGTAATTATCAGTAACACAACCTGAATCACTAGTCTACTTTTAAAGGAAAATTCCTTAAACTTGCATTCTCTCTAATGGCCAGCAGGGGGCGACTCCTCTGGTTGCAAAAATATGAGAAAATGACTACTTCTCTCTTGATTTATTACCTCAGTAAACATTGTAAACATGAGTTTATGGTCTTAATCTCTAGTTTCAAGTATTCTTCAATACAGCATGATGTTCATTTAGTGGTCCATTTAGAGTCAAATAGATCAGTGATTCTCAACTGGTGGGTCGCGGACCCGTTTTCAGTGGGTCGCGGGCCTTTGCCTGACAAAAAAAAAAAAAAAGGGCATTTTTTATGCAGCGGAATTATTCCAGCATTTACGGCACTTGTTCAGCGGTGCAGGGAAAACACCGACCAATGCGTTGTGAATCACATCACGTGATGAAGCTCAGCCAATTAAATATGAGTATTCTGACACATTTCCTGACTTGAGTGAGATGTACACACACCGTGAAACACAGGGAGAGACGAGGAGATAGAGAGCAGAGCAGGACTATTTATTGAGGTGTGAGTCGTGAAAGTCTAATCATAGGACGATCTCCAAAAGAGAGAAATGGCCAGAGAGACCAGAGTCATTAGACTCTGAAGAATTCACCTATATGAGTCTGTCCAGTCAAACACTAATTTCTCGTTTTAGAAGATGAGAAAAATATAATATTATGGCTTTTTCACTTCACCCTGAATGAACTGAATTTAAATCTGCTGGGCAATTCAGTGAAAATTGTTTTGCTAAATTGAATTTCGTTACGTAATTAATTTTTTAATCCAGCTGTTATTTTACTTGAAATGAGAAGAACATTTATTCATGTATTTCTATGTATTATTTATAATCCATCCAGTTCAATTTGAAAAATGAGAATAATATTTGTTAAAATATAATTGATGTGTACTTTCTTTATTTGATTTGACAGTTGTTTACTACACAGAGCCGTTACTACTACTAGACTTCTTGAACATAGATATACCCAAATTATATATATATATATATATATATATATATATATATATATATATATATATATATATATATATATATATATATATATATATATATATATATATATATATATATATATATAATTTGGGTCGTGGGTCCCGGCTTGTCATTAAGGGGTGATGGTGGGTCCCGCAGCCAGACCAGTTGAGAACCACTGAAATAGACCATAAAGCAGGGTATGCTTTAGGGAGGGGCTACCTTGTGATTGCGAGGTCGCTGCTGCTACCAGAGCCATGTACGGCTTCTCTACATCACTCCTTTGCAGTTCAAATATGATAACTTGATATGATATATGATAATAATCACTGGTTGCAACAAACCAAGATGGTGAAGGGAAAAATCGAAGACAGTGATGGCCAAAATGCCCAACTCAAGGCTTCAAAACAACAGTCCACAAACCAATGGGTGACGTCACGACGGCTTTGTCCACTTCTTATATACAGACTTTGAGTGTATCTCAGGCTTGGAACACAGGGAGTTGTTGTCTGGCCTCTCTTAAAAGTGCTACACCCACTTAGCATTGCACCATTGTCTTTTTTATTCCACATTTTATTCTTCCTGATAAAAACATGCGGCCTACATTAACCGTAATGCAACTGAACCGCTGAGAGTTCAATCGGAGATCCTGGTGTGTTGTGCTGATAGCGGCTAATATAGCCTGGAGCCGCTAGCTTCAGAGATGAGGAGCATGCTACAGGTCTGGTAATCTCACGTCTTTTTAACTCCACACCCCAAAATCTTTTGTAATCTCAAGCCCGAACCAACGCTGACATCACTTGAGGCAATTCATCTGACTTCACACAGCTCCCTATGGAGACACTAAGGGCTTTATACGACTTGTTCTCATATGCAGTAGTACTCCCCAAGACGTGTAAACAGACTTTGATCAAACTCTGTGGATTTTAAGCATTTGCGACAAGAGAAAAGCTCATGTAAGCTAAGTCAGCCTTTAAAAGTTAGCCAAGTGGAGCAGACACCCTGCATATTGCCAAGAACCTACTAAGTTCCCAGAGTAATTATATTGACAGATACTTCTCCTCTAGGAGGTCTTAATCACGGCCCATCCCCTGACGTCCACATCCTGCCTCGATAAAATCACGGGTCAGCCGGTTCAGCTTGGCCTCCTCTTGGCACAAACGCTTTATTTACTCCTTTCATTTACTCAGCCTGGCTCACCACTGCAGCGGTCGGAGCCCTGAGTCTCTCCGTTTGACTCGGTGCCCGACACTATGTGTGGCTCTGTGTTTAGTGGCAGACATTGGATCATCAAGGATACACCGGGACCGGGCCAAAGACCGGAGCGACAACACTGACCCCTCTCGCAAGCAGCCGGCTGTGTACTATACGTTTACAACACTCTCCGAACTTTAATCCCTTCATGTGAGCAATAGGCAGGATTCTGTACGGTTTTTCCGAGGATATTAAAAAAGCCTCCAGGATGCAAGACAAAACATGCCATTCAAAGAGAATGCCAAAGCCTTCTTGAGAATATTGAGCACATGCACATGGGTCAAATGTAGTGAAAAGCTGCACTTGAGCAATGATTCACAGGGAAATAAAATCCATATGTCATGTTTGCCCTGGAGTATAGTCTATGCAAGATCCTTTGAAAGCAGTGTAAAGAAAAAAAGAATCAGGTCGAATGTTTTATCCTTCGATTTGAAAGATTAGATTAAAGAGCACTCGAATCATACAAGGTGTTTTGCTGCACAACATGTGGCAGTTTTATTTGTCTGTTTTGGTTTAACGGCCCAAACTTTTCCATTTTAAATTCACTTTCATTGTTCTCATCAACATAGTTTTCAGCTGCAGCAGCTGGCAGCTGTAATAAATCTACACGACCAGCCCAGCACCAAACGGCACACAGACGAGTGAACACAGCGGAGCATTCAACAGCTGAAGAGCCAAATATGATATTCTAAGGAGAAAAAGCTAAAAGAAGAGTGGATATTGGACTTCATTTCATCAGGTGGCCAGCAACATGACTCCAAATAATGAAAGCTACTTCCTGTTGTTTTGCTGACATAACCAATGAGATTATACGGTGATAACATGGTCACTTTTCTATCTACAGCGTGTTCCGCTGTCCCAAAGTAGCCAAAGATAAATAAAAGCAGCTTAAAATTCAATATCAGTGAAGCAACTGAGATGCGAGATTGGAATCTGAAGGGATACCTATTGAGCGTTTTAAAAAGTATATATATTTTTTGAAAGAAACACAATATGTTATATTTAGCTGGGGATCCAGCCAATCCAAAAGCTTTCATTAATTAAAACCATTGACTGGTCAAAAGATTTCATCAATAATACTGAATTCATTTTGTTCAAATCACCTGCTGCACATCAGGAAAACAATGCAACACGCATTAGCATAGGAACACAAATGCTTTCACATACTGCGTTTAAATATCTAAATACACAAATTGATCTAGCATAAATCCAAATTCTGCTGCACGTTTCCCCGTCCTGACAGCTTGGCAGCGTCCTCCCGTGTGTGTGTGTGTGTGTGTGTGTGTGTGTGGGGGGGGGGGGGGGGTTTAAGTGGAAAGTAACATAGAAAATATCACAAGCGATTAAAAAGTAATTGATGCCTGCTGGAGCTGGTTTGTTTGCTGGCGTGCACACCTTCCTCCTCCTCCTCCTCACAGGGAGATTTAACTGGGAGCAGCTGTGTGCTCTGCGGGTTCACAGATGGAGGGATAAAGTGACTATTTGGAGCCCCACCCAGGGGCGTTTTGTCAGGGAACATCTTTAAACCCTCTCATTTTCAAAACAGTCATTTTGCACAGACAAGAAAGGCCACTCAAAACATTTGTCAATGTTGAGGAGTAACAAATGTGCAATTCCATCTGTTTTCCCCTTTTCCCGTCTCTGCCAACTCGTGACAGACGTGGATGTACTTTATTAACATGATGCCGGCTGATCAGACTTCTAAAGGAGTCCAGAGGCTTGTATAAAGTCAGTAGTGGTATATAAAATCTATACTTTTCTCATAACTTTCACTCCCAGTGAAACTGTATCTTCCTGCCTCTGCCTCTCCAGTCAAATCTGTTTCTCTCTCCCTCCCTGATACCCTGACACCCCAACGTCCCATTTTATTATAAACAACCCTCTCAACTCCTTGCATATATTGGATGTACTATAGGACAGTAGAAATCAGCAAAACAAGGCTAAAGGCACCAGTATACTCTCCAGAACTGTCTGTCAGTTAGTCAGATCATCCCTCTCGTAGCCTCCACAGACTTACACTGTATGCTGTACTGTACAATACCGAGGTCACTTGTGTTTGGATCAATAGGGGGCGTGTTTGAGTTATCAGCTTTTAAGAAACTGAATTCTTGACATCAATAGAATTATTAATGTGAGTAACAATTATTAATGATTATTAATAATAACGGGGCACCACCCTGCGGACAGGGACCGATAACCAAATGATAAAACGAAGTCTCATAATTAGTGTTCACTCGTAATGTCGATAGTCGGGTACGACTACACATTCAGAGTGACCGTGAAGGATTGAGTCCGTACACAGGCTACTACATACAGGCTTGTTACATACATATGCACAAGTAATCACAAACGACTGCTCTTTAAAATATAATGGAGTTTATTAAATTAAAATAATAAAAGATCAGATCAATTACCATCACAATCAACAAACGCCACCATACAGTTTTATGTACCTAATATCTAAAGAAATTAATAAAAATGGGTGAGGGTGAGTATATAAGTATGTGTGTGTGTGTGTGTGTGTGTGTGTGTGTATGTGTGTGAGGATCTCTATGTGTGAAACGAGGGCTTGACGCTACCTCTGAACTACCACCAGATGGCGGAAATGTTGCTGTATGTAACCACGTGTGTCTGTGCACCACGTGTGTGTGTGTGGGGCAATCGATTGAACGGGGTTTCCAAAGGGGCCCTGACTATGTGCGTGTGTTTACGTGAGAGGAGGAAAGAGGGCAAGGGTGGGGGTCACCTCCTGCTGTGTCGGCAGGAGTGTGAGCAAAGAAAAAGGAGAGAAAGGAAATCGACATAAATCAAACTTCTGCTGCGATGTCAAAAGGGAGCATGAGTACGTTATTTTATCGTGCATAAGCATACCGTTGTCGTCTTCGAACTACCGGCTGCTTATGCAGTGATAAACACGACTCTTAGCTCACTCACAGAGTCTAGTTAATGACGAGAGAAATAAAACACGAAGTGAAATACAATGAATGAAAATAATCCCAAAGAAAACAGATCTTCCTAACCGCGGTGAGATGAGAGTGTTGTTCCTTATCACATTTCTCAAGTAACAATAAACAAACTCTGCATACACGCTCGCAGTGACTGATCTAAGGCAGACAGTTACAGTGAAGGGTTAAATGCAGCAGAGCGGTGATCCGCTCTGATTACGCAACACCTTGGATCACGCGGCCGTAACTTAAACACACAAAAACACGGGAATATCAACATATAAATGAAATAACCTGAATGAAACTTAGGTTAATTTAAGCTAAGCTAAGCCCAGATGCTATGAACCTTACTGGTAGACGCTTCTTTGCGGCGGGGAGCGTGTCCGCTGCGGATTGTGGCTTCTTTGTCCCGGAGGAAAAAGGTGGGGGCGGAGCGGCTTTTGCACGGCTGGTGTGCGGTGCTGTTGGGTCCGTTGTGGCGCGGCTCGCTTTGGAGCAAGTGCAGGACGTGATCAATCCTCGCTGCAGAGAGGGTGATTTAACTTCGGTTTGAGACGACGCGGTCCGTACGTCTCCCGGTAATCGTCGGGAAGGAGCGAGGTTTCAGCTGCTCCCTGCCGGAATGTGCACACAAAAGAAAAACACGGGGAGGAATCGTGGAAGGGATTCGTCCCGGCGGAGTGAGGGGCCTTAACTCAGAAAAAGAACAAAAACGGCTATTTCGGCCAGCGAAAATAGCTTTGTGACCTGTCAGGGTTTGATGAGGGTTGGAGGCTTTGCAGGCCGCGCGTTCCTCGTGGCCTTCGTCGCCAGCGCGATGCTGGGGAGGAGGGGAAGCTGATGTGTCTCCTTGTGTCCCAGGGACGCAAGTCCAGGGTGAAGATGGCGATTTTCGGCTGTTCGGTTATAAACGAGTCTGCCCGCTCAGCGGGAGACTGGTTGTCGGCGAATGAAGTGTCCGCCTCAGCTGTGAGAGGTGGGGGTTAAGCCGAAGGAGGCAGGGATCAGAGTTCAGGTCAGATGTTTCACTGACTCCATGCCAGAGCTTGCTCTGGCTCCATGTCGGGTTTTGGAAAGGAGGACTGAGCATGTGAGGAGCTTAGCCAGCCATGAGGTGGCGCCAGACCCCAACACTTGGTAATCCATTCTTTATGTGTCCACAGTAGACAACTGCTCATGTCATTGTTTTTTATGAGCCTGTATGTTATCTATACATGGAAAAAAATGCTTCTCTTGCTCACATCAAAGGCAGCTCTTAAATCAGCTCCTGATTGTCTGAAGTCAGACGGTGCCTGTTCAAACCGTTAAATCTTCCTCCATGAATGTCAGCGGTGTAATTCAACAAAGATGGCTGACCTTTTTTTTAATCTTTCTGCCAGATGAATCAGAGCAACTGTACTTGACATGGAAAATATCACAAAAATATCACAAAATGAAAAAGGTGATTCAAATTCACTTGCTAAAAACTCCACAGGAGGTCCAAATGCTCGTCTGTAGGAGGAAATGAAAACCTCTTCAAACCTACTGTACTTAACATTTAGCCAGGCTTGCTGGTGGTTAAGGCTGTCCTCCAGTTATTGTTTGGGCCTTTCCAGGCTCTGTCCTTACATACCAGGAACACACAGTATCACACATTGTCCATCCTTCATTACCTTTGCTGCTGCTCGTCTGAATCAATCAGAGCTTAAATTGAGTTTCTCATTCTAAAATATATAGCACTTTTTTTATTTAAATGTTTTAAATATACATGAGCGAGCCATGAGCAGATAGGTATGAGTAAAACTTTGGGGAAGGATTTCAGGGCTGGGCTTAGTAATGAGTTGTACTGCAGACTGTTTGTGGTTGGACAGGACTGACCTGGTCTCCATCATAAAGCGTCTGTAGAGGGCTCCTCCGAGACTTCTGCCCACTGCTTCTTTCGCCGACCGGCTCCGAGGCTGAGGAACCAGAACACATCCATCATGAAATCGGTCTGAAAGAGCTTCCAAAGCAAATTCCTGTTACCTTAAAGCAACAATCAAACCAATCACACTTAACATAGCGTAAGGGCCCATAATATTAAGAAATGATAGCACTTACAGTTTATTCAACTTAACAATGCGGTCCACAAAGAAGAAAAACACAAGTTAAAGAATAGCAGAGAAGTTCGAAGATAAGAAAATAAATAAAAATGCAAATATGCACAAACCATTGACTATCAGGCAAAATATTGTTTGTTGAGTTAAAAAAAGAAAAGACGTGATCTTAACAAGATATATAAATGCAGGTCGTGGTTGGAATCCAGGTAACATGGATCCAAATTGACCACAACCTCACATCCACCTGTCAAGTCTACAGGCAACAAAGATAGATAATGCGTGGTGTACCACTTTAATACTAGAAAAGGGTTCATATTAAACAGTATGAACATATAGAGAGCAAACTGCAGTAAAACATCTAGCATAGATTATTATTGGTTTGTTATTTCCACAGTTTTATTCTGCTACAGTAATTCACTACCTGAACCTATGTATGTAGCTTGAAACAAAATGGGCCGTGACCTCTCCGAAAGGTCGGCGTCTACCAACCGCTTCTTAAATTGTTTTCCATGTCACGAAGGGCTGTTCTGTTTGCTGCCACACAATGGAACAGGGAAGAGAAGAACTTACTTCTGTGTATCAATTGATATTGACAGAACGAATTTGGGATATGTACTTATTCACCTCCTCACCAAGAGTTAGATGTGAAGATCGATATGACTCTTATATCTGCACATTAAATAATTACTAAATGCCTCCCAGCACCTCTAAAGCTCACTAGTTATCAAGAACTAAACATTTCTTAGTTAAGCTAAGCTAAGCACAAACCAGCTAATGGCTGTACTGTTGCGTCATATATCGAGCGGTCAGACACAGGACTGGTATCAATCCTTTCATCTGGCTCGCGACAGAGAACTGAATACCCACATTTCCCAAAAATGCGGAAGTGGTCTTAAGACAAAAGCCTTGTTCAAAGTGCCAGCCCCTGCCAGTGGTTTCACATCTTCATTAAAACAATACTTTCACAAGGATGAAGTGATGAAACACTTATTCAGGAAATTGCCAAAGTATGTCCTTCAGGTGTATTGCAGCAAGTTACGAAACATTTCATATGACTCATTTCCCGATACACCCCAAGACAATTCTTCACCAAGATGACTCTTGAATGGACAACATATTTGGTTCTGGGCCTGAGGCACAATTCATAGACGGTAAACACACACAAGTCCCAGAGCATGCCTTGCCAATGCTTACACAATATAATTGAAGAGATATCTGCAAAACAAGGACCTGAAGCTGCAAGTTGGGAATCTGAAACGTTTCAACTGCTCAGTTCACAGATCTTTTGACGGTCGTTCTGCAGTGTCATCATTCAAACTAATGTAAAAGTCCCATTAACTTCAGAATGTTTTCAATGCTTTCAAGTGGCCTCATTAAAAAATCCATATCCACGCTGCACTTTATGCAGACATTAAGTTCCAGAATTGCCGAGGCAGCAATAACATTTGTCATCTCTATGCAACTGAATTTACAAGTACATGGGACTTAATGCTAATTAGAGACTAATTAGAGGGGCCCAATAATGACAAGAAAGGGGTGTCACAATATTGAGCCTACAGGAAGACTCAGCTGAGTGACCCATGTCTGTGTCTGTGTGTGTGTGCGCTTCTTTTCACACTAAGGTGGAATCGGGCCAGTCATGTGTGCCAAGCAGCTTATGAGCTGTAAACCCACTGACACACTCACGGTGGAGACAGCCAATGAAACATGTGCAGTATTGAACAGTGCAGTTTATGACCAAATTACTGAGGAATAAATGAGTATATAAGGGAAACAAGGTAGATCTTATAAGTGAACACTCAAAATTACTGCCAACTGCTTTCTATTCATCACAGTGGACAACTTAGTCACTATGACGTAGTGTCTATAATACCAGGTGGCAACCTCCGGTTGCAAAAATAAGTCAGATTGTATAGAAGTCTATGAGAAGGTGACTCTACTTCTCACTTGATTTATTACCTCAGTAAACATTGTAAACATGAGTTTATGGTATTAATCTCTAGTTTCAAGTCTTCTTCAATAAAACATGATTCATTTAGTAAATTATGGTCCATTTAGAGTCAAATAGACCATAAAGAGGAGTATGCTTTAGGGCGGGCTTACTGTGATTGACAGGTCGCTGACACTATTAGAGCCGTATCTCTCTACGTCACTCCTCCACATTCCAAATATGGTAACTCTGTTCATCGGTTGCAAAAAAAAACAAGGTGGTGACGGCTGCGAAATTGCCGCACTCGAGGCTTCATAACCGCAGTCCACAAACCAATGGGTGACGGCACGATAAACTTACAATGTTGGTGGGTGCCGCTGTAGCTAGCAAGCTGCTAACATGCTAAATATAGCCGAGCTAATGCTAGTCATGTCAAATTCCTTGTATGTGCAACATACCTTGGCAATAAATGGATCTGATTCTGATTCTCTCTGGGCCTCTTCTTGGAAAGTAACCATCTTATTCAATAAAAATATTTTGAAAATGGAACATACTGTAAAGCTCTCCAAGCTAGCAAGCTTGCTAACAGTCAGTTAGCAAACAGGTTAACCTCATTATTTTAGCTCAGTCACTAACGGAACGCTTAGTTCACACGTTTATTCAGGTAATTGGACCATCAACAGCTGTCTTATAACTGTCTGCAAAGCTGTGCTCTATTAGGGTTATGCTTGGAGACCTTTTTCTGTTTGTCTATTGTTTGAGGCATTGTTGGCAACGGAGAAATACATAGGCTCAGCCTTGGTCATGGACAAATCATCCAAAATATCCCTCAGTTTTTGGCCCAAAAACATTCATTGTGATCATCTCAGCTTTGGTTCTTTCTGATTCCATTTAAATCATGAAACATGACTCAAATGCATGACTCACACATGCATTTCTGTGGAAGCAGAGTGAGGCACAGATCACACTGACGCCTCTTATCCAACAGGAGACAAACAGTAAGAGCTTGACGTCTGCTTGAATCCCTTTTCTTCATTTCAGTTATATTTGCCATGTTGAGCACGCACCCCCCCCCCCCCCCCCCTTCTACAGGCTCATCAGCTGTTTTGCCTGATGCAGTTTGCCATGGGGCGTTCTTGAAGCAGACGCGACTGTTGCACTGCTTCTTGGTGTGATCTGTGCCTGAGGTCATTCTCACCTCCGTGGCCAATTAAGCATTCCCGACGGCATAAAGTAAGGGAGGCTTTCGTCGAGTCACAGCTGATTCCTCCACAGAAATGCAGACTTTTACTGCACTGTAAAAGTATGCGGAGGAATCAGCTGTTATTGGAGCGATTAGCAAACAGCTGCTAGCTGTTGTGCTAGCAGCAACTGGCCAAGCCAGTTAGCCGTAAATGCTATTCAGAGCTACGAGCTACGAGCAACAACAGTTATTGCCTCGTTGCTTTTAGATTCTAATGAGAAGACACGCTGCTTCGTTTTACTTCTTCCGTTTGGTAGTCTTGAGAGACCTTAGTCTGTAATGTAAGTATGTCTGCATAAAAAGATGTACGAAGATATATTATATTCGCTAATGCTAATCGCGGTTAGCATTTCCCCATTGGCGGTAATCAGTGGCGGCTGGTCAATAGAGGGCCATGGGGCATGGCCCACCATGAGCCACACAAAAAAAAAAATAATAATTATAATAATCATAAATTATACAAATTGTCAATATTTGTGTTTTTGAACTATGGAATGTACCCAGTAATGTGTGTAAAATATGATATCTGCGCAAAATATATGCTTTTCCTGCTCGTCCTCTGCCTGTGTGCACGACACTCTGAGAACGCGCAGCTAGGGGGGCCTAATCGTTTTGGCCCAAAAGAGGCAGGTCTATGAAGCAGTTTAGCCAATTGCTGATTCAAGATATAAATGAGTGACATACAATTTAGCCAATCAGCGCCCTCAAATAGATTCAGCTTGGGGCCAGAACGATCTGGCCCCTAGCTGCACGTTCTCGTCAGGAGAAGTCTCTACAGGCGAGCGCCCGCGCCAGCGCGAGCACTACTCCTCCAAGACCCGTTTGAGAGGAGAACTTTGGCGGAGATTCTGCAGCCAAAGAGCTGATATCAGATCAGCCTGACCTCACAATCAGACAGCAGACTCGCGGGAAAGGGAAGCAGTACATGCGAAGCTTCTGTACTAGCTGTACACCAGACAGGTTTGGCTAGCTGGATGACGTCATGCTAATCATTTATTTAGCTTTTTAAAACAACGGGGACAGATCCAGCACGGACAGTTAGGGAGTGAGGGATGAGGAGGTAAGGAAACATGAGAACACCAGGACACACATAGAGAACTCTGTCAAGCTACATATTAGGCAAAGTGAACATCTTTTCTTCTACATAGCTGTCCTCAGTCTCATCTGCGTAACTTGGTCATGGAGACATCAACATGTAATAGAGATGTTAAATTAACAGTGAAAACTCATCATAGCTTAATTGTTGGAATGCTGTTAACCATTCCAACAATTAAGCTCATCCCTGCTATATCTCTTCATATTTCTAACCTTTAAACTTTTTGAATTATTAAGCTTTTAGCAACTTGTTTTTGAATGGGTTTCTATGGAGAATATTTTCAAATCCTCTTAAACTTCTTCAACTTTCAAATCCTTCAACTTCCTCATACTTTCAGCTAAAGACACCATTTCAACTTTCAAATGTTGAGAAAACTCTGAACTATTGCCTCATAATTCAGCTTTCCGATATCTTTTAAACTTTTTGAACTGCAGCAATTTAACTTTTATGATTTTTCAGCCCTTTTCTGACTTTATAATGGGTGTGTATTGCACAGCTTAGAGTGCGTGATGTCACTGCTAGAGTGAAGAGCAGCTTGAGATTCTTGTGAAAAAAACATTTGTGTTTTGCCATTGTGTCCACAATCTTCACTCTTCATGCATCATTTCTGGATGTAAAAGTAGCTAATATTGTCCTTGTCGTAGAAACATTACTGTGGAATCCCACAGATTTCCACATTTGACACAGAAGCCATTAATTGACAGGAAAACCAACTTTCTGCTCCATAGAGACCAATGTTAAATTTTGCTTCAAAAACATCTTCCACAGAACACGGTACCCCATATCTAGATCGCCAGTTAAGCCACATTTTTTAAACTACAGACACAATTTTTACAGGATCTGTTCGTCAACTCAGCCTTCCTCTCAATTATTAATATCGGGGCAATAGGAGCTACGGTTATGGGAGTTTTGATGATTTGTTTGAGAGGTGTTTCCCTGTTTTATCTCCATGAAATGGCTTCAGGCACACAGGTGTTCACGATTGAGCCAGTAATTAGTGATGTTGGTAAACACAGACTCACAGACAAACGCGCACATACACTCCTCTCCCTCTATCTCTCTGTGTGTGTATCTGTCTCCCTCTGTCTCTCTCTCCGTGTGTGTGTCTCTCATACAGTCATTCAGGTCTTAGGACTCTTTAGAGGTCTTTCCACCCTCCTCCACCCCCCCCCCCCCCACACACACACACACACGCCATTTTTAAATGAAAGCCCCACAGAATGAATCCTAGCTGAAATGCTTGTGATGAGCCTGTCATTTAATAACCGGTTTGTGTTTATCGAACATTATGATTCTGTCTCCTCTCCCCTTCTCCCCCACACCCCATTTCAAAATAAAAGCCCCAGAGAGTGAATTCTAACTGAACTGCTTGTGACGAAGCCTGTCATTTAATAACCTCTGTTTATGTGTGTCAAACATTATGATTATGTCTCCATTCCCCCTCCCTCCCCCACCCAGTCCCACCCTTTCAAAATAAAAGCCTCATGGATTAACTGTATTTAAACATTAAACTCAAAATTAGGCTTTTTTGTTGAAAAAATGAATGCTCTTTCTAATACTGCGACAACTACTACTGCTGCTAATATTTCTAGTATTACTACTACTACTGCTGCTACCACTTCTACTACAACTTTTGCTGTTGCTACTATTACTAGTGCTATTACTGCTACCATCAATATTATTACTACCACTACTGCTATTACTACCACTACTACTATTACTTATACTACAACTGCTACTACTGCTATTCATGCTACTACCAGTACTAATACTACTACAGCTATTAGTAAGACTGCTACTAGTACTACTACTACTGCTACTTCAAATACTGCCATTACTTTTACTACTACTACTACTGTTATATTAAATACTACGACCACTACTACAGCTATTACTACTACTACTGATACTAGGCTACTACTTCTTCTGAATACTAATACTTCTTCTAACTACTAATACTTCTACTACTAATGATACTTCTACTACAACTACGACTTCTACTACTACTATTACAAATATCACTACTGCTACTACTACTACTTATTCTAATGCTACTAATACTTCTACTACTAATAATACTTCTACTTCAACTACAACTTCTACTACTATTACTACAAATATCACTACTTCTGAAATGTGTTTAAGCTACAGAAATTGTTCAAATATCAAAATGTTCAGCTCTTTCAGGAGAGGGGTGCTTTGACTTTTCATATTTGTAATCTTTAAACTTTTTGAATGAAGCTTTTTGCAATTTTCTTTTGAATGGGATCTCTATGGAGAAAATCTTCAAATCCTGTTGTACTTCAACTTTCAAAGCCTTCTTCTTCCTCATACTTTTAGCTACAGACACCATAGTTAGACATTTCAACTAGAAGGTTTTTCAGCAGTGCAGTTTAAATGCTTTCGGGCTTCAACATTTTTCAGACAGATAGTCTCCCATTTCTTAATTTTCTGCAATTTTTTCACAATAAATTTCAGCTTTCAGCATTCCAACGCATTTTCAGCAGGAAATGCATTTTCTAGTTTAACATCAGTATTCATAATTACACTTCATGTTTACTTCTCCTGATCTTCACCTCCTATAACAAGGTCCATAGGGGCATCTCAATAAATAAACATGTTATATTATATTATATAAGTGCTATTTACTGATTGTTTTCGTGTTGGAATACATGTTAAATATTTAACTGCCAAGTAATAATGCGTGTTTGATACTTACATTTTTTTTGCATTAAATCATACTGGGATGTTTGCTGAAATTGATAGGATGGCCCTACCGAAAACATTTTCCACCAGCCGCCACTGGCGGTAATGTTAAAATTAGCTTAGAAGCTAGCGAGTCTGACATGTTATGATGTTCAGAGAAGAAGACAACTTTAGTGCTGTTAAAAGCATCTTTCCGTTCAACTTTTTTTGTTAACAGTCCTAGTGAGAGGTAGGTCAAACGTCAAAGGTACTTCATCCATATTTATGTTAAATGTGTTAGCGGCGCAAAGCTACGAAAAAATCCATACATAAGCCGCACCGCTGTATAAGCCACAGTCTCAAAGCATGGGGGAAAAAGTAGCGGCTTATATGCCGGAAAGTACGGTACATCGTTCCCACAAGAAACTCCACTAATCGCTGCGATGGCAATTTTACCATTTGAAATTATGTTGTTCTTGATGTTCACAGTGTGAATGAGGTCGCCAAATGATGCCTTAAGACCGGACTGAACAGAGTCAGAGATGCTGCTACCAAAGTGAGGGGAGCATTCTGCTACAGTACACTGCTTTATTGACCTGTTTTTCTGAAGACATTACCACTTCCTATTGGAAACTACCAGTGATTCAGGAAAACATTTCCAACAAGACCACTCCCAAAGCCATCTCTTCTGCTCCTCTCAAATGAATCGTCAGTCAGCAGAGGTAACGTCTGACATTACTTTGAAACTGACAAATACCTGGCAACAAGCCGCAACAAGCTGAGATGACACATCGGCTGGCCTGAAAGAGTGCATTGTGTGTCGTCACTCCCCCTGCTCATGTGGCATTACTCGGCCAAGAGAGGAAATTTATAATCCCCAATTTTCTTATTGGGTATTTAACAATGAGCCAGATGGAAATACCAGGGAATTGAACGGATTCAATTGTGAAAGCTGAACAGCTGGATATCGGGCGAAGCAGAGAACGGGACAGTGCGCCGACGTTGGAGGGGAAAGAGGTAGGCCTGTATTTTTGACGCTTGCAGAAGAAATGAAGTGCCTCCACAAGTGAAGAAAAATGTCTTTGTAGAAAACTTCTGAAGCTATGGGCTCAAATCATGAGCTATTCTAGCCAACACTGTCTCAGCTGTTAGCTCGAATTCCTCCACTGAGGAGATTCACCAATCCCACCTACGGCCTATTCAAAGGAAGGAGCAGTCCTGTTGGTTTAACCCAGTCTAGACCCAAAACCCTGCAGCATTCCTCCTGGTTCGCACAGAACCGAGGCCTTCGGAAATGTAAAAGATAGAAAGGCCGATGTGTGTTCCTCCTGTCCGGGCCATAAACGGAGCTCTGTGTTTAGGTCCCACTGGGGAAAACTGACCCCTCCCACTTGGCCTCTCCTGCCAAAGAGCAGCTTTACTGAGAGACGCACTGTACAAGAGGAAAGCCTGATCCTTTTAGGCCACAAATGTGTGTGTAAAGGCAGAGTCGTGTGGGTGGTGTAGTCTTATTGACTCTTTGATGAATGCATGCAGATGTGAGATATGAGCCTTCCTGATCCTGATCAGAGACAATGGGAATGTTAGTTGGCTTGTTTTAGTATCCAGTTGCACACCTGCAATCAAAAAGTCGCAAGAGCAAAAATATCTCTGCAAACTAACATGGTGACGATAAAAAGAAAAACTGACATATGCAGCTGTAAGATACGCAGAAGCGGTGTCCTCTGCTCTTTCTGGATCCTTTCCAATGTTTAAATAATTAACTGGAGAGTTGATTGCATGCCAAACTCTGCTCTACTCTCTGTCAAGTGCCTAACATGTGCCATGAATACTGTCCCACTTTAAAAGCCCCTTTACCGCCTCACAAAAAAAACAGACAAACATCTGGCTTTTGTCTTCAGTGAGAACGCTTCCAACCGTCATTCATCCCTCAGGATCAATGACTGTGCAGTAGTCACGGGTAGTGATGGCAACATGACACCCGGGCGGTCACGCTTATTTTCGCCTCTATTCTGCTGAGATGCTATGTGACGTGCCTTGGAGATTTGGACAATTATTATGAAGTATTAACTGACAGAACATACCAACTCTGGTTTGAGAGTTTGAAAGAAAGGCCTAATAAGTAACAGATATTAAAAAAAGAAGTAAACACCAGCAGCACTAATCCTGTTTCCGTTCCCGCCGAACCGCGACGTCGACCGTGACACAACCGGAAAAAAGACCAAACAGAAAGGCCTCTGAAGTGTAAGGGAAAGGAGTCTATCTCTTCTCTTACGTGTGTTTTACCTGTGTTTAAAAAAAACGTGCATACTCGCACTCATTTTGGTGGGAAAAGGGTATAAGGGTTTAGCAGCCCTGTGAGGAAGCTCTTAGGCACAGCGGTACTTTTAGCTAAATGCTAACGTCAGCGTGCTAAAATGCTTGCGACGTTGTTAACACGCTGATGTTTGTTGACCACCTCAGTTTATGTTGCATTCACACTCTGCCAACACATAATTGGAGACAAAGTCAACGAGTTGGGAGCCATTATTACAATAAGGTAACTCCCCCCACTGCTAACCTTGTCCTCACTCCATTTAAATTGCTTCCACTAGCTTTATTTGTTGCGTTACGTGTTGGTAGCGTCTCGTTGACAAGTGAAACCATATGAAAGAGTGTATTGCGCATTTTCAAATCTTATAATGTATTAGCAATACATTTTTCCTAATGTGGGAGATATTGGGGACTTCCAACTCTTCCGACTCGGAATTACAACAAGGAGGATGACGAAAACTGTGGTTGTTACCGAGAAGCCATAGCTGCCTTTGTACTAAACTGTGTACACACACAAGTACAGCTGAGGCTGATGGGTATGTGTTTAGTTTTGCAGGTATTTGGTCATAAACCAAAGCATTGGACCAACTGAAATTCGAACTTGACGGTGATGTGTGCTAATGAATCAAGCCCATATTTGACTGGATAACTGAATACTCTGACCTAACGGTGGCGCTCGGAAGAGACAGAAGAAGAGTCAGCAATACTTGGAATTCTCTAACAGGGACAAAAATCTCGCAATATGGTGCGTCACTCTGTAAACATCAAAGATGAGTCAAGATAATGACTCTGTATTAGAAACAAGGGAAATGACGTCAGACCAACGGGGAGATTTTGCACTTGAGAGGTAAAAAAACCCAGATGTCACGACTGGTCAAAGAGGTCGTTTTTGGCATTGTAGGAGGCGCCTCATTTTCTGTAAAAGTACCATTTGCATCCTCGGTGTCCATGACATGTCGTGTATGCAGCATACACGACATGTAAAGTAAACCCACTTTGCAACTATGCAATTATCCTAAATTTTGATTTGCACTGTGAATGCTGTGTGCAAAAAGAGTACGATTTAAAAGACAAGACAAAAGAAAATGACTGCAAATCTACAACAGCAAATGGACATTTTTATACAAAGGTGGATCTCTGTAGCGTTGTACCTAGGGGTTTAAACAATTGAGATGGGTTGTTGTAACTAAACTGTGATGTACTATCAGGACTAGCATTGCTATGCTCATCTGAAACTAATCCTGCACTGATACAAATGCCACCCTTTTTCATTAATTGTATTTATTTAATTTTATTTCCATTTATTTATTTAATTATATTTTACTTAATTTGTATCAATCTCTATCTCTCTATATATATATATATATATATATGTGTGTGCATGTATAGTAATATTATCTCTGCTATTATTTTGTCATGTGCCTTGTTTTTTGAGGTCGTATGTCAGGGACTGTTCTATTTTGTTAGAAATGTAAAAAATAAAGAAAAGGAAAAAGACTTGACAAATTGACACTGTTACTCTGACCTGGCGGCGCATTCCTCTGTTATGTGGCTGATCACTTGCAGCTTAAATATAGTCTTTGAACAAACAATACGACCTTTAGCCCAGATGGAGCGAGAGAGGGGAGGTGGAGGTGTTCTAAATGCAAATAGGACAGAGCGGCTGCATATCTGAAACTAATTTAAACTGATTTATAGCTTTAATGGCTGAAACACAAGATACATTTGAGCCGCTTGACAGTCCCAGAGGCCACCTCTTAAATGCTAAATAATCACCTTCAGATGTTTCATCATTCTCTTGTTTAGCACCGATATACTGTACCTGCTTTTATTTACGCGTGAGTGCCCACGATGGCTAACCCACGTATCCTCACAGCACAGCCCCATGTCTTGTCGCATGCATTGGTAAAAATAGAGTAAAACACTTGTCTTAATCAGGGCCTGAACATCCAAGAATAGAATAGAATTTAAGTTAACTTCAACATGAGAATTCGCTGCATCGACCAACTGCTGATCACCTCCACAGTGCTGACCTTTGAGGGAAGTCCAAAATGGAAGACGCTGTAATATTAGCTGTGTCGCAACATCTTATTTTCTAATAACCTGCTCTGCTGGATTATAAACTGCTACACAAAAGATGTGCCACAGGTGCGACTACACACCAGTGAGCCAGGGCCTGAATGCAATGCAGCCATTGATAACGCCATCAACTACTAGGGGTGGGGGAAAAAATCGATACAGCATAGTATCGCGATATTTTGCGTGGCGATATTGTATCGATACATGGACGCCAAGTGTCGATCTTTTATTATATAAACTATTAAAAAAGAAATTTTTTTTTTTTTAGAAAAATCAAATCAATTACATTTTCAGTCCACTAGATGGTGCTGAGTTATTTTCTGGTGAGGTCAGCAAAGGTCCCGGGTCAGCGTGATTGGTAGGAAGTTGGTCAAAACAAAGATAGAGACATCTGGCCTCACAACGAGGTTAAATCTGCCAACAGTAGCCGGCTCATGGGGAGAGTGCAGCGCATAACTGTCTCTCTGCCCTCGACGTCCACGCATCGCAAGTTATACTGAGTTATATAACTCTAATATCCTACTTATATAAGTTATAGTTCATATACTGAGTCCACACGTTTGCATTTAGTTAAGTTGGACTATGTAGTAACACAAACAGTTCAGTTTGTCAGGTTCATGCAACATGGATGACATTGTTGGTCAGTCTGTCTGCTTGACAATCATATTCTGCTGCAATAAAAATTATTGAAGTGAGATGAACAGACTGACAACTTTATCTTATTAGATAAAACATGTTGACACAGTTTTCCTTTGGGGACATAATTTGAAGTTGAAAAAAGTAATAAATTGCAAAATATGTTATCGCAATACTCAGAATATTGCAGTATTGTGATAATATCGCAGTATCGTGACCTAAGTATCGTGATAATATCGTATCGCGGGACCTCTGGTGATTCCCACCCCTATCAACTACACCTGTGTTTTTCCTGCTATTACATGTAAATATGTCTATAAAAAGGCCTTTTCTTATTGACTACAATGAATGGGCAAAATAAAAACAGCTCAGATACAATAGTTCAAATAAAGGAATGTTAAATTGTGATCTAAAACTTTTAAATGGCTCTCTATCAGAGAGAAAGTGGTGTGTTCAAGGACCATTTAAAACAGAGGAGGACAATAAAAGGGGGGCACATGGAACCGGCAAAGCATCAGCACACAAAAACTCCTGGAATGCATCGAGCATGGCGGACTGATGAACAGTGCACAACCATCCCGAGGGATTTGGTATTTAACCGTGAATGCTATCCATAGCCCCTAAAAATGTACTTCTGTGGTTTAACAGCACACTTCAAGCGAATCCTTCTTCCGCGGTATGATGGGATGGAATCTGCCTCCACATGAGGCTGGTCTTTCATAGATTCCTAATATCCCTAAACAGTCTCACATCACACGTATATCAAGCACTGACTGACCTCTCTCTCAAAAAAAAAAACAAAATGCTCCACACAGTATGGGCTATATGAGCTCTCTTTTTGGCCCATGGTATTGCTTGGCATGTCTGAATGAGGCCATTGTATGTGGCGGAGAGAGGGGGGACCCTGGAAGAGGTTGGAAACAGATCTCGGCGAGGGCCGACCGACTCCCGCTGCCAGCCAGCTGCAACCTCTCCGAGCCTTCCTCCGCGGAGCAGAGGAAACACTCCACTAATCAGTTTGGTGATGAAATTGTTCCCCCACCGAGATCTGTGGATCTCTGTAAAAATCCAGTACACCCGGGTGGGAGTGTGGAAAGGACGAATGCGATTGGAGGGGAAGGGGGGGACGTACTGTACTGGGACTCAATAAAGACACACAGAGACAGGGATCCCTTGTTTATGATGTGAATTGGCTTAAAATGCAGCAGTTCTTCCTCCATTCAAGCACACACAAATCTGATTATTGCTGTAGTACATAACATTAATAAAAACATATATACAATAACACAAAGCAATGCAATTTTTAAAGATATTTGTATAAGTTTAGTTCGGCTGGGATATGTCTGGTATTCGTACATGCATGTGTTTCTACATCCTGAAATAGATCTCAGCAGTCTTGCTGTATTCAGTTGTAAATAGATGGGAACACTTGGACTTTAATACTTGTTGGCAGAGGGCTGGTATTAAACTAATGGAATCAACTGCTATTTAAACTTCTTGACTGTATTTTGGGTGGAGGTCTTTCCTTCTCTATTGCCTACTACTGAGGCGTCTGTGTTGATTTATCTCAGAAGAAGGAAATCAGATTTGTTAAACAATAGTTGTTCTCGTGAATATAGAATAAAGTGTGCTCACCCGGCTTCAGGCTGCTGTTAAAGTAGAGGAGGACCATAATGAAACACCCCAGACTCAAGGCGAAACCCACCCGGGTGACTTTGGGTTTCCTCATCCTGACTCTTGGGGGACGACCGAGGAGCCGAGCCGGATCCTGCCAGCTGGGTTCATGCGAAAAACAAGCAGTTTTTTTGGGGGGGCTCAATCACTAATAAGAGCGTCGATCCGGCTCGCTGACCATTCCCGCTCCTTATCTCGCTGTACATCCTCGGTTGTCCAGCCTGGCGGAGGGAAGAGAACACGCGAGCCTCGCTGCAGGGCTTCACCGGACTGCCGTGTTTTTATTATGTTGCATCTTTTAGTTACTGTAACGTGACTGTGCGCCGGCTCGGAGAAACTGGAACAAGCTGCATATTGCTGTCAGTGTAGTCTGAGCAGAGGCCGCCGCTCTGTTTGTGTAAGGGGGGGGGGGGGGGGGCGTTTGGTTCACTCGTTAACCCCTTTCTCCCCAAACACTACTTGCAGCGCTGCAAAGAGTCACTATTTAAAAAGAGACAGTTCCGGTGGTTTGACCTTTCAAGGTAAAACTCCCATAGGTTTTATATAGTAGGGGAACATGTCTACTCAGTCAGTATTTTTATTTTGCAAGTACTCACAAATTCCTGTAGATTTTTTGCCTTTGTTAATATAGCAATAAAGAAAAATTAGGAAACTGTCATTATCCTGTCTAAGGTATTATGATGAGAAACTTTCTCAAGTATCTCATGATTATAAAATAGTAAGTCGTAATTATGAGATACTACGTCATATTTATGAGATACTAAGTTATAATTATGAGATAGTTTCTCATTATGACTTACAGGATCTTTATTTTTTCCATCACAGTGGCAGAAATGGGCTTCCATATAAATAAATGAATACAAAAAAGAAGGTCCTGAGAATGTGTAAGGCGATGTCACGCTTTTATTTTGAAAGTCAAAGGATATCCGTTGCTATGCCGTTCGTCTCTGGTTGTCTTTCCACAGCTTCAGTGTTGCAAGCAGCCACATGCGTTAGTCCAGCACGAGACACTCTCTGATGGATGGGTCTGTAGTGACGTCATCTGCTGTGGATTTCTCCCCTCATCTTCTCCACGTCACTTTTAACGCTCCGTCTCAGACTCTGGATTGGATGGATTCTCCAGCAGACTGTGATAGCACAGGGGGCCATCCCACCACACTCCAACACAAACAAACGGTCAAAGACAAGGGTCAGGTCACTGTGCCCCCGTTATAAAGCACAGCAGGGCTACATGCTGACAGAAATACTAAGAATTGCAATATTCCTGCAGTATTTTTATGTTTAGGTTGTTATATTCAGATGTTTCGGTGATTCCCCAGACAAATAAAGTCATAAATCTGTTTACACTCCTACACTACTTCTGGTGCATTTTAAAGCAACACTTTTTGCCAAGTGATTTGCGTAATATTTATCTTGTCTTGGGCTGAATATGAAGTCACGGTGACCTGAACAAGTCAAGAAATTCTAGTCTGATGGACCCACATTTCAACCCAAACCCCTAATCTCTTGATCCACTTTGGAACACGCGTGGTGTCTCGAGGATCAATAAATAAGAGACTAGAATACAGAGTGACTCGTAGAATGACTTGTAGAATACAGGAATGTCTTTCCCCTCCACAGAAGAGAGAGCACATGACCGCGGCCGTCAGAGATCATCTTTAATCCGACGTGTGATGCGACGGCTCCCATCCAGGGTGCTGAACCGGACGGCATCTTGCTGGGCCAAGCGTCGCAGGGGCAGTAAGTCATGTTTAATTTATTAGCGCAGGGAGGACGTCCTGCAGCGCTGCTTTTGACCTCTGACCTTTTTTTTAAGGCCGGTTTTGTTAAGGCCGGTCAGGAGTCAGCGCACGCATTCTCTCAGTGGCTGACCAATCGGACAAGAGGTGAAAAACTGCTGAGACGTGCTGTTTGGCATGGTGATTGATTACTAATATTATCTGCCTTTATCTGAAACAGAGTCATGTGGTCTGGTTACTTCATTTCCTGTAAGAGTCAGTATAAAAGTGGATGGAAGCTGGAGGCTTTTAAATCACAATTACAGGACAAATTAAAGCTTTGTCAAGCAGCGTGGCCCACTGCTCAATTCTGGGATCCACTAAGCCTTGAAACAAATAATTATGGTATGTCTGAGATAAATGGATTTTTGAATAACTACTTAGTTTTATATATAGGGGGGTTGTCCGTGCATGGTATTCACGCTTCCTTGTAAAGTTTCTCAGAAGAAGAACAGCAAGAGAAGAGAACAGGCACCCTCAATAAAACATTTGTTTAAACTGTATTCAAGGTGTCTGCTGCCGTTCTTTGGTGCGCCCGTCATCATACACTGACGGGAGGGCAACATAAGCATTATTTATTAAATTAATAATTAAAATGTTTGTGAGACAATTCCCTTATGTCATATACATTTCAAGGTACAACTCCTTTAGGTTATATATATTTATAGATATATATCTATATATATATTCTCCTCTCCTCTCTCCTCCTATAAAACCTGCCCTGAAGACTCATTCTTTACACATTTCGTGCAGCAGGAGAGGAGGAGGGACCAAAAGGAGCAGACTGCAGCAATGTTCAATGTTCATCAATGTAAAAGAAAAAGAAGACATTCTAAAATAAATGATGCCACGAGCATGTGAATGAATAGAATAAACTGTAGTTTTAAACTCATTTTGATGCAAAACAAAGTAGGTGTGGTAATTGAAAACAGCAGAAAGCATTCTTCTGTGGTTAGGAGCATTCAGACGAGGTAATGAACTGGGGGAAATTATGGTGTAACGTCTATCATGCTGCAATAAAACGTACTTTTCAGTGTGGTGGCAATTTATCATGTTGTTCTTTAGATATAACTTGTATCGCTGAACCCTGAACACATGCAGACGAGGCCATGCGAACTCACCAAACCCAAATATTAAACCTTTTTCTCGTGGTTAGACCCCGGAACCGAAAGAGCTCCATCCATTCAGCTGAATTATTCTTCGTGTCTGTTCAATAAAATACTGAAAGTCATTTGAGAGTTTTCTCATCACGGTTATTTCTCACAAGATTAAATTCCACCACATTCAGCCCAGAGAGAAAGAATGGTCCTCACACTGATCACAGGTCCAGAACAAACCTCAGTGAGACTGTGCTCAACTGTGACTTTAAAATCCTGCTGTTGGTTTACAAAGCACTGAATGGTTTAGGGCCAAAATACATCTCTGATCTGCTGCTACCTTATGAACCATCCCGACCCCTCAGGTCGTCTGGGACCGGTCTACTTTCTGTTCCCAGAGTCAGAACTAAACATGGAGAAGCAGCGTTCAGTTGTTCTGCTCCACATATCTGGAACAAAGTCCCAGAAAGCTGCAGGTCTGCTGAGACCCTCAGCTCCTTTAAATCAAGATTGAAGACTTTTCTGTTTGCTGCTGCCTTTAATTGAACCACATTCAATTAATATATTAATCAATTTCCTGCATTTCTGCATTTTATCACTGCATTTTATTTCTTACACTGTTTTTTAATGTTTTAATGAATGTTCTTAATTGTTTTTAAATCTCCTTTTCTTTTGCCTTATGTTTTGATGCTTTTAATGGTTTTATGTGAAGCACTTTGAATTACCTTGTTGTTGAAATGTGCTATACAAATAAACTTGCCTTGCCTTGCCTTGCCCTCTAGCGGCCAGAGACTGTAAGTACCAGAGTGTACAACACGCTGTAGAGAACGTATGTTGGTCAGGACACAACCAAAGCACCATGTAAAGCTACCGGAAGCTAAAGATCACTGATATCTGTCACAAGAGGAATCTAAATATGGATATATGTTCTGGATTATTTCAGCCTAAATTAACCCAGTGTACCATCTTTACTTGTTCAAGGGTTGCTCTCCATGTCTGACACAAATCTTGTTCTCAACGCCACCGCACATCATAATAAAGTGTCCCGATGTGAAATGATAATAATATAACTAAATGCCACTTTCAGAGGATCATAAAAGAACATTTGCTTTTGCTATATTCTAATTCTTCATTTAATCAATAATGTTTAAGGTAATTAAGGATCAATGGATGCCAGCATTTCAGATTTAAAAAACGAGATCATAGTTGTATTAATCAATCGCCATGTTAATCAGCAGGTCATCCAATGAGAACTGATGTATCTGATCCTCACAGACTGACCTGAAGTCCTCCCATTTCTTATTTCATAGGTTAATCATTTCCAGTGAACACGACACAAAGGAATTGTCCGGTCAATATGTTACGTCCACGGCTGTAACACATGGAGGCTTTCACCAGCAGCTCAATGATAAGAGCGTTGTGAAATATAGCAAGTCATTGTGAGACAGGGATGACTTTAGACTCCTCGGTAATTGTACTCTGTAGCGTCAGCGAAGGCTTCAGTTTCCTTCTGGCAACTTCCATCTTCTCCATAAACACTCCATCCTGCACTCCATGCTGCTGTCTGCTTTCAAATGAGGGCTACGCTGATGTAGATGTAAAACATGAACACAAAGATCTTAATATTGTCCATAATACAGGTGATTTAAGTAACACGAGAGAGGATGAGGCCAGACTGAAGTCCACTAGGGTTTGTTCCAACAGTGCAGCTCTTTCAAATGTCTCTTCCTTATTGGAGGGTCGTTGAGTAAAAGGATTTCGTTTTTGCAACAGCTGGTAGCACATTGCAAAATCATCTGAATACAGTGAAAACTTTCTGGCAAAGAAACTTAGAAATGTGTGTACTCTGTTAAGATTTTGATCATCTATTCTCTAATGTATACATCTTCAAAAAACCTATTGTGCATATTTGGTGGACATTTGGGAACAGGAAATTACAAAGAGACAGAAAACAGCCACAAAGAGATGCAAGGCAAACACAGACAGACACCAAACGATCACAAAGGGACACAAAATGACTACAAACACACAAAACAACCTCAGACACAAAACAACCACAGACAGACAAAACTCAAACACAAAGAGACAACAACTTACAATGAAAAGGGGCATAGAAACGACTACAAAGAGACACAAAAATATCTTACTCTGATGCAGCTTCTCCTCTTCTGTAAATATCACCTGTGAAGTTATTTGACTACACACTAAAAACCTGTTAAAGAACAACACATTAAATGGGACACTGATTTATTTTATCCCAATATATATTATAAAAGCACTATGAATGCCACCAGGGGACAGTGAGATCTCATGTTGTTCTTCTTGGTTTAGACTGGACAAACTGGTGAGGAAGGCCAGCAGCGTGCTGGGGTGTCCACTGGATACTGTGGAGGTGGTGGGAGACAGGAGGATGATGGCGAAGCTCTCATCCCTGAGGAGCCACGCCTCCCACCCCATGCAGGACACTCTGGCAGCTCTGCACAGCTCCTTCAGTCACCGGCTGATCCATCCCCGGTGTCTGAGGGAGAGGTACCGCAAGTCCTTCCTCCCCGCTGCTGTCAGGCTGCACAACAAGCTGCTCTCGGTAGACCACGAACACTTTGAACACTTTGAACACTTTGAACACTTTGAACACGAACATTTGACTTGAACATGAACACTTCTGAACACTTTAATTCACTTGAACATGAACACTTCTGAACACTTAATTCATTCACCTGGTGCAATATCTAATCCGTGCAATATCCCGTGCAATATCCAACACGTTTAAGTGTTATCTTACATTTTACATTTTTACTCCGTCTGTATATACTGGTATATTTTATATTCTTCTTTACTGTCATATTTTTTATGACTGTTACTGTTTACTTTATTTATATTACTTGATTTCTATCTTCATTTTATTACTTGTGAGCAATGCTGCTGTAATCCTGTAATTTCCCCACTGAGGGACTAATAAAGGATTATTTTATCTTATCTTATTTTGGTTACACAAGAGTTGCAACGGGAAATGACAAGAGAACTGTGGTGTATGAGTCACGTGGACTCACAATCAGCTGTTTATGGACAATCAACTTCTCAACACAGGTGAGAGACACAATCTGTTTTTCAAAGACCGGACCATCCTGATCAGTCCTGATACTGGGTCTGTAGCAGGCTCGGCCCCTCCTTCCTCATTCCTCTGGTTGTGTGTAAATAAACTAAACAGAGGGAGTTGGCTGAGCATCACACAGGCAGCAGCAGCTCGGCTTTGAACGAAGCCATTTAATAAAAACAAAAACCAACACCAGTGAATCAATTAGCTCGATTGTCCTCAATCAAAACTGATAGCATCCTAAATGAAACCTCATCAAAGCCCGAGTCGTCATGGTAGCGCGTGCAGGTGACAGTGTTCTCAGATGTGAGCCCGACAAAGGCTCCACACCAGCCCGGACGCTATTGATAAGGACTGGAGGCTGAATAGTCCCAGAGAGGAAATGATGCCATTGTGTTCTCCACAGCTCTGTGATGTGGATGAAAGGACCACTGGGCCAGTTTGATGAGCAGCACTCGTCCCGTTGTTAGTTAAGCGGTGCCATTGTGCTATTTTAAGAGACGAGGGTCCCCGGGGCTGTGAACCCAAATATATAATGAAAATGACATCATGGAAAGAACTGTGTGAAAAATACTTAATGAACAAATTCATTCTGAAATAATTGAAGAGATTTATGCTCATTTCTGAACAGAGGGGCTGCATTTTATTTCATGAAAGAAATGTTAACGCTCCCATTTAGTCCGTTTTAAAGAAACTGTTCTGTCACATTTGATGTTTCATGGTCAGCAGACACCAACGGGCATGTGATTGGCTGAGAGGTGAGAGGGCGGGAAATACCAGTGACATACAAAGTGACGTTTAGAGATAAAATGTGACATAACAGGGAATTTTGATTCAGTTACGAAAACAAGAATGAACATTTTGTAACGGTACATTTAGTTTCAATAATTGGACTATACCTCGATTCATTTTTATATTTTGCTCAATGTAATCATTTGAGATGCATTCCTAAAAAAAAAAAAAGTCAAAATAAGAGTTTTTATTATATATACACACACACTATATAACTGTAATAACTAAAAGGTTTTGTTTGATTAAGACTTGCCTATTTCCTGCTATTATTACTAAATTAATTTTAATTATTCATTTTTTATTTTTTTTTAAATTGGTTCTTTAATATAGGGAATGGTTAACTTTTTTTTCCCAGTTTGACTGCCGTTGAAACAAATATAAGAAAATAAGTTCATCTTCAGGAAGACGAGTGCTCTGCAGGTAAAATAAGTGAAACAGCACTGAAGGCGAATTCATCCTTTATTAAATCTTGACAGCAGAAATCTACAGTGGTTTCACACCAACAAGTCATTTGTACTGAAGCCCCAAGTCGCTGCCAGAATGAGCCCCTTTATACGATTGAATATATCTTTCACATACATGTAGAGCAGAAGGCGAACAGGCGACAAACGGGCATTAAATTAATTTAGTAAAAACCTTCTAAACAACATTCAGCACAATTCAGGTTGCATTTTCCATTCAACTTTATCTGGAAGAGGTTTGAAAGGATCAGCTCGGCTCGTGATCTCTCAGCAGAACTGTTTAAATACTTCAGAGGGAGATGAAGGGAGTTCCCCTCAAGGCAGAACAACCCCGCAGAGACAGCTCCATGTGTGGAAGAGCAATGATGGAGGATTGAAAGAAGAAACAATATTTAAGATCCGCAAAGACCCGGTTAAACATCATCAGCTGCACCAGAGTTCAGAGCCGTGCGTCCCTTCAAACCCTGGCTGTGTGCCAGTTTTAATCTGTCCTAATAAAGCAAATGTCAGTGTGTAAACTCGGGCTGAATGTTTGAAGTTGGGGGATTGGACGAAGGGGTTTCGGGTCCGCCATCAGGCGCTCCTGCAGAGGGACATCGATCCTCGCCCACCTCAGTAATTTGAGGTTACGGGCCAGGACTTCACAAACAGCCCAAACACACACAAATACGTGTTTGGTGCTCCTCAACAAGGACACACTGGTGGAGCCCAGTGGGGGATATCAGCAGAGTAACCCCGCTGTTCAGCAGTGCTGCACTCACATCAAAACTACCTCAGCCTCCGTCAGCCACCTCTAAAGCTCCTGCGGTGTCGGGGTTTGTCCTGAGAACGGAGCAGCCGGAGGTGAGGCTGAACTAAAAGGTGGACCGCCGGCTGAGACCGGAGAGTCCCAATGTGAGCGCAGCCCCGCTAAACGAGCAGGGTTTAACCTCAGCAGCCGCTCTGGATGAGGTCTCCGCCGGAGCTCTTGGTCACCTCCATCGTGGTGAAGACCTAAAACGACAAGGCGAAACACGCTTTTATTATGCAGCTTGTTTTCAGGAGCACACATCGGGCATTTTTTATAAAAGGCTGGAATTAAATAATTCACAACTCAGTCGAACGGAGACGCTTATCTTTTGTTTGTGAAAGCACGAGATGTTCCATTAACGGCGTCCCACTCGACCGAGCTGTAGCGTTAGCTAGCTCGCTGGCGCTAGGTGAGCTAGCTGTAGGCTTCTGCGCGGCGATACGGTTGGCAAGTGTAGTTCGGTAGAGAGAAAATAGTTCCGATGTGAAACTGCTCACAACAAGGTCTGTGGATTATTTTAAGCAACCGAGTCATAATTTCTGGGAAGTGATTTTAATAAACCGCTTAAAGCACCACAAGCCGAGTGGCATCTAGTTCCATATTATTGGAGAGAAGGCAGACATCTCTACAGCCAATACCGCCAACACTCACACCAAAACCATCCACACTGATGAAGAGCACCACAGGTCAGAGGACAAATGTGTATTTTGGATTTCCGGGGAGAACTGTCCCTTTTAAACTATAGTACCATGAAAGAATAATAAACTTGCACATGGGCACAACATGAGGAAGTTCACAGTGTCCTCCATTCAATCCAACTTCGCTACAAAATGGAAATGAGAGTAATGTAAACCATCAAATGGCTGAGCAGCTAAACGTTCCGCTATTATCACCGTCCCCCATTAACATGATGAACGCGTTATGCTGAGATCTGCAATTAAGTTAATTGATGCACATTATGCATCACCGCAGACAGACAACTGAAATATTCATCCGGTTTACAAAACATTAGAGTAGATTAGATTAATAAATGCTCTTCAAGTGGGAACTCTACAAACAGACACAGTGATACCCGGTTCTACGTGTTCTGACTGAATGTGTGCTCTGGCACAACGCCATCACTCACACAGATATAGAAGGAAAAACTAGCCGAGTGAGGGAGCACGACGTCTTCAGGTTTGTTTTGCACTGCAGTGCAAAAGCTCAGCTTAAAAATAAATAAAATAAAACTCATGACATTTTGAATCTGTAAGCAGCAATGTGACCAAAGCCAACACAGTGAAGCGTACCGGCCCGGAGACCACTGAGAGATGGAAGGTTTTAAAAACAACAAATAATAACAAATAAAACGCTGATATCTATAATGACCAGAGTCGACTTCTACCTCGGCACAGGTCGGGTGGATGCCGATGGTGCCGTCCAGCTGCTCCTTGGTGGCGCCGCATTTCATGGCTATGCCGAAGCCCTGCGTCACCTCCCCGGCATTCGGCCCCAGGTAGTGGAACCCGATGACTCGGTCCTACGGTATGACAGAAACAACAAAACACGGTCAGTGGCGTGTCGAGAGAAGGGGGCGCTAAAGGCCCACATCTGATTGGACTGTGCAGAAGCAGCGGTAACCTTACGTTGTCCAGTTTGTTGCAGATGATCTTGCCGTAGCACCGGTTGTTGTCTCTGCCGGCCACAGTGAACTCCAGGGGCCAGAACTGACTGTGGTACACCTGAGACCCACAAACACAGCGGTGGTTTGTTACAGTGTGAGCAGTATCATATGAACAATGAACAGCAATCCCATTAAATGTACTTTGAATGCTTGTTCAATAATATATATGCACCATGTCTGCAGTTAAACCTGAGACACGAGACGAGATTCAAATTAAAGAGACAGAATGCAAGTGTGTGTGGAGACAAATCTACTCATGGATTTTGGGAACACAAACTACAAAGACTTAGAGATGGACTTTACTCCAGCAGGACACAAGGTTCACTCTCAGGTGAACCAGACAGATAATTATTCAGGTGACGGAGTGTGTGTGTGTGTGTGTGTGTGTGTTACCTCGAGGTTGTCCTGCCCGTAGAGCTCCGTGGCCCTGTCCTCTGACAGACCACAGGAGCCGTACTCCAGTGGGGTGAAGACCGTGGTGGGAACGTTGACGTAGTCACACTGCACCGACACGGAGAAAATGTTTGTTAGGGAAATAAAGCCTCTTGTTGGCACGCGCCACGCTCCGGTGATTATTGAAGAGAGTTTGCGTGTCGAGGTCCCGAACGGGGATGAAAGACGTTAGCCTCCACATCAAAAGAAAAGATGGGCAAACTAACCGACAGTTGTTTTGGCGGTACGTGCATATACTAGGTACGGTAGAAGCTTTAAAATAAAAGAGACCTTCTAATGGATGCAATTTCACAGTCAATGTCAGTCAAAAAAAAGAGATTAAATAAATAAAACAGTGCCCCCCCCCCCCCCTTCAGAGCGCCATTGAGACATTCCACATGGCAACTTAATTTCAAAATAACAGCAGACCAACATCAGGACATTCGGATGTGGAATTTCAATCTATCCTATATTATTTACAGGTGTTTTGCTGTTTATACATGTCATCATTGTGATTGTGTGTGTGCGCGACGTACCTTCAGCGTGGAGTCCTTGTAGAGGCGTCGTGCCAGCAGCTTGCCGGCCTGGATGGCTACAGGCGTCAACTCCCACTTGCCCTCCAGGATGTCTCCGATGGCGTAGACGTGGGGCACATTGGTCTGCTCCTCATCGTTCACCGGGATCTTCCCATTCCTGCACGGTGGGAAACCAAGCAGTCACATTTGAAATTGAGCCCGATTCTGAAGAACGATCTGTGCTCATGGACTCGTAAAACTACTGCTGATACAAACGCCTCTGATGAGACAACGGCTCATCTTTTAACATGCTTAATACTTCTTTTTACGGTTTAACTCAAAGCACTGATAAACAGTTCATCATCAACGTCCATACTGTTTGTGTCCAGTAAGATGGGTCACAGTGACAACACGTTGGCTGCTGTTTCTCCATTGCTCAACTTGTGACACGCTCAGAAGCATTTTTGAGGACTTTGTCAATCTTAGATCAAGAAAACGATTAAAAACAGGTTTCGGCCTTCCTTCTTTTACATCCTTTTCTTTTACATTTTAGTAGAGCAGTCAAAACACCTTTTATCTTCAAATTCTGATTGCCAAAAGCAGAAACACTTTTTCAGACATATTAACCCTACATCACAGTTCACGGCTGCACGCTGTGTCACATGTTCCGCTGCTCTAATCGGTTGCTGATATTTTCTTCTACGCTTCTCAGAAATCGAAAATGAACCGAGAGCTTCTGGACTGATTCACATTCGGTCCAGTGATGTCAGGCAACAACACGACAGGCTGTGGCGGCTGGTCAATAGAGGGCCATGGGGCATGGCCCCACCATGAGCCACACGAAAAAAAAATAATAATAATCATAAATTATACAAATTGTCAATATTTGTGTTTTTGAACTATGGAATGTACCCAGCTCCTCCTCCAAGACCCGTTTGAGAGGAGAACTTTGAGGAGATTCTGCAGCCAAAGAGCTGATATCAGATCAGCCTGACCTCACAATCAGACAGCAGACTACATGCGAAGCTTCACTACTTCGTACAAGTCAGTCAATCAACTTCCTTTCTTCCTAAAAGTACGCTGATTACTTCGACATACCACACGTATCCACAGGTTATCCACAACTTAATGCACGTAGATCGTTCCATTTAACACGTTTCATAACACATTTCCTAACACGGTCGGAAAACTGTGCGGCTCCATACTGCCTCAGATATTACTCACCACTGTCAGTGACTGTCACAGTGTCCTTAAAGTGACAGTTGTCTGTCACTTAAATGTATTTCTTACTATAACAAATTATAACGACATCCTTGTAACATTCACAGTAGAAACAGAAGTGATTACAGTTAAACATGTAAATACAAGGGAATATTTAACAGCACATTGAATTTGGCTCCTACAGATGTTAAATTAACAGTGAAAACTCATCATAGCTTAATTTAACATCAGTATTCATAATTACACTTCATGTTTACTTCTCCTGATCTTTACCTCCTATAACAAGGTCCATAGGGGCATCTCAATAAATAAACATGTTATATTATATTGTATTATATTATATTATATAAGTGTTATCTACTGCTTTTTTTCATGTTGGAATAAATGTTAAATATTTAACTGCCAAGTAATAATGCGTGTTTGATACTAAAATTAGTTTGCATGAAATCATACTGGGATGTTTGCTGAAATTGATAGGATGGCCCTACCTCGAAAATTTTCCACCAGCCGCCACTGACGACAGCCAATTTAAAAAGCAGCAGAGGAACATCTATCCACCACAAGGCAGAAGTGGAATGAAGCAAGCCTGAGAAACAGAACTGGAGTAGTACTCTGATAAGCCCTCTGGCTCCATCATAGTACTACTGAGGTCATAAGACTGGGTCCATGTGACCCACCGAGCTGGCCTCATGCGTCTTAATCCCCGTTGGTCTCTGACGCCGAACCAGTCGTTCATTCACAAAAAGTAGAGAGACTACACCTCAAAGAAAAGGCTTCATTCCCCGTGTTTCATACATCGGAAATAATTATAGAGTGCAAGAGTTACGACTTCAAAAGACTGTTTTATCTTTAACTCTAGTTTTCTAATTCCTAAAAAAACAAAAACAGTGATGTAGTGATTAGAGACATCAACCAAACGTGAGTCTATTAATATACGTACCTAAGTGCAGACAATGCAACATAAGGAGACCAGCTCTTAGATAATTCCTTACATGATTACAAAGCAGCCGACACACCTCTCCTCTCTCCCTACCCCTGCAGGCAGCGGCAAGAACTGCTGAGTCACCGTGACTGTACAACGAGTCTTAAAGGCACAGGCCGCCCCATGTAATGCGACGGACGTATGGAGGAGGAAAAGAGAAGACACACAACGAGATCATAAACTCACTTGGGGTTGACTTTGACCCCTATCTTGTCCAGGCCGACCTTGTCGGTGCACGCGTCTCGGCCCACTGCTATCAGCACCTGGAGAGAAACAGCTCGTGGTTTAAAAAAGGGGGCAAAAACGATGCTGTTCTATGTGCTAAATGAAGGCCTTAAACCAACAGGAGGATAGAATATATAATAATTGAAGCTCACGAGCGAGCCTAGCTAGTTATCTGGCCAAAATTATCATTGTGAATGTAAACAACGAACACGGGCAATCTCTTTATTCAAGCCGAATAAATAAAATGCTTTGTCAGAGCATTTCATTTATTGATTGCTGTCGGGAAGAGAATTTCAAAAAATGTAACAAAAAAAAATGCTTCTTCAATACATTACCCACCTTAGCTTTTATTCATACAACTATGCATTTATTAAATATTGCACAATTCAGGATTCCCTATTAAAATGTCTCAAAAGGAACCTCACACAGATAACAACAGTAACCGACAGTAACAGATGGAGAGATGGATCCGTACGTACCGTGTTGTACTCCCCCTCGATGACCTCATCGGTCTCTGTGGACTTGGCAGTCACCTTCAGCCTGCCGGGAGAGCCTGCTTCCAGCTCCTCTACCTGACACACACACACACAAAGTCAATCTTTGTGCGACTGTCAAATGTCCCGCTGAGCGGCTCAAAGTCGGCAGACTACCTTCAAATTGTCAAATTAAATACATGACTTAAAGCACGTGCTTTTATTTTGATGGGTTGCGTCACTTTACTGCCTCAGCTAAAACGCTGTCTCGTCAGTCCAGCGGACGCTCACCTTCACGGGGACGTATTGGCGGAGGAACTTGACGCCGTGGTCCTCCATGTGCTCCCCGGCACGGTTGGCCATGTCCTGGTCGAAGCCCCTCAGCAGGATGGAGCGGACCATGATGGTGACGTCGAGACCCAGGCCGGCCAGGAAGCCGCCGCACTCCAGCGCCACGTACGACGCCCCGATCACCAGGGTCTTACCCGGGCAGTGGGGCAACGAGAAGAGGTCGTCGCTGGTGGACAAAGCGCAGACGGACGTCAAAGGCTAAAAATAACTTCCCAAATGTCCATTTGATTTCTGGTTAAAATACTGTAGTATAAGAAGGAAACATTGCCCAGGATGGAGTTGTGTCTTGTGTCACACAACAACCTTTGGTCTGAGGTTTTTGTGGGACTAAGTGAGCAGCATGAGGCCATATGTAGGTTGCCAAAACACCAAAGACACCCGAGGATAACCTTACATAACATTTACGCCGCTGGGAGATTAATGAGCGCCCTGAGGAGAAGCCATCCGAGGAGGTAGACACAGATCATTCAGAGCGCTTTCAGAGAGCACACACACACTTCAGACATCTGCTGAACCCTTTCTGGTCCTAAATGTGAGCTCTGGGATGGGGCTTCCAGACACACAGCCTGTCACTAGCCACCATTGTGACCGGCCCGGCACTCTCACCTGGTGATGCAGTACTCCTTGTCTCCAGGGATGCCCAGGTAGCGCGGCCTCTCGCCTGTAGCCAAGACAAACCTAGCCGCTGTGTGAAGCGTCTCCTTCCCTCGTTTGTTGGTCGCCTGTCACAAAACACAAACTCTGTTAACAGTCACAATGACTCAGTGAAGGGCTGGTTTTTATTTGGATGGTTTTTATTTAAATATTTGCTTTGGGTGCAGCTGGAGAGCCACCAACAACGAGGCTGAAATGATTAGCAAAGCCTGTTCAAGACAAACAAAAACATAGGTTGCTGTAACATGCTAGAAATCATTTCAAAAGCAAACGGCTTATCAAGATTTGTTGCACACAATAACAGACAAACTAACCGATCGAGGCAACAACTGCTGTGTTCTGCGAGGTAAAAAGGAGGCTGGTGACAAATATTAAACTGAACTTAAACGTCCAGAGCTGTACATTGCTTTTCTCCCGCGCTGGTGCTCCAGCCTGTGTCTCCATCATCTACTGTAGGTAATACACAGACTACGGATAAGTGCTGCATACACTTAAATCTAAACATCCGTAAAAGTACATTCACGGTTCCGTCATAACAGAGGCACTTACCTTGATTTTGTGTGGTTCGATGAACTCTGCATGGGCGTTGACATAGTTGACGTCCTTGTCCCTCAGAGCCACCTTGTAGCCCCAGTTCAGAGAGCCGATGTAGTTGTTCACCGCCGTCTTCATCGTGTCCCAGTTGTGCGTCACTGAGTGTAGACAGACGGCCGTTAGTAGATATCAGCGGGATGCTAACAAGTGACTGCTGACCGGGCTCGCCTCTGATTTACCGCGGCAAACCGGCGCGATGTCCCCCCTCCGTGACCTCCGGGGTCGGCGCTCTGAGCCCTCACCTGTCTCGCTGAACTCCCAGCCGAACTTGCGGGCGTCCTGCATGGCGGTGCCCAGCACGGCCGTCTGGTGCATCAGCTTCTTGGGAATGCAGCCCACGTTCACGCAGGTCCCGCCGAGACCTGAACGGCCACAGCGGTTACGCATTAGCAACTTAAATATATACAGTGAATCACGAGTATCTTACCAAGTATCCTGAAGTGTCTTACCCCAGGTGGTTCCTTTTGGTGTGGGCACAACATAGTCCAGTACCATGACCTTCTTTCCCAACATAGCAGCTTCCTGTTGTCAACAGAGCCAGAGTTACTGCCACGTTACGTAAATCTGTCATTTCCTAACACCCTTCTGTGGAAAGTGGAAACGGTTAAAGGCGAAGGTAACCCCGTGTGTCACCTTTGAGCAGGCCAGGCCTCCAGATCCTCCTCCGATGACGATCAGGTCGTACTCGTAAGCTTCGTTGTCTCCGCTCAGCAGCTGCTTCAGGCTGCCGTCTTCATGAGCCTGACGGAAACATTAACACAACGTTGCGTCAATAAGCCAGTCGTGTGCGTCGTGTAGGTAAGCCTACGGTCACATGTAGTGACCGTAGGCTATGAAGCTAATTTCAAATACAGCTAGAAAGACAGTGTCTGTGAACAAGTCACTTGATGCACAAGAAAATCCCCTCAAGACAGTCAACCAGCTGCACACTGGTGCTCCTCACCTGCATCGTTTTGTCACAGCCGCCGACGTGCATCTTGTTGATGAAGACGTTGGGAACGCTTTTCTGCCCTGTCATCTCGAGCAGCATCTCCTGGTAGTTGGTTCCATCCTCTGGACGGACGGTTAATGTGTCAGTGCAAAGTGAATAGTGTTACTGTATACTAGTAACCGCTGCTTCAACATGTCTACTTGTCATATGGTAATGAGCACGACTAATGCACAAACAATGGGCAAAAATAACAAGAAAGGGGGAAGCATGACATGACACAACATGTGTTATCATTCCCCGTCTCTCTCTCTGTGCTCACACCACGGCTACCTCACTACAAGCACAAACTACTTCTGTAGCCAGTTTATCCGGTCAGAGTGGACCAACAGCACAAAGCAGCTCTGTCGCTATAGTGGCCTGCAGTTTAATATCCACACTAATCTAGACCAGAGGTCAGCCTGATCACACGGCAACATATCGACAGGAGATTCCCTGAGCTGAAGTCACGTTGGCTTGTAATATCTTCTCAATCAATAATATTCTTGAATGGCGATTAAGCTCGTCGTCAATCATTCCCCGATTAATCATCAGATTCAGCATCCCTTTGTACTTCCCTCAGCGTGACATAAGTACCTTCACAAGACTGAGCGGAGAAGTTAGAGTTTACTGAGATATGGTGCGAGGCCAGAGTATCTTCACAGAGTGACTCAGCATGTTTTGAGCTGCGGCACAAGCCAAGGAAACAACATCCCCACGACAGCACGGAGGACTTTCCACAAACAAAGTTTGGAGAAAGCAGTGGATTCAAACTCCACCACGAAAAATGCATTTTATATTTACATCGCAATAAATTACGCAAGATAACACTGGTAGCGTAATAGGCATGCATAGGTATTATATAAACTCTTGTTTTAAATGGTTTATAACACTTGTTATGTGTGTGAGCAGACATGTGTAAACGGTTTATTAATGTACAGTAACATCTCCATCTTACCTATGAGATCCAACTCCACCACGTTACACTCCACGTTCAACTCTTTGAACAAGGCTTTCACCTACAAGAAGACACAAATGTGAAAAATTATATATCAGTTTCCTCATAGCAGCCAAAAACACTGCTTCATATTAGTAAACGGCCACAGGCCCATGAAATACTCTGTTTCAATATAACGTTAAACCCTTTGGTGCTGTTAATTGTTAGCTAACCCCTCTGTGCGTCAACTACAGAGGTTAGGCGGAAGACATTCAGCTAACTTAACGTAACAAGAAACTACATTTTAAATAGCTGCAACTTCAGAGATACACGCGCCAACGTTGCCTTGTACACTGCCGAATAGACATTGCGTCTCACACTTCACGTTATAACTTAACGTTAACTATGAACTCTTAATTATGTAACTAACTTTTCGAAGAAGTGCGACCACATTCAGATAATATATTATCGTCACCAAATAGCGAGCCGAGGTAAATTCTGTTAAACGGTTCGACGTTCAATTTTACTTTTATGTGATTTTGTGATTTACAGTAAGAAACCGCATTCGGCTTCCAACGAAGCGAAGTCGCTGGTAGCTTCAACGGGACAAGGAAAAGCCAGCAATTAGACGGAGCCCGTGCACTTCGTGGGAGAAGATGGTAAGTTTCCGACCGGCGAGGTCTCCCTCTTCCTCTCCGACATAAAAGCACTGCCTTACCTTGACACAGTACGGACAGTAGCTTTTACTGAACACCACCACTTGATTGGAGTCGATAAGCAGCTGTATCCGAGACTTGAGTTCATTCTTCCCGGTGTCGGTGTCGATGGGAGGCATTGTCAAGCTGTTTCCGTCTGCCTGCGCAGAGCAAGCTTCGATAAACGGCTGACGAGACAATACGGGGAGACCTAGAACTAAACCACACCGCGTCTCTCTTAGTAAATGTACGAATGTCTCTCGGCTCTTTCTCCAAGAGAAGAATACTAGAACACAGCTGAACCGCGAGGTTGACCTCGGTTCTTCTCCCTCCGCTGTCAGCTGCTGGTCTACCAGCCGCGCCGAACGTCTTTTACCATTTCTTGTCTTTCTACTTTGGGTGCGCTCGATCTGTATCACCTTGGTCGCCGCACATTCTCGTTGCTCATCGTTGTCAACAGGAGGAACTCCACCCACGCGGACAACGCCGAGCACCAACACGTGCGAACCCACAAAACCGTCACACGGGTTGCCTATCTACATGCCGTAAAAGCACAGGAACTATTATCGCGCGCGAAATACTCTTATTAATTGAACCCCAACATATTTATTTAGGCGCGTGTTTAGATCGAAAAACGACACCTCGTGCGGGTTGGGACGACGATGATAAAAATAAACGGGCTTACAGGAGCCTCTGGAAGACAGCTAATCCTAAATTATGTTAAAAAAAGTGAAGCGAAGAAGAGCATGGATCACGTATTGCAGTTTAGCAAACGAATGCTAATAAATCGATAATTGACAAGGAGCTCAGAGCATGCCAGCTTTGTATCCCTACATTACGTTATGAGTGGTGGCCCAACAGCAATTATTGGTTATCTAGCGCCATCTGCCAGTGAAATGAGTCTATGACAAGTAACAGGTGCATTGTGTATCACATATGTAGTCTTACGCTTCTGACGTCTACTCAAGGGGTCTCCTATTTTTCTCCCCGGCACGGTACATTAATGTGTCATCAGAGACTATCCCCATAATCATTTCAGTGTTCACTATCTTAAACCAGATTTGCAGTCGTAGCCAACTACACTCATGTGATCTGGAGACACTGAATAGTTCTTTACCTGAGGTAATTCAGACCACTTATCAAATGTACTTTATGTAATAGAGATGGGGAAATTATGAATCATGAAGATTTACTCATTCTAAAAGTCTGTACAAAACTACAACTGCTCTTTCAATTTAATTTACATACACGTTTTTTTTATGAAATTCCTTTCATCATGATTTTTCTATATCGGTTTAATTTTAATTCAGATGCATAGTACACATTTTAATAATTTATAAATATATATATATATATATAGTATATATTTTTGATAGTATTTTTTGTATTTTTATTGTTATTTTCTGCAATTCTATATTCCTGTTTCTTGATTTTTGTGCTTACTTTTATTTTTGATTTGATTTTCTTTATGTTTATGTCATGCACCAATACACCAGAGCGGATCCTTGTACGTGAAAGCTACTTGGCAATCAACCGGATTCTGATTTGAGTCAGTAATTATTCCAGAAAAAGTGCTCTCCAGCATTAGCATTGCAGTTTTATAATGAGGCAGTCACAAGAAACAGGTTAACAGAAAGGAATCATCAGTATCAAACTACTACTACTTTTACTCTAGAAAATGTGTATCTCCCTACATACATCTCCTCCCCAGGCCTTCCCAGAAACAGAATGGAGGACAATGGTTAATTGCCCATTGGAACAAATGGGGATAGGCCTTTACAGGCATGATTACGAGATAATGGGCCTCTGATCACAGAAAAGTAAGAGATCCTCCATCCTTGGTATAAAGTAAGACACCCAGATTACAACTACAAGCGTGATGTAACTTTTCATAGTCATGAATAGTCTCTTTGTGTTTTTCTGCAGTCAAGTTGCAGCTTTTTGTGGTTGTTTAAGACCTTTATGTAGTCATATTGTTTCTATTTGTGGTTTGTTGTGTGGCTTTTATGGTTGATTTGTCTCTTTGTTGTCGTGTTGTGTATCTTTGTTCTGTGTATTTTTGTAGTCACGTTGTGTCTCTTTGTGGTTGTTTTGTGTCTTTTTGTTGTCATGTTGTGTCTCTTTGTACCCTTTTTGTAGTTGTTTTGTGTCTTTATATAGAAATCTGTATATATATATATTTGATCATGTAAATGTTTTTACACTGTATTTCACAGTAATGGATTTGTTAATTTAACTTTTCAGTTATATTTTCTGTAAATTGTATCTCCCTATATACATCTGCTCCCCAGGCCTTCCTGGAAACAGAATGGAGGACAATGGTTAATGCCATTGAAGTCAACAGAGATGGGCCTTGATAGACATGGACAGATTACGAGACAATAGGCCTCTGGGCACAGCCAAGTAAGAGGTCATTCTCCTATAGCAAGACACCCTGATGACAACTACAAGCAGGTTGTGACTATTTGTAGTAATGTTGTGTCTCTTTGTTGTTTTGTATCTTTTTGCAGTCATCTGTCTCTTTGTGGTTGTTTTGTGTCTTTTTGTAGTCATGTGTTACCTCTTTGTTGTTGTTTTATATCTTTTTGTAGTCATATTGTGTCTCTTTTGCTTTTCCATGCACACTTTACATTTTTTTATTTCAACATAACAAAATAATTGTGTCAGGAGGATGGGGAGCTAAGGTTTAATGACACAAGTAACGTCTATGTTACATAATGACAACAAATCAATGAAATAATGTTAGTTATTCAGTGTAAAGTAGGCCACATTGGGTTGGGACATATATGTTAGTCATCATATCACTATTGTGGGAAGCGGAAGTGTCAACAATGGCCAACTCAGCAAACAGTACTTTACTTCACCAACAAGCTGATGAGAAATCAGAGATATGAAATCAATATCAGACAGGCTGCTGTGACAGCGCATGCGTCTCAAATGTCATTTTAATACAAAGTTGTGTTCCGTTCAAAGCCTTGTGCAATACTTTATTTCCGATCTGTGAACTCGGAAAAAAAACCCCAAAAACCTGAACGTTTGAGGCGCATTTGATGATCCGCGGCTCCCCTGTTTACGTCACGTCGCTGAATCATCAGGTATCCTACGCATCATCGCTGTGAGCGCAATCTACTCACATAATTTACAGGTGAGTGTCGTTGGATGACTTCCACCCGACAGGGAGCGGAGTGCAGTTTTGCAACAGTGTTACGCGATATTTGTTCGACAGGTCGGGACGCGCAGAAATAATTCCCTTTAACTCGACGAGTTTGAACAAGAACAGACTCCCTCTAGCAGCTGATGTTGTAAAGAAGTTAATTCCTCGGTTTACCACCGCCTGTTTGTGTGTGTGTGTCCCTGCAGTCTTGACACTTGCATCGTTGCTCCACCTCCCTCACCGCCTTGGATTTAAGTCGCTTGCAAAGCTGCTGCGAGGCAGTTTCTCAAGAGGAAGCAGAAGAGTGGGAGGTGGACTACTTTTAGTGAGGAGAGAGAGAAAGGAAAAAAAAGTTCACGATGGCAGATAATAAGATGGGCCCGAACCTCCAGGCTGGAGCCGGATTCCTCGCCAAACGGGTCCAGAAGTCTTTGAATCGAGCCCAGGAGAAGGTGAGCCAGAGCACTCAAGTATTGACTTTACAACTGCACACCAGAAACACTGTCATTAGTTAGGCGAGCTGTGAGATGACTTGTCAAAGCTTGTTTTTGTCACCCAGCCTCATCCTGCTGTGGTGTTAACTCATTAGATGCCCTGCTGTAGCAGCTCACAGACTTTTCTTCAAAGGGTCTTAAAGGTATCAGAATGTGAGGCATGTCTGAGGGGGGGTTCCAGCAGTAGATTTACAACAAACGGGCGCTGCTCATTCAGAGAGGATTACTTCAATACATGCGGCTTTTATGTGCTTTAGTAGAAATACGGCCAATGAATAACTTGTGAAACGCGATGCCTTGAAGCTTCTCTTACTTTCCCAGGCTACAGTCCCGTTATCTAGCTCCGGACCGAGATGTAGCTGAAAAGGCAACGCACCCAAGTGAGAGGATAGAAACAATGTAACAAAGTGTAGGAACCTGTGATACTGAGCGTGAGAGAAAAAAGAAGAAAAATAAAAACCGGGCTACTCAGGGAGGGAACGGCATGCTTTGTTTTCAACAGTCAACATTTGAATGATCGGCCCTTTTTTATTTATAAACCAGCAGCGTGGACTTTCCCTATCTGTATGAGCGTCTCAGTGTTGTTCGCCGCTGCACAGAAAGCTGCCACTTCCTGACTCTGCACTTCCTCTCTCGCTGGCTTTTTCTCACTAAACTTGCGGTCGACTCGTTTGATTTCACTGCGCCACCTTCCAAACAGCAGTTACAGTTTGCAAGCACTCCGGAGTCTGCAGGAACGAAGCCCTTATTTTTGAGGATTCAGTGAATTTCTGCTCTGTAATCCTGAATAAACAATGGGAGCATATTAACGTAATGAGAGCCTATGAGTGGCAGAGTCAGAGTTGAAGGTCTCTAGCAGCTGTGTGCACAGTGGACTGTGAAGGACGATGTAGCAGCTTCAGGGAGGCATAGTAGTATGTGGACCATGAATCTGTAATGGTTAATAGTGCTAGACCGCTGACTCCTGTTGGCCTATACATCCCGATGCATGCTGACAATGGTATCCCGCATCTTCCTATTGGCTGACATTTTACACTGATACTGATGGGCCAATATATCGGCCCGGCTGATTAATTAAGGAGTATGCTCTCCTTTAAAACTGTTGTGAAAAAAAAATTCAAAATCGATGCAGCAGAACCGGAGATGTCGTCTTTTTTTTTGTTAAGTTCCAAGCATTCTTTCTAAAACCTGGTGCCGACATTACCCACAATGCAGTTGGACTACCAGCAGTTTGGCCAGCGATTGGGGCACGTTATGCTTGTTGCGGCTAATGGAGCCTCTCGCCTAACCTTTTCCACATAATGCAGTAGTTTGCATTTATGCCAGGAATCTGTGTCTATTGAATGTTGAAACTAACTCTGCCATCCTCCCCTTTAGGTCCTTCAAAAACTGGGCAAAACCATGGAGACCAAGGACGAGCAGTTTGAGATGTGTTTCCAGAGCCTCAACAAACAACAGGTACACAGACACGTTTAACATGAGGTGGTCTCTCTACGTGGCGGCCCCCCTGCCGTTCACTACGGGACTCGAACAAAGGTCGAGCAGAGTGCTTCGCTTCATTCCTACTTTCTAGTTAAACAGCTTCTTTCCCCCCCCGATATACCCGTACCAAACGCCTCCAGATAAACAGGGCACTGCCGAGTCTTCAGAAACAAGGGCGGTGTTTGGTTCCCGCTGCTGAGATGCCAACCCACAAGACCACGACAGTCTGCTCGGCCTTGACAACAGGAAACACTTGAAGCAAGATGTACCTCCTTCTTATTTCCTTATCAGTTCTGCATAAATACTGCGTGTTTTGTCTCCTCTAGATATCTGGGTATACACAGGTGTTACTCTTGGCCATGCTACTAAAATAAACGAGATATATGTGTATGCTCAGATTCAGGAAACTATCCAATATTATATACAATATAATATGCAATTTTAAGGTTTGACCACAACGACTTGGCCCCGGTTTTGGTCTTTTTGAAAAGTGAGACTAGTGTTGGACAGAGGAATTAACACAATCTTGTTTTTTTACAAATTAAAAAGTTTCATCTAAAAGCAATAAAGTGCACCCTCACTCAGTGCAATACACTCAGGGGCTGTGTTTCTACAGCCTTACTTGGTCTGGTATGATCGTTAGCTTGTGTGCTAATGTTAGCAAACTAAAATCAGATATTGCTTTATAGTGGAAATGCCTGAACCGGTGCACTGACTAAGTGTCATTTCTACTTTCTGCTACTGTTGCACTGTGTTTCAGCATTCGGCGTTGCCCTGTAAGTCACTTTGTAAAAAGTTCCATAGGTTTACCTTTTAAGTTGCTCGAAGCTCATTCAGTGTCAAGTGCAGTATTGGAGGGAGACTTAACAGGAAGGAAGTGTACACCCTGAGGAGACACGCCGCTTTCACTTCACCACCACATCAAATGAAGTGATTGTTGACTTATTTTAAACTCGACAATGTGGTCGGACGACAGGAGTATCATGGATTTTGCGCAGCTCTGAACTTGGCGCAGAAAAAGTTTGCGCCGTGAACAGAAGCAGGCCCGAAGCGCGCTGAGGAAGTGACAAAGCACAAATGGTTCGGGTCGTCCACAGAGCTGCTGTCTCTGGGCATCGCTGAATCTGACTTCTCTTCGCTTTCTGCTTTGCGTCCCACACAGATCGATGGAAGCAGGTTGTTTAAAGATGTCAAGGCCTACCACGCAGCAGTGAAAGGTGGGTCGCATGCAGCACACACACACACACACACACACACGCAGCACAGTGTTGAACAGAACGCCACCCTTTGCACAGGAGATTCGGTGAATAATGGGGAAGTGGATTCCTTCTATTCTCGGACCCTTTGTCGACTTTTGCAATTCCGTCTGCGTTGCCGTCTTGTACGCGGGTAAATAGAATCCTGGGGTGGAAATAGCAAACGCAGCATCGCATATGTGATTCATGCGTTTCTGGTGTTGTCAGCTATTGCCCCTACATTGTGAGCTCCAGTCCAGGAAACCAGTGTTATTCTGACCTTCTCTGTGTGGGTGAAGCAACAGTGCAACAAACCCTTTAAACAAACAATACCAACCACAATGCACTGTGCTGCTGATGCTGGAAGATAAAATCCACGTTGAGTCATGATTATTTGCTCTTTTATTTTTTTTTGTCCTATAATTTCCTGTTCCTTTCCACAGCCGTGCATGAGACGTCCAAGCGTCTGTCGCAGACGTTGACAGAAGTCTACGAACCAGACTGGAACGGAATGGAGGACCTCGCCGGCATTACAAATGTACGTCCATAATGTGTCTTTGAGATGGTTTTAATCTGAGAGCTGATGAAATCACTTTTATTTCAGCAGGTCGGGCTAATTTCCAGGAAATGTTTGGTTTCTCCAAGCAGGTTCAAAGAAGCTTGATCTAAGTTACCATGAAAATACACTCACTGGCATCTTTATGAGGTACACCTAGCTGGGATCAGGTTGGACCACCTGCCGTCAGAACTGGTTTAATTCTTCGGGGCATAGATGAAACAAGATGTTGACATATTGATGAGACAGCGTCACGCAGTTGCTGCACATCCGTGATTAAAGTCAGAGTAAAATTGATTAGCACGGTGATGCCTTGGGTTGGGACCATAGACTCTATATTTATAGTGGGCGTAGTCATCCATTGGTTAGTGGATTGACGTTATGAAGCCTCGAGTTTGACAATTTCGCCGTCGCCATCTTGGGTTACGGAAACGGTTTTCGCAAACCAATGAACGTAGCCTGTCCTAAAGCATACTCTGCTTTCTGGCAGAATGATGGACTGTAAATTGGACTATAATTTATTAAAAGAATATCATGCTGTATTGAAGTAATAAATCAAGTGAGAAGTAGAGTCATCTTCTCATAGACTTCACTACAATCTGACTTATTTTTGCAACCGGAGTCGCCGCCCCCTGCTGGTCAGTAGAGTGAATGCAAGTTTTAAGACACTTCCACACTGGCTTCACACGGCAGAACCTCGCCTAGTTGTGACGCCGTTGTGCAGCCATTAGAAGAATGAAGAAGAAGAAACCATTTTTATTGTCATATACATATACACATACACGAAATTTTGACTACTGCATTTGACCCATCCCTGTATATAGGGAGCAGTGGGCTGCCATTGATCGGTGCCCGGGGAGCTAGCAGCCATTAGCTAGCTAGTGGTGCCCAACAGAGAGACTCGTGTGCAGCAGACCTGACTACAGAGAAGCTCGTATAACGACACAACACAGAGGGAAAGCGACTTCATCCTCTGCTCAAACAGACATTGCTCCACTATATCATTACGAAGCAAATAGTTGTTTGCTGCAATATTAATGCTCTGAATCCTGTACATTTTTTAAAAAACACTTTATTTCTGATACATTGCACAACATATTCATATCTTCTGAGATAATGTCCAGTATTTAGAGACAATTGTTACAATTGCACTGATGTGACAACAACTGTGTCTTGTAGAGTGAAGACCTGCTGTGGAACGACTACGAAGAGAAGCTAAGTGACCAGATCGTGCGCACCATGGAGAACTACACAAGCCAGTTCCCCGAAGTCAAGGTAACCCCATGCTTTTTTTGAACCCGAATCAGTTCCTGCTAAACTGCACGCATGTGCTAGAATAGCTTTTGGGCCTCTTGGGTAACACCAGTCTGATTCAGTCTCCCGTAAGTGGACCACATGTTCACATAAGAAACTATGTGTGTGTGTTTCAGGAACGCGTATCTAAACGCGGTCGCAAACTGGTGGACTACGATTCAGCGCGTCACCACCTGGAAGCGCTACAGAGTGCCAAGAAAAAGGATGAGGCCAAAATAGCAAAGGTAGCATTAGTATTGCACATGGCACAGAAATGCCGATGTGACACGAAGAGAGTTGGCTGAAAATAATGGTTTCACCGGAAGTCATCTAATTTTGGGTTCTCGTCAACAGGCGGAGGAAGAGTTCAACAAAACCCAGGGTGTCTTTGAGGAATTAAATAACGAGCTGAGGGAGGAGCTGCCTGTTCTCTATCAGAGGTATGGTTGAAATGAACACGGCCCTATATGACACTCAGTGGAATCTCACAGGACGTTTGGGTCACGATAAGAAAAGTAAAGGTAGAACATCAGTGTATGAAAAAACAAGTTAGAAGCTGACATCCATATGTCCTGTTGGGTATTCCAGACTTACAAGACGTACCTCGGTTATTTGGAACATGCAATATGTGGGAAGTGTGTGCACATGTGAGAATAACCGATTTATGTTTATTTGAATTTAGAGGTTTTTAGGACTGTCCGGGTTCAACTTTTTTAAAAACCTTTCCGGCTTTCAGATATTGACTAAGAGTAACTCTGAAAGCATGCTCATTCTTTACTATAAAATGTCATATTTAATTCATGCAGAAAATGGTATTTTACTTTTTATTTTTATTATTTTCTGGGAGATTCTATGCCGATATTAGATGGCCGACAGCGGAGATATTACAGGAAAGGAGTGGAGCGTGAGATGGGAATGAAATGCATAAGTTTGGACAAACTAACTCAACCTGCACAGGACACATTGCATTTTGTTTTCCTCAGTCATTTCGGTTATTTCCCCGTCTGCCATTTACGCCACTAGTAACTTCCATTGATACTCTTTGGTAAATTGGTATAGCTACAGGTTTCTACTGGGGAAAACCAAAGCGCTGTCATCTTCCTGTTTTGGTTGCGCAACGGTTGAAATGGAGCTTTCATTTTCCCGGGAGATCTACCCGGTGGCAGACAGAATTGTATAGTGAAAGTGAGGCTGATGGGGAACCATTTTAAATGGTATTATTCAACAGTTGTGCAATCAACATTTACTTCATAATGGAAAGTTGTAGCAAAGAGACTGTCTATTGCCACTTTAATCTGAACAAAACATGCAGAAACATTATTAACAGGACCTGTTACACTATCCTTGACTAGAAGCTTTAAAAAACTGAAAATAAACTGCAAGTCGCATGTGTAAATGTGCGTTGCAGGCCTTTAAAAATGTACAAATGGAATTAGTTCAAGCAGACGTTTTTCCAGAAGGTGCGTGCGACACCTTAACTGAGCTCCATTTGTAATCCACTCAAGACTGGTATGTGAATGAACCGAAATATAAACTGAGAGCTGTCTTTGTCTGTAGCCGGATAGGTTGCTATGTGACGGTGTTCCAAAACATATCAAACCTGAGAGATGTCTTCTATAAGGAAATGAGCGTGGTAAGATATGACACTTCCGTTTGATTTCCTCACTCTGATACTTATCATGTGAATTTGTAAAAAAAAAAAAGAAAAACACCCTGAAAACTCCTTTCCAACTTGAAATAATGTTTACCGTGTGTAATTTGGGTTGCAAGTTGGTGTGCTTATGTTGCAATTGTGTTGCAGCTGAACCATGAGCTGTACAATGTGATGAAGAAACTGGAGACTCAACACTCGGGAAAAGCCTTCATCATCAAGGGTCTGAACAGGTAGGGCACTGTGTTGCACATGTTTCCTCATCTGTGGTCTCACCTAGTGAGTAAATTACACAAGACTATCTATCCGCCATGCTTTGGTTCAATATGAGTATTAATAAAAACTAGCTGTTTTCTGGCTGTTCAGGTAGATTTATAAAATGCTTTATGAATCTTTTTTATCTTCTTCAAATAGCATGACAAGCAAGTCAAAGAAGCGAAAGTCCCTGGTTATCTCCAACCCCATCCCTTGCAATACAGCTTTCCCAACCGACCACATGTCCATCCACCCTTCCACCGAAAACGGAAAAGACGGCGAGCCCTCTTCGCCCGTCCAACAAATTCAAAGCACCGCCGAGGAAACCGGCTTGCCAGAAGAAAGCAGCGCCTCATCCAAAGACGTCAACTCATCGGACTCCGATCTCAGCTCCAGCGGCACCAACACGCCCCACGGGCAGTCGGTGTCCGACAATGAGACCAGCGACCGGTGCACAGGGAGTCAAAGTCCGGAGGAGGTGGAGGTGGAGGCGGAAGCCGACCTGGCTACGAACCAGTCCGATGACTCTGTGGCGTGTGTGCCAAAGTCAGAGGCTGCAAGTCAGGAAGTGTCCAATCCCGGTGATTCTGCAGATGGCACCCTGCAGAGTCCAGAGCAGGAGAACGTGAGTGACCCAACATCCGAGAGTCCAGAGCAGGAGAACGTGAGTGACCCAACATCCGAGAGTCCAGAGCAGGAGAATGTGAGTGACCCAACATCCGAGAGTCCAGAGCAGGAGAATGTGAGTGACCCAACATCCGAGAGTCCAGAGCAGGAGAACGTGAGTGACCCAACATCCGAGAGTCCAGAGCAGAATGTGAGTGACCAAGCATCAGAGGAGGCAGGGCCAAAACCTGCACCGGTCCCCGCCCCTCGCATCTCCTTCCGCTGCACAGATAGACCCTTAGTCACTAAGAAGCAGGATGACGAATCGGTCCAACAGCAGACCGAGGACTCCAGTTCCCACAATCCACCAGGCTTCCGTTACAAGGTACATAACTATGATTTGAAAGAGTACTCACCAATTTAGCATTGCACTCATATAATGTTGTCTGACTGAGGACCAAAATCTGACTTTGTCTTTTTTATTCAATACATTCTTATTTCTTGTCAAAAGCTGCCTACATTACAATGCAATATGCTCCTTCTTTCTAACTCTAAATCTCCCAGATCTTTTTACATTTACAAAGTCATAGTTTGTACAACTTTTTTTTCCACATAATGCAGTGGTAGGCTACTCCGCTGGTGGAGTTCCCCTTTAAGTACAGAGCTGGAGTCCGTGTGTTAGCTTAGTGTAAAGATTGGACACGGGGTAAACGGCTAGCCTGGCTAAAGTTTAAAATGAAACCTACTGGCACCTTTTTTAAAGGTCACTAATGAACATATTGTGTCTCATTTCTTTGATCCATACACAAACAGAAATGTAAAAACAAGATGCTACATCTTTAGGATATAGCAAGGTTTGGCTTGTTTCCCTCTACCTCTAGTTTCTTTGCTAAGCTAACATGAGATTGATATTGACTTTCTCAGCTCCCTCTTTATTAAAGGAAACAAACAAGTATATTTCCCATTAACCACATGTGACAATTGCAGTTTAAGGTTGTGTAACAGTAGTGAAGTTTGCACAGTTTCTCACAGTGATGCACAAATAGCTGGCTAAAGTTTGCTAGCTAACATTAGCCACCAAAAGCTCCTGGTTATGTCTTGTCTTAAAAAGAGTACTCCATCAATTTAGCATTTCTCTCATATAACAATGTCTGACTAAGGACCAAAATCAGAGAGATTTCAAAGTGAGGCCGTGTAACTTCTGATAAACGGGGACCATGAGTAACAATTGCTGTATAATGTTGTGTAACAACAGCACAAGTAGAGAGAAGAGTCACACAGGTTAGGTAGCTAACATTAGCCACCAGAACTGGTGATTCCAAAGCAAGGAGCTGGAAACTCCCCCGAATGTGTTTTATTGAGCAACAGTGTGTTTTATCGTAATGAGTTAAACTCTTCATTCGTCAGATGAAATGTGTTATTTCCTCTTTTTTATTTTTTAAAGAAAAAGTTGCTTAGTCTCACTTCAACAGACTCACTAATGCTTGTTTACATAATTGGACTAGCATAGATTTTTGAAAACACATGATTTCAAGTTAATTCAATGACGTTCAAAGTAGTTTACAGGCTGAGAAAACAGGAAAACACACAATGTGTATATACTACAATGACATAAATACTTAATATAAAGAATTCTGCCTCCACTCTGACACAAAGTAGGTGAAGAGCATTCCCTTTGTGGTCGCTCACAATGTTTAATTAAAAAAACAGCTTTGTGCTGGAAAAATAGTGTTGCCAGTGTGTTCTCTGCGTTTATAGGCCTTATATATCCAAATGATCAGAGATCATGAGTCTGTAAAGACACAAATCTGTGAGCACCACAAACGGAATATGTTTACCTCCAACACATCTCAGACATCTCCAAGCCTGCAACTGTTATTTACTAATTGAGGTGAACTGACCTTTTTAAAGTGAACTAATTGTTTTACACCAGGGGGTGGCGGTAGAGAGCCATGCAGCGTCTGAAGATGGCCTGCTCCAGTTTGAACAGGGAGACGTCATCCTGGTGCTTGCTGACACTCAAGAGGTTTGTGTGTGTGTTCTTGTGTACTCTTGTTTAGCAACTCCAGACAAAGAAGATTACACATTTTCCTGTCAAAGTCAGTTTTTTTTCTATTTTGTTGGAGCCTTGTATGCATCCTGCTGGTGATTTACTGTTGACTTTAAATGTTTCCTGTGGGTAGCGGCCAGTGGTAGCGTCACACTGAGTTATTAAAATGGAGTCTGACAGCAGGAAATGTTTCAAATGTCTCAAATTTAAAAAAAACTCTACTAAACATCAGGAGCCGTATTCACAAAATATCCCAAATCGAAACAATCCAATAACGCAGACGATGGCGAAAGATATTCCAAGTTCACCATCAAATGTGATGGTGAACTTAGAATATCTCAGCTGTGAGAGTTATTCATTTGTATTGGACAACGTGTGGCACTAAATAATCACCAAATGAAATAAATTAATAACGCTGATTTCATGGCCATCGACAGATTAGCTGCAGAAATAAGTGCTCCCCATCGAAGGACCGTCATAAAACCAATTTAGCGTTGTTTCATGTATAAAAAAATATATCTTTTTTTTAAATGTATACAACTAAATAGATTACATTTTTATATAAAATTTGTAGACATTGTTTTTATATTTGAATATGTCAAATATTATGTAAATGCATGATTTCATGTAGAATTGAATTAGACGTTTAATTTGATTTATAATTAAATCAATTCAACAAGAGACATTTATTACATTTACTTTATTTTTATTACATTTTTTTTTATTTTGTTTACAATTTCATGTCAACATTTTAAATATAATCTGATCCAATCTAGTTATTTTTCATGCTCCTATGTATCAATGAACGTTTCCCACTGACACAGACCAGTCACATCCTTCTCTTAGCTCAGGAGTCCTCTCTCTCAACGTTGTGAATGCCTCTTAAGAGGACACTCTTAGCCAGGGACTTAAAGTACCATTCAGAGTCCTAATGGTTAGAAAGTGAAGTGAATACAGCCATGATTTCATTGTCATGCCCTTAGAAAGCAGGGAATCACAGCAACAGTAAGCCCTCGCTCAAAAAGCATTGGATCAGAGGGTGGATTTGTTTCTAATGTGCGTGTCTGTGCAGCAGGAAGGCCTGGTGAAGGGGATCAGGGAGGAGAGCTGGAACCAGCACAGGGATCTACAAAATCACTCTGGGATCTTCTCGGAAAAACTCCTCCAGCCGGTTCAGGCAGAGTGAGGCAATAGTCACTCCTCAGTCTGTAATACTTTCTTCTTCCATCGAGCAGTTGGTGACTCACCCTCGCACTCTCTCACACGCACACAAACACACTCAAAGGGAGTGAACCCATATGTTGTGGGTGCAGAAGCTGTGCAAACAGATGAGCACAAGTCCCACGTGGGACCTCACATGCTCTGATGTTGCAACTTTTTGGAAGGAAAAGAGAACCAAAGAACATTTTACAAGAGATGTTTGGATTGTTAAATGTTTCAGTATTTTTGTTCTTATTGCTATTTTTTAGAAGTCTTTCTGTGAAATGCTGTGAAACTAAATTTTTTTGTACTGATGCTGTGATTTCTGTAAAATCTCCAAATAAAGATGTGTGTGTATATATATATAAAAGAGAGAAGGATGTCGTTCTGGTTTGAAATTCTGCGAAGTCGAACACGGCAAACACCGTTTATTCTGTTGACCAATTTAAGAGAGGCGGGTAAGCTACAGCAGGTACAGAAAATGTGATTTGCATGTTGTAAATACAGAACATTGTTGCTGCAATACTGCAGATAAACAGCTTGAGAAAGGACTGCAGTGATTCACCTCAATGGAATGTGTAAAATACTGTTAGGACCTGGAAACTGAGAGACCCTGACTGATTGACTGTGAGGAGTTTATGGAAGAAAGGTCTGTCTTTTATAAAAATATAAAAAAACACTCTGAGCAGGGACTTACTGCTAGTTTGGCAGCTTCACTGTGTGGAAATGGGAAGAGTGTTAGAGATTCTACACAGCAGCAGACTATACACAGACTCATCCAGCTGGTTGAGTGCAGCTATGAGGCAGCCCTCTATCATGGGTTTTCAGACTGATTGCTGCGATTGACTGGTTGGGTGTAGGCTTGGGTTGAGGTGCGGTTACAGTTGCCGTCAAGCAGCTGAGACTGTCGACACGGCAGTATCACACACTTGGAATGAAAAAAGATTAAACTTCTATTGCTGTGGTGTTTACAACGCTGGGCTTTTGAGTGAACAGCATGCAGGGTGCCGGTAGGTCGATGGTTGTTGTGGAGAGTTAAAGTGACGTAACGTTCCTTTACCTCAAAGATAAACATGAATTAGGCGTACATAACTGTCATTGCAGGTTATTGTAATTCAAAGGCATCTCACGCTTTATTGACCAAAACCAAACGTTTGGCAACAAAAAGCAAGTGTTAAAAGTTGTAGTTCATTGCTGTTCTGGTAACTAATCAATTTCCTTAAATAGCTAGCGTCTACAGCTACTGGTCTGTGAGGCTGTAGAGGCACAGCAGAGCTATATGCTCAACTAATATGGGACAATAAACAGTTTTCTGTGGTCATTCCACTTGGTCAAAACCAAATGGTGATTGTTTGTTTGTTATGGTGAGGTCACACGTTCACGCTCGCCATAGTGTCCCAGGCAAGTCAGTTTATACTGAAGTGTTTTGTATGGTACACTTAAAAATTGCCGCAGCTCTGACCATCCTGCTACGTGGATTTTAATGGGAATGACCGTTCTACTCCTATTCTATTTATATGATGCTCACGATGACGATGCTAACGTCAAGCTGGTATAACATACACCATCTTCACCATCGTATTTTAGCATGTTGGAATGCTATTGCTAACATCTGCTAATTGGAAATGTCAGTGGTTTAACAAGTATTTAGTTGTAAACCAATTACTGGACGAATTAGAATTTTAGTCTGATGATAAATTCATTCAAAACCACAAATGTGAAACTCATGGTGGCACTCTGGGAAATTCAGCTAATCACCAAAGTCGAGTTCATTCTCTGGGCACCATAAACATCTGTACCAAATTTCTCGGCAATCCGTGGGCGTTGAGATATTTCTGTCCGGGGCGACTGTGGCTCAGAAGTTGGAGCGAGTTGCTCCTCAATCAGAAGATCGGCGGTTCAATGCCCTGCTCATCTAATCCATGTCGGTGCGTCCTTGGGCAAGACACCTGGGTGAGTGACTCATTGTAAAAGTGCTTTGAGTAATCAGAAGACTAGAAAGGCGCTATACAAGTATAAATCCATCCAGTGGTGACCAAAGTCATTGCCATCCTTTGAGCCATGTGGCTTGCAATTTAAGCCTTCTGCTCTGGACCTGGATAGAGGGATTAGATTGACCCTTTACATACATTCAGTGTCTATCTTCTGAGAAACGAGCACTTAGATTAGCTATTCACATTGTGTGGCTGATTGGGAGACGTTAACGTCTATGGGCATTGTAAGAGCCACCAACAGCTATTTGCTGATTAAACAAACCTGTTTCAGCGCAGTCGACCGCAACTTCTGATCATGTGACACGATCTCAATCAGCAGATTATCGAGCGTCAAAGTTCATCCAGCTAAAAAAAACATCTCAAATTCCATGAAAACTAGGGAACTAAGATAACGGGATACGATTGAAAGTGCTTTAGAAAAAAACGCTACTAACAAACCACCAGCTGCTATTTCTTTAAGAATGAACCTTTGAACCTCAAAATTTCATCACATTCTCATTCACTGCTGGATATTTCTGCATAGAAAATGTTGAGGAAGCAAGGTGCAGGCAACTCTATACCAGTTATCATGTTGTTCGTGACCTCCGGTGATTGAGGTCCTGAAAAGGTGAGGTAATCGGTAACTATAATGCAATAGCTGAGATCGATGGTTTGGAGGCAGGAATAAAGGTTGGAGCGAAAGCGTGCCTGGAGTCTCTTCTGTTCCAGATGACAATGTACTGCAGCATGACTCCTTCAAAGTCTCTCTTATTGGAGTAAACCTTCGTTCTGCACCATTCCTGCTTCATGAAATCACCGCAGTGACAAAGGGACTTAGTGTAATACCGGCCCGTACTCCTCTCTCCGCCCCGGATTCCTGGAAGATGATCATGAGTCAAAGCATCAGTTCAAGTCGCAAAATGTACGTTTTCTTTTATTTTTTGTGTGATTATCTTATGAAATAACATCTGGATATGAAGTGGTTCACATCTTACTGGACCTCTGATTCACAGCTGTTGTTTTTTCCAATGAAGCGCAGAAAACATTTTTCCTCCTCTGGGATGTTTTCCTTAACACAATCCAAAGATGTTTACAACAACCACTAGCTCTTTCAACTCACAGGAAGCATTTTCATGGGGATGGCGGCATGGCTACTGTTTGATAGCAGCAGCTGAGGCTTTTACATTTCTAAAATAAAACAACTAGACAAATGAAGTATTTACGTTGCATTTACTTTCTGAGCATACTCTGATCCAAACTTCCTTGACAGAAAAAAACGATCTGGTTTCATTCTTTCTGTCGCGGTGAAAATGTGCCAGTAGCTGAGGGATTGACGGAGAAACCAGACATTGGTGCAGACGGAATCTCAGTGGAATATCTTTCATGCAACTGGTGGGAATACTCAGCGAAAGATCAGGACAGGGGCAACCGCACACAAGACTCCCCTTTTTGTTAAAAATACAACAGTAACTGAGATTGTGTTATTTTTAGAGTTGCTCCGTCACCGAGAGGTTCATATTGGAAGGTGATAGCCACGGTGGAAGGCTCCGGGCTGTGCTCCAATATGAATATAACGCATTGTTACTTTATCAACGAGGGGCCTTGATCCAGCACGCGGCGCGTTTCGTCTCCGCGGGCCTCGTGCTGCTCTGCTTGTTTGCGGTGCGAGTTTTCCTCGCGGCTTCCTCTGGGGAGCAGGCGCACAGGTTACACGGGGCTAACTGCTACATTAGCTCGGGGCGCCGTTAAGAAGTAGCGCTGTGTTGACGTGGTGGACGATAGATAAACTCGGAAGAGGTCCCCTGGAGGGCTATGGAGTTTCAACTACATTCCTTCCCAGCAGAACTTTCGCTTTACGCAAATGCATATGTTACCAATTCTAGGGTGCACGCTCATACTGCTGTGTGTGTATGAATATTTTCAGCAAAATGAAAAGTCCACCCAAACTTTGACTGTCTGCATAGAGCGTGCGCTTTCAGAAAGCTAAAGGATTGCAGAAACATGTGAAAAACCATGAATGGATGAGAAAGTTACTCATGTTTAATCTGAATGTCTTCCTGTAACTATACTCTTTTTTTCCCTCTTTCCCAAAGGAAGATAAGGGGTCAGGGAAAGGTCAGAGGTCATGCTCGGCAACACAAAAACCTCCACGTGGAGGTCCAGTAGGGTGGATGCGTGCGGACAGCGATTTGATCAAAGGTCCTTCAGTCTAATAACAGTAGTCCAACCTACAACATCACCTCCCTGCGCGTTGTGCGTGTATTCTGCTGTCTTTGAAGGTACAACTTTTAAGAAGCAGCCACATGCTCCAAACAAACATTAGCAGGGCAAAAATACGTAGAAACAAATCAAACAAATCAAAATGCAATTCAAAGTGCTTTACAAATGAATGACAAGACGGAAACAAGACGGAAATGGAGAGAAGATGATTAGATTAATGTACACAAAATCAAGAAAAAATAACTGAATAAATATATAATTGATAAAACTAAATTAAATGATCATGGTAAAAACAATACGTTAAGGTAAAATTATGAATAAATACTAAAACGATAGCATAAAAGCACCTAAGACACTGTAAAATCAGACTTCTGTGTGTTTATACCACTAACTTGGGCCTCTATGATCCTTTATTTATTGTATATTGGTGAAGCAATGTGACAAAATAAAATATATTTAGTGACAAAAACATAAAAGACAGACATGAAGACAGAAAATAACATAAAGCAGTTAGAATGAGGTATGTAATGAAACAATAAGAGTCCTGGAGTATAGATTAGATCTAGATTGAATTACGTAAAGTGTGTGTGGAAATGTGTCTGTGTGCATGTTTGGATGTTTGTATGAGAGGCAATGTTCTCCGTGTTGTTATCCTGGACAGGTTGGTCTGTGGCGTGAGCAACAGTCTATGGGATGTGTGATGGAGAGACGAAAGACGTAGTTAGTTTGTTGCAGTAGTAATATGCTGTAACAATGCTGTAAGAATTATAATAAAATAATTGTAATAATGATAATTAAAGAAAGAAAACAATTATATAATGTAGAAATAAATAAAGCAAATACAAAAAACTAAATAATAATTATAATAATAACACAAGTACAAAAACAAATGTACAACACATAATAGGCCTAATCCAATCAGAATCCTGCTGTGTGTGTGTGTGTGTGTGTGTGGGTGGGTGTGTGGGTGGGTATGTGTGCGGCCCAAGTGTACACCTTGTTAGTTTGTTTATGGGTTTAAATGTGAGTGACATAAAAGAGAAAACATCTAGCATTTTCGTTTTGTCCTCCCCGCCTCGAGGAAACTAATTCGCTAACTGCTAACCGCTAACTGCCGCCCGCACTCCTCGTACCAAAGTAGTTTCCTGGTGGCGGGGAGGACAAAACCAAAGTTTTTCTCATTTCCTGCTTCGACCTCTCATGTTGGACCGGGGACAGACTGGTCGCCTCTCGTGGAACACGTGGAACACGTGGAACACGTGGAACACGTGGAACACGTGGTATTACACGTGGTATTACACGTGGTATTACACGTGGTATTACACGTGGTATTACTGGCTATCTTGTGTCTTTGAAACTCAATACATAGACTTTGACATTGTTCGTCACATTCTGTTGATATTGTTAGTACATTTTTTTATAGATTTTTAACAAAAATTCGGGCCAGATCTTACACATTACACCTTTAGGGTTGAGAGTTTTTGAACTCTCGTTGAGATGCTTTTCTATGAAAGGGTCCCCATTGTGTTTATCTGGTGCAACGGTTTGACAGTCGACCTCTGATTCATAGGCGGCGGCAACGTGCCGAGGAATGCAACAATGAGCCAGAAAGACAGGGAAGAAAGAGACCGCAAGCTAGCAAACATGGATGTAAACTATCTGGACTTAATATACTTAAATAAAGAAACACAAGTTGTGTAATCCAGTGACACTGATCTCTTACCGGCCTTAGCGAACATAATAAAGTCATGACCCTAGGTATCTGAACCTCTGGAGGCACACATTAGCAGCCATGTTGTTTTTATTGTGGTAATCCTGCTGCTTCCCGTATGTGTGTGTAGGTGGCGTTGTGCGCGGAGGGGAGAGTGCCCTTTTCTCCATCATTCAGTGCTCGAGGCAACACACAGACACTCCTCGTAGGTGTGTGTTATGTCTCTTATCACCTATACTCTGACATAGAGCAGACAGGCTTGTGTGTGTAAGGGGGGGTTGGGAGGTAATTATGGCTGCGAAAAGACATAAATAAAATCCCCGCACATGGCTGGCTAGTTGAAAAAAAACATTTATACTTAACAAGCTTCCGCGTAGCAAAATACTGGCAGACACACTGAAATAGGTGTTCCGGCGTGCTTCTTTTCTCAGCCTTTTTCAATTAGCCTGCAGATGTAACTACCTCAGCAGCTCTTTGAGCTCTTGCAGCTTCAGTGCACTCCTTTTTCCACAGTCTTGAGCCAAATCAGTAAGGTCACCCGCGTTCACTGTTTTCCTCTTTTTGTTTTTTCTGTCTCTGAAAGTGAAGTAAAACAACTACAGTCCACACTGAGGCAAAGAGTCCAATCACCAGACAGTAATCGATTCCCCTCAGAATCTGCTTGATCTTTCTTTATCGTGACTACTGCCTCTGGTTTGCGGGCCAGTGTTCGCTGCAGAGGCTTCGTGTTTGGCTCCAGTGTTTGACCCTCTGTGAGGTTACAGGTGTCGTTCGTTCCAGTCAAAACTGAAGCTTCCTCTGAGCTGAGTCTCCATTTCCAATTTCAAACCCTAAGTCCCATCAAGATAAAATAACAAAAACAAAACGGATGTTTGATTTGGACCGGGGGAAAGTGTTTTTATCCGATAAGTAAATTTAAATATGCACAGCCAGGGTTTTGATATCATAGGAAAGTGAAGATTGGATGGGGTATTGCTCCCGTAACTTGACATATTTCAGGATGTTGGGACAAAGGGCTCAAAAGTTCAGTAAAGGGTGAGTGACATAGAAATATGTATTGCTGTAGCTTGTGGCTACTTTGGTTGTTTTAAAGTTACAGTGATGTTGCAATATTGAAAACCGAATTTAGCCGTACTCATTTCACCATTTCACAGCAGAAACGCCCACTTGCTTAGCTGTTACTTAGCTGTTACTGTTTTTGTTTTCATACCAAGAGAGAAACCGAATCGGCACAAAAAGGTGCCAGAACACAGGTCCCGGAATCCTGTTCCGACAGGATCCGGGACAAATGAAGCCCAGGAGTGAACAAAAACAGCAAAGATGCGGTCCGTAAAACCAAAACAATAAGAAAAAAGATGCTAAAACACTCTGGGTGATAATCCTTCTGTGGGTTTGTAACTATTAGTGACACCTTTCACATTACATATAGCCACTTGAACTATTAATATGAAAGACGATCAGTGCAGCTTTACATTGCATGTACTTTATATGACAAGTATAGTGTTGGTTTTCTTATCTTCCATGAAAAATGGAACTTGAACAGAACGGTTGTTCAGTGTTGAGGCACGGCAGGTTGCAGTTCATACTTCATGCCAACAGAGATCAATAAAGGTCACAGACTGCTTGATCCCTTTTTAGTCAGAGGTAAATCCTCGGCAAACTATATATGCTAACTAATAGTCTTTGTGTAACAACTAAGGTACGCTAAGCTTATTGATTCAAGTTCAATTGATTCTACGTTGAATGAGTTAAACACCTAGCATCCAGCACATTACTACATCAGCTGGAAATTGTTAATTTACGAGGGGAACCAACTGTTGCATTATCAGTCGCTACAGGCGAAGTTTAGTGCTGTGTGGAAATCTGTTTTTTTACGGATAGGAAACTCTTTGTCCAAGTTCCTGTTGCCTTTGGCAGGTAAAGCAGAATCTCCACTCACCGCTCTTTAAATGTGGGACTTTACAAACTACACACACACACACACACACACACACACATAACCACGAGGAGACCAACACATAACCACGTACTGTATGCTCGCCTGCCTGTCAATCTGCCATGGCTGCAAGTTCAGTTCCAGCCAAGTGACGAGAGACAGAGCTGAAGATGGATGTCTGTGGGCTTTCCAGGTTTAGTCACACTGAATTCTGTCCAGACTTGTAGAGTATGTTAGAACATAACCGCAACTTTCTGACAGCGAGCAGCACACTGAGATGATTTCTAGTGTTTTCTAGTGATTTGTTCACAATTATCACTGCTCTGCTTCACAACTAACTCCTTCTCATTCTACTTACACAGGACGGACTGAGCATGTAAAAGATGCCATTAAAGGGCAAATGTGTAGGATTTGGGGGCATCTAGTGGAGCGGTTGAATATTGCAACTCTTGGTACTCTTACCGCTGTTATTTGAGAACTATGGTGGCCTTCAGGTAACATAGAGCAACGCATCCTCATATGGTTCGTATGATATCTTACAACATGGTACACTCCTCTTTCGGAAGCCAGCAACACGTGTCAGTTTACATACGGTCAAAATAAACTTCCGTCTTCACAGGAAACAACTCATTTAGGTTTAGGCAACAAAACTACTTGGTTCGGTTTAGGAAAAGGTTGGCGTTTGGGTTAAAATAACTACGGAAGTGTAGTTTCCGGCCCCAGATGTTTTCAGCTCGGTTCTATTTAGTGTCCCACTTAATAAAGCACCGGAACTGGCAACCATCGTTCACATTGGGCTGTAAATTTGAAGAAAATAAAAAAATCACAACAATATTGCATGAATGGTAATCCAATAATAATTTACAATGTGTTTATTATACTTGATGATGATTTTTTTTGTTTTTGTAATTCCCGTCTCTGACATTAGTCTAATAAAAGACTGCAGTCGTGTCTTGGGTTTTTACAGCGTGTACCATGGTCTTGTTTCTTTGGGGACCAGACTGCCTGGTAATATTTAAAGCTCCACCCCAAATGAGGTTGCAACCCCCCCCCCCCTCTCTCCCTCCCTCTCTCCCCCTCTGTCTAGCCTTCCTTTACATTTCACTTATGCACTCTGGATCAACACACCGGACCTGTCGCTGGAGCTGAAAGTGGGGGGTTGGATTTAATATTCAGGACACCAGTTTATGATCACCATACATTAAAGGAGCAGCACGGATGATGCGTTTTGCGCTTCGGCCATTCGATGAAAGAGGAGACGCGCAAAAGAAGAGATGGGCACCGTTCCTGCACTTTCACCTACCTGGTCGTGGGGAAACCGCTGTCGTCGTCGCTCCGCGTCGGTCGGACCTGTAGCTGCGGCGGCGGTGGTGGTTCTGGCGCAGCTGTGCGCCGCTTTTAACTTGGACACGGAGAGACGCGTCGTTTTCACCGGACCGCGGGGGAGTTATTTCGGCTATTCGGTGGAGTTCTTCGGCAACTCATCCAGGTGAAAGCAGAACTTGCTGCCACTTTGGCAAGACAGCGGGAGAAAGTTTGCAGCATTGTGTACAGTTCAAAATCACTGTTTTATTATAGCCTGTATTATATCACTGTGGAATACATGACTGAGGGATTAACTGGACTCATGGTCTCTTATACCTCTATTTACAATATCTTAGTTGTGTGTCTGTGCTTAAGAGTCATTTCTGCAGACATACTTCATATTTTATATTGTACAACATCAGTGTATTCTTATAATAGCCCATTCCTATAAAACTTGCAGGTTTTTAATGTGTATGAACTAACATAAATGTAGCAGCCTAATTTAAAAATAAATACATTTGACCTACTATACATTACAAAACAAAACAAAATACAACATTTAGAGTTAGAGTAACAAAGTTAGACATTAGTTTGTTGAATATATTTTATGGTGAAATGGAAATGTTAGGGTACAAAGTTAAATGCCTCTCTAGGCATCTCTCTCTCTCTCTCTCTCTCTCTCTCTCTCTGTCACACTCTCTCTCACACACGCACACACACACGCACACACACACGCACACACTGGATTCCAGCCCACTTGTGTGATTGGAAACAGACATACAAGTCTGTGTTTGATTCAGAGAGGAGGGGGTCAACCCACAGCAAAGTAAGACATTATGCTAATCTTCCTCTGAATATCTACTAAAGGGACACTTGTGGGTTTCCTGCTGTTTCATTTGTTCTGTTGACAGATGAGGAGCTGTTGAGTGAGATAAAGTCAAAGATCAGACATGTTCTTCTTCATTCACACAGCCTGCAGGCTATACCGTCACCTGTTTTGGCTCATTGAGAAAACTCTCCTGTGGGCTCTGGTGTGGAACACACGCACACGTCATAATCCAAAAGTGACTTGGTGAAGTGTGATGTAGCTCTCATCTGACCGTGGACGATGGCTTTATGGTTCTCCGTTAGGCAAATTGGCTATACATTGTCATTCTGTGCCTCTCGTGTGTTGCCGTTACATTCAAGTCAGAGCGATGCATCTGAATTTACAAAAAATGTATGGCTATATATAAATGTATGGTTATATATAAATATATGGCGTGACAATCTAGTATTTTACATTTTTACACGGAAGTTGATATTTTTTCATCCGTCTGTACATAAAAGTTCTAGTTGAAGCGATAGTTTGTAACATTTTAAAAAAGAGAGATTCTTCCTCTTTACATTTTTTTTATTTATAGCCACAACGCACCCTTTCTCAATTCAATACAGTCAGGGGTTTTACTCTTACAGCGTTGGTCAGATAAGAAGCTTTCGGTAGCTTACGTTAGCAAACTTTATATATATATTTCTGTGAGACTGTTTGCTAATTTTACTACTCTTCGCTACTCATACTTACTGTTACGCTATGTTTTGCTATTCATCATCATCCCATAATTGTGGCTGTTGTTTAGCAATTACTATATTCTTACTTTAAACTCGTCAAACTGTTAGCTAGCTAGCTAGCTAAACAGCAGACAGCCACCAGTAATGCTAACCTGCAACCAGTTATCTGTTAGCATAAAGCAGATGTAGATACACCAAGTAATGTAAGTCATTTAGAAATACAGGTATTTTACTGAAGTATTTATATTTTAAATTGACTGCAATTTTAAACGTTGCTCCATTAAAGAGAGAAGCTTGTAAAATATTTTTATTTTGCTGAAGCAGAAAGTAGCGTTAGCCGTAAACGCTTGTGTAATAGTAGTTAGGCGCAGTGTCACCTGGACTTAAAACAACTAATTTTCTTCATAATTTTGATACTTAAAGAAGTATTTTTCTTCCATGGTACCAATATGAACTCTTTTTTTGTTTGCCCGTCTTGAAGACATTGATGGCTAGCTGACCACATCACCTCCTGCTTTACTACAGTAGCTCTGGAGTTAACCGTCTAACAAGCAGATTGAAACATATAGAACAACCTGATTGATTACTTTCAGTGTATTTACACCTGTTGAGACAGTCGTAATACATTTTTGGCTCATCCAGCCAGAACACCCTCTCAACCAGCTGTTCACATCTGCTGTAGCAGAAGAGCTGAGGACCTCGGTAGGATGTTTTTCATCACCTGAAAGCCCTTCTGAGATGATGTCATAAATCTAGCCTTTCGGCTGTTAATCTGTTTATGATAACCTGCAAAAATATGCTCACATCTTTTCCATATAACTCCCAGTTACACTTTATCCGCTGTCTTATCAAATATTGTATTTTTTACTCCACTAAACATACTTGATAACTTTAGTTACTAATGACTTTGCCGATTGGTTAAGATATGGTAAATTCACAAGCTACTCAACAGCATAGAAAGTAAAGTAAAATTTGCCTCACCTTTACCAGCTGCAACATTAAAGTGATGAACACATGACTGTATCAATGAGTGTAATCCAATAACACACATTTTTCTGCATAATTAGTACTTTAACATTTGGTACTTGAAATATATTTTGATACATTTATGAATGCAGGACTTTTACTTTTCACTTTTATTTCTTCATTGATACTTTTACTCAGTACTTCTTCCACCACTATCCCTCATTAACATCCTCGAGGGCTCACAGAGTAACATCAATGTTGGTTTTAATGAATGTAGATATGTTCCTGTGAGGAAATTGGTTAAGACTCTCTCAGTTTGCTTTACTAAGCTTCTGGCAGTTAGAGGGCATGTTGTTGAGTCATTACTGACATGTTGATTTAGACCAATTTGTGCAGACTAAGCCCCCCCCCCCCCCCCCCCCTCTGCCTCCAGTAGCTTTGCTCAAACCTAACAATACAACATTTTGTTTCTGACCAAAGTCATGCATTTTGACGGTTTACAACTGGGGTCGAACATAGTCATGTGAATCTAGCGTTTTTTGTTCTGTGGTGGGTAAACCATGTGGTGGGAAAAAGGATTTTTTCCTGAATGAGTTGGATGTTATTTTTCCTGCTGATGGGATGGCTTCTGCTGGTTGTCATGCACTCGGACAATTACTACACTGTTTGGCTGTAGGAAGCCATGTTGAGAGTTGCTCATGTTGCACACCATGCCAGCTCTGTTTTCACTGCCTCGGCACACATATCCAGTCAATACGTCTGGTTGGCGAGGCATGCATCAAGTGAGTTGGAAGGGATGGTTCAATATTGTACATCAAGAGTAAACTGGCTTTATGGATCTTTGGCCACGTCTTTTTGGCTAAATCCACCGCTTTGGTCCAGACTGGATTATTTATGTCCCCCTCAGGTTGAATCCTACTCACTTTGGTGACTTTTCCTCTAGCGCTACCATCAGGTAAAAAGTTTCTCCAATACTTTGGTTTAGGACCAAATACCTTCCAAAACGAATGGCATTCCCGCCAGCTTCACCTGTGCCTATGTTTAGAGCAAATTTGTAAATGTTAGTGTGCTAACACGCTAAGCTATGATGGGGAACATATACCTGCTAAACACATGGCTGTATAAAGATAACTGGATGTTGCAAAAAAAAAGTTTGACTTCTGGGTATAAAATTCAGATAAAGTTACCCTCTTCTTTTCTGCATCTATGGGCCCATAGAGCAAGCGCATTAGCGTTACCTTTAACCCTGCCTCGGGATCAGGATCATTACATGAACGGAGAAGAAAAATAACTCTGGATTAGTCTATTGTAAAACTTTTAGGACCTAATCATTTCAATACCCACTATGCAAGTGTTAGTGCTGGGAAGTTAATTAACTTTGAAAAAAATGTATCCGCTGAGTAACAGACGTCTCTTTCCCAATGTAAGTCTATGGGAAAAAGTATTGTTGGGCCCAATGGCATCATGTGACGGACCTGTGCATTTCGATGGCTTGGCCACTATGTAAAGTCAGCTTTAAAGCCCAATGCTCTTCCTGGGGTCTTGACTAAACCTCCCCATGCTAGCGATGTCATTGTGGGCATGTTAGCATGCTGATACGGGCATTTAGCTGTGCTTATGCCCAGCCTCTCAGAGCTGTTAGCATGTCTATAAACTCTTAGTCTTGTTTGAGTGTACTTGATTTTGTCACTTTCCCCTTGTAAACACACCACAGACCCACAACATACATCTATAGAATTAGTCTGTAGCATGAAAATGGGATGCAGATGTTGAGATCCAGCGACCTGATGTCAGTGAACTTCTTTATGTTTACCAACCTGTCTGTGAGCTCTACATTAACGGCCACCAAATGTTACCTGCATAATTTTACTGCACAGCTAGTCACAGTCAATGCATGTGTCTGGTTTTACTCCTAAATTTCAAGAGTATTTTGATCCGGTTATTATATTTGTAATAGAACCAGATTTCATTTGGTCAATTAAGCAAATGTCTAGAACAGTGGATATTTTTGTCCAGCTTATATTGTCGTGCAGCTTTAATGTAAATTAAGCCAAAAGTGCACATTTGACTAAAATACTACTATGAAATCACGCTAATTGAGTGTTGTGTCAGATTATTCTGGGCCACCCACATATGTATGAGTGTAATGAATGTATTTAAATGCAAACCAAACAAAGCTGATATTCGGGTTGGGCTTTCTGGCTCATACAAGCATCATATCCTGTTTATTATAGCAAGCCAGATAACATCTTGAGAACCCTGAACTGGGTTAGCTTAGATACAGGGGCTCTGATGGTTCCATGGACATTCATTACTGAATGTACTGGAAGGTCATATCAGTATTATGTGCCCCTTAAATTGAAGCAATATGCTTAATGTGAGGTTTGAGAAATTCAGCTAAAGCCATTGTCCTTCATTAAATTGTTTCATTGAAATACCTTAAGAGGTCTGAAGGGGTATAACTATTCTGTATTTTAGAGAAAATTAGATAAAAGATAAAAAAAAATAATTTTTGTGTAGAGGAAATGTTTTGAGTAGGTTATGATGCATATGAACAGTTAAATTAAGTAAGACATTTGGATATGACTTGTTTCAGAATAACGTGTCTATGTAATTGCATTCACTGGAGCTCATACATCCTTTGACCTGGCCATGCCTCTAAGCCATTCTCCTGTTTGCAGATGTTCCTGTTGAACTTGAGTTAAAGGAAAGGAATCCTTATTTCAAATCTCAACAGAAGCACCCATCATCCCGATCCTGATTCACATCATGTTGTCGAGGAGGCGATTGTTGGCTGTTAAGTTTCCGTTACAAGTGCTTTTAATTGACTCTTTCAACTCAACACGTGCAGAGATCACAGGGGTGGTGGGGTGGTAGTCACGGATCTTTGTAAGGGAAGGCCACTGAAAGCCTGCACCCTGGTCGGCTAAGTGGTTGTGGAGTGAGTGGTTTACAAGGAAAGCTTATCCAGCCATGTACATATTCCTCTTGTGCTCTCCAGACATTTCGGGGGGATGGGGGCGGAAGTACAGAGTCGGTCTGATCTCTGCTAATGTCATCAGTCACCAAAGTCTTAAGTTGTGCCATTCGCTCTGGGCCAGGACTTTTTTTAGCAAGGCTGTCTGAAAACCTTGAAAGCTGATTCGTAACACAAGTATATACACACACACTCACCATAAATTTGGATTCATTACCAAAAATAACAATAAAATCATCACATCTTTGTCTGGCCAACTAAACAAAAAAATCAGCCAAATAAGGAGTTTCAGTATGCTATAAAAAGAGCTATAATATTTGCACTACTTCTCAAGTTTTATGTTGTCACACTATGACTCGTAATCATGTAGTCAACTGTTGTAATTGTTGCAATGCAGAAGAGTTGGAGCAAGCTAACTTTAAAGGGATAGTTTGGATGTTTTGAAGTGGGGTTGTATGAGGTACTTCATCCATATTCAGTGTAATACTTACAGTGGATGACTCCCCCAGTTTGATGAACAGACAGGAGTACGAGTGTGTTATTCTGTGACTTTAGTGTTTCAAAACCTTTCAAACACCAAAGTCCCACAATAACACAAACAAACTCACCGATCGAGGCAGCGGTTGACCAGCGACTCCCGTGTTTAGCGATGTAAAAATACAATTATTTTTCAAAGGAGTCTGGTGGCTTTGAAGAGAACATAGACAATGGCTTCAGTTCCCCGTTGGAAAGGGCCGTCTGACGGCAAGGTACAGAGGTGAACATATTTTAAATATAGCATGCACTTAAACTGATATTGATGATTTTAAGCCTTTCTATAGGCGTAAATAATAAGTTTCACTGCCACCCGCACCCACAACAGTATATCGCTTATCGTCTGTGCTTGTACTCCTGTCTGTTCCTCCAAACTGGGGGCTTGCTGACCGCCATCTACTGTAGGTAATACACTGAATATGGACTATGGATAAGTACCTCATACAACCTCACCTCTTTAAAGATGCTCTCGTCAATATTAAACTAGAATTAGATAACCACTCATGTTGTAAATGGGGTTGAAAGTGACACATCCGTATTAGCCGGTTCTGCAGTCCCCGTTAGCGTCTTTCAGCTTAATGTTTTGGTTTTACGGCCCACAAATCCCCTCTTTTGGTTCACTCTCACAGCTCGTGTCAGCATTGTTTCCAGCAGCAGCGGACAGCTGGTTGTAAACGAGACCTGATCAGTGCCCTGTACACTACCTGCTCTGCACCAAACAGCAGACAAACACAGCCAGAGACTAGCTGGTGAACATCTGCTATGTAAGATTCATGAGGTGAAACTATGTCAGTGTTGTTTTTACAACTTGTTACGCTAATGGATGCAGGTTTGAAATCTACAGCGCTTAAGAAGCTTTCAAAGGTCATCTTCAAAGAAAACCCCAAGTTAATTCCTGACCTTCTTTTCTGCAAAGATTTACATTTGTATTGAAAACTGTCTTTGCTGCTGAAGAAATCTTTAACTCGGCTTCATGAAAAAAGGATTGCAATGCAGACTTTGACCTCATGCTGAGGTTGCAGAGCTTTGGCTCAACTTGATGTGACAATATGTGAACACTATGTCAGCATTGTTGATCATAGACAGATGTTCACACTTCCGGGCAGCAGTGCTGGACATAGTGTTTTATCCTGTATCTAACATTAACAAACTTCCAAGGCAGCGATAATGATAGGGATCTGCAGAAATACAGCCACTGAGGCATTAGCTGTGAACTGATCTTTGTACGTATATGAAACAGTATAGCGCTCTTCCATATAAGGCCCCTTAAACTGGAGCAGGGATTGATAAAGGAGAAGTCAGCCGTGGTACCACTTCTTTGTGGTAATAGTACTTCTCAACTGTCTTCGTAGTTTGCTTTCTCTTCAGGCCAACATAGTTTGGTGTCCTCTCTGTCATGATTTTCGTTCTGATCAAATGGGCTTGGCGATATGGAGAAAATCACACATCACGTTATTTTTGATCAAACACCTCGATAACGATCTTGTGGCAATATTGTACATTTGACCAATCTCACTTACACAATGAGACTGTTGATAAACAAATATTAGTAATGTGGATATGATAACTAAGTGGGCAAATAATAGAACAGCTAAAGTTGTATTGTTTTGACTCTTTGTAGTTTTGTGTTTCTTTGTAGTTATGTTGTGACTTTGTGGTCATTTGGTGTATCTTTGTTGTTGTTTTGTCTCTTTGTAGTTGTGTCTTGGTGGTCATTTTGTGTCTCTCTTTTGTTATCACGTTACTATTTTTTGTTATCCTTTAAAACAACACTTATGCAATATTACCATATCAAAATCAAAGACGATTTCTATTCCCAGATACGATACAATCCGATACATAAATCCACAATATCCATGAAATATCTCTATATTGCCCAGTCCTGTGATGAAAGAAATAGTTAGACATTTTGGGAACACTCCTTTGCTTTGGAGATGGGGTGCAATTATTTTTAAGTATGTCCAGATTCATACTTGTTTCATCAGCTGTGTGTGTGACACAACTTGATTTCACAAGACCAGTTAAATGCTTATGATCATAAATCATAACAGATGTTTCTTGGTCTAACCTTGGACTTTTCCTGGACACAGTCCGTCACCACAATGTAAGATTTTGTTTTCCTCTCTGCTGTCTAGTATCAGTGTTTTGATCGGCGCCCCGAAAGCCAACACCAGCCAACCCGACGTCACTGAAGGAGGAGCTGTGTTCCTGTGCCCCTGGAGCCAAGCTAACTGCAGCGTGATCAACTTTGACAAGCAAGGTAGGGTGTCTTGTTAAATCTAAATTGACGGCCGGCCTCTTTGCGGATACAAATGTGACCTCTGAAAAATGTAGCTCAATATTCAAATTCCAAGGGAGAGAAATGTTCTGCACATCGTGAACCACAGCAGTAGTTGGTAACTCACATTGTTCCAGGATATAAAAATGTCACTTTCCCCAATGGTACTGTTAAACAGTTGAGACAGGACTAAGTATCCCTCAGCTGTCTCTAACCAGCCATAAAAGTGACTGAGAGAAGGTATAGGTTGCATCTCGTTGGGCGTGACCTTGAGGGTTGGCTCCCTGCCATCTTACGGCTCCTAATCCAACGCTTTTCTGTTTTCATTGAAACCAGCCTTTAATGTCTCTCCGATGTGTTAATGGTGACTGAGGCTTTCCTCCACGCTCACTCACCCTCACTAAGGTCTCCGTTCTGGGACTTGGGCTGTGTTTTGCAGTGTTTTCACAGAGCCTTGATTTCCTGCTGGACTGGGGCCCAGTGTTGTGAGCGCTCTTTAATTAGGGCAGAGTCGTTACGGGGACAAGGACCCCAGAGGACCGGGGCTGCCCCCAGCTCTGCCAGAAAAATAATCACCTCCATCAGAAATGCAGGAAGCGATAAGGACCACCGTTTGAGGATCACAGGGTCTAACTTATCGTACGCTCTTGAATGCTGATATCGAGTGGCGGTTTACACTGACTCAGAGCAAACGCTGCCTACATAAATACACACCTACATACTGTTAAACAACAGGCTCTGCAGACAGCCTCTGAAACACGAGACAGCGTAGAAAAACCATTCAAAACCACACTTATGTTCAGACGTACCATAGGTCTACAAGCACCTATTTACATCCAGTAGTCATGGGTGGATGAAGAGACTATGGGCTGTTGGGCACAGATGTGCTAGAAGACCCAACATCTCTCCTACTTATATCTGTTAAGCCTCTTTTTGTTGTCATTTTGTGTCTCTTTGAAGTTGTTTTATGTTTCTTTGTGTTCATTTTGTGTCTCTGTAGTTGTTTTGTGTCTCTTTCAAGTTGTTTTATGTTTCTTTATGGTCATTTTGTGTCTCTTTGTAGTTGTTTTGAATCTCTTTGTGGTCTTTTTGTGTCTCTTTGTGGTCATTATGTGCCTGCTTACAGTTGTTTTGGCTCTTTGTAGTTGTTTTGTATTTCTTTGTAGTTGTGTTGTGTCTTGGTGGGCATTTTGTGTCTCTTTTTAGTTGTTTTGCCCCTTTTTGCAGTTGCTTTGCATCTTTTTGTTTGATATTGTTTTACATTTCCTTGTGGTTTATTTTGAGTCTCTTCTTGGCTGGTATGGGTCTCTGTGACAGTTTGCAGGTGAAAGCTAAGGGTGGCCCTGACACTTTGGGCCCCTGGGCCTTTGCTCGGTAGGCCCGTTACAGTAATCCATCCATGTTAGATTCATGGTGTGTTTGAGGACAGGGCCCAGACTCCGTTAATAAACAGGCACTGGGTTGCAGCCAGGAGAGTTTAATGTCACCACTCTGCTACAGACAGCAGACACATATATCAGAAAATATATACCACAGTGAAACTTACACAGTTGCAGGCATATTTAAGAAGGAGTTAAGGTGTCAGGTTTTGTAAAATTACTTTTCAAGTATGCTGAAGTAAGTGTTTTCCCTGTAGGTGTGACAAAATCATGCATGTAGAAGAAATTAGCATCTGACAGCAAACCCCAACATCAGATACTTTAATTTTGTACTTGGATAAGGATGTGAACAGTATTTCAAAGCCTGGAACTTGTTTTTACGTTGTTCCATAGGACATAAAGGCAACCTGGCTCACCTAACATTTTATGAACCAGGAATAGCAGTTTAAGAAGAAATATTACTTTCTATTTCGCCAAATGAATTGATTAATTAATGTTGAAAGCAAACAAATCATGGAGATGTAATGCTGCTGAGGCTTCAAAGTAAAACATTTGGCAGGAAACCACACACACATATCACGCACACGCACACACCTCTAGCACTCCATCATCCCATCCCTCATCACTATTCCTTGCCTCCTCACTGCCTGGGCCTCTTCTTAAAACAGGTCCTGACAATGAAGTACAGCCGTTTGGGTTACAGTAACAACAAGGTCCAAGTCTGTTTGAGCTGTTTGATGTCTGCCATAGCATGGAGGATGGATTAAGACTGCAGACCCCGGGAGCAAGGCCGTAAAATATCCATGTAAAAAACCAAAAACATGTGAGGGAGCTCTTTCAAACGAAGCCCTGACAGCACAGATATCAACCACCGATGACAGGGGGATCTTTGACTTAGTTAAAACAGCAACTCCTGACATTGTGGAAAGTATAGCAGCGATAAGTTATTCACTCATGGAAAGAGCTGTCTGCAACTCTGTGTCAATACGCCATAATATATGTTTTTTCTCCCTATGTTCTTCTAGGTGATCGATATTTTTACATAAATGGCGTGAACACTCAGGTCGAGTTCAAGTCCCATCAGTGGTTTGGAGCTACAGTGCGTTCCCATGGCAACAGCATCCTGGTAAGAGCGGGTCAGCGTTGGTTGTTCTGTTTGGATACTGTGGGATGATATGCTATGCAAACAATTGTGTCAACAATCAATAAACTATTATTGTTGGTGCGCGAGCAGGGATTTTTAAAATATGATCTTTTGGGACTCGATGCAGGGTTGCTTAATGTCCACGTTTCCGAACATTTCTAACACTGAGTCCCATGCAGAAAACAAGTAAACTCAACCAACAATCTGACGACTCTTTCACCATAAGCTTTGGTATTAAAATATCTATCTGCATATGACTGCTGAATCTGTAGGCAACAGGCCAACATATAGGTATCTGAAGCGTTCTGGTTTCCATTTGTAGTCCAAGTAGTATTGAGCAATCCCATTTGAGTGGGCTTTGGTTGCATACTGAGTAAAGGTTTGTATGAAGAGCAAAAGAGGTGGTACACATTGGTAAAAATGCAATCTTGGAACTCACAACTTATCGTCTGACAATCTTACCTTGGCTAATTGCCAATTGTGAAACAATCTGGTGGTTGACTTCATCTCTCAACTCAAACTCCATTTACGCCAGCAGAGGCATTGTGGGTGGGCCTCACGTGCCTGGGTTTGGCATTTTTGATAAATAGAATGAGATTAAATGAACAATAAAGGCATACAACGTTTGTAATAATAAACTATCTCTGCATTGAAAATGTTTGAGAAAAATATTAAAGTGTCATAATCAACCAGATGCGCTAGTCCCCTTCCACCATGATATCAGTCATTTCTGTTTTAGAGAGTCTACCAGTTGGAAACCATCAAAGGAAGGGTAACTAGTTTTAACTTCTGTCATAAAATGGCCAAGCCAAAATTACTTTGGCCCATCCGAAATTGAAATCCTGGCGCTCTGCTTGATTTTCGCGGGTCATGTCGCTAATCCGACTGTAAACAATCACCGGCACAAGAGGAAGTCTGTTATCTGGATATCTGCTGTCTTCGCCAGAACCCCAGAAATATTGGCCGGCGTCAGACCGACAGCCGATGGGTTCCGAGATTGAAGAACGCTGAATGCGTAACGCTAATTTAGCTGGATGCTAACACAGCAAAGAATTACAGGGCCCAGGCAAAACGTAATCAACCTCAGCTGTTGATAATTCATGTAGAAGACATTGAGATAAAGGAACAGTATTGTTCTTGTAGGGTAGACTCATTGGTGTCTTTCCTCGGATGCTAAAACAGTTTGATGGTTTCCGATTGTTGCCGAAGTATTTTCAAACAATATGCTTCACTTTTACAAAGACGAAGGGTTACAAAATGAGCACTAAACCATGAGTACAGCAAATGACATTGAATACATTCCTGTAAATGAAATACAGAGCAGCACACAGCTGCTGCTTAAACATACGGTCCTGTCCTGTTGTCATTGAGCCGTCTCATTCTTCTTGCCAGGCTTGTGCTCCCAGGTATTACTGGAGGACCGAACATGACGCACCCTTCGCCGACGTCACAGGAACCTGCTACCTGTCTGTAGATGGTCTCAAAACGTTTGTGGAGTACGCCCCCTGCCGGACAGGTGAGCAGCTGCAATGAAAGCCAACCGCCGGTGGTGTTTAGGTGACGGATACTCGACTATGTTCACCAGATAGCTGATAACTATGTGGGTTTCTCAGACCTTTGTTTGTTGAAAATAGCTACGAGGGAAGCTACGTATGGTATTGGTCGACCGTGGCTCACTGGGTTAAGAGGTCGTCTGGGAACCGGAAGGTCAACGGTTCGATCCCCGACTGGGATGTGTCACGTGTACCTGAGCAATGCACTGAACCCCCGGCTCCCCGGGCGCCTGTCTTTGGCAGCCCACTGCTCCCTATATACAGGGATGGGTCAAATGCGGAGAAAAATTTCCCCCTTAAAGGGATCAATATAGAATAAATTCTATTCTATATGCCTGTGTTGAACAATAAGAAGTTCCATCCGCTGATTTAACCCACTTGTTAACTTATCAACAGCTCACGGAGGAGCATTGGGTAGTTAGAATCTTTAGCGCACGATTGCTGCAACTTGCTTCAAAAATCAGACTCTCTCTCGGAGTCACAACACAGACATGATACACACAGTTTTACATGTGTATCAGGTCTGCGACTTACACTTCCGGAGGGTATCATTCTCCAATGTCCTCACAAATAAACGTCCATAACTTCTCTTGTTACCCCAGAACTTGCCTGAGAATCGGCACATTTTTACTTTTTTCATCAATATAAAAGTAATCCAGTGATAGTTGTCTGTACATGGGTACATACACTGCAAACAGGAACTGCTAATAGCTAATTCGACATACTTTCAATGGCGCTACAGACTGTAAACAAATGTAGGCTAAAAAGGGACTCAAGTTGCAGCCTAAAGCGAACTTGTTTTGCGAATGGCAACATAATGCTTCTTGTTTACATCTCCCAAATCATTCCAAAACTTACTGCATGATTGTCCCAATAGTCAAAGAAGAAGACTCTTGTCACGTTGCTCTATCAATATTTTTGACGGTACCAAGGCTTAGCATGTCCCAACAATATAGTTTTTATATTCCTGGAACAGTAAAACCATATGAATGAATGTAGGAGAGAGCGCTAATATTTGCCCTGTGCAAACCTGTGGACATCAAGAGGAAAAGAAAAGGTTGTAGTTCAGGATTAGTCTTGCTCAGTTTAAAACAATATAGTTGGTATATTGAATATTTAGAATACAGCTTCCTGCTTATCTTATGAAGGGTGCTGCCTACAATTTTGTTCAGCTCTTTGAACTCATCGACTGTTACCAGATGAAGCTACAAATTTACCCTGGAACTTTTTTTTTTTTTCCTCTGTTGTTTTCAAAGTGTCTGGAATTCAGTTTTGGGTCAATGTACAATTTAAATGTTGCTAAAATTGCACGGGAGAATTATGCCCTCAACAGAACAGAATGTTTTCATGAAACAGAAATATTATTAGTGTTTCCCATGTTTGGTGCTGTTCGTTGCAGAAAGACACGGACCTATTGGACAGGGCTATTGTCAGGGGGGATTTAGTGCAGACTTCACCAAGGTAAGAGAAATATTTGCTAGTTTCTACATAATCACATACTTGCCGTTTCTCTGTTTTGGTTGATGTAAGCAGTGGGGATTTCGCTCAGTACAGTACATCAGATTTGCAGTTTGTTTGTTGAAACTCACAGTGACACACAGACTCTGGCAACTGTTGTGTGTTGCAGGACGGCAGGGTTGTGCTTGGAGGACCGGGCAGCTTTTACTGGCAAGGTGAGCTCGCAAGAATGTGGACCAGCATGGATCTTTATATAAACAACTTCCAATAGATTCTTCCTCTGAATGCGTCTCAAAATCAATCCGTTCTATTTGCCTGTGGACAAACTAAAGCGGAACAACTCAGGAGCCAGAAGTTCAGAAAGTCACATGTCTTATTTTAAGCTCTGACCTTTGACCCTTTCTTGCCCATCCATCCCGTAGGCCAGCTGATCTCAGCCACCACAGAGGAGATTGTGAAGGCCTACTACCCCTCCTACTTTCTGCTGTCCGTCGCCGGGCAGATTCAGACACGACAGGTGCAGGGGAGCTATGATGACAGTTACCTGGGTGAGGAAGTACACTTGAGTCAAATAGGACTGTTAAAACTAGATGTAGTATTAATACTATATACCAACCCTAACAATACTGCTACGGATATGACAAACACTACTTATACCTCCGGTTCTGAAAAGTGAAGCCAATGTGGAAGTGCCTTAAACTTTCATTCTTTCGAATGGCCATCAGGGAGCGACTCCTCTGGTTGCAAAAAGAAGTCAGATTGTATAGAAGTCTATGAGAAAATGACTCTACTTCTCTCTTGATTTATTACCTCAGTAAACATTGTAAACATGAGTTTATGGTCTCAATCTCTAGTTTCAAGTCTTCTTCAACACAGCATGATGTTCATTTAGTAAATTATGCTCCCATTAAAGTATAACAGACGATGAAACAAGGTATGCTTTAGGGCAGACATGTCAAACTCAAGGCCCGCGGGCCAAATCCGGCCCTCAGAAACAATTACATCCGGACCGTGACAAAATGTCATATGTCTATCATACCTGGCCCAACGGATCATTGAACTGCTCAGTGATCCGTTTGCAGTTGAAGTGGAAAGAGCACCTGTGGAGCTGATAGACCTCCAGTGTAATGACACTCAAGGAAAAGTATGACTCTGTGTTTCCAAGCTTCGTCCCCAAAACGATACCTTAAGTCCGCCTACATGCTGCTCAAATGCTCTGCATGTTTGGAAGCACATACCTGTGTGAGCAGCTGTTCTCTGTGATGAAGATGAACAAAAACCCACACAAGAGTCTCACTGATGCACCTTCACTCCATCGTGAGGGTTTCCACAGCACAGAACCTAACCCCAGACATTAATGAACTGGCAGCCAAGAAAAGATGCCAAACATCTGGCTCTGGCACATATGCAAAACAGAATGTATTTTTTTTCTTTTTGCACTTTGTCCAATATCCCTTCTATCCTGTTTATTAAATGTTCTCTACGTCACTCCTCCGCAGTCCAAATATCTTCACTCCCGTTCACTGGTTGCAAAAAAAAACAAGATGGCGAGGGACAGAATGCTGTTTCGAGGCTTCAAAACAACAAAACCAATGCGTGGCAGCAGCCGGACTTCATGATCCATGTTGGATTTTTTTTTTCTGACCGTCTGTTTTAACAATTTGGTGGAGAGCAACATATTTTAGTAGCCGAATACCATAAATTTGACATGGATATTGATGGTTCCCAAATGTTAATATCTGAGGTGTAAGTAACCCTCTGACCTTTTGTCTGACTCCACCATGAAGTCCACATTTTGACCAGGACTTTGGTCATTTACTTTCAAGGGAACAATAAACACCTAGAAAAGTAGTAATTTGGTTTTAATTTAATGAGGCACAATTTAGAACCTCCTGATTTTACTGACTTCTAGTGCCACCATCAAGCCAAATTTTAAGTGTAAGTGGAACATCTTCCAAAAGTTCTTTCATCACATTCATATTCCCCAGAGGAAGAATTCTTTCCAGTTTGGAGACTTTGTGACTTACCCACCAACACCACTGTCAACTTTGTACACAGAAGACTGAAAAAACCTTTCCTCTTGTTCCACTATCAGGCCAAAATAGTCAACACAAACTTAAGACATGACTCAAGACTCTGTATGTCACAATCTCATTGGCAGATTCCCAGTAAATAGACAGAGCTGCTCAAGAGGGGCATATAAATGTATTGCAACTTGACGACCCTTTCAGGACATACGTTTCTCTTTATATAGAAAAATCTACAGTTCCTCATTAACTCCTTTCAAACGTTCACTAAAGGAACGTGTGGCCCTTCCAGGTGGCTGAGAAATATTTGTATTGTAAGATGTTTTTGGTGCGTTACACTCCACAATAACTTTGTTTGTTTTTAAAAGAGTACCCTATCGATTTAGCATTGCACTCCAATAAATAAATCTGGTGCCTATGTTACCCACAATGCAATTGAGCCGCCGGTGATTTCGGATGTGGAGTTAGACAGAGATGAGCTCACTCACCCTCTGCAGCCTCCTCCTCTTCTCTGCTCCAGGCTTTAGCCGCTACTAGCAAAACACACCTGAATCTCTGACCTAACAGTCGGTGGTTGAGTTGCATCGTGGGTAACGTAGGCGTCATGCAAGCAAGACTTTGATCCATTGTGAATAAGAAGCTGTTGTAGACATTACAAGATGTTATAAGAGTACTCTTTTAAGATCGTCAGTTGATGAAGCGCTACGAAGGCTTTTTCTTTTAGTAGTAAATACCAATATTTCAACAAAAGTACACTAGATGCTACATGTTGGCATTATTACTTCTAATAATAATTATTATCTGGTAACTTTTAAGTTCAGTGATAAATCCGTTCATTGTACCCACCACCTCCAGCCTCAGCTGTTGTCTCTCACTAACACTCTTCATCGCTCCTGCAGGTTACTCCGTGGCTGGTGGCGAGTTCAGTGGGGATGATGATGAAGGTGAGGGTCATGTTTACAGTACAGAGAGACAAAATGCATGGCTGAGTACAGGGTTGACTGACCCCCAACACAAGCTCTGTCTAATGTTAAACCGCGCAGTCTCAACACACACGATTGTGGTGGGATTATTACGTCTTTCAGGAAGCGGGAACATTTCGAGTCTCAAAGAATCAAAAAATCCATTTTTTGTTGGTTGGTCACAACGGTTCCTAATTATCAGTGTTGTGCTGAAATGAGTTACTAACTTTTTGCCCCCTTTGCTTTCTCTGCTGCAGATTTTGTCACAGGAGTTCCAAAAGGACTTATGCTGTATGGAGTAGTAAGGAGCCCCCCATCATTTTCATATTACACCAATTCACAGTGCAAACAGTCGACGAAACATAAAAGTATTGAAGTGCAGTATACAGTACTCAGGTAATTACTTTTTTCCATCTCCATATATAGGTGTCAATATTAAATGGAAGGGATCTGAAGTCTCTGCTCAACTTGACAGGGGAGCAGGTATGTGCACATCTGGTCGGGGGATTATTTTTGTAATAGCCTGGCTCCTTTTTTTTCATGACGCGGGTACACATTTAAAGTGGCATGTGTAAAGGAGGGCTGGAGACGAAGGAATTTGCCCCGTGGAGAGGAGGCCTATATCAGGGTCAGAGGTCGAGCTTACAGTATGCACAGCTCATGGTTTCTAAAAGCTGCAAATCAAACCCAGAAACAGCAGACCGGCACAGTGTTCATGTTGTCACTTTATTGATTCAGCATGTGCTTTTGAAATGGGAAGTACTGAAGAGTGGCAGCATTTGTCAGAAAAATAGTATTTAGTCATATTTATATGAGGCTCAATCTGTCTGAGTTTCTGAAATAAAGTGTGTACCTTTTTAAAGTTACAATGTTTATAGCAACGCTGTTATTGGTCCACCTCGTGAGACTGTGTGTGTGCATCTGTGAAGTGTAGAGTGTGAGTGTAGAGTAGAGATTTTGTCAATGCGATTGAGTCGCAACCATGCAAGATGCAGTCACGAAACTTTACGGATATTTAGTTGAAAATGAAGGACAATTTTGAAGATGGGTGTGGTTGGAGCAAGTACCCCGGAAGTAGGGGGTCAGGAAGTGGGGAAGGGGCCATTGACTGCCCCCTTTACGCCCCGGACAGTGTCGTGGCTGGTGTGATCCCATTGCAAGATGGTATGAAGTTCCGTCTTTGTTCTTCCATGGACAGTAGTCAGGTTTCCATCAGAATGTAGTGCACAATTTAGCAGAATTTCTAGAAAGTTGGCAAAACAAATATGAAACTAGAGACCATCTTGTAATGGGATCCCACCAGCCGCGACACCAAATCGGGCCAAGGCATTAATTGGGGCGACCAATGGATGGTCTCCGGCTAGTTAGTGGTTTTGTCTACTACTGTCATGTGAATATTAGCAGTTGGAAAAAAGATAAAGATAAACAGTTTGTGGCTATCATTCTCTTGTTGGGTGCCATTAAAACATTGCTGAAGAAGAGGAAGCAATAAGATGAAGTTATTCAAACAGTAGCATTCAAACCCCAAACTGTGGGAAACAACATAAAAGACAAGATGGAAATATGCAGTTATTGATTCCATGTATTTATTTGAGGAAGGTAACTGTCTCCTCACCGCTCCACACATATCTGATTTAAACTGCCACTTTCTCGTCTCTTCAGTGGAGCCCAAGCTGGACGTTCAAGTCACATGCTTCATGTACGTCAGGATTTATTGGCTGAGTCTGTTTCCATTGCACTTTGTTTCATAGACAACCACCTTTCACGATTCAGAAAATGAAAAAATGTTCTGCAATATTTCAAGTGTTTTTGTAATTTTTGGTGGCTCCACTCACGTTTTCAATCCCAAATGAGCCTAAAACTGGTGGATGGAAACCTTACTGCAATACTGAGCTTCGCCAAAAACAGATACTAACTCAAAGCAGAAATTTGGCACTAATGCGACTTTAGCTTTGGAAGTTATCCAATTGTTGTCGAACTTAGACTGCTGAAGGCTTCATATTAGTTTTGCTTCAACTTAAGAATGTATTCTTAAACAAAACGAGGACTCTGTCCCCCATCAATTACATTGAGATCTATTTAGGAAGGGTCCTCTTCACTGACAGGAGACCCAAAACTCAACGTACTTTCAATGTACATATATGCATCTGAACATTGTTTTGAGACATACTTGAACATTTTTTAACCTAACCTTTAAGTTGTGACATGCCAGCTACAATATGGGGAAATTAGATTTATGGGTTCGTTTTTTGTGTAATTTAACAAGGATTCATTGTGTAGGTATTGCAAGATGTAATAGCATGTGACCATGCACACATGGGGAAGCATGAGTGTGTGTGTGTGTGTGTGTGTGTCTTCAGTGTGGGAGGTCATCAGTGACTGCTCCGAGGTGTCCGTTTCAGGGCGCAGGGCGCTGAGTAAACTGTTAAGTCACAGTGAGGGTGATCTGAGGTGAACTCCCGGCTGATGGACTCTCTGCTCTCTGGGAGAGAATGCTGGTCCCTCTTGGACTGTGTCGTCTGACTCAGCTGCGAAAACACACCAGAGGGGATTTGTGCAAGAGGCCTGTTTGTTTGTTGAATGAAACCTCAAATTTAGTAATTTGTTATACCAGTAACTATTATTTTAACCCATGTTTCATTTGCTTGGAGCAGACCAATGTGCAGACTTTATACTTAAGTTGCTCGATATGATGACGATATATTAGAAAATAGAAATGTGTCAGGTGTCAGAGATTTTGCCATACTGGGGGTATCATACCATTACGGGGAGAGACTGCTCTGGTTCTGTTTGATTCGAGGATTGGTTTTAAAGGTTAATTACCATTTTCATTTGGTTATTTTATCTATAAATCTTTTCTCAGTAAAACATGTTGGTCGCCCGTCATCCAATTATTGTATGCTAATTTCAAAATAGTATTTCATTAGTATAAAGTGGCTACTTTACAGAGGTTGTAAATAATTTGAAAATCTGGCATAATTACATTTTAAAGTAAAGAAGTGTGGAATTTTTTCTACTGCTTTCGTTCTGTTTGCAAAGTTAGCTCGCACAATTCAATTTGAAGTTGCATTTAACTATTTTTTTTGGCAACTTGGCAGCAGAAGAAAAGGCTAACACAACATTGACATACAGTATTTTGAGCCAGTACTAAGCACTTTGAATTGCCTTGTTGTTGAAATGTGCTATACAAATAGTTATTCACTCTCCTTTTAGCTCTGTTTTGGTCCCCACCACCTCCTCAGGGAAATCTCTGGCTCATTAACTGATCATGTCAATCTTAGATATGTGACTGGTTGGCTTTTAGATGCTAACTTTGCCTGCTTTTACTGCTTGATGCTCCACTATGATTATCAGCTAGTTAAGCTAACTTAGTCTGGTGCTGAGCAGGTATGGTACAACGGTTTTTAGAGCTTTTTCTCCGAAAATAGCTGCCTACAGCTAAACTCTGATCCAAAACAGGCAAGAAAAGTTGACTTATAATTATTTGTCGGTATGTCATGTGAGCAGTTATGACAAACATTAGTATTAGCTAAAAAAAAAAAAGTATCTTTCTGAAAAAGGATGTAGATATTCAGTCGTTTCTGACTTATTAAAGCCGTCCTCACCGAAAACCGCTGTGCAAGCAGCTTTTCTACGACCCATATTAACGTTTGTTGTTAGGCGGCGACCTAGCGGCCGTAGTAAGTGTGACGGGAGCATTATTTTAAGGTAGTCTTTTAGGGTACATACATACATTACATTAGTACGTAACGACTTCTTGTACGTAAGGCAGTAACTTCTAACTTGTACCACAACCTTTTCCTAAACCTAACCAAGTAGTTCTATTTCACAACATTAAACAGAGTGGTCGTTTTGGGAGTCATTAGCCAACGTAGGTTTGAGGACGTGTCGTATTTAATCCTGGAGTCCTCCACTTGAAGTGGCTATCATTTGTAGTTTTACAATAATATAATCATGTAATGATGTGTGTTAGAGCCAAATATGGCATTATAAATACCACTGTATTTCTTTCGTTGTACATTGGGTGGCACTGTATTTCTGGCCTGGGCGCGGGTATATAGGTCCTGAACTTGCTGTGTTCGTCAGGTGTTGACTCCGGAAGGGCAAACTGTTTTGACCGCATTACGCTACGCATTTACTGCGGTGTGGGAAAGAGTGTCTGTTGTGTGCATTGTTTCCACAACGAAAATAAATGAGCTACAGATCATAACGCAAGGGTCTCTGTGATGTGTCGCATGCACCACACCTCACAGATAGTTTAGCATAGCCGACAGCGAGCGCGTCAACCAGGCGACTCCGGAGGAAGCAGCACCTCAGGAGCTTACAGCCACACGACTGGGCTTCTTCAATGTGAAAGGGGTCACCTGCAGCTTTACTCGTTCACCACATGAACTTAAAGGTGACGATATGTCAGTGTTATGTTCACAACTTGGTGTCACTGCCCCCAAGTGGTCAAAAAATACCACGCATAAAATTGTAAGACAGTTCCGAAGTACAGCTCATGACTGTGAGAACTGACCTGTGGGCACCTTTCCTAAGCTTGCTGATTTCACCTCACCTCCGATGAGCATTAGTGGTGGTTCAGCTCTACAGGAAGTCTTGATCATATTTCTAAGTGTGAATGTATCTGGTAAAGCAGTGCTCCTACAGGCTATCACAGTGAATTTGTCCTGAGCCTCGGTTTGACTACTGTTGATATGAGCTGTTTTGCATGTGTGATACAGGAAGACAAGCCCAATATTCGGTCTTGGTTTTCACAAGGGTCTCCAAACTCATACCTGCGTAGCTAGAAATCACTTTGAAGTGAGAGTCCCCCCAAGAAGTGTAACATGACCCTAATTTATCATACGTGGTATGAAATTAAACCGGAAAAACTCAAGCCCCACGAGTGAGTTTTAAAGGAGTTTGAGTCCCCGATCCCCGGACCCCCTACCTATCCTCAGAAGCTCTAACACTGAGCTCCATGAAAAGGGAGAAGAGGAGACCCCGGGGGACTGTGGGATTGAGAGATTGAGGAGGAAAGCCTCGGGGTGGTGGTGGAGGGTACAAAGGAGAAAAAAAGAGGGACATGGAGAGAGAAAATGAGAGGAAAGAAAGGGATCTGTACACCGTGGTGTGATTACAGGCTAACTGGGTCTTGTTTGTAATGCGTTCCAGATGGGGTCCTACTTCGGCTACGCGGTGGCCGCCACCGACATCAACAACGATGGGTGAGTGGACGGAGTGACGGCGAGACATGTGATGGCAAATAAATTAGTATATGGAGAGCAAAATGACAGAGGAGGTAGAGAAATGAAAAATAAAAAATGAGACTAAAAGTGAAAGATGAGGTCACTGAAACAGTGTGTGATCGTTTGGAAGTTTCCAACGTTTCAGTTCTGTCACCCTGTGACTCTCTAAAGTGTCCTGAAAATATCTGAAAATGCTCTCATTCTGTCTGTATAGTTCCTCTCAGTCTAAAGTTCAATTTCACTTCCCTAAACCTGGAAGAAGCGGTGAAAAAAGCGATGTTTTTAAGGTTTCAGTGGTTATTTGAACATGTTTTGGTAGTTGTACTGTATATGCTTTTATTCAGTGTTTTTGTTTTGCTATTAATTTAGTATCAGTGAGTCAGATGGACACACATGATTAATGTTCATCACTCTAACGTCCGCAACTTTCAACAGGAAACCTCCACTTTTCTTTAGTCAACTACGCTGTGCAGTTGAAGATCATTTTACAGTAAACACTAGTGGAGATCCTTAAAGGTGACATATCGTGCACATTTTTCTGATTAATACTTGAATTTTGGGTTTCTACTGTTTACACATTTTAGAGTTTTTCTCATTTACTGTCTGTCTGAATATTGCCGTATTCACTCTCTGTGTCAAAAGCTTCGTTTATGTGTCTGTCTCTTTAAGCTCCCCTCACAACAAAAAGCCCAATCTGCTCTGATTGGCTTGTGAGAAAAAGTGGGGGGAAAAAAGTGGAATACGATGATTTTTTCCAACATAAAAGATCATTTGGTGTCAAATACTAAAAGGGAAAACCAAATGATAAATCACTGCTAAAAACTTAGGCCCTAAAATATGATTTATATATCCTTTGCCTTTTGTCGATATCCCTCTTCTCCTTCCGCCTTTGTCCCCATAATGTGTCTCCTTCCTTTGCTTCCCTCTCCAGTTTGGATGACCTGGTGGTGGGAGCTCCGATGTTCATGCGTCGAGGGGTCAATGGGCGTCTGGAGGAGCTGGGTAAGGTGTACGTGTACCTCCAGAGGGGCCCTCTGCTGCTGGAGCCAAGCCAGTCCCACCTCCTGGGTCAACAGGCCTTCAGCCGGTTCGGCACGTCGCTGGCTCCGCTGGGTGATCTCAACCAGGATGGATTCAACGGTAGGTGTGCTGCACAAAGCGTGGGTTAAATCTAAAATCTAAAGCTAAAATTCACGTCTCAAATATATTTTTATATTTATTCCAAAAGAAGACATTTTCACAAATATCTGACATTGTATTGACAAAATGGAAAAGTATGGCTACATATTGGGTAAATAAGAGTGAAAAACAGAAAGATATTCAATTTACAATAATATTGAGCAGGAAAAAGTTATTTTGGACATTGGAGAAGCTGGAACCAGCAAATGTTCTGCTTTTCTAAAATGTGGGGGCCCTTTGTTTTATTCTACAGGGATTCAGCCAAAGTCAGTAAGAACTAAAATCACCATAAAACAAAGCAAAACAACAAAATAATCAGTGACCTTTTTTTACTGGCCCACAAAACCACCAGTCCTACCATGGCCTGTGGCAGTGAGTGTTTATACTTCTTTCTGTCTAGAAATGTAAGTACATTGAGCTGTATTCAATGTTTGCTGCTCTGCATGTAAGTTGTAGATGTACATACAAATAGAGTGCTGCAGGAATGAGTCTTAAAACCCGTAAATGAGTCAGAATCTTTGCACTGCCCGTTCTTGGTTAGATGCCTGCAACAAAGTAAATATGTATATATAAAAAATAGATACCGGTATACACCATATTTGCGAAAACATGAGATTCTTCACACCGTGTGTTATGGCTGTTTCAATCAGACATGGCCGTCGGCTGTCCCTACGGAGGAGACGACCAGCATGGATTGGTTCTCATTTATAATGGTCATGCCGGAGGACTGATGGACACGCCCACTCAGACTCTCTCTGGCCAATGGGCTTCCAGCTCTTTCCCAGCCAGTTTTGGCTTCGCCCTGCGAGGAGACAGAGATCTGGATCAAAACGGCTATCCAGGTAGCGTAACCGGGCGTCGACTAACACCTCATCCTCTTCTCTGATGTCTCCATTGAACTCTCTTTCCATTCCTGCAGATCTGGTTGTTGGTGCTTTTGGGGTGGATAAAGCGGTGCTATACAGGTACGTTAAGGCATGTAGGAGTGTATTAACAGATGTATAGTCTCTTGCTTTTATTCTTATCCTTTTGTGGTCCGTGTCTCCAATCAGGGCTCGGCCGATAGTGAGCGCCAGTGCGTCTCTCACGGTGCAGCTGACCATGTTCAACCAGGAGGAGAAGACTTGTGAGCTGATCACAGCGAATGAAACCATCGCTGTGTCTTGGTATGGATGTCAACTATTCTCCTTAAAGAAAGCTCAGCTCCACTTATAACTTAATAGGAAGATTATACACTGTTTGATCCACCATACAGTAGTTGTCATCGTAGCGGAAATATCTTTGAATGGTTTGACAAAAAGCTTAAGAGTTCTGTGAGTGTGGGCTCTCTGAGAATAACAGAACATGGAAAGTCTTGCAAATGTTGGTTCACTTTCAGCTTCCTAAACTTTACCTCACGAGAATGTCAAATGACCTCATGTTTGCCAGTTTCCTGTCCAAGCTGCTCTGAACTGCAGTATTCTTAGAACCAGTAGAGGAAAAAAAATGAAGAAAAAAAAGGGAAAATTCACCCCGCTTTCAATCTCAATGAAGCTCTTTCCGCAAGACCGCTCTAACCATCGTATTAAAGCTGGAACGTTTTTAGACTGCCGTGAGAGGCGGTCGCCAAATCATTTTTTAAGTGTCTGATACAAGTAAGCCTTGTTTTCGTGTTTATGGGTGTTTTTTTTTCGCTGCCGTGGTGACAAAAACAAGATGAGAGGAGCGAAGGAGAGGAAGTTGGAGAAAGGTGGAGCAGTCATATGGGAAGACAAAACGGCAGAGAGAGTGCAGTTATTAAGACTGAAAGGGTTGAAAAAAGAGTTGTAACTTTCTCGAATTGAATGAGATATTGTTTGGTCTCGACAGGACTCCTCACGCAGCACATGAGGTGAACCCTCCCTTCATGTGAGCGTTTATACCAACACACACATATTTACATGTAAGCGGCTGCTTTTAAACAAAATATATACTTTTTCATACTCTCTAAGATTTCAGTCCCAGTGGAATTTGGTGACACCTGTGGTTACCGTAGTAACAGCAAGTGTGGTTTAATGCTTGATATAGTGTAGGACTAGAAATACAGCAGAGGGGTAGCGGGTGCGAGTAGATTTCTACACAGGACGGTAGTTGGTTACCTTGGTGACTCTTAAACCACTGTGCCGAAATTGAAGGTTTTTTTTTTTTTTGATGAATGATTAAACGAACACATTGAGTTTTCTCAATGGCTGCCCCGCAATAAAAGCCATCCCCTGTTTTGCCAGTTTGACAATTTTGAAACATGGGGTGACATCTGACCGAGTCTGAGAAGGAAAGCGCTGGAAAAGCTTATTTCGTGTAGTGAATGCAGGGCCGGCCCTCGACCTTTGAGAGCCCTAAGCAGGTGTTGGTTTCGGGGCCCCCTTGACTGTGGCACTGAACAAACCTCTGTATTGTAAATATTAGTTCACACATCATGAACAGATAAGCATGGAAGTGAGACCTATTAGCTGCAACAGGGGGTTGGATGTTTGCATGAATAAACATGTGACTGATCTACATAGAGGAAACAGTGAAGACGTGTCGAAACAGGCTCTTATGTGAACATATGGGTTGTCGACGACAGCATCAACAAGCATGACTACGCTACGCCTGCGTCACTGCTCGCATGTTTTTTTCTGGCAAAATGTAGTTTGGAGTTTGCGGATTTCAGATTTGAGTTTTTATGCCTCCGTGCTTAGATAGGCAATCTGAATCCAGCATCGGGATGGCGGACTCAGCCACTACCAATAAAAACTACCATACAGAGAGGTAATTGCAGATGAAAATGTCGAGCATACCCGGTATCAAACATTGGATTTAATCTTGTGAAAATCTTAAAGATTATACATTTTAAGCAGAAAAGGATCGGCTGTACAGAAGTACCTCAAGTCAGTGTAAACACATCTGTAAAAGCTCAGTGCTCAAGTTTTTCCCCCCATATTGTTTGTCTGTGTTCAACCTCCAGTGTCAGCATCGGATTCTGCCTACTGGCTAATGGGAAGCACCTCCCCTCTCATCTAGGTGAGGCACACACACACACACACACACACACACACACACACACACACACACACACACACACACACACACACACACACACACACACACACACACACACACACACACACACAGATGGTCCCTATTACCTTGCTTTCTTTGTGTTGCCACAAGTATGCCGGACCTCACTGTGGTCAATTTGACAGTGAAGATCAAGATAAAAGAACAATCGTGTAAACACAGGTTAACTCGGTGGGCTCCGGCAGTTTAGAAGAAGTGTGTGTGTGTTCTTACTTTCAGGGTGTGTGTTGTCTGTGTTCTCCACATAGTTGTGCAGAAAATAGAACATGAAGTAGCTTTACCATAATCATTTTTACCATTCACACTTTCACAATTCCATGTGTGGGCATTTGCATGTGGTGAGGCACTCGTGTAATATGTCTGTGCAGATATGCGTATGTGGTCTACATTTACATACATGTTTTGTGTTTAATACAGCCATATGTGTAGATGTACGGACGATGCACGTGTTCTCTGTTTTCTTACTTTGTGAGCGTGTCTTTACGTGTGTATATTTCCAAGGCTTTGTGGTGGAGGTTCAGTTGGACAGTGTGAAGCAGCACCAGAAGGACTCCATCAGGAGGACCCTGTTCCTGGACAGCCAGCAGCCCAGTCTGCTGAAGACCCTCCGCCTCGCCAACGGAGAACGCTTGTGCCACGACACCAGGATCTACCTGCGGGTCAGTCACACTGGCCGTCTCTCGAACCTCAATTTGTCCTTTTTTGTTTCCCTCATATTTTAACGCCGCCGCGCGAAAAACTTAAAAGTCTAATTCCCGGGACGAACGCCAATGCCTTTTGTTAATCTTGGCCCTCAGGAGCCAGAGCGCCGATTTGTTTTCGTTCGAGCCATCTAATCACAGACTTTGTTGCACCTGCAGCACCAGGTGAATGTGATTAACTTGCTGGTAGGGCAGAGGGTAAAAGTCATTTCCTCAAGGACAGGGCTTGAAGTTGCTCTTTGAAGTGCAATTTGAGGCGAAACCAGTACAGTACCAATCTTCTCATCAGTCAGCGGTGACCTGATCAAAGCGATTGCCTGCCAAAAGCACCTAAGTCATATGTGTAGATGCTCATTGTAAGGGCAGAATGATCAGAGCACTTTGCTCTTTCACCGTACAAGAGATGGTGTGAGCAGAAACTGCCAGTCAACACCATTGTTTGTACACCATTTCTTCCTTTTACTCTGTCTTTGAAGGGGCCACATCGCTGTGGCTGGTTCTTAGAGAAACCTAAAACAGACTATACATTTAGGCCAATAGTTGCTGTTTGAACATCTGCTCTTGATTTTGTAAAGTGACAACTTTTTTTCTCTCGCATTTACTTGGAAGAGGTTTTTACAATAATCCGCAGTAGAAGGATGGACATTTTTTTGCTTGTGATTGGAAGTGTCTGCTTGTTTCAGATCATTGAGAGCAGACATTAATACACCAGATAATCAACTCTTGGAGACAACGGACGACAAATGTCATTTACATCAGTCACTCACGTAGTTGCATCTCTCTCTGTTACAGGGCGAAGAGCAGTTTCGGGACAAACTCTCCCCCATTTTCATCAGCCTTAACTTCAGTCTGGATCCTCATGCCCCAGTGGACCAGCATGGCCTCAGACCAATCCTGAATTATGAGACAGAACTGCGTATAGAGCAAAAGGTATGTGTATTAAGCCATGATGCATCTTGCATTAAAAGGTGTTTTGGTTGATTCGGATAGTGCTTGATACAAAGTAGAGATGTAAATCCCGATCGGGCAAACCTCCTCCAGAGGTGATCAACGAGTCATTGGGATCACATTGAACACAAGTGTGAATGGAACTGTGTTTTCAATCCACACACAACTAAGTGAGCGGAAATACGTAATCGCAAACCAGCGAGGAAGCTGCCGTTAGCAAGTTAGCGAGCTAAGCTACTAGCAAGAAAAATTGTCAAAATGGACATTCAAGACACTTGGCAATTCATATCCAACTATTTGTGAAGCAAATGGTAGAGAACGGTTACAAACCGGTCCTGTCTGCAAGGCCAACGAGAGGAAGATGTTGGGTCTCGTCAACGTGATGTGCAATAAATGTATGTCAGAAATATCCAGGTTGAGAAATCCTCCCTAAATATCCAACCTGGAAATCCATGAAGCGCTGTTGTGTTTCAATACTTCATGGGAGTTTAAAAGTGCAAACATTTGAAGTGCATCTCTGTGTCGAGTTGTAAACTGTATCTACGTTTAACATTACCACATTGAACATCTTGCCCACACCACTTATATGGCCACACGCCTCGCATGTTGTGAACCGAGCTGATAGTTTCCGCAGTGCTTGCCAGTGTAGAGAGAGAGCATGACAGACGGCATGATGAATATTTTCACTAAACGCGACCTAGCAATCCAAAATCGTGTACGAATGGCGTTACGCAGGGGTTCTCTGCAGGCCTACTATGCAGGTTTAACTCCACCCTCCATACCCCAGCACAACTCTCCCACTGTTTACACTGTGCACGCGGGGGAATTTATTTGAATGGCTCAGAAGGAGGTTACAGGCCCGCCATTTTAACATTGACATTAAATGTGAGGTCCCTTCTGCCAAAACCCCATATGGTTCTAGGTTCAGGGTCAGCCCTGGCAGAGCGTAAGCATATTAATGGCACTCTGGTCTCCCTTGGTAATGTTTCCTATGTGACGAGTCGGAAGGTTTATGGAGGACTGGCGAGTCATGGCTCTGCAAAAAACACAAGGGGGGAGGGACACGGCTCCGTTTGGGCGGGGCGGCGCTCAGCTCGCAGACATCTGGTTGCGGTTTGTTTATGTATGTTGCCAGTGGTCTCCTCCACCGGGCGAGAGCCAGAGCCTCAAAACGTGCACATGTTTATGCAAGTGATATAAGGTGAAGTGACTGCGATGTAGTGTGTACAACATTTACTTTTTTTTAAACAGAATAAACCAGCTTTTTTTCCCCCGCCTAGAAGCCTTAAAGGCAACACTGTGAATTTCATCTGTTGTTGTTCCTCCTTCTCCAAAAGTGAAAGGAATCACTTAGCTTAAGCGATGGCTACTAGTAGACTGATGCTTCATAATAACAATTCAGTGTTATACAACTGCATTGTGTAAAGATATTGACAATCTAGCATACACTATTATTAGCTCTGTCTCACCCATCGTATTTAAATGGAGCGGGTCTGACTATTTCTAGCCCGTCCAGAAGTAATTAGTTCAGTAAAATAAAGGATTGTAGGAAATGAATCATAGCTGAAAATCATGGTGTTGCTGCTCTCAAGCTATTCTTTTTTAAAATATATTGTGGCAATGATGTAACAATGCACTGTAGTGCAATGTTAACAGTTCTATATACGGGATTCAGAGCATTAATATAGCGGAGTAATGTCTACCTTTGCATCGAAGGAAGTCGCTCTCCCTTCCTGTGTGTTATAATCCGAGCTCCTCTGTGCTTTGTTTACATACCCGGGCCGGCCGCGCATTCCGAGCGAGTCTCTCTGTCGTGCCCCACTGGCTAGCTTGTGGCTGACAGCGGCGACAGTAACAGCTGTACGGCGTCGTCGCTGAAAGCGTAGCAGCCACCCTCCGGGTTTGCCCCAGGGGAAAAAACAGTAGCTCTGTCGGCACTGTTGCTATCGTTAGCACCATCAGCTGCTAGCCGCCGGCTCAGCCGTTGCCATGTTGAGAGCCGTGTGGAGGCAATAGATATGCTCTGAATTCCGTATTGAGCACTTTTAAAATCATTGCTGGGTGTGGTTACAATGCAACGGGCCATAATTCTGACCACACCAACAGTTACGATTTTTGTGACATCAAACCTCCAATATTCAGACCATCATGTTTTTTCCACGAATAGCCATTTAATGTACTTATGTTCCATAATTGCCTCGCTCTAGTCTACACGGTAGGTTTTATTGATGCTGGCAGAGTCCGCCTTTCTGCACAGGATTCAAATTGCACACGCAGTAGGTTTGAAGGTTTTTCCAGTGATTTGAAATTATGACTTCTCTCTCTCTTTTCCCAGAAGTCCTTGGATTTCTCTCCATGAATGTAGTCCGATGTTATTCTGTCAGATTTTTCATATCTGACAACAATTCTTATAGAATCATGAGACACATTATTTCACAAAGTACAGTACAGGATGTTTAAGCAGATACTGTTTGACAAAACAATTCTGTTATTATAAAAATTTAACTGCTATGAATTTTAATTTGGCAGTGCCTGAACATTTAATACAGTTTAGCATGCAACACCATAGCCAGTGGTCTTCCAGGTCTGATTTTGAGACCTGTGTTTTCATCATTCAACAGGCCAACCGTGGGTTGTATTGCTTTAAAGCTGGAGGAGAAACATGGATCTCGCATGGGTCAAACATATGGGAAGATGAGGAGATGAAAGTGAAAAAGAGATGAAAAGTGGTCAGAGGGGAGGAAACATAAGTCGGTAGTCATCACTTGATCTTAATCTATTACTGAGCGCGTGTGATCATGTCTGTTTGGTGTTAAATGAGCATCTTGAGTCCTGAGTGGATGTAAAACCGGGGACTTGGATGAGGAATCGCCACTGAGACACCGTTAACCATTGCCAGGCTGATTCTTTGCTCTCTGTAGCATTCTTTGGGAATCTAACGTTTCCCATATGTTGGAGAGATGAGGGTATGGCAACAATGACACTGTGAAGCTACTTGGGAGGAATGGTGGAGAGACAGAAAAGGAGAAAAGCAAAGATCTGAAGGGACGCACTGGAAAAAAAACAATGCGTCCAAATCAAATCACATTAATCTTTTACTGTGGTTTTTACCAAGTCATTTGTCACGAAAGACTAAAGTGCAGATTAAGCCCAACTCTCTTTTAAATGTGAGGTTTTCCCTCCTTGTGATCGAGGCTTTTCTGCAAAAATTCAACCCTTGTTTGGATGGAATACATCTTCCTTTCATTCTCCTAAAAACCTTCACCACGTTTTCTCTATTCTTCCTTTTCTTCATTTCCCACATGTAAAGCGCACATTACTTTAATCCCGCAAACATGAAAGGATGCTGCGTTCGCACACGTTCTTGGCATCTGGTTGTCGCAAATATTGTTACAGTTTTGCGCATGTATGGAGAAGATGTATACTGTATATCCTCTCTTATCCTTTCATTAAATCACGAGCAGTGCGCTGGCTTCTGTAAACATTCACTTCCTCGGGAGCTTTTCTCTCTCCATACCTTTGGACCCTGTTCCCTAGATAGCCCTCTCTCTTTTTCACCCATCATAACCATCCTTCGCTCCCCCCTCTTCCCTCCATTTATCTCTATCCTTCTCCCTTCCTCAGGCCCAGATTCAACTCGATTGCGGAGAGGACAACATCTGCGTCCCTGACCTCAAGCTGGCTGTTGACGGGTGAGAGGAAATCACCCCTCTATTACTTTACCTGATTCAACAAACACAACTCAAACTCTCCAGTCATGCTTTGCTAAACAGTTTCCACAGTGTTTTTTTTTCCCCCGTACGCGACTGATAAAACACAACAGAAGTTCAAGCTCTTACATTTGTCATGAGAAACACACACTGGCGGGTCTTCCCTCTGCTGCACTTGAAGCGATGCATTTAATGTTTGTGGTTAGTGTGGAATGAACACAAGAAGAAGTGCATAGTTAGCATGAGCAGAAGTTACAGACTTGGCTGAATAGACAAAGTAAGCACTTACTGGAACAACACACACAAGAAATGATCGAGTTATTTGACCACTTGAATAAGCGGTGAATTTGAAATTAAGTTGATATGGCTATGGTGTTGGCAAACACTGTTTACACATTCAGCAGACACAGAGCAACATTAGTATTCATTAGCTGTCACGTTTCTCTACACCAAGTTAACGTAAGTCCAATGTTCCCTCTCTTTTACCTCCGTTTTTTGGTCTCCAGCTCCAACTGTCACAAATTCAAAATGCTTTGTGCGTGCAGTCCAGAGCAAAACATGGCGCCATGGTTGCTGAATTCCTCCCAAATTGACACAGAATTTCAAACTGAATCGATTCAAACTGCAGATTGTTTTTTCAGTTCTCTCAACACAGTCATTGTTAGCTTTCTCGTGCAGTTAGCGGCACACGAGACAGAGTTTTAAGCTCAGGGGTATGACAAAGATCCAAGGGTGTAGGTTTTTTATTTCAACATTGTGGGGGGGCACATACAAAAATGTTTAGGCGTCCAACACTGAATTTTTATGCACCAATTCATGGTGTAAATATTTATTTTAAGGAAAATATGAAATTCAGGCGGCAGTTGACAATTTACAAAAATATATTATAATCATCTCCGATATGTTTCAGCATGATTTCTGCTCATGTTTACAACTGCACATTCAAAACATATCCCACATATTGGTGTTCTCTGAGAAGAAGAAAAAATCGTAATTTTATGAGAATAATGTCACAATAATGCAAGAAAAGAATCGACCTACCTTCTGGTCTGCTTTGCATTACGTTATTGCTCTGCTGATATGGAAGTATCCCCTTCAGACTCTGGTCTTTGAATTGTCTGGGAAGGTTTTGGGAAGCGGCTGTGCGCCGCCGTTCATCCGAGGTGGACCAAAACTAACTGAAAACACATCTGATCAGTTATAAATCTCAGCATTGTTAACATCACCACCTCCCATAAAGTTCAGCTCACAGCTGCTTCAGCAAGAAACATCTGGAGTCTGGAGACTAGAAATGTTGACGCAGAGACAGCGACACAGAGCTGCTCATCTTATTATAACATGATGAATTAATTCTCTAAATCTCAGATTATTTTTAGAGGCTCTAATACTCAGTCGTTGTTTTTGCTAATTTATGACTGCATTAGATCAGCTGTTTTGATCAAAATGATTGCTAAGGACAATTCAGTAACAGCTGGATGTTGGTAGGGACATTGTTACGGTCAGTTGTTCTGGACACTGGGACAACAGGGTAGGTGAAATAAAAGGTTTTATTTAGTTTGTTCGTGGAGCCGGTGGAACATGCAGGTAGGAAGGTGAGGCGGTGTGAGTGGCGGCGGCTGGGCGGCGACGTGGCACAGGAATCTCGGAATCTCAAGAAAAATACAAGTTAGTTGCAGATCGGGAAAACAAAGCGAACTAACTGGTGAGACGAGATACAACTCGGAGGGGCTGAAGAAACAATCTGGCGATGAGACTGAAGGAAGCTGGGGTATTTGAGTTGTCTGTGATGATGGTCTGATTGTTGGCAGGTGTGGAGATGAGCCTAGGTGCCGGATGATTGAAGCCATGCCATACACACACACACACACACACACACACACACACACACACACACACACACACACACACACACACACACACACACACACACACACACACACACACACACACACACACACTGACAGAGAGAAGAGGGGAGACACCGACACGAGCTGAGGTCACAGCGGAGCCGTGACAGACATGTCCCAACGGTCTCTAAATTATAAGCACTTGCAAAGATCCCTCGGACAGAATCCCTTCATGGATGTTGCAGTTATATGGCATGCACCTCGCCCATTAGGCTACCAGGTCATCCCAGTTATTCATGGTTTTAAAGGTATCATAAGTAATGCTGATGGTTCCATGTTATCATGTTATCCCGCTGATCATTATGGCTAGCGCGATATGTATACATGCAGGCTTCAAAATCTTAAAAAGTCAAAAGTTTTATGAGGAAGTAAAGGATACATAAGGATACATATCATGGTAAAAACACAAAACACTGACAATAAGACACCACACAGTACCTTTGAACTAGTTTCTCCAGTGAGTAAACTAGTGATAATCAAAGTATTATTACTGTGCTTGTGTTCCTTATGCAGGGAGAGACAGTGAGTTTGGTGAAAGACAATCAAAGAGAAGAGAATATCATTTGGTCATGATATTCAAACAGATAAACAGGATTGAAGACACAAGTGATGAGACGCTGTTTACATCTCATAACATGCCAACACTGGAGCGAAGATGTAGTTCGTGGGTGGACGCCAGCCAAATATTTGGCAGTGTCTCCGTCCATTCACAAAGCGAACACACACACACACACACACACCCTCCTCTCAGCCAGCTCTGCTACGAGGAGTGTTTCGCATTACGTGGCCATGTGATTTCTCTCAGCTGCAGAAGTACAACCGGTGAGAAAAGTCTCCCATGAAAACTCGAAAGATCGGGATTTGTTGCCACGGGACCAAACCTCCAATGATTCAGCATTCTCACTAAACAGACGCACTATGCTGACATACTATGAGACACAGTGCTTTTCTCTTGATAGCTGAGAATTTGCAAAGGGTTGGATGCTTAACATTCACAACCCTGTCACTGGTGTTTTCATTTGTAACCCCATGGCTTCAATTATGCTTTTATGAGCTTCATGATCCACCGTTATATTTTCCCAGAGAATGAAACTCTGTGTTGTTAACATCTCAACCATATGCTGCAGATTCTGTGCTCAGCATCTGCAGAGTGTTGTTGTTCGGGTTTACAGCGTTGCTTCCTCTGCATTCGCTAAACTTGCCCAGGCATAATTAAAATCATCTGGTGGTTGTCTTACCTAGCGTGGGGTCACTGTGTCCAGACGGGTGGGGGGTGGGGGGTGTGGGGGGGGGGAATGAAAGAGGAGCCCTGATTCTGACCCTCAACCAGACTCCTTTCTGCTCAACAGAAACATGAATGTACCACAAAGCATAGCGGCCGGGGGAGGGCTGGAGTCGGGAGAGTGTCGAGAGGATTTATCATTCTCACTGAAAGTGTGTTTGCACACAGGAGCGTCACTGTGAACGCGGCGGGGTGAGGCGGGGGTTGGTTTCCTGAGACAAATCACAGTGATCAGATTTGGGTCATTTCCCCGGGTCAGCCACGGACAGATACGCGTGGAGAAAATGGCCTTCGGGGACCGTCTGAAACAGAGATGCATTGTCTGGAAGGACTTCACGTCCCTGCTTTTCATTAAGTTTTACAATTGCTTCTCTGGCATTTTGGCCATGCCCTGCACAGAGTCACTTCAAATGAGCAGCGCAGCAGAGGTAGCACTAACGAAAGACTGCCAGCGAACAGAGGCTGTAAACTGAGGCCCTTATTTTCAGTCATTTTGATTGCACTAGATAAAAATGGCCTTTGTGTAATAGATACTCACGGGAAATACTACTTTAAAAAAGAGTTTACAGCCATGCAGTACAGGCTCTGTGAGCCTGTGCTAAACGGTGTTGCTTTGAGCTAAATGCTAATGCTGCAATGAAGGAGGTTATCTAACACATAACATTTTATTTTCTCAAGTAAGTAATCAAATAATGAAGGAAGTTCAAGAGCAATACTAAAAAGCATAAAACGGCCATTATATACATTGATTGATATACATTGATAAAGTTGTTGAATTTCTGGTTTTAAAAGTCACCTTTCCTCTTGTGTCTGGAACAAAGCATCCGCACTGGAGTTTCAAGAAACGTCTGAACCTCACTTGTCAATACTTTTATATTGTCAATGGTTCAAATGATTATGTGTAACATGAAAAGGGACGCTCGTAGTGATGAACACACGTTGAATTATCACCTAATTATTCTGTTTTCCTCAGCTCTACGGAGCATTTAGCATCTTTTAGCTCATTGCTTTGTTTTTATGTCGCATCTTTTTTTAAAGAAGAATTTAAAAAGTGAACACTGCAATACATCTTTTTTCAACATTTATTTTTAAGTAATTTATGACTTATTTCATTCATTGTGCAGATGTTACTGCAATTTGCACACTTGTATGCATGGACGTCCTTAACAGGGCATACCTCTTTCACTTTGTTTTGTCAACAACCTTGTTGTGGTTCTCCTCTCCCAGGGACAGAGCAGAAGTTTACCTGGGTGACGAAAACTCATTGAGCCTGACGTTCAATGCCAGGAATGAGGGGGAGGGAGGGGCGTACGAGGCCGAGCTCTACGTGGTGCTTCCCCCAGAGGCCGACTACAGCGGGATAGCACGCAACAATGTGGTGAGCCAGACAACTGTCACTTTACCCAGTGACTATACCGGTAATAAGTATTATATCTTTATTACTGATTATTCTCCAATGTAAGCACAAATAACACATCTCTGGCTTTGTTAACAATACACAGCATGTTTGCTCATTATTTAAATTTTGCTGTCCAACAAAGTAGCACTTGAAAACAGCGCACTGTTGACAACAGCGCAAACCCACATTGTGTACATTCCCACCCGTTTCTTAGCAGAATAAAAACACAGTATAAGAAAAAATACAAAAAAAACAATCCTTGTGTTTAGTTATCCAGTAATCTTGATATTAGCATTGACAGTATTTGATGTTTTTGTGTCCTCTCCAGAACTTGACTCAGCTGACGTGCAGCTATGAGGCAGAAAACCAGACCCGCTATCTGCTGTGTGATCTGGGAAACCCCATGAAGTCTGGTACCAGTGTAAGAGCCAACAAAGCCCGCATGTTGTCTTTGGCCTTTTTCACTTTTTCTGTCTCAGGACAATTAAGTCAAGTCAAATTGTTCCAGCATGAAGTAATTCATACGCAAACTCCACATTCTTTTGCATTGACTTGATAAAACATACAAAACATAAATCAAACTCGGATGCAGATAGAATATCCCCTGTTTCCAAAAGCAGGGAGATATCTCAGACCAGAACAAGAGTCCAGCGTCAGTTTGATTATTTAAACGGCATGTCAACTTTTCATCACCACCAATAGAATCAGCTGGACTTCAGTATGTTACTATGGGGGAGGAGGCCATTTGTAGATCTCTCGAAAGCTCCGGAGGGAGTGTAGAAAAGTACTGAGTATGTGGAAAAAAAACTAAAAACAAATGACAGAACTAAATCAAATGCAAGACATCACTCTTGTGTTTTTTATATTATTCATCTCTCATGTTCCTTGAAATTAATTGGGTACATTTCCTGTGGGTCATTTCCTAGTTACGGGCCGGCCTCCGGTTCACGGTGCCCAGACTGAAGGACACTCACAGAACTGTACAGTTTGAGCTCCAAATACGAAGGTAGGTCACTTTTTGTACAGTGAGATAGGTTCATGTGTGGTGTCCGCAAGTCCTTTAATGTCCAAATAAAATGTTATGCAGGTGTATGTTTGATTTAGTTTCAGTTTGAAGCAGTGTGTTAGCACCCATTAATGTCATCATTTCCTGACAGATTTAATAAAATGTTCTCTTAACCTGAACGAAAATGTAATAAAATCCAATAATGTGATAAAATGTCCTGACCGATATTGTAAAACCCTTTTTTCCTGCGGTTACCCAAACCATGAGGCTGTGCACTTACAGAAATTGAAGGTTCCATTCTCCACGCAAAGTTGTGCTCACTTTGCAACTGCAACGCTACATAAAATACGAGACTGAGATTGAATCAACTGATGGTGTCGAATCTAAGATCCACTCTGATCTAACGCACGATCCTCGCGTAACGACCAATCAGCACAATCAGCAGTGATATCTGGGCGGGTCCAGATATCCAATAGTTTAATGATTCTCTGCCTGATAACAACACACCACCTGCCATCTGATGTAAATTTCAAATTCTACACGAAGCCAAGGCTTTGCTTTTGTTGACAAACATGAAGTCAGGGTCAACTACTAACTAACTAACTAACGAACTAACTAACTAACTAACTAACTAACTAACTAACTAACTAACTAACTAACTAACTAACTAACTAACTAACTTTTTACACGATTGCAGCATCCGTTAAAATGATTACATCATCAGTTTTGAAAAAAAGAAATGAACCCATGTCAGGACATTTATTACATTATTGGTCAAGTTATTGTGTTATTGGGTTCTATCACATTTTCGATCACGTTAAGTGCAATTTTTTTACACTTTAAGGAAATTATTACACTAGTGCTACAAGCAGCTACACATTTTTTAAATCCAGTTTCTTTTTTTTCTGTTTTGACATTTTGTAAGTATTAGATTTATATTTTTGATACTGTAGGAATCAATATTTCATAACCCAGACTTCATGATATCGCGACAAAATTGTATTTAGGAAACAGTTTTGCCAGGTGATTGATACATGTTGCTTCAGAAACAACTTTTTGTTTTTCTGTCGTAGTAAAAATGCAAACAACTCAGAGAGTGAGGTGGTGCTGTTCGAGCTGGAGGTGGCTGCCATGGCTGACGTGATTTTGCAAGGGTGAGGCTTCAAGGCCCAAGTCCTCCACTACATCATTGCATTAACATTTCTGAATCGTTCTTATCATTGTGGCTCCGGCCAAGTTAACTGCCCAAAACAACCTCTGTGTTTTTCTGTTGCAGTGTTTCTCGCCCAGACAAAGTCATCCTTCCCCCCCCCAACTGGAGTGTTAGTCAGAGCCTGAGGGGAGAGCGGGACATCGGCCCTGAGCTTCAGCAGGTCTTTGAGGTGCGCCGACACAGTTCTTACTGCTCTCACATATCTGGTTCAACATTTATGTTGAGCGTTTATTAAGGGACTGTATGGAAATTAAAATTATTATGAATGTTGTTTTTATTTTTGCTGAAGGGAGGGAACAGTAAAAGGGTCTTAATTTGTTTTTTTCTAACCCCATGTTTAGATTTTATTTTGGCTTTCCCTTGTGAGATGTATTATAGTGAAAAAAGAGATCAAATAGTTACATAAAATAAATGGATTTCATGTCTTTTGTTATATACAGAGGTCAACACACCTGTCTCTGTAAGAGGCCTTTATTTTCCTCATCACAATCAAACAAGTATTTTCCAGAACCAAAATGTCCATACTGAGAAACACAATGCATGTGGAGCTAGTTAGTTACTACTGATTGAACATTATCTCGGATTAAAGTAAAAGTCCTGAGTGTGGGTCATGAAAAGTGCCATTAGGAAATAAGTAAAATAATAAAATGTGACATTTTGAAATAAAAACCCAACTCTCTCTTTCAGTTGGTGAATAACGGTCCCAGCGTGGTCAGCCAGTCCACTTTAGAGGTGAGGTGTCCTCTGAGGGCTCACGGCCACGAGCTGCTCTACCCTGTGGAGGTGGTCACCGAGGGGCCGCTCAGCTGCTCCTCCAAACACACCTTCAATGCACTGAAACTCAAGGTGAGGACACGCACACACGAAAAACACAGCTCGGTTGGCATGGCGAAAGCGTTACCCTTGACCTGATCTTGGCCTCGAACATTTGACCGTCTGCTGATGACTCTGTCGATGTGTCGATGGATGCAGCTCCAGCCTCCAGCAGCAGAGCTGAAATCCAGCACTGAGCACCACATCCGGAGGAGGGACGTGTACAGAGACCTCCTGGCCGAACAAGGAAACCTGGTGAGACAACATGGAAGAGAGATAGTTGTTACAATGAGCGGGAATATGTTTTCTGCGGAGTTCTTCACCTTGAGTCGAACCACCCGTGGTTACATGCCAATCATTGAACAAGATTAATATCAATTTGTGTGTCCATAAATGGTGTTGTTTAGCCTAGCTTAGCACAAAGACTGGGAGCAAGGTGGAACTGTTAGCCTAGCTAAGGGAACAGCAGTTCTTTTTTTCCATTCAATTGTCAAGCAAATTTTAAGCAAAGTAGAAGAAGAAGCAGAGGTTGCGAACCGGAAACAAAACAAGTCGACTTGACCATCTAACCACGAGGGGAAATGGGGAGAAGTCTTCAGGGACAGTTTTAACGGTTCTTTCATGTCGGGTAGTATTGGCCATGTTGCATGATTCGTGCTGTCTGGAGACAAAGACAATATAAATATGCATCAGTGACGATGCCGACAGCAGAAACAGCTGATCTGTCACAGAGTTAAATGTTCTCTATACGTCAGAAGTTATTCGGAAAAGGTGTTTTCACAATCCATTTAGCGCATTGACTCTTTTTTCTGACAAAGGCAAAAAAACTGTTTTGCCAAATTGAGGAAGTTTTATCGAATTTTGCCATTTCCATACAGCTTTTCGAATGCAACACTTTCAAAATTTGCAGAAAAAAGGAAATGTTGATGGAAACACAGCTGCTGTGTTTTCCAGCAACCCAAAAGCTGCAGTATTTGTTAATCTGATGGCAGACCTAGCTAACAGTTGTTCCTCATCAGGACAGACGAGTTGACTCCACGTGTCCCATGAAGACGCCCAGGAGGTGTTTGTTTTCCTCCTCCTCGACTCAGCATGTGGAGGGAATCATGGTGACGCTGTTCTCTCCAAATAAAACCACAACAGAGGCTCTTTAAATCCAGTCACCTTGTGTTGGGTGTTCAGTCCCACATGGGAGTGTGTTTTCATTAGTGGCTCTTTACTGAGGTTTTAATGCAACTTTTCTTTTTCAGTCCCGTGTGGGTTCTGCACATTCATGTAGTTTATTTCGACCACAATAGTCCAGTCAGAGGAAGAGGTAGCACCGGCCTCTGAACTGGAATCATAATGACATTATTTCTTTCAGCAGAGGAAATGGGGATAGATATAATGAGCTCTGGTCAACATCTGCTGCTTGCTGTGATCGTTTGTGAGATGAAGTTAATTGGGTTTGTGATTCACTGGGTTCCTCTTCGTGCGGCTTGCGTCACTGACTGTAATGTTTGACTGCTAATCTCTCCTGCTATTCAAATGAACCGTCTTTAAGATTCTTCCCAGCATCCATGCTCCACTGAAATGACTTTTGAGACTGTGTACCTGCCTAAAAATAGCCAGAGATACACATTAGTAACAAACGAACAAAAGCCCCTCTAAACATTAAAAACTATGATGACACTAATTAGGAGCATGAGTGAAAAGCATCTTCAGTAGGAGACGATGAGACGGACATAAGATTAGATAGCTACGTTACACGGCCGTGGCATCGTGGGGGAAGTGTTGATCGCTTTCTTGGAAGTAGTCAGATCCCTAAAGTAGCACCGCAATACTAAACACTATACACTACAATAAAAGTTGTGCATTGAAAAAGTCAGCAAAATGTACTAATGGCATGTACAAGTAGACCTCTCACAATTAGGTTGGAGCCACAGTTCACCCCTCCCACCTATCTACTTTCTACACACGTATCCACTCTTGAACAGTGTTACATACTAAAATGTCCTTTCATATTTCATGATTTCTGCAGAAGAAGCTGCAGTAGATCATTGTGGTTTGAGGCTTCGAGGCCCAAATCAGCCAAACCAATCAGTTATGACAGTGACTCGTGCTGCGTGATGCGCTTGTGTGACGGTGGCTTTGTGCCTCTGCAGACGTGCTCGGCGGTGGAGTGCTGGCAGCTGCAGTGTCACGTCGGGCTGCTGGAGAGAGGCGCCAACGCTATCCTGACTTTGCGCTCCAGACTGTGGGCCGAGACCTTCATCGAGGTGAGACGACGGGACGCAGCTCTGCACGTTTGTTCACATGTAACGTCTCGGTACGGGACACTGGAGTCAAGAGGGAAACACAGACCAATCTGTGGTCGTATACTGCCCTCTGTCGGCCAGGTCATCAAACTACAATTACAGATGTGTGTCCTAACTCCATACTCCATGCTGATTCTATACTGTGTTTACTACACTATTCATAGTGTCCTATATCTAAGCAAGTATAATAGCAGCAAACAACACAATATCTAGTCAACAGTAGACAGGATGATGGAAGCCCAGCGCCATCTAGTCCCATTAGATTGGAGAGAAGGCAGAAATCTCTACGGCCGATATCTGCAACATTAGGTAACTCACACTAAAACAATCTAGATTGATGAATAGCACTGCAGGTTAGAGGAAACATATGCATTTTTGTTATTTTGGAGTGAACTGTCCCTATAAGACACTGGCAGCCTTCCAGCCCTTATTAACATGTGTGTTTGCTTGTCCACAGAGGGCTTATAAGCAGTATGTTCTGGAGTGCTCTGTCCAGTACAAGGTGGACAGGATGCCGTATTCAATTCTTCCCAAGTTCAAGCCATCAGGATCCAAAAAGGTAACTTCCTCTGGTTTATTTTTATCTTCACATGGAGATGTCAGTGAAAGGTCTGCGGAGGCTCATGTGGTCGCTGTGGTTTCCCTGTGGTTCAGGTGGTGACGGCTGTGATGTGGAACAAGCCGGACAGTCCGTTCCCCGTTCCAGTGTGGATCATCATCCTGGCTGTTCTAGCTGGGTTGTTATTACTCGCCCTGCTCATATATCTGCTCTACAAGGTGATGCGCCGACAAAGACGTTTCTGACTGGTTGGGATTTGTTCAAATTTAAAATCAGGACACCTCAGGTACAGTTTAAAAGGGGGTTGGTTGGTGTTACTACAGGGACCAAATGACACAGGTCTACAGGTCTACAGAGCACCATTTCAATAGACACAAAACCACAAAGAGACGCAAAAATACTACAAATACATGCAAAACCACCACAAAGAGATGCAAAAACACTACAAATACATGCAAAACCACCACAAAGAGATGAAAAAACACTACAAATACATGCAAACCCCAACTAAAAAGAAACGCACAACGACTGCAGATCACAAATAGAATGACCACAGAGACACAAAAACGAAATTAAGAGTCACCAAACGACCACAAGAGACACCACTCAACTACAAAAAGACAAAACGACTGCAAAGACACACAAAACAAAACACAGAGATGCAAAATGATCGCAAGGACACAGAAAACACAAAGAGATCCAAAACCCCCACAAAATGACATATACTGTCTACAAAGAGACACAAAACAACTACAGAACGACTACAAAAAATCAAAGTGGCCTTGTTCCAAGTGTCTTGCTCCAGCACGATGATGTACATATTTAACAATGTCTTGATAAAATATGTTTTAGCTCAAAAATAGTTGAATTTGATAGAAACAAAGTTATTACCAGGCCACGGTGGACCAACATCACAAATGCTTTTTCTATGAAGAAAACAGTAAACTGTACAAGTTGTTACGTAAAGAAGAGTGTAACACCTGTGAGAGGAATGGTCATTTCCACAGATAGCCTTCCACTCACAGTCCAGTCTTTGTGTGAGATTGAGTCAAATCTGATCGTCCTCTCTCCATGTTTCTCTCCAGATGGGCTTCTTCAAAAGGTCAGACCCGTACGGCACCACCATGGAGAAGGCCCAGCTCAAACCCCAGGCGTCCTCTGAAGCCTAGAGCCGAGCCGGAGCCTCCCCCGCAGCTGCTCCAAAGAACTGGAATCATCGTCTCTTTTCCCAAACAAATAAGGAAACGTGCTCATGGAAAAATACGCCGGCAACCCATTTCTGAAGGGACAGCTACGGGTGCTGCATCACTGGACCTGCACTAAAACGCCTAAGCAGGAAAGACCACAAGGGTCGTGCGGTTGAATATGCACTGCTGTTTCAGACATGACGGAGACGAGGGTTTCGCCCGTCAAGAAGCTCATCTCTGTTGACCCTGAAAGGATTAGAACTTCACAGCCCACATCAGTACAGGACAAGAAATGCACCTCCAACAAAAAGGCACTAATGCTACCGTATTTCTCCATTCCTAAAAGGTGCGTTCAGGCCATGTTTGCAATCCCAGCGTTCAATATGCCTTTGTGTGATTCATACACCACTCTTTATTTATGGCCCAGTGCTTTTCCTATTGGTTGTTGAATGTTGTGCTGTAACTGTCTGCAGGACAATCCTGACGAAACTGCAACGCTTAACTTGAACTATTCCTCTCCCACATTGGGAGGTATTGTGTGTATGTCGTGTTGTATGTAACGTGTTCATTGCGTTGTGACCCAGAATAAAAGCATCGTTTTGTATACCCACCAACAATGTTTCTAGAGTGCTACTTGTGAAGGTTTTGGAGATAAAAAGTGTAATAACCACAGATCATAGTCATTGTCGTCTGATGTTCTTTTTTATCTCAGGTTTTGAGATGACAGATAATGTTTTTTGCATTTTACATTTAACTGTTTATCAGTTCTCCATCGTTGGTAATCCAAAACACTGCATTGCTCGACTCTACATGTCCTCCCTCTGCAGGTGGTATATGTTACTACCAGTATACATCGCTTGTCTTCTGATGCCTTTAAGTGCTGTCACAAAAGTTAGTATTTTACAGTCTTTCCACAATCGGTAACACACGTTTTCTGAGTCTTTGGTCCATTTAGTCAAAACTCTTAACACAAAACTCAGCAAATCTCTGTATTCCTGACTAAATACAAAGAGACACAACATGACCACAAAGAGACACAGAACAATCACCAACAAGGCTCAACAGTTATTCAAATCTCTGTGTCTTCGTGGGGCCTTTTGCATGTCTGTGTCCAGGGGCACTGAAGGCAGTTGGTGATGCATGGTGTGTGAATACAACACACTTTCTTTGTGGTTTTCTCCAGAAAGAAAACCGGAAGCAGCGTTCTCATACATGCTGGTTCTGATATTTAGCGTGGGGTGGGTTTCTGTGCTCTTGTGCTGCCTGTAATCTTCTGGGACTTTTCACTCTATTACAAAAATGACAAATAAGGGAAGTTATTATTATGAGTAATGTTTACTCGTATAATAATTCATGCACACATTAAAATAATAAAGTACAGACTACATAATTATTGCAGCCTGCATTAATATCTGAATGTATAGTAATGTGAAGACAACAACACATGTTCTATGAGAGAAGTGAGGACGCAGTGAGTTATGTAGGTTGATATTCCGATGAGGACTTGACCTCAGGCCCATTGAACATTAGATCAGAGGTGAGATGTGACTGGACCGTGAACTGAAATGTGTCTCAAAAGGGAGATTTGGTGTCAAACTGTTCAAATACATTCTGAATCCTTTCCAGCTTTTTTAACTCACCACTGAACTCAAGAAGACAAATATCATTACAGATCAGCTGCAAACTGCCTCATGAGGAGCAGAATGAATCCACATCTCTGGTTCCTAGTAAATCCTTCTCATCAACAATGAGAGCTCTGCTCTTCAGCAGCATGTCAGTGTGTCTTGTATGTAGGAGGGCAAAGCGTTCAGCAGCTTCTTCATGTGTGAGTCCACCAACATGTGAGACTTGAGATGAATCCTCACATGTTAAGTTCAACTCTTACTATTTAGTTTGGAGACAACTTGTGTTTTATATTTCAACCACAAGATGGCGCCATGATATGTAAAGCACACACAGGTGACACTTTACTGCAGGTGATACATGTGATGTTTGATCACCAGTGATGTCATTCTATTATAGGATGCCTTGTTAACATGTTTGTAACTTAGACTTCTTGCTCGGCCCTGAAGAAGACACTTGTGGAAACGTTGGGCTTTTGATTCAGCACAATGTTGTTGAAATAAATAGAGGTGAAGTGAACAAGTGTGTGTGTGTGTGTGTGTGCGTTACTGCAGGTGATACATGTGATGTTTGATCACCAGTGACGTCATTCTATTATACACACACACACACACACAGACTATATGATGTTTGCTGGCTTGTATCTCACTGTTCTTGTCGTCCTCTTGTTGTTATGTTTATGTATTGTCTCTTGTCTTGTAATAAAAAAGAGAAATGTTTTCATAAGTGGAGCAGGCTTTAACGAGGCTCTGCTTGTGAATGAGGAAGCAAAGTTGACATTCACAGCGCTGCTCCTCTTCCTGGAATGAAGCACAGCTTGATAAGCCCTCCTTCTTCCTCCTGCTCTCAAACACAGCCGGCTCCACTCTGACCACATGTTTCCTTGTTCCCTCCCCTTCAGATCTACAGTTTTAAAGATGGGTGTAACCAACATGGTGGTGAAGCGATAGAGCTGACAGCCTCCATTCACTGAACAAACACATGTTGTTCAGATCAGAAGTCAAAGCAGAGTCACTTCTAGTGAAGCGAAACTCAGACAGTCGTTGTCACTGAGAGGTGAAATGGCGCAGAAAGGAGTTCAGCTGGATCGGGAAATCATCTCTTGTTCCCTCTGTCTGGATCTACTGAAGGATCCGGTGACTACTTCCTGTGGACACAGCTACTGCATGAACTGTATTAAAAGCTTCTGGGATGAAGAGGATGTGAAGAAACTCCACAGCTGCCCTCAGTGTAGGCAGACCTTCACACCGAGGCCTCTCCTGCTGAAAAACACCATGTTAGCAGTTTTAGTGGAGGAGCTGAAGAAGACTGGACTCCAAGCTGCTCCTGCTGATCACTGCTATGCTGGACCTGAAGATGTGTCCTGTGATGTCTGCACTGGGAGGAAACAGAAAGCCCTCAAGTCCTGTCTGCAGTGTGTGGTCTCTTTCTGTGAGAAACACCTCCAGCCTCATTCTGAATCCCCTGCTTATGAGAAACACAAGCTGGTGGACCCCTCCAAGAAGCTCCAGGAGAACATCTGCTCTCGTCACGATGAGGTGATGAAGATGTTCTGCCGTACTGATCAGCAGTGTATCTGTTACCTCTGCTCTGTGGATGAACACAAAGGCCACGACACAGTCTCAGCTGCAGCAGAAAGGACTGAGAGGCAGAGAGAGCTGGAGGTGAGTCGACTAAACATCCAGCAGAGAATCCAGGACAGAGAGAAAGACGTGAAGCTGCTTCAGCAGGAGGTGGAGGCCGTCAATCGCTCTGCCGACGAAGCGGTGAAGGACAGCGAGAAGATCTTCACCGAGCTGATCCGTCTCATGGAGAAAAGAAGCTCCGATGTGAAGCAGCAGGTCAGATCCCAGCAGAAAAGTGAAGTGAGTCGAGTCAAAGAGCTTCAGGAGAAGCTGGAGCAGGAGATCTCTGAGCTGAAGAGGAGAGACGCTGAGCTGAAGCTGCTCTCACACACAGAGGATCACAACCAGTTTCTACACAACTACCCCTCACTGCCACCACTCAGAGAAGCTACAGACTCGTCCGCCATCCATATCCGTCCTCTGAGCTACTTTGAGGACGTGACGGCGGCTGTGTCAGAAGTCAGAGATAAACTACAGGACGTTCTGAGAGAGAAGAGGACAAACGTCTCACTGGCAGTGACTGAAGTGGACGTTTTACTGTCTCCTTCACAAGCAGAGCCCAAGACCAGAGCTGAGTTCTTAAGATATTCAAGTGAAATCACACTGGATCCAAACACAGCAAACACATGGCTGTTATTATCTGAGGGGAACAGAAAAGCAACATTTATGAGTCAACAACAGTCTTATTCTAGTCACCCAGACAGATTCACTTCATATTATCAGGTCCTGAGTAGAGAGAGTCTGACTGGACGTTGTTACTGGGAGGTGGAGAGGAGAGGAAGAGTTTATGTAGCAGTCGCATACAAGAATATCAGCAGAACAGGGAACTATAATGAATGTCTGTTTGGATACAATGACAAATCTTGGGCGTTACTTTGTGACAAAAACAGTTTTACATTTTTGTACAACAAGATCCAAACTCCCGTCTCTGGTCCTCAGTCCTCCAGAGTAGGAGTGTACCTGGATCACAGAGCAGGTATTCTGTCTTTCTACAGCGTCTCTGAAACCATGACTCTCCTCCACAGAGTCCAGACCACATTCACTCAGCCTCTCTATGCTGGACTTTGGTTGTGTGGTTATGATGGAGACACTGCTGAGTTCTGTAAACTAAAATAGACAGAAGTGATTTATGGAACAGCAAATTCATTTCTGTTAAACTCATTTTGTGTCCATTTTTGCTGAGACCTGATTTTGTTTACCTGTCAATCAAAGATTGAGGGCGGTACTTTGACAACTTGTCATCATTGTTGTGTACATGTTTGAGTTCCTTTAGGTGGAGCTCCTTCCTGTGTCTGTTAAACCATGGAGGCTATCACTGCCCATGATGATCTTTGTTGACCTGAACTGACATTTCTCTGCAGGAAAATGTAAACTGCTCTGAGGTCTAAATGTTTGTTGTAAATGTGTATTGATGTATTAGTTTGTTGTTGTTTCTCTTCCACTGCATGTGTCTTAAAGAGAGAAATCACCGGAGCTTCTTTTATCCAAGATATTTTGTTCTCACCACTTTCTGTAAAGATTTCTTTCATTAAATTGACATTTATTTGTTCCAAAGACTAAATGTTGCTGTTGTCTGAATTGATGAGTCATACTGATGGATGTGAACACATTGAAGGTTTACATGATAAAGAAAGAAATCTTGTTTCAAGAAGATACAATCCTCTGATCTTGTTGTAAGAACAATCAGTCTATTGAGAAGGAAACTCGTCTGTTTGGAACTCTTTTCTTTAAGATCCAATGATTTTATATGAAAGTCTCTTTCAGTTATTGTACAATGTGTAGTTGTGTTAAAGGAAGAGCTTCTTTCAGTGGTCTAGGATTCAAACTGCCTGCAGTCATCAGAGTGTTCCTGTCAGTGGGTTTAGTGGGAATACTTGTTTGTAGCTTTTCTAACTCACCACTGAACTCAAGAAGACAAATATCATTACAGATCAGCTCCAAACTGCCTCATGAGGAGCAGAATGAATCCACATCTCTGGTTCCTAGTAAATCCTTCTCATCAACAATGAGAGCTCTGCTCTTCAGCAGCATGTCAGTGTGTCTTGTATGTAGGAGGGCAAAGCGTTCAGCAGCTTCTTCATGTGTGAGTCCACCAACATGTGAGACTTGAGATGAATCCTCACATGTTAAATTCAACTCTTACTATTTAGTTTGGAGACAACTTGTTGTGTTTTATATTTCAACCACAAGATGGCGCCATGATATGTAAAGCACACACAGGTGACACTTTACTGCAGGTGATACATGTGATGTTTGATCACCAGTGATGTCATTCTATTATAGGATGCCTTGTTAACATGTTTGTAACTTAGACTTCTTGCTCGGCCCTGAAGAAGACACTTGTGGAAACGTTGGGCTTTTGATTCAGCACAATGTTGTTGAAATAAATAGAGGTGAAGTGAACAAGTGTGTGTGTGTGTGTGTGTGTGTGTGTGTGTGTGTCCAGCAGCAGCACAAGTTTGATGAGGTTGAGCTGTTTCTTTGTTTGAAATTCATAAGGCACAATATTTACATATGTGGATTTTTCCATGTGAAACCTTTTGATCCACTTGCGTTGAGTATATGAGTTCAGTGTGAGTGAGTCCAGATCCAACAGTGAGCGGCCTCGTAAACATGAGACACTGTTCAGAGTCTGCAGTGAAATATATCATTTTGATGACGATTCATCAGAATCAACGCTGGTAATAAAGTGTTTGGATAAAATGATTTAGTCATTGAAATTAAATAGATACAGAACAGAACACAAAGAGCGTAAATATAATTAATCTTTAAATACATTGAACCAGTTTCAAAATCTCCACAACTGCACACTTTGATGAGTGCAAACAACCTGAAGATAAAGGGGGAAAGGGATAAGTACGACCGTTGATCTAGCAGGAGATGAGCAGAGGGTTGACGCTGCTGGTGTTACACCCTGAAGATGAAACCAGGGGTTTCTCTCTGCTCTCTCCTCCTTCGTCATCCCCTCCGATCCCAAGGAGATCCCTGGAGGACAGCCGGACACAGAGGCGTCACCTGCAAGACCTGAGACGGACCTGGGCGGGGAGAAGTACCACCGATCAATTTTAGTGAGGCGCAACACCAAACTATGACTACATGGACAAGTGGAGGATGTAGAACACACCTACCATCTCCACTCCTGCTGCACACATCCAGAGTGTCCATCACGATCTTCCCCAGGGCCTTGCGGGACACGTTCTGCAGACAGGGTGAGAGGCTTCACTTGAGTTTTGGATGTTTGTCTTTTACATTTGCATGAAAAACCAACACATCCTCATACTTTAATGACAGAAAGTGTGTCTGCCAATGACTCCCAGAGCGACATTTATGCCTGGAGAGAACCAGTGGTACGTTTTAAACACGTGGTTAACGCCGTGAATTAAAAGAAAGCCACTGCTTGGTTTTCTAAGTATGTTTGTTGCGTGACTTACATCACACACGTGACGTGACGATGCTTACATGAAGTAAAGTAAGTACATTACATGAGTTAAAGTGAGTCAGGGCTGACTTTTGGTTTCACACGGGACACGAACACAGGTGTCCCGGGTGAAAGTCCCGTGTTGCTCTCTGTGTACTCTGTTGCTCTTTGTACTACGTCACATGACTTCCTTTGTTTCCCCCATAATATATATCCCATAATATCTACGACCACTAGAGTTTGTCGTCTAACAACAGACGTAAATGTGCTTCTTAATAAGCGCAGAGGTTTTTTGGGGGAGGACACTCTGTGAAAAACACATAGCAAACAGTAAAAACACAGAAAACGACATAAAGTCCCAAATCCAGCTTGATATGAACATACATAACATACTGTATATTGTGAAGCTTAATACAGATCATTACAGGGGAACAGTATGGAGCACAGTTTCATCCAGCATCGACAGACACGTCCTCGTCTTGTCCTCCTCTTCCTCGGGCCTCTGGGAAACAGTGAGGAGGAACACATGGATGCAAACAAGCTCCTAAACTATCACACAGTATCATCAGTCAGAGGAGTAACCAGTTCCTAAAACGCCCGGCAAAGTTGAGTTTCTGGGGCACTGAGCTCTTCCACACACGGGGAGAAAGCTGGCCATGTTTCATGACACAGACATATGAACTCATAATCTATCCTTTTAGGAGGAGCAACTTCAAATACAAGGGGATGGAGCTTCAGCTCAACATGCATTTCTCTATCTGGATGCAGAAACACGATAGCGGTGGGTTGATTAAACCTTTGAGGTTGAAGGCAAAGAGACAGACTCAAGTTATTAGCCATGGCATCTTCTGCATCTTCTGCATCTTCTGCATCTTCTGCATCTTCCTTCTCTTTGACTCCTCGAGGTCATCCAGCTTATTAATGAAGCAGCTTTATTAGTGGCAATGATGGGACAAGCATCGCTCTGTTCATCCTTCAGTCATTCAGTGTTGCTGTTTGTATTTCCTTACATCTGGCCAATACCCAGACTTGTCCACAGTTTAAAAGGAAACTTCTCTATTTTCCAACATGGACTATATTTTCCCAAAGTCTTTCCTCTAAGTGACTAATGGCGACAAAAGTCTTTTTTAAATTGGCCGTATTGAGGAAGAACGCTAAACTGTGTTGGGATCAATAGGAGCTTGTTTGGGTTATCAGCATTTAAGAAACTGAATTCTTGACATCAATAGAATTATTAATGTGAGTAACAATTATTAATGATTATTAATAATAACGGGGCACCACCCTGCGAACAGGGACCAATAACCAAACGATAAAACTAAGTCTCATAATTAGTGTTCACTCATAATGTCAATAGTCTGGTACGACTACACATTCAGAGTGAAAGTAAAGGTTTAAGTTCGAACACAGGCTACACATCCAGTTCTCATTACATACATATGCACAAGTAATCACAGACGACTGCTCCTTAAAATATAACAGGGTTTATTAAACCAGAATAGTAAATGATCAGATCAATTAATATTGCAATCAACAAACGCCATCATACGATTTTATGTGCCTAATATCTAAACAAATGAATAAAATGGGTGAGGAGGTATGTATACAATTATGTGTGTGTGTGTGTGTGTGTGTGTGTGTGTGTGTGTGTGTGTGTGCGTGTGTGTGGGTAAAAAAAGGGGGATCTTAAACTACAGTCGAGGACTACCAAGATGGCGGCGTCGAATGATGTGGCCAAAATAGCAGAGGGGGGGTTGAGACTGTGGGTTATGACGTGTGTGAAAAGGGAGGGGCCTTAAGATGCTACAGCTAAACCACCACCAGATGGCGTAGTCGAGTGACTTAGACAAAATGGCGGAGGGGCCTTACGAACTGCAGCTAAACCACCACCAGATGGCGTAGTCGAGTGACTTAGACAAAATGGCGGAGGGGGAGGAGCTGTGTGTAAATCATGCGTGTCTGTGCAGCACGTGAGAGGGAGAAAGAAAAGAGACAGAGAGAGGAATCAGAGCTTCTGTGTGCGGTGTCGCGTTGTAGTGAGAATGAGGGTCGCTGACCATATCTCACACCAGCTGCCGTTGTCGCCTCGCGAACATACGACACTGATGCGTGATACGCGCGATTCCACACTTCACTCACAGAATCGATTCAAGGAAAGAGAGCAGGCACAAAATGAAATGATCAATCCCAAAGTGAAACAATCAATGCAGTTAATACACAATACAACGGAGCTTCTCTGGTCCGTGATGATTATGTAATTACCTCTGTATAATGCGACAGTGTCTTTCACATGAACAGGATACGGGAATGCACAATGGAGCGGATCTGAGGTATGTTAGGGGTTGCGCAATACCTTGATATCGCGCGACAGTAACGTAACACACAAAAACACGGGAATATCAACATATAAATGAATAACCTGAATTAAACTTAGGTTAATTTAAGCTAAGCTACGCCCAGACACCATGAACCCTTACTGTGAGAAGTTCGTTGCAACGGGGAGAGTGTCCGTGATGATTGTGTCTCCTTCTTCCTGAAGAAAAAAAAGGCAGGGCGAAGTGGCTTTTTGCACGGCTGGTTGCGTCGGTCCTACTCCTGCAGAGAGTGGGCCTTTGATTTTCAACGTCGGCTGAGACACGTTGTCGATTCGTATCTCCCGGTAATGAGCGGTGCAGAAAGAGGTTTAGTCGATCTGGTACCGTTGGCGTGTGCACGAAAGGCGGCGGACGGATTGCATCAGGTATGCGTTTCTCGCGGGCCGAGGGCCTTAACTCAGAATATACGTGGTCGGTTTCGGCCAGCGAAATGGCACGTGGACGCTGAGTTGAGGTTGGATGAGGTCGAAGGGTCCGGCTGAGCGGTGGCCGAAGGCGGGGTCATCTTAAAGGGGCAAGGATCAGAGTTCGGGTCAGATGTGGCTCTGACCCCATGTGAGGAGCTCAGCCAGCCAGGAGATGGTGCCAGCAGACCCCAACAACTGGCTGCAATGTAATTGCTCGGTACAACGCCTCACCGTCAACGTTCGTCCACTAAAAGTGCTCCTTTCTGCCACTGACAGACTCAGAGTGTTATTATAAGAGTCTGGCTACATTATGGAAATAAAACCTTTTTCTTTACCTTTCACTTCAGTCCGGTCTGTTTGTTATTGTGTTCAACCAAGTTCATGCTGGTGGAGAAGTCTCCTTCTGAAATCGAAGTGAAGGGAATATTCAGCCATGACGTTGAACATCTTTTAGATAACACTGAGCTTTGTTCTCTGTTCTCCGACACAGCAAACTCTGACAACATCGGTGTTCCTCTCTCTCACGAGACTTCTCCATGAACGAGATTTGGTTATACACACAAACAGGACTGAAGCGAAAGGTGAAGAAAAAGGGATTTGTTTCTCAGTAGGGTTCTTTCCATAATGTTGTCCGACACTTTTAATAACAATCTGAGCCTGTCGGTGACAGAAACAACACTTTTAGTGACCGTACATTGATGTTGAAGGTTTTTACCTAATCTCATATTAAGACTCCATAGCTTTACAACTGTTTGCGACTCAGTCTGCACTACAGGTTCCTTTCTCCCACCTTTTCTTTTTCCAAGCGTGTGCTCCCCTTTGGCTGCTCTTGGCTTTGTCCCATCCAGCTGCAGCGCCCCCTGCTGATGAGGTTTCTATCGTGCAGGCAACTCTGAGAGACAACTTGATGGACCGCGTGGTTCTGACATCTGGAGGAATAAGCAAAAACAAAGTGACATTTGGAATTGGAGGAGCGTGTCCAGTGGCCCCTCCCCTCCACCGCTCTCTGCAGACACTGTAGAAGCTGTTACTTTACTATTTTTATTTAATGTTCTGTTGCAAAGCTTTGGTTAATAAAGAAATGTTCTGTGTGGCCTGTTGACCTTGTTTTTTTTACACTTATTTCACTCTTATTTGTTACACGTGTGCTTTTGCTGCTATGACAAGTCCAAAATGTCCGCCGTGGGGAAAAGGTCTAATGCAAAACCTTAAATACATCAACAGCAACGGTTCTAAACATCTTGTTTCAACTGATCTTGTTTCACGAGAGGTCATTCACCTGTCTTGCTGCAGGCGTCTGCTGTTCCGATTGGGTACATTTCCTGTTGGGCGGGGTCGGGGATGCAGGTGCAGCGGGATCTGAGGGTGGCAACCAACAGAGAGAACATAACTCGTTTGTGGTTTGGCATGTGTATTTATTTATTACCCTGGTGTGTGCGTGGTGTTTGTTGAAAGTTAACCCCATCTGCTTTTCACCCGAAACTCTCATCCAGTGTGACTTGTGTGTAACTTAAGCTGCTCCCCTCCCGCCGGAGGTCCTCCACCAGCTCCCTCAGAGCTGCTACCTCATCTGGAGGACAAGAAGAAGAAGACAAAGACAACAAATGTGAAGAAGACGACAAAAAGGAAGAAGAAAAAGAAAAAGAAAAAGAAGACAAAAAATATGAAAGACAACAATCATATCACTTTTCACACTTCCTGTGCTGCTTTTTTCAAGTACTGTACTGTATTTTGTAGGTACTTATACTTTACTAGTATTTTAACTTTATTCAACGATATACTTTTAACACACTATATTTTAGAGGGAATATTAAATCAATCAATAATAATTCATATAATAATTGAATATGTGCAATAATGTGTTTTCAACCACTCAAACTGATTATATTTTATATATTTTAGCTTTTGTGGTTTACTTATTTATTCTACCTTTACTGTAGGCTTCACACGCACACGCACACACACACACAGAAACACTCTGAAATCACAGCGTTCTCCCATACACTGACTAAAGATTACTCTTGAGTCCTCAGTAAGCCATGTTTCCGACAGAGCAATAACTGAAAAATCATGCTTCAGTAAAGATAAATAATGAATCAATTTGTCATAATTGCTCGGAAGACTTCTTCTATTCAGATGAAAAGTAGAGAATGTATTACGTGGCAGAGAAACAAATAAGTCATTAAACTGAGTTTCATCATACAAACTACAGAGGTTAGATACATCAAGTGATGAAAAGAAATGTAAATCTGGGTCAATATTAAAATGATAAGAGTCACTGGTAGAGAGATCAAAAGGCGTAAAGGTCTGGCCTTCCAGATCAGATGTGTTGTAGACCATAGTGTATGTAGAGAATCATGTATACAGATACAGATACAAAAACATCTAAGAAGTACTTAATACATTCCTAATGTTGGAGACTAAGGAGGCAGACTCTGAACGTTTCTTTGTTGATGTGGGTTTTGGGAAGGTGGATGGACAATAAGTCTGTCGTATCTCAAATATGCAATGTCAGCTCTCTCTCGAGCTGCCTTCATCGCTGGGAGTAGTTCTGTTCTTCTTTGGCGGATGGATTCAGGGAAGTCCTCATTGATAAAGATGCCTGAGCCCTTCAGATGTTTAGCTTTATGTAGAACAGAGAGTTTATCCTGCAGCCGTAGAAATGTCACCACAATGGGTCGGGGCTTTTGTGAAGATGGAATATGCTTCCCAACCCTACGGGTCCCATCCAACTCTATCTTTAGATGATCCAGTTGTAGTTTTCCACTGAAGAGTTTTCTCACCTTTTCTTCACAGTCAGTCAGGTTTTCTTTGATGCCATCTACCACAATATTATGACATCTGGACCCGTCTGACTCGTCTGAGATTGAGATCAAACTTTTGCAGATTGTGTCCAAATCTGTCCTGGTTTCATTCCAACTTTTGAAACCAGTTTTACATGACATTTTAAAATCAAAATCTTTTTGAGTCATTTCTAGACTCGCCTTAAGATCATAGGTCTGCTTTGACAGATCATCAATCCTCCTGTTTGAAGAATGAACTATGATCTGTTCAAATGTTTTGAAGCTTTCTTCCTGTTTTGTAGAACTCTTTTTGCTGGTCCAACAATTCACGCACCTGAGCCATGGTGACATGTTCCTCAGTGGCATTGATTGAATCTGTGGGTGGCATGGTCCGGTCCTTAGGCTTCAAGCTGAAATTAATTGTGAAAAAATTGCTGAAAATTAAGAAATGGGAGACTATCTGTCTGAAAAATGTTGAAGCCCGAAAGCATTTAAACTGCACTGCTGAAAAACCTTCTAGTTGAAATGTCTAACTATGGTGTCTGTATCTGAATGTATGAGGAAGAAGAAGGCTTTGAAAGTTGAAGTACAACAGGATTTGAAGATTTTCTCCATAGAGATCCCATTCAAAAGAAAATTGCAAAAAGCTTCATTCAAAAAGTTTAAAGATTACAAATATGAAAAGTCAAAGCACCCCTCTCCTGAAAGAGCTGAACATTTTGATATTTAAACAATTTCTGTAGCTTCAACAAATTTCAGAAGTAGTGATATTTGTAGTAGTAGAAGTTGTAGTTGAAGTAGAAGTATTATTAGTAGTAGAAGTATTAGTAGCATTAGAATAAGTAGTAGTGGTAGCAGTAGTGATATTTGTAATAGTAGTAGTAGAAGTCGTAGTTGTAGTAGAAGTATCATTAGTAGTAGAAGTATTAGTATTTAGAAGAAGTATTAGTATTCAGAAGAAGTAGTAGCCCAGTATCAGTAGTAGTAGTAATAGCTGTAGTAGTGGTCATAGTATTTAATATAACAGTAGTAGTAGTAGTAGTAGTAAAAGTAATGGCAGTATTTCAAGTAGCAGTAGTAGTAGTACTAGTAGCAGTCATACTAATAGCTGTAGTAGTATTAGTACTGGTAGTAGCATGAATAGTAGTCGTAGCAGTTGTAGTATAAGTAATAGTAGTAGTGGTAGTAATAGCAGTAGTGGTCGTAATAATATTGATGGTAGCAGTAATAGCACTAGTAATAGTAGCAACAGCAAAAGTTGTAGTAGTAGTAGCAGCAGTAGTCGTAGTAATACTTGAAATATTAGCAGCAGTAGTAGTTGTTGCAGTATTAGTAAGAGCATTCATTTTTTCAACAAAAAAGTCTAATTTTGAGTTCAATGTTTAAATGCAGTTAATCCATGAGGCTTTTATTTTGAAAGGGTGGGACTGGGTGGGGGAGGGAGGGGGAGAGGAGACACAATCATAATGTTTGACACACATAAACAGAGGTTATTAAATGACAGGCTTCATCACAAGCAGTTCAGTTAGAATTCACTCTCTGGGGCTTTTATTTTGAAATGGGGTGTGGGGTGTGGGGGAGAAGGGGAGAGGAGACAGAATCATAATGTTAGATAAACACAAACCGGTTATTAAATGACAGGCTCATCACAAGCATTTCAGTTAGGATTCATTCTGTGGGGCTTTTATTTTAAAATGGCGTGTGTGTGTGTGTGTGTGGGGGGGGGAGGTGGAGGAGGGTGGAAAGACCTCTAAAGAATCCTAAGACCTGAATGACTGTATGAGAGAGACACACACACAGAGAGAGAGAGGGAGAGGAGTGTATGTGCGCGTGTGTCTGTGAGTCTGTGTTTATAAACATCACTAATTACTGGCTCAATCGCGAACACCTGTGTGCCTGAAGCCATTTCATGGAGATAACAGGGAAACACCTCTCAAACAAATCATCAAAACTCCCATAACCGTAGCTCCTATTGCTCCAATATTAATAATTGAGAGGAAGGCTGAGTTGATGAACAGATCCTGTAAAAATTGTGTCTGTAGTGTAAAAAATGTGGATTAACTGGCGATCTAGAAATGGGGTACCGTGTTCTGTGGAAGATGTTTTTGAAGCAAAATTTAACATGGGTCTCTATGGAGCAGAAAGTTGGTTTTCCTGTCAATTAATGGCTTCTGTGTCAAATGTGGAAATCTGTGGGATTCCACAGTAATTTTCATACGACAAGGACAATATTAGCTACTTCTACATCCAGAAATTATGCATGAAGATTGAAGATTGTGGACACAGTGGCAAAACACATGTTTTTTTCACAAGAATCTCAAGCTGCTCTTCACTCTAGCGGTGACATCACGCACTCTAAGCTGTGCAATACACACCCATTATAAAGTCAGAAAAGGGCTGAAAAATCATAAAAGTTAAACTGCTGCAGTTCAAAAAGTTTAAAAGATATCGGAAATTATGCGGCAATAGTTCATAGTTTTCTCAACATTTGAAAGTTGAAATGGTGTATTTAGCTGAAAGTATGAGGAAGTTGAAGGATTTGAAAGTTGAAGAAGTTTAAGAGGATTTGAAAATATTCTCCATAGACACCCCATTCAAAAATAAAGTTGCTAAAAGCTTAATAATTCAAAAAGTTTAAAGGTTAGAAATAGAAAAAGTCATAGCAGAGATGAGCTGACGGAGCTGAACATTTTGATAGTTGAACGGTTTCTGTAGCTTAAAAAATGAAGAAGAAGAAGAAGCGTTGCGACGAAACAGGTGGGGGACGGAAGAAATAGTGGAACTAGAAAAAGCATTTCCTGCTGAAAATGCGTTGGAATGCTGAAAACTGAAATTAATCGCAAAAACATTGCTGAAAATAGATATCCAATTCAAAAACAAATTGCAAAAAGCTTAATAATTCAAAAAGTTTAAAGATTACAAATATGAAAAGTCATATCACACCTCTCCTGAAAGAGCTGAACATTTTGATATTTGAACAGTTTCTGTGGCTTAAAAAAATTCATCAGTGGTGATATTTGTAGTAGTATAAGTTGGAGTAGAAGTATTATTAGTAGAAGTATTAGTAGCATTTGAATAACTACTAGTAGTAGTATTCGTGATATTTGTAGTAGTAGTAGAAGTTGTAGTAGAAGCATTAGTAATTAAAAGCAGTAGTCGAAGACGTACTATCAGTAGTCATAGTAATAGCTGTAGTATTGGTCGTAGTATTTAATATCACAGTAGTAGTAGTAGTAGTATTAATAGTAATAGTAATGGCAGTAGAAGATGTAGCAGTAGTAGTAGTACTATTAGCAGTCGTACTAATAGCTGTAGTAGTATTACTACTTTTAGTAGCATGAATAGCAGTAGCAGCTGGGTTTAAAAATGGAAACTGAGAAGCATCAACTAAGTTTAAGAATGGAATCCCTAGACTTGGAAGCAAATATTGCTGCAGCTGATGCGAGGCTAAAGGCTCTGGAGGAATTTGAAAATGATGAAGCATCAGAATCTGGAAAAGAAAGGGAAGAATGGATAAATGCATCTGACAAAATGGAAGAAAGCCTAGCACAGCTGGAGTATGCTGTTGGGACTGGAATCAAAGGATGAAGCGCTGCGAGGCCGCAGGACCTCCCCCCTGCTGCGAACTCCATACAGTGCACGCACAGTGGAAAAATGAGCTGGAACCGGTTCAAAAATTAACATCATATTTAATGTACTACATGAAATTCACTTACAAGCTGCATTAACTAATGTTCTCGAGAACAGCTAATGTTCTCGAGAACAGAGACCACACACCTATCTCACTCACAGGTGAGGCTGAAAAACCGAGGGCGGATGTGGTCTGAGGAATTCTCTACAGATCAGTCTTTTGTACGTCGGAAGTGTCCGAAAGTCATTAACACCTGAATGACCCTCCGTGGCGATTGGCTCCATTCGACTCCACCTCTGGTCAATTGTCCTCCCCAGATCCCATCCTCCATTCTGCATGTCTGTGAACCCTCTCTCTGACCCTCAAACTATTCTTAGTGTTTTAATACCTTTAGTGACTATACTTTTATGATTTAATACATTCAATTAGTTAATATACTGTAACACATAATATCTTCTATAAGCAAGAATATTTTAAACATATTGTGACTAACATATTATTATTGTGACACTTCTACTCATCACTAGGGGGGTTATTTAATCTTACTTATAATGCGTCTAATACTGGAATTCTCAACAATTCCCCCCTAACACGCTATTCATAGTGTGTTCAAAAAAATGACAGGAAAAACAATCCCTCTCTAATGGTCCTTTATGGGCCGAGGGTGAATTTCCTCAACTAAACAGTAGCTTACAGTTCAAGTTCATAAACATCATTAAATTCATTTTGTATAGCCCAAAATCACAAATTTGCCTCAGAGGGCTTTACAATATGTACACAGTTGACATCCTCTTGTCAGAACAGGAAAAAACTCCCCAAAAAACCCCTTTATCGGGGAAGAAAAAGGAAGAAACCTGTGCGATAGCAATAGAGGAGGGATCCCTCTCCCAGAATGGACAGAGGTGCAAGGATGTCATGTGTAGAACAGGATAGTGAATTCACATTCAATGTATGACAGAACCACGACTCTAACTGATTGCCCTACGCTTGTAGAGTTCACACATGCAAGGGATGCAGCAGAGAGGATCAGGTGGGGGAGGTGGTGGAGCTGCGTCGAGTTCTGGATCCATCCTGCGAAATGAGGGATAGAGAAGAATTCTGAGAAGCCTTGTCTGTATCTTTTCCAGTTGACAAAAATTATATTTCCTAATACAGTGAACAATCACCCAGAGTGAATTTTTCCAAATTATCAGTATCTCACCGGATGTTTTCAGAAGTCCATCTGGACTCAATCAAGTCCATCAGCATCTCAGTGAAGATGATCAGGAACTGCTCTGTCTGGAATGAAAGTTCAACATGCAAATCCTAACATCCTACACTCTGCTAGAATCATATTTAATGCTATATGTTCTACCAGGTTCTTAAACTAGTCTTATCTACCGGCTCGTGAAGTCCTGCTATGGTGTCGCAAGTGAAGTTTACAAAATGTTACTGGTTATACTATGTGTAATTGATCCAATTGACAATTTTATTAATTGACAACCTTCAGGAAAAAACAGATTCTAAATCTGCTGCTATGTGATTTCTGGCTTTAAATTCACGAGACACCCCCCTTGGTAAATCTATGTCATGTATGTAACTTGTCTATAAAATGAATCTCCCATGGTCCAGTCCACCTTACTGGTCAGTACCACTGACACCTTGGACCTCATTCACAGCCAGCTACTTGTGATATGATAGGAGACTGCTTTCTCCTGTCTGCAAATGCCTCTGTGTTCTCCACCTGTGGAAACAAACTCTTTTCACAATTAAAATTGCAAAACACAAAATGATGTAATTAAATTCTGAATTGAAATTTAATTAAAATCAAAAATTACAAATGTCGGATTCAAAATCAATATCAACTATGCAAGTTAAAATATTGAATCAAAACTAACAATTTGTAGGATAAAAATTGAATTGAAACTGGGAGTTAAACTACTGGATTAAAACTAAATGTACCAACTGTAATTGAAATGTTGAATTGAAACTAAAAAGTTATCAATGGCAATTAGAATACTGAATTAAACTAGAATTAACCATTAAAGTCAAACTGCAAGTTGTAAGATTAGAGTCTAAAACTCATTTTATCTAGTAATCTACGGGTGACTGAGTATTTCTGTAGTTCTAAGACAATAGTGCCTCTAGGTTTTCTGGGTAATGGAGTTTTCTGTAATTATCAAGCAATTACTACTCCAACCGATAGGTGGCAGAGTTGTCTATTCTTCGCCGTTGGTTTTTTCTAAACCGGAAGTGTGGCCAAACTTCCCGCGAAATATGAACAAAGGGCTAATGCTATTAGCGGCTAAGCTAACCGGCGAAAATGTGTCTTCAACACAGACAAAGCACCGTAGTTGTAACTGTTAACCATGCCGCATTCACCCACGTTATTTATGCTAGACCGTGCTCGGCTTCTCCATATGCACCGGTTATTTTATGATCGTTTTTATCTAACGTTAGTTATCTAGGCTGAGCACAAAGCAACCTTCGGCTCTGCTATCATTCACTCCACACAGCAAAACGACTCCTCACAACGCTATAGCAACACTCATAACAAGATACACCGTGATTACAATATATTATTACCTAACGTTACTCATTACCTATATTACCCACCCCAGATTATGTTCCCCTGAACTCAGTTAATTATAGCGCTTCACGCAACTAGTTCTGTTAGCTTCTAAGCTGCAATTTATACCCTCCCGTGTCGGTTCATCAAACACATGACGCAACCGTGAGACGATGAAACAACCGTCGTTAATTCCACGTAATTCACGCGCAATTCATGCTCAAGTCTAATTCACACGACAATACTTTAAACCTCACTTGAGTTTCTGGTTTAACAGGCTATTTAGCTTTATCAGACCCGAAGATATCTCTCCAGTCCGCCTGACCCCACCAAATCAAATGCCAGTTATCCTATCACTCAGAGCCTTTTTCAGCTCTCTTAACTTATCAAAACTAACGTCTCTAAGACGTACCTCACCGGTAGGATTTCGCAACAAAGAACAGCGTGTAATCAAAATACACGTCTCCCTAATCCAGCTTGCAAGTGTGTCCCACATAGTATTCCAGCTACTTCAAATCAATACACGTTACCGGCTTGCTGCGGCTCGCTCCTTCGTCAGGCTTTCAGAGGCGCTGGCCACGATACTGTCTCTAAGTTTTCCTATCTACCTATATGCGGAGTTTTATTAAAGAGGTTCCGTCTTACCCTCTTGTCTTTGGCGCCTGAAAGTATCGTGGTCAGCGTTCTCGTCCAGTCCGTGTTCCAGCAAAAATCACGTCGGGATGTCACCAATTTGTTGGGACTGGAATCAAAGGATGAAGCGCTGCGAGGCCGCAGGACCTCCCCCCTGCTGCGAACTCCATACAGTGCACGCACAGTGGAAAAATGAGCTGGAACCGGTTCAAAAATGAACATCATATTTAATGTACTACATGAAATTCACTTACAAGCTGCATTAACTAATGTTCTCGAGAACAGAGACCACACACTTATCTCACTCACAGGTGAGGCTGAAAAACCGAGGGCGGATGTGGTCTGAGGAATTCTCTACAGATCAGTCTTTTGTACGTCGGAAGTGTCCGAAAGTCATTAACACCTGAATGACCCTCCGTGGCGATTGGCTCCATTCGACTCCACCTCTGGTCAATTGTCCTCCCCAGATCCCATCCTCCATTCTGCATGTCTGTGAACCCTCTCTCTGACCCTCAAACTATTCTTAGTGTTTTAATACCTTTAGTGACTATACTTTTATGATTTAATACATTCAATTAGTTAATATACTGTAACACATAATATCTTCTATAAGCAAGAATATTTTAAACATATTGTGACTAACATATTATTATTGTGACACTTCTACTCATCACTAGGGGGGTTATTTAATCTTACTTATAATGCGTCTAATACTGGAATTCTCAACAATGCACGGATGGGAACCATACCTAAAACACCCTTACAAAGATTGATGCACGTTCAGTACCGACCACTAACTGGAATCACAAAAACGTCTGAGCAACAACCAAGAGCAACAAACCCTCACACAAGCAGAGCTGTGGTTTCTGATGGACCACGCAGACAGTGACCACGCAGACGGGGCGAATCCACTCCCAGAAGTGAAATAGCTCAGAGCATCGATCTCACAAACATTATACAAAGACAAACAGACTTGACGGACCTGCTCGTGATACAGCAGAAAGAATCTAAACTCCCAAGAAGGGAGGTTCCGGTGTTTGATGGCGATCCTCTCGCTTTCAGGCCATTTATGAAGGCTTTTAAGCACAACATCGAGGACAAAACCAACAGTAACGTGGATCGACTGTACTTTCTGGAACAGTATACTGTTGGACAGCCAAAGGAACTAGTTCAAAGCTGCTTTCACATGAACGCCACAACTGGTTACGAGGAAGCAAAGTGCCTGCTTAAATATCACTTTGGTGATGATTTCAAAGTCATATCTGCATGAGTTGAAAAGGCCTTGAACTGGAACCAAATACAAGCAGATGATGGAAAGGCACTTCATAGCTATGCCCTCTATCTAAGAGGCTGTGGTAATGCAGTTCAGGACCTCCCATACAGGTCAGAGCTGGACTCGCCATCTAACATGAAAAGACTTGTTTTCAAACTCCCATTTAAACTTCGAGAGAAATGGCGGTCCGCTGTATGTGACATCACTGAAAGAACACAGCAGAGACCTACATTCCATGACAAACAGGTCAGAATCATTCAAGATCCCGTCTTCGGGGATATCCAGGACCCTGCCGGAAGCACAAATGAGAGAATATCCAAAAGAGACTTACCACATATGAGACCTAGCAGCAAGAAAAGCTTTGCTACGACTGTTGTGCCCAAGACAGAAACCAACAAGAATCCTAATGCACGGGAAGGGGCAGACAGACCAGAGGTCAATCATACAGACATGGACGCTTTCCTCAAGACCTGTGCTTTTTGTAAAGGAGATCATGTGATGGAAACATGTGAAATAATAGCAAAGACTCCCCACAAGGAGAAAATTGAGCTGCTAAAGAAAAATGGACTCTCTTTTGCCTTGGTCAAATGTCATATGAGTAAAGAATGCAAGAAACGTCTCGTGTGTCTTTCCTGTGAGAAGAAACACCCCACGGTCTTGCATATAGAGAACTTTACTCCAGGAAGTACCAAGCAAGCAGCTAAGCAGGATTCAGACACCAGGAGCAATTACATTGCTAGAGTTTCATCAGCAGCACAAACAGTGGACAGAACCACAGACTACAAGTTAGCAGTGGTACCTGTAAAGATAAAGGCACATAAAGGCAGCTGTTTGATAGAAACCTATGCGTTTCTAGACCCTGGAAGCACTGCTACCTTTGTCACGGAAAACCTGCTGGAAAAGTTGTCCGTCAGAGGAAAGAAAACAGAGATCTTACTCCGAACAATGGGTCATGAAAAGCCTGTGAAAACCCAAGCAATAAGAGGACTGGAAGTATGCAGCCTGGATGGCAACAGCTTCATAGAGCTTCCTGAAGTCTTCACACAAGATGCCATTCCTGTCAGTCAAGAGAACATTCCTACAGAAATGGACATAAAAGGATGCTCTTATCTAAAGGAGGTCCAATTAAGAACCATCAAGGCAGAGGTAGGCCTATTGATCGGCCACAGATAACGTCCAATAGAATATCAGTGGCCAAGCTGGAAGAGCTCCTGATACACCAATACAACCAGGACTTCTCAGAGTTGGCCTACAATGAAAAACAAGAACACTCATTTGAAGATAAGAAATTCCTGCAAGTGATGAACAACTCGGTCAAAAGGAAAGAAATACGAAATACGACTGCCGTTCCGCCAGGATAACATCAGCCTGCCAAACAACAGGAAAATGGCGGAACAAAGAGTATTAAATCTTGCCCGCAGATTCCAGAAAGATGAAGCCTTTCGGAAAGACTATAATGGCTTAATGAGTGATGTCTTGAGGAAAGGACATGCAGAAAGAGTGCCAGAGGAACAGCTCCCTCGGAAAGATGGAAGACTGTGGTACAGCCCTCACCATGGTGTCTACCACAAAAGGAAAAAGACAATCTGGGTGGTGTTCGATTGTACCGCCTCATTCAAAGGAACTTCGCTGAATCATGAGCTGCTACAGGGTCCTGACCTTACGAACACCTTGCTGGGTGTACTCCTCAGATTCCGACAGGAACCAGTAGCAGTGATGGGGGACATCGAAGGAAGGTTCCATCAAGTAAGAATACCTAAACATGACGTGGACTTCCTCAGATTCCTGTGGTGGCCAGACAGAGACACCAACCAACCGCTAGCAGAGTACCGGATGGCGGTGCATCTCTTTGGAGTGGTCTTATCCCCGAGCTGCGCCAATTTCGCACTGAAGCGGACAGCCGATGATAATGAAGGAAAGTGTAGCGCTGAAGTTCTCAACACCATTCGTCACAACTTTTATGTAGACGACTGCCTCAAATCTGTCCGAAGCGAGAGCCAAGCAATCTGTCTGGTGAAAGAGCTCAGATCAGTATGCACCACAGGTGGATTTAAACTCACCAAATGGACCAGTAACAGTCGAGCAGTCCTTGCCTCTGTTCCAGCTGAAGAGAGAGCAAAAGAGGTCAAAGATCTAGACCTCGACAAAGACAAACTGCCCATAGAAGTCAAGCGTGGCCGCAGCAAAGTAAAAAGATATGGAGCCTTGTTTACGTGCCTCGCACGCAGAGCCATACACAATACCCAATATATAGCTGATCTCTTCTGGAAACGCTGGACACGAGAGTACCTCCCATTGCTACAGGAGAGACAGAAATGGAATAAAACTAAAAGGAATCTAAAGCATGGAGACATAGTGCTCCTGGCCCATGGGCAGAATCACGGAAATCTTCCCCGACAAAAAAGGACATGTACGTCGAGTCAAGATCAGGACACAAAATGGCACCTTGGAAAGGCCCATCACAAAGCTGTGCCTTCTACAGAACATGACTTGATGAGACAGGTCCCTTTTGCCTGTTTTCGTATTTGACACCTGAAGAGACTTTAGTTTAACCTTTTCTCTCTTTTTTCTTCTCTTTTTCTCAAGAACTTTTTCGATGAACCTTTTTGCTGAAATCTTATGAACCTGTTTCGCAAAATGGACGAGCGGAACTAAATGGATTACATTTTTTGGCTTATTTTTGAAATTCTATGGACACGGGACAGTGTTGGATATTGTCACAAAGGACTCTTAAGAATAGGCTTCCTATGTATAAATGTATGAATTGCCCTATACCGGTCAATTAGGGGCCGGAGTGTAGAAGCCATTACTCTGATTTGTGTTTTGCCTATAGATTCTATCCTTGTTAGTAAATTATAATCATGCTACCGCTTGTACATCAAACCATGCTAATTATGATTTACTGTTGAACCTGTTAAGATGTTACTTCCGAAATGATTATGATGCAATGATGACGTCAGGGGGCGTTAACTCTTTATGTAGACCTCACCTGAGGATGTGCAGGTGTGTTTTTTCGACTAGAGAGCAGAAGGGCTAACTATTTTTCAACCGCATTACGAAATCGCATTGGAAGACCGCATTATGAGACAAAGCGGGTTTTTCTGTTTAAGATGACTTCCATGTATGCTTTTGATGCTGTTCTGGAATAAAAGAAAGTTTTGAAGTGACACTACGAGACAATGCGCGTTAATCGACCGACGGCTCCTACATACTTTCTTATGCTCCTTTCTTACACACACACACACACACACACGCACACACGCACACACGCACACACACAATATGATGTTTGCTGGCTTGTATCTCACTGTTCTTGTCGTCCTCTTGTTGTTATGTGTATGTTTTGTCTCTTGTCTTTTAATAAAAAAAGAGAAATATTTTCATAAGTGGAGCAGGTTTTAACCGAGGCTCTGCTTGTGAATGAGGAAGCAAAGTTCACATTCACAGCGCTGCTCCTCTTCCTGGAATGAAGCACAGCTTGATAACTCCTCCTTCTTCCTCCAGAGCTGACAGGCTCCATTCACTGAACAAACACATGTTGTTCAGATCAGAAGTCAAAGCAGAGTCACTTCTAGTGAAGCGAAACTCAGACAGTCGTTGTCACTGAGAGGTGAAATGGCGCAGAAAGGAGTTCAGCTGGATCGGCAAATCATCTCTTGTTCCATCTGTCTGGATCTACTGAAGGATCCGGTGACTACTTCCTGTGGACACAGCTACTGCATGAACTGTATTAAAAGCTTCTGGGATGAAGAGGATGTGAAGAAAGTCCACAGCTGCCCTCAGTGTAGGCAGACCTTCACACCGAGGCCTCTCCTGCTGAAAAACACCATGTTAGCAGTTTTAGTGGAGGAGCTGAAGAAGACTGGACTCCAAGCTGCTCCTGCTGATCACTGCTATGCTGGACCTGAAGATGTGTCCTGTGATGTCTGCACTGGGAGGAAACAGAAAGCCCTCAAGTCCTGTCTGCAGTGTGTGGTCTCTTTCTGTGAGAAACACCTCCAGCGTCATTCTGAATCCCCTGCCTATGAGAAACACAAGCTGGTGGACCCCTCCAAGAAGCTCCAGGAGAACATCTGCTCTCGTCACGATGAGGTGATGAAGATGTTCTGCCGTACTGATCAGCAGTGTATCTGTTACCTCTGCTCTGTGGATGAACACAAAGGCCACGACACAGTCTCAGCTGCAGCAGAAAGGACTGAGAGGCAGAGAGAGCTGGAGGTGAGTCGACTAAACATCCAGCAGAGAATCCAGGACAGAGAGAAAGACATGAAGCTGCTTCAGCAGGAGGTGGAGGCCGTCAATCGCTCTGCCGACGAAGCGGTGAAGGACAGCGAGAAGATCTTCACCGAGCTGATCCGTCTCATGGAGAAAAGAAGCTCCGATGTGAAGCAGCAGGTCAGATCCCAGCAGAAAAGTGAAGTGAGTCGAGTCAAAGAGCTTCAGGAGAAGCTGGAGCAGGAGATCTCTGAGCTGAAGAGGAGAGACGCCGAGCTGAAGCTGCTCTCACACACAGAGGATCACAACCAATTTCTACACAACTACCCCTCACTGTCACTACTCAGAGAAGCTACAGACTCGTCCGCCATCCATATCCGTCCTCTGAGCTACTTTGAGGACGTGACGGCGGCTGTGTCAGAAGTCAGAGATAAACTACAGGACGTTCTGAGAGAGAAGAGGACAAACATCTCACTGGCAGTGACTGAAGTGAACGTTTTACTGTCTCCTTCACAAGCAGAGCCCAAGACCAGAGCTGAGTTCTTAAGATATTCAAGTGAAATCACACTGGATCCAAACACAGCAAACACATGGCTGTTATTATCTGAGGGGAACAGAAAAGCAACAGTTATGAGTCAACATCAGTCTTATTCTAGTCACCCAGACAGATTCACTACATGTCGTCAGGTCCTGAGTAGAGAGAGTCTGACTGGACGTTGTTACTGGGAGGTGGAGTGGAGAGGAATAGTAGCTGATGTAGCAGTCGCATACAAGAATATCAGCAGAACAGGGAGCTCTGATGAATGTAGATTTGGATTTAATGACAAATCTTGGGCGTTACATTGTAACAAAAACAGTTTTACATTTTGGTACAACAATATCCAAACTCCCATCTCAGGTCCTCAGCCCTCCAGAGTAGGAGTGTACCTGGATCACAGAGCAGGTATTCTGTCTTTCTACAGCGTCTCTGAAACCATGACTCTCCTCCACAGAGTCCAGACCACATTCACTCAGCCTCTCTATGCTGGACTTGGATTTTGGTGGAATGGAGACACTGCTGAGTTCTGTAAACTAAAATAGACAGAAGTGACTTATGGAACAGTGAATTCATTTCTGTTAAACTCATTTTGTGTCCATTTTTGCTGAGACCTTATTTCTTTTCACCTGTCAATCAAACATTGAGGGCGGTACTTTGACATCTTGTCATTATTGTTGTGTACATGTTTGAGTTCCTTTAGGTGGAGCTCCTTCCTGTGTCTGTTAAACCATGGAGGCTATCACTGCTCATGATGATCTTTGTTGACCTGAACTGACATTTCTCTGCAGGAAAATGTAAACTTCTCTGAGGTCTAAATGTTTGTTGGAAATGTGTATAGATGTATTAGTTTGTTGTTTCTCTTCCACTGCATGTGTCTTAAAGAGAGAAATCACCAGAGCTTCTTTTATCCAAGATATTTTGTTCTCACCACTTTCTGTAAAAATATCTTTCATTAAATTTACATTTATTTGTTTAAAAGACTAAAAGTTGCTGTTGTCTGAATTGATTTGTCATACTGATGGATGTGAACTTGTTTGTAGCTTTTCTAACTCACCACTGAACTCAAGAAGACAAATATCATTACAGATCAGCTCCAAACTGCCTCATGAGGAGCAGAATGAATCCACATCTCTGGTTCCTAGTAAATCCTTCTCATCAACAATGAGAGCTCTGCTCTTCAGCAGCATGTCAGTGTGTCTTGTATGTAGGAGGGCAAAGCGTTCAGCAGCTTCTTCATGTGTGAGTCCACCAACATGTGAGACTTGAGATGAATCCTCACATGTTAAGTTCAACTCTTACTATTTAGTTTGGAGACAACTTGTTGCATTTTATATTTCAACCACAAGATGGCGCCATGATATTTAAAGCACACACAGGTGACACATTACTGCAGGTGATACATTTGATGTTTGATCACTATGGGGTCAGATCAGTCTCAATAATCACAAATGCACACAGAAAGATTCACAAATGCGTACAGAACAATTCACAAATATATTCGATTTACAAATGCACGCAGAACGATTGACAAATACATTCCAATGCACAAATAAATAAATTACGATTTATATAAATGTAAAAAGAAATCACAAATATATTTCTGCATTTGTAAGTATTTCTGTGTGGATTTTTTACATTTGTTTGTGGATTTGTATGCATTTCTTTGTGGATCGCACTGCATTTCTTTACAGATCTCTCCTTGGATTTATGAGACTGCCCTGACGTGGCTAGAGCCACAAATGCGTTTTTTTCAACGTTCTCTTTTTCAACCAATCACATGAGCGCAGCTCCCCCCTCCCCACGAGGCTGCCAGGGGTTAGAGGTACGCAATTTGCGGAAGCGACAGGGGAAGCTCAAAGGCACTTCCTAAAAAAAAGTTGGATACAAATTGTATAAATATATACATACATATAAATATATTCATATAGATACATTCCTATATATACATATGTATATATGTATATATATCCAAATCAATAGGTTATATGGGTTGCTATCATTCTAAACAGTACAATGCATATTATCCATGTTTACAATTTTAATTCCTTCAGTCTGCATGAAAGTGTGTTACGTTGCCATGGCAACAAGTACCAATTGATGTTAGCCTATATTAGCTTGCTAATGAAAACGAGTAGCCATACTATTACAATTCGGCCTTTTTTTACTAAACTAATTACAACTACCAACAGTCATACCTTCAAGGACCTTAATGTATTGTCAAATAATGTCAAATAACAACAAATAAAGGCTAAACATTTATATAAATCGTAATTTATTTATTTGTGCATTGGAATGTATTCATGAATCGTTCTGTGTGCATTTGTAAATCGAATATATTTGTGAATTGTTCTGTACGCATTTGTGAATCTTTCTGTGTGCATTTGTGATTATTGAGACTGATCTGACCCCATAGATCACCAGTGACGTCATTCTATTATAGGATGCCTTGTTAACATGTTTGGAAATTGTGGAAACTGAGTCTGCTCCACAGAGAGAGGAGGCCGGAGCACATGTCCAGCTGCTGTATTACAGTAGACACGCTGCGATAATAACTCTACCAAGACTGGTTTACAATTAAAAGGAATTTAATCACACTGGTGCAAATACGATTACAGTGAAGTACACTAATTCCATGAAATATTAAATCAATAAAACCCCGTTTGCAAAAACTCTCCTCAGCTCCTCAGGTAAAAAACACATACCATCCCTGAGAGCTATCACGTGAGAGAGAGAAACGACTTCAAATTAAACCACCCACATCCGGTTTGAAACTTCTCCCCTTCCTTCTATACCAATTCCTATTGGCTAACTTCCAGGAGTGTATTCAGCTATCTGCCTTTCTGTCCCTACTTTCTTAACACATTCAATGACTGTCAGTTATTGCTTAATCCCTTCTATAATAATCCTTCAGTATAAAGATAAACTTCTGCAACTTTGGCAAAAGCTTCATGTCTTTAGTTCTACTTTTAGCTACTAATCCTATAACACTTTATGCTTATCTTAATTATGCATTTCCAAAACACTTATGATTATGACTAAATATGAATTCTTAATTATGAATTGTTAAACACTTTTATTATATCTACTAAACACACAGTTCTACGCTCAAATTTCCTACAAAATGTATAAAAAGTGGTTTGTAACGTAGAGTTCTTGCTTAACCCTTCTATGATAAACATTCTATATAAAAGATAAGACTTTGCACCTTTTGGCGAAAGCTTCATCCAAAACACTTATGATTATGACTAATTATGAATTCTTAAATATGAATCATTAAACACTTATTATAGCTTCTAAACACACAGTTCTACACTCAAATTTCTTACAGTGGCATGTTTGAAATAGGAAGGGACAATTCCTGTAGACAATGAGGAATTGACAATAGATGTTACTGCAGGGCCAATAATTAGCAGAACTTTCCTAAATAGAGAGGATGGTATTATATCCAGAGGGCAAGATGATGGCTTTGTTTTGTTAATTAAGTCCATCAGGTCTTGAAGGCTGATAGGCTGGAAAGAGTCCAGAACAGCAGGAGATTGCGAGGAGCTACATGTAGATGAACAGATCCCAGGCTGAATGCCAGACCTAATACCTGTTACCTTATCATTAAAATAGATAAGGAATTTGTTGCAATCGTCAACAGAACAGCATGGTAATGTAGAGACAGACGGTGAAACAATGCAGAAAAAGCAAGTGTGCCGAGGCTTAGAGTGGGTAGGTAGTTATAGGAGTGTGGCCGGAAGTGGGCGAGTGGCTGAGGTGTGGTCCTGCTCCTGAAATTCAGCTAAGTTTTATCTCCAATTCACTAGCTTAGGCCCCCACCTCGGCTGGAGCGAGCCTTCGTCGGTTGTTTGGAGTTGGCCTGGTGCGGTTTGGGGGAGGCTTAGCTGAGGATCCACTGCGGCTCCCGGGCCTTGCAGACCCCCAAAATAAGCCTGTGCGCTGGTCGGCAAGATCGAGTGAGGATTTGTGGGGTTAAAGACGGCGTTGGATATGGCCGCACCGATGTTGGACGGGTGTCTGCAGGAGGGCTGAACTTCTGGAATGGAAAACGAGAAGCCATGGCATTGCGGTGGCCCAGACGTGAGCTGCATCAAGGACGCGCCCTTGGCGGACGGGTGTCGCAGCATCATTTGATGATTGGGTAACCGACTGCTAGGTTGTCAGAAGTTTAAGGGATGGAATTGCTGGGCCATCCGCGGCCCCACGTAATGGCTGTGGCTACTGTGAAGGAATATTTCTGAAACTGTTCGGGAGAAGAGTTTAAAGTGTTTATCAAATCAATGTCAAATGAAACAGAGTCTTGATGAAAGATCAAAGATAGTCAATTTATTTGCTTGCAAGCAAATGCGAGAAACAGTTCTCAACAGACAGCAAAAGCAGAGTCTACTGAGGAGTGCCCTAAATTCACAGTCAAATGAATGGACTTTTATGCTCCAGCCAGCATGCTGGAATGTTCCTGAGTAAACAAGAATGACAAAAGGACAGGATAAAGATAAACGTAATTACAGATGGTTCTCCTTTGAAGGCTAGCGTCCTGTTCTCATGATAAAACGAAAGTGTTATACAATTCCTTTGTATTTAGTCTGTCTCTCCATGAACCATGCATACACTCAAACCCCTAGACTGTCTCGACTTAGCATGTGTTAGAAGGGAGCCATGTGTCTCCTCTCGTACTCAACAAAGAGATGGAGAACACAAGCCATTTGCATAGAATCTCAAAATGCAAGACCCCCTGGACCACAACCAAATATTCTAGGTTCAAACGAGGTTTGTGATGCAAATATGTGGTTCTTTATCTTGAGGTAAAGATTTGAGATACAGCAGGCAGGACAACTAATACAGGTAACAGTGATAAACATTTTTACCCATTACACTACTATTGGTCCGATTTCATAGCATGAGGGGAAACGACTTGGCATCTGCTTGCAAGATCCGAGGCTGGTCTACGGCAAACGTCGTCCATCGTGGAAAACCCCCCAAAAAACGGCAGAGGGAGTGGCATCGTTGTTGGCCAATTGTGTGGGTCCATCGCTGGAAGTGGGCGGGGTGGGGGCACTGGCATCCCGGTGCCCGGTGTCCCGGCAAGTTGCTGTGGTCACTGGAAGTAGGTGGCCGGGGGCGCCGGCGTCCTGCGTTCCGTTGTTGCTTTGCGTTCCGTGCTTGCTGCGTCCCGTTGCCTCTCTCTCTCCTTTCTCTTTCTTCTCTCGTCTTCTCTTCTTTCTCTCTTGCTTTTCCTTCCGTTCTTCTCATTTCTTTTTCTATTGCTTTTCCTTCCGTTCTTCTCATTTATTTTTCCTCTCTCGCTCTTTCTTCTTCTTCTCTACTTTTCTTTCTTTCTCTCTCTTTTCTTTATTTTCTCTTCCTTTCGCTTCTCTTTCTTCTCTTCTTTTTCTCTCTCTCTCTGCGATTCGTTGTTGCTTGCTGCGGTTCGTTGTTGCTTGCTGCGTTCAGTGGTTGCGTTGTTGCGTTCAGTGGTTGCGTTGTTGCGGTTAGAGGGGGGGACAGCTTAGAGAGGGGGACGGTTTAGAGAGGGGGACAGAGGCAAGAAGACCTGGCAACCCGGTGCCAGGAATCTGCATAGAGGGAAGAGTATGCGTAGTAGGAAAAGCAGGATAGGGGAGGGGGACAGAGGAGAGGGAACCTGGCAACCCGGTGCCAGGAATCTGCATAGGAAAAGCAGGATAGGGGAGGGGGACGGAGGAGAGGGAACCTGGCAACCCGGTGCCAGGAATATGCATAGTGGGAAGAGCATGCGTAGTAGGAAAAGCAGGATAGGGGAGGGGGACAGAGGAGAGGGAACCTGGCAACCCGGTGCCAGGAATCTGCATAGGAAAAGCAGGATAGGGGAGGGGGACGGAGGAAAGAAGACCTGGCAACCCGGTGCCTAGGTACGGGCAGAAGAAAGGTGGTATAAGATAACGGTGGCGGGACAGCTTAGAGGGGGTGCGGAGGCGGAGCCTCGGGGTGCGTGGTGGTGTCGCGGTCGTTGGCGTCACGCCGGAGTGTTTGCATGTAGGTACGTTTGTGTTTTTTTTTTTTCTTTTTTCTCTGACGTGACTTTGGGAAAGTTTGTGAGGAGTTGGCAGTTTGCTTTGTTGCGTCGACTCTTTCTTTTTCCTTTCTTCTTCTCTTTCTTTTTGGTGGTGGAGGGGGATGAGAGGTGAGGCGCTGTGACCTGGCAACCCGGAACTTGGTTGGGGGGCGGAGCCTCGGGGTGCGTGGTGGCGTCACGGTCGCCGGTGTTTTTTGGATGCAGGTACGTTTGTTTTGTTTTGTTTTCCTGACGTGACTTTGGGACAGTTTTGAGGAGTTGGCACGGTTTGCTTTGTTGCTTTGATGCTCCTAGCAGCCGGACTGTGGTCCAGTTGGAGATATCAGCCGGTGCGGCTTCGATGGGGGACCTGCTGGATCGTGGAGGGGTGGCGGCGTCTTTGAGCGCGGCGTGCCGGGTAGCCAGAGTCGTCAGAGGCTCGTTCCCGAGCTGGGTCTGGAGCGAGCGAAGAAGGAGAGAGCTGGATTTATGTTTCCATTGTCTACGTCTGGAGGTAGCGGGTCTCCCTCTGCCACCGAGATGTGAGTTAAAGGAGGACGGCCGTGAGTCCGACTCTTCGTATTGTCAGATTCTGGCGGGTGGATGCAGCTGGTCGGCGAGGTGAAGATCGCGGGTTTGGCTGCCCGGACCCTCTCGATGGCGGTTGGCGGCGTCTCGTGGGCGGCAGGTCGAGTGCTTTCCTGGGCTGTACAGGTGGCCTCTGGGGAGGCGAACTGGTGGTCGTCGTCAGACGGCCTGGTGGACGTTTAGACGAGGTAAGGTTTTTGTTTCCTCTGCGTGGTGTTCCGGTTGCGAGTGCAGAAAACGCGAGTGTGCCGAGGCTTAGAGTGGGTAGGTAGTTATAGGAGTGTGGCCGGAAGTGGGCGAGTGGCTGAGGTGTGGTCCTGCTCCTGAAATTCAGCTAAGTTTTATCTCCAATAAAACAAGGGTGCTGCTAACAACAGCACAATACAGCAGCTCAGTGCTGACAATAGCAGCGTCAGACCCTGTAGGCGACACAGTGCCGGTCAAAGTACACGAACCCCGTAGGCCAAAGCCGTTAGTTGAGCAAGGCCGTAGGCAAAACCCCGGTAAACAAAACAGCAGCGTCCTTAATGTATGCCGAGTTAGTTGTATATATAAGATGTTGTTTATATTGTTTGCTTAAATGATTTGTACATTTGTTCCGCTTGAACCCAACCAAAAGTCCCCTGTAATACGGGATAGCATAGAATTAATTTAAGGATAATTAACACAAAGTATATAAACTAACAGAATAAAATCACCTTACCGATCAGGCAATGTGCGTCGGCTCCAGAAGGGGGGAGGAGGGCATGTAGCGTAGCTACCGGCAGCTATACAAGCAAAATACGGTCACTAACAGAACACCAGAGTATATTTAAATCAGGACCCAATCAGATCCACAGGTGAATCACCTGTGCAGGACGAGGGGAGCCCCAGAGATAGTCTAAAAAAAAGAATGAAAGCCAATATAACGCCAGAACAGTATGACCGGGAGAAACAATGCTGCTGCATTCCTGCATACCTGCTGTTGGGATCAATAGAGGGGTGTGTTGGGGTTATCAGCTTTAAGAAACTGAATTCTTGACATCAATAGAATTATTAATGTAAGTAACAATTATTAATGATTATTAATAACAACGGGGCACCACCCTGTGAACAGGGACTAATAACCAAACAATAAACTAAGTCTCATAATTAGTGGCCACTCGTAATGTCAATAGTCGGGTACGACTATACATTCGAAGTGACAGTGAAGGATTGAGTTCGTACAGTTTGGCTGAGGGGCGCGAGATGTCAAGGAGGCAGCGGTCGATCTCCCGTAGATAGTCGTCGATGCTCGACTCTCTGCTACCGGGGTCGAAACGTTCTACATCTTTGGCAAGAGACTCAATCTGCCGGGTACGCAGGCCCTGCGCGCCGATGGCGACTGGGCCATCCGAGTCGTCTGAGTCTATTGCTTCATCGCGAGTGTGATCAGGGCGACTATCCTCCCCCCGCGAGGGGGAGGGGGATAGGTTTTGTCGCGACCTTGAACTGTATGCAGGGTATTGGTCTCTCTCCCTGTGGGGTGGAGAGACCGTTCGACTGAAATGCAGGGTGGCCCGACTCGGGTCGAATGGGCCAGCAGAGTCCAAGGGGTGCGAGGACCGAGAGGCACTGTATTTGTCCAAAGTGACGTGGTTAGCGGCTAGTTGGGATGGTACAGAACTTAGCTGGCTTGCTGGTGTCTGTACCGGCCTGACCGCTTGGAGCTTTGTCAATCTGTCGTTAGCTTCTAAGGAAAGATCACGCTCCGTGTGGATTTCGCGGAGGTTCACTCGGAGGGTCTCATTTTCTTGCTGAAGTGCTCGATAGTCGGTTTCGTCCTGCCTAACCTTCAACTGGATCTCACCCATTGCGCGGCGCAGCGTGTCGCATTCCTCGCGATGTGCGACAGCTTGCAGCTGCATTTTCTGATGGTAGGTGAAGAAGATTGATCCAATCACGGCTTGAATCAGGCGTTTTGGCTTACCTTCCGGGTCGTTTACATACTCCACTAACTCCTCTAATTGCTCCTGACACGTGTTGGTGTCGTATGTACCGAACTGCTCTCTGTCAACTTGTGTGACCTTGAGGAGTTTGGCCACCGCATCTCGTAATGCGGCATCTTCTGGAGCTACAGCTACAGGAAGGGAGTCTTTGTGGTCGCTCATTCTCTTTTTAATAAGCGCGGCTCCTAGTGGTTATTGATTCCCTACTGTTAGTAAGAAACTGTTAGTGTTTACGGTTAATGCAGGAGCACAGTGAAATGTCTAGTTCTGTGACTTACAATTTCTACTGTACTACTCTGAGATATCACTACTGCTTGGCAACCAAAGGTACAAAATGCTAACGTGGTTTAGCGCTTTTGGCCTATGACAGCTGTGTATAACTTCTTTGAGGGATCTAAGAAAACAAAGGATTGATATTACAAATAAACGATCAAATCTACTACACAGCTGGCTGTTAGTTTAGGAAATGAAACGAATAATTGAACCTGAAAGGAAACAAAATAGAATTTCGGAAGAATTAAAAATTCAATTAAAATTAAGATTAAAAATCTAAATTAGAATTAAAAATTGAATATCAAGGTCTACCTATTTTGGAAAATAAGTTTCAGAAATTTGGAGTATTCAAAAACAGAAAAAAAAAAATATTTCTAAAAAAAAAATATTTTTGGAAAATGAATTATTCAAAAATAATTATGGATTAATGTGCATATATATCGTAATAACTGGAATAACGTAGCCTCACACGGGGCACCAATATGTTGGGATCAATAGAGGGGCGTGTTTGGGTTATCAGCTTTAAGAAACTGAATTCTTGACATCAATAGAATTATTAATGTAAGTAACAATTATTAATGATTATTAATAACAACGGGGCACCACCCTGTGAACAGGGACTAATAACCAAACAATAAACTAAGTCTCATAATTAGTGGCCACTCGTAATGTCAATAGTCGGGTACGACTATACATTCGAAGTGACAGTGAAGGATTGAGTTCGTACACTGACTACTACATCCAGGTGTTATTACATACATATGCACAAGTAATCACAAAAGACTGCTCTTTAAAATATAATAGAGTTTATTAAATCAAAATAATAAATGATCAGATCAATTACCATCACAATCAACAAACGCCACCATACAGTTTTATGTGCCTAATACCTAAACAAATGAATAAAATGGGTGAGGAGGTATGTATATAAGTATGTGTGTGTGTGTGTGTGTGTGGGTCTGTGTAAAAAAAAAGAAGAAGGGGGGCTCTTAACACTACAGTCGAGAACTACAAAGATGGCGGCGTCGAATGACGTAGCCAAAATAGCAGAGGGGGCGGGGGTGAGAATGTGGGTGAGAAGGGAGAGGGCTTAAGATACTACCGCTAGACCACCATCAGATGGCGTAGTCGAGTGACTTAGACAAAATGGCGGATGGGCCTTAAGATGCTACAGCTGAACCACCACCAGATGGCGTAGTCGAGTGACTTAGACAAAATGGCGGATGGGCCTTAAGATGTTACCATTGAACCACCACCAGATGGCGTAGTCGAGTGACTTGGACAAAATGGCGGAGGAGGGGGGGGGGTAGTTGTGTGTGAGCACGTGTGGCGACGCCGCACGTGCGTTGAGACAATAGGCGAGCGTTTCAACCGCCCTCAGCCGGAGCTTTATGTGTATGCAAGTTTACCGAAAACAAGAGGAAATAAAAGAGACAGAGAGAGGAATCAGAGTTGCTGTGTGCGGGGTTGCGTCGTAGTGAGAGTGTGTCTCGCTGGTCGTATCCACAATCAGCTACTGTTGTCGCCTCGCGAACATACGGCACTGATGCGTGATAGCCATGGTTCCACACTTCACTCACAGAATTGATTCAAGGAAGAAGAGCAGTAACAAGTGAAATAAAACAATCCCAGAGCACAAAGAGAACAGGAAGCATACAAACGCTGCGGGCTCGGCGGTCCGTCAGCGATTGCGTAATGTTTCAGCAACACGAAAACAATGACTTAAACACAACAAAACACGGGAATAATAACATATAAATGAAATAACCTGAATTAAACTTAGGTTAATTTAAGCTAAACTATGCCCAGACACCATAAATCTTACTGTTAGACGCTTCGTGGCAACGGTGAGAGTGTTCGTTCGTGGAGGAATGCGTTGCTTCGTTCAGGAAGGAAAAAAGGGTGAATGAGGCGCTGCTGCTTTGAGCACAGCGGGGCAGCGTTTGCTGTGGCGGGTCCTTCTCACTACAGATGAGTAGGCCTTAAGTTGACACGTTGTCGGATCGTATCTCCCGGTAATGAACGGTGAAGAAAGATGTTTGCTCGTCTGGTCCCGTAGCGTGTACACGAAAGGCGGGGAGCTGATGCGTTTCTCGCGGGCTCAGGGCCGTAACTCAGAATATACGTGGACGGTTTCGACCAGCGAAATGGCACGTGGGCACTGAGTTGGGTGGGAATGAGGCCGATCGGTCTCCGGTGCGTCTTCTCGAGGTACCGGACGGAGTCCAGAATCGAAGAGGAAGATGTTGACTGCGTCTGTGCTTATAAACGGGTCAGTCTGCACAGCGGGAGGCTGCTGCTCGGCCAATGAAGGGTCCGGCTGAGCGGTGGCCGGAGGCGGGGTCATCTTAAAGGGGCAAGAGTCAGATCGGAGGTCAGATTGTGGAAAGGAATGGAGCCTGTGAGTACCTCAGCCGGCCACCAGATGGCGCCAGAGCCCAACACTGCACAGCGGCGGATGTCCGGCAAACCGGAAGCGGGACACGCGTTTGACGTCAGGAGGTAGCAAAGGGGATCCCCAGCGCATTTATGCGACGCCCGCCCACCGCGATTGGCCTTGTAATTAAAGGGACACCGAGGCCCTGCGAATGGTAACGCTCCCTTCTGCTACATTTAGGTACTTTTCCTCTGTGAGAAAACTGTCCATGAGCCCTGGACTTCAGCTGAATGTTAGCTTGCAGTGTCAAAATCTCATCCTCCACTCCAGACGAGTTCAGGTGAAACAGCATTGCAATTTTTGATGCGAGTAAGTCAACCTCAATATCTTCCCGAAATGTGCAGCACATAAGTGTAGCAACTGGCTCGAGTAAAGCAAAGTCTTGAAAGCGTTTGTCAAACTCTGACAGACACTTGTCAATCTGCTCTGTGTAGCGCGCACTGTCAAGTTACGCACACGCCTTCCGTTGAGTCGCCAGTTTTGACGCGAGGTTTTGGAAGTTTCCCAAATCATGGCGCTACAGCTTTAGCTTCTTCAGTAGAAATAAATTGGAAGGCTAACTAATTAGCTCGCAGGAGTTTTGCAGTGTGTTAGAAAATCAAGTGGCAGATGTCATACGGACATCTCATTTACAAAAAAAAGAAAACAAAAAAAAGTAGATTTTTTGAATGGCATGCGATCTACCCGCACTATCTCCGCGATCGACGTATTGGATACCCCTGATCTAGAAGGTCCAATACCAGAAAGGTGTTTTTATCTAAACTTAAGTGTGTCAACCACTTGCACTTAAGTTATACAACTAAGATTTAATGAAAACAAAAGTGAGTTTTTAAGAAATATGCGTATTTATTTGACAGTGTCTGCATGCTATCCAGACACTAAATTAAAGCTGCATGTTCAGTCTTAACTTCCAACGTTGCAGCTGCAGCTTTTGTTTTCATGATGCAATCTGCTGACATTATGAAAAACATCAACTGTGCATGACTGTGGATGATATAAACTCATACACAGCCATACACAGATGTTTAAAGATATGAGATAAAGTATTGATCTTTATTCAAATAAGGTTTTAGGTAAATTGTACAGATGCTGATCAGCCTTCAACGTTGCAGCTGCAGCTTTTGTTTTCATCACTGGATTCCACTAGATCACCCTGATGACGTCACGTTTGTAAAAGACCAAATCTTTCTGAATTAATAACTCTCTCGCCGGGTGCGGTGGCGCGCGCCTGTAATCCCAGTTACCGGGAGGCTGAAGCTGGAGGATCGTTTGAGCGCAGGAGCTCTGAGCTGCAGCGGACTGTGAAGATCGGGTGTCCGCACTAAGTTTGGTGTCGATATGGTGCTCCTGGGGGAGCGCGGGACCACCAGGTGGTCTAAGGAGGGGTGCACCGGCCCAGGTCGGAGACGGAGCAGGTCAAAGCCCCCGTGCCGCTCAGTAGTGGGATTGCGCCTGTGAATAGACGCTGTAGTGCAGCCTGAGTAACACAGCGGGATCCAGTCTTTATACACTCTGTCTACTGTTCAACAAACAGCTGATACAACAACAAGGTGTTTACTTGTTACAGCAGCTTCATCACTGCTTCTTCATGTTCTAGTTCACATGAAAACATTCAGAAACCAGTTGTGTGTGTTTGTCCTACAGCGCCTCAACCTGGAGGAGAGGAGCAATGAGCAGCAATCACAGCAGTCACTGCAGCTCCACACATACAGCAAACTAACGGGGCTTTCTTTATGACGTTCAATCAGTGGCGGGCCGTGCATTTTATACCTGGGCCTTCACTGCTGTCCTGCAGCTGAAATACCACCTTATAACCACATTATGGCACCACAGGTATTATTCATTTTTAAGGCTGTAACTATGTACATCTTCGTCGAGCGTTGAGAAAATGCAAAAGCCTAAATTCAGGAAAATACAATGTTCTCAGCTAGTCTGGCTGTGACTCTCATTCCTTCATGACAAGCCACAACCCAAAGTGATTATCATAGGATTTTACTCTCACAACTGCAACATTGAATGTACTGCTCTGCAATGTCTTTCCTCGTCTCAGTCTCCTGTGTCATGGTGTGTGGTACATCTCACTCAGTCAGAATGCCCATATTTGATTGGCTGAGCTGCATCACGTGATGTGATTCACTACCCGACAGCCTCTGCTGTTATGATAGTCACGTGCTCGCCCACTGACCAATCACAGAACACTCTGCACCTCGCGGCAAAGCGACACATGGACACTGAGCTGCACGTAATGCTGACGTCATTATAGGCCGGCGCGCAGACTCTGACAGTCAAAGAATACGCCCAACATGTCAAACTAAAGATCTGATTGGTTGAACACTATGACAATCAACGATATCGTCCCCATTCACTTAACCTGCACATGGATGCACTCCTGAGTGTGCAGGCCTGGGGCATCTCTTCTAACCTAGAGACACAGAGGTGAGATCTGATTGGATAAAAGCTCTACTTAAAACAAGCTGCACTGGAAGCAGAGCAACTGAGGAACACAGTAGCTGTGCAATGACAAAATAAGATAATGGGAACAATATTTTTATAAATTATAATACATGTAGTGTATTTAAGAAAACTTATTAAATTATAAAATAGATATAGCTTTGTGATTCTGTTTAGGCCAGCAGAGAAGGCCTTGCAGGCCCTGACGGCCCACCACTGCATTCAATCAACGTGATGGAAAGGTGAACAGTCACAAACAAACACTTTCTCTTTGTTTTTATGTTCAAATAACACAAATATGTCCATAATAATACTTCAAGGTATCAACATCTGGATCAAAATCATTTAGAAATGTGTTTTTCTCTCTTGTTGTAAATGTGTTGTTTTCATTGAGTGGATCTTATATCAGCCTTAAATATGAACAGTAGCTGTGAAACAATACAGATAGCTCATGGTTCAGCAGCACAACACGTGGTTTACAGTTTGAAGTGACTGAAGCTCAGAGAGATGGAGTAGTTACAGAGCAGGTAACACTGTCATTGTGCTCCAAGATTCCTGTGCCACGTCGCCGCCCAGCTGCCGTCACTCACACCGCCTCACCATCCTACCTGCATGTTCCACCGGCTCCACGAACAAACTAAATAAAACCTTTTTTTTCACCTACCTTGTTGTCCCAGTGTCTGCGCATGGGTCCAGAATAACGACCGTAACAGAACAATCTGGCCACCATAGACCCAGTGGACCCAAACTTCCTCCGTCAGACGCTAGCCTCCCAGGGAAATCTGATCGACCTGCACGAGACACTTCTCCGGGAAGTAGTAGAGACTCTACGGACCCTTTCCCCCAGCGTGTCTCAACTCAGCGGCAAGATGGATCAAGTCACAACTCACCTCTCTGCCTCCTCTGCCCCGGGCGCTTCCGCTGCTCCCACGGGGGATCCACCTGCGCCATCCACAACCCCCCCGGGATCCGGCACTCTAGCGCCGCGTGCCCGTGAGCCGTACATCCCGACACCGGAACGTTACGCCAGAGATCTGGGAGCCTGTGGGCGGTTCCTCCTGCAATGTTCCCTGGTATTCCAGCAGCAGCCTACGCCCCAGATAAGTCACGTATAGCCTTTATCACAAGTTTACTTATGGGCAAAGCTGCCCAGTGGGCTACCGCTTTATGGGAGGAGTCCCCCATCTGTAATTCTTACCCTGTATTTGTAGCAGAAATGAGAGGTTTTTGACCACCCAGTTCAGGGTAGGGCCGCAGCCAGCAGACTTCTCTCCCTTCGTCAGGGTTCCGGATCAGTCGCAGAATATGCGGTGGACTTCAGGATTTTAGCGACAGAGAGTGGGTGGGAGGACATTTCGTTGCAGAGTGTTTTTTCCTACGGGTTATCAGAGAATATCAGGGATGAGTTAGCGGCGAAGGAGGAGACAGACAGTTTAGACTCCCTCATTTCCCTGTCCATTCGCTTAGATAGATGCCAACAAGCCTCCACCTCTCGCATTCAGCCTCGGGTAGCTTCCCGGGTTAGCGCGGACAGTCAGACTGCCTCCGGCCCGCCCCTTAGCGCTCGACCACCGCTCTTCACCGAGGAGCCTAGGCACCTGGGACGTGCCCGCCTCTCCTTTTCTGAGCGCCAACAGCGGTCCAGGGCAGGCTTATGCGCATATTGCGGTCAGGCTGGTGACCTCCTCGCCTCCTGTTCCCTCCTGCCTAAAAGGCTAGGCTCATCAGTTACTGAAGGGGTCATGATGAGCCATACCTCCACCTCTTCTGCAGCCACTCAATCCTGTAAGCCAGGGGTCTCAAACTCATTTTCACTCCGGGCCACATCAGCATCATGGTCGCCCACAAAGGGCCGGTTGTAAATGTAACTACTCGTAACATATTGTTAAATAACTCTCTGCATTCACAGTTTAAAGTAGTCTTCAATGTACTCACAAAACATTTCCATGTCAAATGTACAGTAACCAGCCAATGAGCTGCTTCTATAACTGTGTGTTTAAGTATTTCATAATTTTGACTTTCAATCTCATAATTTTGACTTTCAACCTCATAATTTTGACTTTAAATCTCATAATTTTGACTTTCTATCTCATAATTTCGACTTTCTATCATAATTTGACTTTCTATCTCAGATGTATGACTTTCTATCATAGTTATGACTTGCTATCTCATAACTTCGACTTTCTATCTCATAATTTCGACTATGGGGACATTTTTATTATCAAGTCTAACTTTAAAAATCTTTTTTTTACTTTTTTTTTTTTTTGGCTGGCGGATTCGCGGGCCACATAAAATGACGTGGCGAGCCGGATTCGGCCCGCGGGCCGGGAGTTTGAGACCCCTGCTGTAAGCCTATGAAAGCATCCCTCATGTGGAAGGGAGAATCTATTCCCATTCATGTCTTGATTGACTCAGGTGCAGACGAGAACTTTGTTGACTCCGCCCTCATCGCACAAGCTGGGATTTCCATTGAAACCCTTCCTGTCCCTAAAGAGGTCTATACCCTGGATGGACAACTCCTGGCCCACATCACTCACTACACAGCTCCCCTGAGTCTTCACCTGTCCGGTAATCACCACGAGTCAGTCAGACTACTTTTGATTTCCTCACCACATGCTCCAGTGGTCTTAGGTCAACCTTGGCTGAAACGTCACAACCCCCACATAGATTGGTCTACAGGGACTGTAGTTAGTTGGAGCACATTTTGTCACGCTCACTGTCTCCAGTCAGCCCCAGCTCCCACTAATGTAACTGCTACTCCCACTATTGAGTCCCCAGAACTCACGTTAGTGCCACCCACTTACCATGACTTAGGGGAGGTATTCAACAAGCAGCAAGCCCTAACACTGCCCCCACATAGACCATATGACTGTGCCGTCAACCTGCTTCCTGGCGCCCCCCTGCCCACCAGTCGCCTCTTTCAGATTTCCCGTCCAGAAAGAGAGGCTATGGAGAAATATATCCATGACTCCCTTGCAGCTGGTTTAATCCGACCCTCTTCATCTCCTGTGGGTGCCGGCTTCTTCTTTGTGGACAAGAAGGACCACACCCTTCGTCCCAGCATTGACTACCGTGGTCTTAATGATATTACCATGAAGAACAAGTATCCTCTCCCTCTCATTGACCCCGCCTGTGAGCCCCTTCTCAAAGCCACCATCTTCTCCTAACTGGACCTTCGCAATGTCTACCACCTCATTCGGATCCGGGAGGGAGATGAATGGAAGACCGCCTTTAACACCCCTCTGGGCCACTTTGAGTATCGGGTCATGCCTTTCGGCCTCACCAATCCCCCGGCAGTGTTCCAGGCCATGGTAAACGATGTCCTCCGTGATATGCTCAACCGCTTCGTTTTCGTTTATATTGATGACATCCTCATCTTCTCCCGGAACATGGAGGAGCACATTGCACATGTCAGACTAGTGCCACAGCGACTGCTGGAGAACAAGCTGTTTGTTAAGGCGGAGAAGTGTGAGTTCCATGTCACCACAGTGAGCTTCCTCGGGTTCATCATCCAGCCGGGGCAGGTGAGGGTGGATGCAGCTAAGGTTCAGCCAGTGGCAGAGTGGCCTACACCCACCACTCGGAAGCAGTTGCAGTGGTTCCTAGGGTTTGCAAACTTTTACAGACGGTTCATTCATAATTACAGCAGAGTGGCAACCCCCCTCACGCAACTCACTGCCATTCCCTTTACCTGGACTCTAGAGACTGACGCTGCCTTCGCCTCCCTCAAACACCTGTTCACTACTGCCCCGGTACTAATTCATCCTGATCCCTCTCTGCAGTTCATTGTGGAGGTGGATGCCTCGGATTCTGGAGTCGGGACCATCCTCTCTCAGCGGTCTCCCCAAGATCAGAAGATGCACCCCTGCGCTTTTTTTTCGCGGTGCCTGTCCCCCGCAGAGTGCAACTATGATGTGAGCAACCGCGAACTATTGGCTGTGGTTCTTGCACTCGAGGAGTGGAGGCACTGGTTGGAGGGAGCTGAACAATCTTTCATCGTTTGGACAGACCATAACAATCTTTCTTACCTCTGCTCTGCCAAAAGATTAAACTCCCGACAGGCTCGGTTGGCGTTGTTCCTGGGAAGGTTCAACTTCACACTCACCTACCGGTCTGGATCACACAACATCAAACTCGATGCTCTCTCCCGGCAGTCCACCACGGAAAGAACCCCCTTGGAGCCTGAACCCATTCTTCCCCCTTCCTGCGTGTTGGCCGCAGTCACATGGGGAGTCGAGTCTCTCGTCCTGGAGGTCCAGCGATCCCATCCGGATCCAGATGGTGGCCCTCCTCACTGTTTGTTTGTGCCGGACGCAGTCAGATCCCAGGTACTACAATGGGGACACTCCTGAAAACTCACCTGCCATCCTGGTTTCCACCGCACGCTCGCCTTCATTCACCAACGGTTCTGGTGGCCATCCATATCCCAAGACACCTGTGCATTCGTGTCAGCCTGTTCAGTCTGTGCTCGCAGCAAGGCATCCCAACAAACCCCGGCTGGTCAGTTGCTGGCTTTGCCTATCCCCCACTGTCCCTGGTCTCACATCGCAGTGGATTTTGTTGCCCCGTCTGGAGGCAATACCACCATTCTAACCATTGTGGACCGGTTTTCCAAGCCGGTGCATTTCATTCCCCTCCCCAAATTGCCTTCAGCCATGGAGACTGCTGACCTCTTGGTTCTCCATGTTTTCTGACTCCAGGGCAGTCCCCTGGATATTGTGTCTGACCGAGGGACGCAGTTCTCGTCACAGGTCTGGAAGGCTTTCTGTCGGGCGCTGGGTGCCACTGCCAGTCTCTCTTCTGGTTACCATCCGCAGACGAACGGCCAGACGGAACGGGCCAACCAAGATTTGGAGTCGGCTCTGCGCTGTGTCACTGATCGCCAACCGTCCTCCTGGTCCATACACTTGCCGTGGGTGGAGTATGCGCACAACTCCCTCACTAGCAATGCCACTGGCATGTCCCCCTTCATGGCCTACTTGGGATATCAACCGCCCCTGTTTCCGGCCCAAGAAAGGGAGATAGCTGTACCATCTGTCCAGGCCAACCTCCGTAGGTGCCTACAGGTATGGAGGGAGGTCCAGTCGGCGCTCCAGCGTTCGGCCACCCGGAACAAGCGCATCGCTGACCATCACCGAGCCCTTGCACCTACCTATTGTCCGGGCCAAAAAGTATGGCTGTCATCCCGGGACTTACCTCTTCAAGTGGAATCCGGCACCTGGGCTCATCTCCACACCTGCCAACAATCAGATACCGGCTCAAATACCCCAGCTTCCTTCAGTCTCATCGCCAGATTGTTTCTCCAGCTCAGTGGTACCGCTGAGCTTTACCTCGTCTCACCAGTTAGTTTGCTTTGTAATTTATGTACTTTTTTATGGTCTTATGGTCTTTCCTTTCACACACACACACACACACACACACACACACACACACACACACACACACACACACACACACACACACACACACACACACACTCTGAAATCACAGCGTTCTCCCATACACTGACTATATGATGTTTGCTGGCTTGTATCACTGTTCTTGTCGTCCTCTTGTTATGTTTATGTATTGTCTCTTGCCTTGCAATAAAAAAAGAGAAATGTTTTCAGAAGTGGAGCAGGTTTTAACGAGGCTCTGCTTGTGAATGAGGAAGCAAAGTTCACATTCACAGCGCTGCTCCTCTTCCTGGAATGAAGCACAGCTTGATAAGCCCTCCTTCTTCCTCCTGCTCTCAAACACAGCCGGCTCCACTCTGCCCACATGTTTCCTTGTTCCCTCCCCTTCAGATCTACAGTTTTAAAGATGGGTGTAACCAACATGGTGGTGAAGCGATAGAGCTGACAGGCTCCATTCACTGAACAAACACATGTTGTTCAGATCAGAAGTCAAAGCAGAGTCACTTCTAGTGAAGCAAAACTCAGACAGTTGTTGTCACTGAGAGGTGAAATGGCGCAGAAAGGAGTTCAGCTGGATCGGGAAGCCTTCTCTTGTTCCATCTGTCTGGATCTACTGAAGGATCCGGTGACTACTTCCTGTGGACACAGCTACTGCATGAACTGTATTAAAAGCTTCTGGGATGAAGAGGATGTGAAGAAACTCCACAGCTGCCCTCAGTGTAGGCAGACCTTCACACCGAGGCCTCTCCTGCTGAAAAGCACCATGTTAGCAGTTTTAGTGGAGGAGCTGAAGAAGACTGGACTCCAAGCTGCTCCTGCTGATCACTGCTATGCTGGACCTGAAGATGTGTCCTGTGATGTCTGCACTGGGAGGAAACGCAAAGCCCTCAAGTCCTGTCTGGTCTGTCTGGTCTCTTATTGTGAGAAACACCTCCAGCGTCATTATGACGCAGCTCAATTAACAAAACACAAGCTGGTGGACCCCTCCAAGAAGCTCCAGGAGAACATCTGTTCTCGTCACGATGAGGTGATGAAGATGTTCTGCCGTACTGATCAGCAGTGTATCTGTTACCTCTGCTCTGTGGATGAACACAAAGGCCACGACACAGTCTCAGCTGTAGCAGAAAGGATTGAGCGGCAGAGAGAGCTGGAGGTGAGTCGACTAAACATCCAGCAGAGAATCCAGGACAGAGAGAAAGACGTGAACTCACTGGCAGTGACTGAAGTGGACGTTTTACTGTCTCATTCACAAGCAGAGCCCAAGACCAGAGCTGGATTCTTAAGATATTCAAGTGAAATCACACTGGATCCAAACACAGCACACACCGATCTTTTATTATCTGAGGGCAACAGAAAAGCAACAATAATGAGTCAACAACAGTCTTATTGTCATCACCCACACAGGTTCACTGGATGTCGTCAGGTCCTGAGTAGAGAGAGTCTGACTGGACGTTGTTACTGGGAGGTGGAGTGGAGAGAAGTAGTTTTTGTAGCAGTCGCATACAAGAATATCAGCAGAAAAGGAAGGTCTGAAGAATGTTGTTTTGGAGAAAATGACAAATCTTGGGCGTTACATTGTAACAAAAACAGTTTTATATTTTTGTACAACAGTATCAGAACTCCCGTCTCTGGTCCTCAGTCCTCCAGAGTAGGAGTGTACCTGGATCACAGAGCAGGTATTCTGTCTTTCTACAGCGTCTCTGAAACCATGACTCTCCTCCACAGAGTCCAGACCACATTCACTCAGCCTCTCTATGCTGGACTTTGGTTGTGTGGTTATCATGGAGACACTGCTGAGTTCTGTAAACTAAAATAGACAGAAGTGATTTATGGAACAGCAAATTTCTGTTGAACTCATTTTGTGTCCATTTTTGCTGAGACCTGATTTTGTTCACCTGTCAATCAAACATTGAGGGCGGTACTTTGCCATCTTGTCATTATTGTTGTGTACATCAGTGATTTTCAACCACTGTGCCACGGCACACCAGTAGGCCGTGAGAGATCGTCAGGTGTGACATGAGAAAATGTCCAATTTCACTTAATGAGTCCAAAAAAATATTACTTAGTTGTTGCAAATACTTTGCCATTGTTGAGCGTCTGAGCTGCAATACAGTGGCTGGCTAAATAATAAATACTTCTCCATGCCAGTGGGTGACAGTAGGTAGCGCAGTAATGACGTGTTAATTAATCGAGGACAGTAGAATGGAATGACACGCGGGAGAGGTTGCGGTGACAAGACGAACAGCGATGGAGAAATATTTGAAAAGGAAAAATGCAGACTCTGAACTGGGCCCTGGACAAAATAACCCAGATGAAAAGCCTAGTAAGGATCAACACATTAGAATGTCATTAAATTGTCAGCATATACCCGGCCCTCGGTACAACGGCCAGCCAGAAAATATCATATCATAACCGGCCCGCCACACCACAGAGCTCAGGGACGAAAAGTGGCGATGTTAGCTGGCTTTATGTGCAACATAACGAAGCATCTCACTGCGCTAAACCTCCAGCTTCAGGGACGTATGATCACAGACATGTGTGATCACAGACATGTGTGATGCAGTAAAGGTCTCCACCGCTGTGTTCCCGACTGCGCATTTTGCTGATAAAATGGGCGCACTTGGCACAGAGTTCACTCAGCGATTTGCCGACTTTGCAGCTCAGAAATTTTAATTTGAACTGCTCAACAATCCGTTTACAGTTGACGTGGAAAGAGCACCTGTGGAGCTGATAGACCTCCAGTGTAATGACACTCAAGGAAAAGTATGACTCTGTAGGCGCTGCACAGTTTCCAAGCTTCACCCGGAAACGATGCCATAATTAACTCCGCCTATGCTGCTCAAATGCTCTGCATGTTTGGAAGCACATACCTGCGTGAGCAGCTTTTCTCTGTGATGAAGATGAACACAAACTCACACAGGAGTCGTCTCACTGATGCACCTTCACTCCATCTTAAGGGTTTCCACAGAACTTAACCCCAGATATTAATGAACTGGCAGCCAAGAAAAGATGCCAAACATCTAGCTCTGGTATGCATACAATAATGTAGCCTACCTAAACATGTATTATTTTTGCACTTTGTCCAATATCCCTTCTATCCTGTTTATTAAATGGTGACTCTGGCCCTCAACGTAGTCCCATTTTTAATTTTGGCCGTCTGTGATTAAGTTTGACACCATGGCAGATATGCAGTATTATGCTAAACGATGTCATTTTGTAACATTTTTGGTTGTTGGTGTGGCACGGGATCTTTGTTGTGTAAAAAATGTGCCGCGGCTCATAAAAGGTTGAAGACTGGTGTACATGTTTGAGTTCCTTTAGGTGGAGCTCCTTCCTGTGTCTGTTAAACCATGGAGGCTATCACTGCCCATGATGATCTTTGTTGACCTGAACTGACATTTCTCTGCAGGAAAATGTAAACTGCTCTGAGGTCTAAATGTTTGTTGTAAATGTGTATTGATGTATTAGTTTGTTGTTGTTTCTCTTCCACTGCATGTGTCTTAAAGAGAGAAATCACCAGAGCTTCTTTTATCCAAGAGATTTTGTTCTCACCACTTTCTGTAAAGATTTCTTTCATTAAATTGACATTTATTTGTTCCAAAGACTAAATGTTGCTGTTGTCTGAATTGATGAGTCATACTGATGGATGTGAACACATTGAAGGTTTACATGATAAAGAAAGTAATCTTGTTTCAAGAAGATAAAATCCTCTGATCTTGTTGTAGGAACAATCAGTCTATTGAGAAGGAAACTCGTCTGTTTGGAACTCTTTTCTTTCAGATGCAATGATTTTATATGAAAGTCTCTTTCAGTTATTGTACAATGTGTAGTTGTGTTAAAGGAAGAGCTTCTTTCAGTGGTCTAGGATTCAAACTGCCTGCAGTCATCAGAGTGTTCCTGTCAGTGGCTTTAGTGGGAATACTTGTTTGTAGCTTTTCTAACTCACCACTGAACTCAAGAAGACAAATATCATTACAGATCAGCTCCAAACTGCCTCATGAGGAGCAGAATGAATCCACATCTCTGGTTCCTAGTAAATCCTTCTCATCAACAATGAGAGCTCTGCTCTTCAGCAGCATGTCAGTGTGTCTTGTATGTAGGAGGGCAAAGCGTTCAGCAGCTTCTTCATGTGTGAGTCCACCAACATGTGAGACTTGAGATGAATCCTCACATGTTAAGTTCAACTCTTACTATTTAGTTTGGAGACAACTTGTTGTGTTTTATATTTCAACCACAAGATGGCGCCATGACATATAAAGCACACACAGGTGACTCGTTACTGCAGGTGATACATGATGTTTGATCACCAGTGACATCATTCTATTATAGGATGCTTTGTTAACGTGTTTGTAAATGTATAAAAGTGGTTTGTAACATAGAGTTCTTGCTTACAGGTTTTATATAATGATAAAGCGTTTGAGTGAAGAAGGACTTCAGAAGTTATTACCGTGATATTATCAAGTGTATCTAGAAGGTCGAATACCAGAAAGGTGTTTTTATCGAAACTTAAGTGTGTCAACTGTTGTGGAAATTCATCACATGGTTCTTTTAGTTATAGCTTGTATCCCTTAAACCTGCATATACCACCCTAACCCCCTTTGTTCCCACGAAAAGGCTGGGAACCTGGCCTTGGTGTGCGGCAGCCAACAACATCTGTGAGGGGGAGGGTGAAGGGAGACGAGATAACGCGCATATATACTCTGCAGTGGCGGCTGGTGGAAAATGTTCTAGGTAGGGCCATCATATCAATTTCAGCAAACATCCCAGTATGATTTCATGCAAAACAATTTTAGCATCAAACACGCATTATTACTTGGCAGTGAAATATTTAACATTTATTCCAACATGAAAAAAAGCAGTAAATAACACTTATATAATATAATACAATATAATATAACATGTTTATTTATTGAGATGCCCCTATGGACCTTGTTATAGGAGGTAAAGATCAGGAGAAGTAAACATGAAGTGTAATTATGAATACTGATGTTAAATTAAGCTATGATGAGTTTTTACTGTTAATTTAACATCTGTAGGAGCCAAATTCAATGTGATGTTAAATATTCACTTGTATTTACATGTTTAACTGTAATCACTTCTGTTTCTACTTTGAATGTTACAAGGATGTTGTGAGAATTTGTTAAAGTAACAAATACATGTAAGTGACAGACAACTGTCACTTTAAGGACACTGTGACAGTTACTGACAGTGGTGAGTAATATCTGAGGCAGTATGGAGCCGCACAGTTTTCCCACCGTGTTAGGAAATGTGTTATGAAACGTGTTAAATGGAACGATCTACGTGGATTAAGTTGTGGATAACCTGTGGATACGTATGGTATGTCGAAGTAATCAGCGTACTTTTAGGAAGAAAGGAAGTTGATTGACTGACTTGTACGAAGTAGTGAAGCTTCGCATGTAGTCTGCTGTCTGGTTGTGAGGTCAGGCTGATCTGATATCAGCTCTTTGGCTGCAGAATCTCCTCAAAGTTCTCCTCTCAAACGGGTCTTGGAGGAGGAGTGGTCGCGCTGGCGCGGGCGCCTGTAGAGACTTCTCCTGACGAGAACGCGCAGCTGTGGGCCAGATCGTTCTGGCCCACAGCTGAATCTATTTGAGGGCGCTGATTGGCTAAATTGTATGTCACTCATTTATATCTTGAATCAGCAATTGGCTAAACTGCTTCATAGACCCGTCTCTTTTGGGCCAAAACGATCAAGCCCCCCTCGCTGCGCGCTCTCAGAGTGTCGTGCACACAGGCAGAGAGCACGAGCAGACGAGCACACAGGGGGAGAGGACGAGCAGGAAAAGCATATATTTTGCGCAGATATCATATTGTACACACATTACTGGGTACATTCCATAGTTAAAAAACACAAATATTGACAATTTGTATAATTTATGATTATTATTATTTTTTTATTTTGTTTTCGTGTGGCTCATGGTGGGGCCATGCCCCATGGCCCTCTCTTGACCAGCCGCCACTGATACTCTGTTGTGTTTTTTTATTATTGTTAGACCTCCGAACCATCCGTAGGGAAAGAGCTCTATCCATTCGGCTGAATTTTGTGTCTGTTCATTAAAATTGATTTTAATACTTTAAGAAGTTCCATCGTGATTATTTCTCACAAAGAGGTTAACAAGATGTATGTATTTATATGTGAATCACAGATTGTGAATATTAGTTATTGTATGATGCAATCTGCTGACATTATGAAAATGTTAGGCTCTCGGTCTGACCTAGTGTGTGCTCCTCTGTTTTCCCCCTGTCAGTGTTGTTGTTTGAAGGCCATGTGCTTGTGTTGTGTTTTGTGTCAGCCTATAGTTTCCACCCCCGAGTTCCATCTCCAACCACGCCCCTCTCCCCAGGCTCAGCTGTGGGGAATCCCGGTGATCAACTCCGAAGGACTTAAATACCCCCAGCTGTCCTCCGGCGCGTTGTCAGTCCGTCCGGTTACCAGTCTGGGCACGTAAGTCTGAACACCAATTCAGTGAAGATCGTTACCTGTTTGTTTTCTGTTTTCTTCAGTTTTGAGTGCGGTCGAGTTTCCCTCCCGCCTCCGGAGGCTACCTGTCCCGGCCTCGGTTGAGCTTCCCTCCCGACTCCGGTGGAGATAGGAGTGACTTTAAATTGCTGGACAGTTAGTCTTTGTTTTTTGTTGGTTCATTTCTGTGACTGCTCCTGCACCGTAAAATAAAGTCTTGGCTGGAGTAAACCTGCTGTGTGCGTGCGTTTGGGTCCACCAACTACATTACCACATAACAGAAAAACATCAGCTGTGCATGACTGTGGATGATATAAACTCATACTGAGCACACAGATGTTTAAAGATATGAGATAAAGTATTGATCTTTATTCAAATAAGGTTTTAGGTAAATTGTACAGATGCTGATCAGCCTTCAACGTTGCAGCTTTTGTTTTCGTCACTGGATTCCACTTGATCACCCTGATGACGTTTGTAAAAGACCAAATCTTTCTGAATTAATAACTTTCTCGCCGGGTGCGGTGGCGCGCGCCTGTGATCCCAGTTACCGGGAGGCTGAGGCTGGAGGATCGTTTGAGCTCAGGAGCTCTGAGCTGCAGCGGACTGTGAAGATCGGGTGTCCGCACTAAGGTCTGTATCGGTATGGTGGTCCTGGGGGAGCCCGGGACCACCAGGTGGTCTAAGGAGGGGTGCACCGGCCCAGGTCGGGGACGGAGCAGGTCAAAGCCCCCGTGCCGCTCAGTAGTGGGATCGCGCCTGTGAAGAGACGCTGTAGTGCAGCCTGAGTAACACAGCGGGACCCGGTCTTTATACACTCTGTCTACTGTTCAACAAACAGCTGATACAACAACAAGCTGTTCACATGTTACAGCAGCTTCATCACTGCTTCTTCATGTTCTAGTTCCCATCAAAACATTCAGAAACCAGTTGTGTGTGTTTGTCCTACAGCGCCTCCACCTGGAGGAGAGGAGCAATGACACCAATCACAGCAGTCAGTGCAGCTCCACACACAGCAAACTAACGGGGCTTTCTTTATGACGTTCAATCAACGTGATGGAGAGGTGAACAGTCACAAACAAACACTTTCTCTTTGTTTTTTCTGTTCAAATAACACAAATATGTCCATAATAATACTTCAAGGTATCAAAATCATTTAGAAATGTGTTTTTCTATCTTGTTGTAAATGTTTTGTTTTCATCCATCCATCCATTTTCCTCCGCTTATCTGGGGTCGGGTCGCGGTGGCAGCAGGCCAAGCAGGCTGACCCAGACCTCCCTCTCACCGGCAACATGTTCCAGCTCATTCTGGAGGATCCTGAGGCGTTCCCATGCCAGCTGGGAGATGTAATCCCTCCAGCGTGTTCTGGGTCTTCCTCGGGGTCTCTTCCCAGTTGGACGTGCCTGGAAAACCTCCAGTGGGAGGCGTCCAGGAGGCATCCTAATTAGATGCCCGAACCACCTCAGCTGACTCCTTTCGATGCGAAGGAGTAGCGGCTTGACTCCAAGCTCCCTCCTGATGACCGAGCTCCTTACCCTAGGCTGAGCCCGGCCACACGGAGGAAGCTCATTTCGGCCGCTTTTAGCCACGACCTTGTCCTTTTGTGAGGGTAGGAATGTAGACCGAGTGGTAAATTGAGAGCTTTGCCTTCCGGCTCAGCTCCCTCTTCACCAAGACGGTCCGGTGCAGCGCCTGCTTTACTGCTGCAGCCGCACCGATCCGCCTGTCGATCTCCCGCTCCATCTTACCCTCACTCGTGAACAAGACCCCGAGATACTTGAACTCCTTCGCTTGAGGTAGGCACTCCGTCCCCACCTGGAGGGAGCAATCCACCGGTTTCCAGCAGAGCACCATGGCCTCAGATTTGGAGGTGCTACACTGTTAGCCCGAACTAGTTGACTTTACTAGAAAACCGCGTGGAAACCCATTGCCTCAAACCATTTAAGTTTTTACAAATGGAGGAACTAAACAGATCTAGTTGTGTTAACATAGAACCTTAATGAATGCAGTAGACAAATTTAAGTCCACATTAGTAATCTTTACTAAAAATCATTAGTGCACTTGAATTATTTCTTTTCTTTAGTGTAAGTTTAATGAAATAACTATTTTAAGTTCAACATGCATAAGCATATATAAACAAATCACTAATATAACATTATTTATTGCTACTTAAGTCCATTAGTTTATTTAAGTAATGTCTTTACTTTTAATTAAATTAATTATACTATTTGATTTTGAGATTTAATGTATTGTTTCAACAAAATTGTACAGAAGGAAAGAAATTAAACAATACATTTGAATGTTCCAATGTGTTTTATTTTTTCAAAACATTGCAGAAATGCAGCATTACACAGTAACTGCCATGTGAATGGCTATTCACATGCAGACATTTCAACTTGACTGGATAAGAACAGAGGAACTGGGTTAAACATATCGAAACAACTGAACACCAATATGCAGTCCTGAGCATACACTGTAAAACACAAGTGGTGGAACATTCCTACTCCTCATTCATCAAACTTATAACATAATTCAAAATAAGTATCTTAGTAGTTAAACATTTCCTGAGAGTCTTTGGTGACAAAGGGGGATTAAAACCATGTGAGGCTTGGTTTGGAGGGGCTAGCAGACCCCAGTTAAGGTGTCTCTGCAATGAATAGTATCAAAAACAGGATTTTAAAACATCGCATGTATCACATGTATAACACATACATGTTTAGGCTTGTTCAGTAGGGATGCTGACTGTGGCACGCCTCCTGGAGCTTCCCCTGTCTGCTGCCAGGTTGAACCACCTCATTGCTGTTTCACACTCATCTGTGGCGGCACGTGAGACATGATTCTTTCGACGGCATCTGTAATCACAAGCAGATCATACAAAATCCCATGAGCCCTCAGTGGAACATATAGCAGACATGCAGTCTAAAAGCTAGTGGCTGTCTGGCATGTAAAGGTTTGCTATGCTATATTCAGAGCTAATATATCATATAACTATTATGTGAAGATAAAGTCGAGTAATATCTACCTGAGCAGAGAATGAAGTTGAAGTTGCAAAGAGAATTTGTAAGTTTGAACACTACCTAAGACCTCTGGGTGACTTCAAATTGTTTTCATTAAATATTAGTTACTTACACAGGAGCAAAGTCTTCGACTCCATCTGGCTGAAGGACTTTTTCCCATTTATCCCTTTCCAGTTCATTCTCTTCCCAACATCACCCTTGAACATGCGGGCAAGGTTGTTCCATGTAACCCGTTTTGTGTCATGTCCTCCGATGGTTGCCAGGGAGGAAATCTAAAATGGATCAAAAAAGTACTGTTAACACTTTACAGAATGTTTTTTCTACAATTTCACTCTTAAAATCATGCTTTTAAACATATTTAAAAAGGAAAGAGAACTTACCAAACAAAGGCTGGCCTCGAGGTAGATCAGTTGCTCTCTCAGGTTTGTCTGAGTTCAGGAGGAAAGGTGAACCTCCCACCCTATTGTATGCCCCCTGTTGCCTGGGTCCTAATGTATGAAGGTAGATTTGTGTCTTTATTTTTCAAAAGCAAAAAAAAGTTTCAAAAGCAAAAAAAAGTTTCAAAAGCAAAAACGAGTTTCAAAAAACAAGTTTCAAAAGCAAAAAAAAGTTTCAAAAGCATAATTTATTTGTTAAAAAAATAAAAGTTTTGAAGTCCAAGTTTTGAAGCCCAAGTTTTGAACCCCAAGTTTTGAAGCCCCTTTTTTGAAGCCCCTTTTTTGAAGCCCCTGTTTTGAAGCCCCTTTTTTGAAGCCCCTGTTTTGAAACCAAAAGCTGAGTTGGGTGTAGTGGGCGGGGCATACGCTGCTGAATGTATCAGGAGTTTCTATTGGTCCGTTTGACTTGGCTCTCTGTATCTGCTTCCACTGTAAACACGCCTGTGTCCCAATCCAGCAACTGCATCCTTCGGGGGACCCAGCCTTCGCGGTCCACGTCGGCCGTGTCCTTTGAGGACCACGAAGGCTTGACCGAGCGGTCTCCGAAATGAGACGGCCTATGCTACAGAGGACTTCCTGTTTGCGTCAGCAGCCCCCCCCAATCCCCTTGCTGCTCCCGTGCCTAGAATGCCTGCTCAGGATTATACTGTGTATATACAAATATACTGTAAAGGTTTTAGTTTTAATCTGTTTTTCAATCATATATTCAATAAAGCATTATTTTTCTTAATGTAGTTTTTCTAAATTAATAATCAGTTAATTATTCAATCAGTTGATATGTTACTAACTAATTTCCAATCATTTATAGTTAAATTTATAGATAAATAAAATGTACAACATGAGAACAAAGTGAAGTGCTGCTATATTTACAATCATTTTGACAAAACAGAGCAGTCAACTTACCTCCATGTCACGTAACCTCCGTTTGATGCAGATACGAGACGCAAGTCAAACGGACCAATAGAAACTCCTGATACATTCAGCAGCGTATGCCCCGCCCACTACACCCAACTCAGCTTTTGGTTTCAAAACAGGGGCTTCAAAAAAGGGGCTTCAAAACAGGGGCTTCAAAAAAGGGGCTTCAAAAAAGGGGGTTCAAAACTTGGGCTTCAAAACTTGGACTTCAAAACTTTTATTTTTTTAATAAATAAATTATGCTTTTGAAACTTTTTTTTGCTTTTGAAACTTTTTTTTGCTTTTGAAACTTGTTTTTTGAAACTCGTTTTTGCTTTTGAAACTTTTTTTTGCTTTTGAAACTTTTTTTTGCTTTTGAAAAATAAAGACACAAATCTACCTTCATACTAATGGTAGGCTGCCTGTTACCTGCCTGCAGTATTTGAACCGAGGAAAAAGGCGCGTTTGATGTGCGGATACCCCGGTGTCCGCACATCGTCCGCTGTTTGACGGTGCGCGATCCGGGGGCGACCTGAGTCGACTTATGAACTCACAATATGTACACTTCCATTGCATCTTCACAAGAACCTGTGAAAACAAGAAGAAAACTATTGGCTCAACTTTCAGTTCAACAACCCAGTTCCAGTAACATTATGACACAGTTGTTTTACAAAACACGCAAGTATAAGTAATGACTACTGAAAAGTTTAATTTGAAATAAATTCGGGTTTACAGTGTAACTCTCATCCCCGCCGCTTCACACTCGGCTGCAAACCGCCCCAGTGAATGCTGGAGGTCACGATCCGAGGAGGCTAACAGGACCACATTATCTGCAAACAGAGAGCCGATCCCGAGACCCCTGAACCTGACGTTCTCCACCCCCAGGCTGCGCCTAGATATCCTGTCCGTGAAAGTCACGAACAGGACCGGGACAAAGGGCAGCCCTGGCGGAGGCCAACACCCACCCTCCAGTAGTCTTGCGAGGGTAAAGAGCTGGTCCACTGTTCCACGGCCGGGACGGAATCCGCATTGCTCCTCTTGAATCTGAGGTTCGACAAACGGTCGGAGCCTCCTTTCCAGCACCCTGGCATAAGCCTTCCCCGGGAGGCTGAGTAGTGTGATATCCCGGTAATTCGAGCACACTCTCTGGTCCCCCTTTTTGTAGATGGGAATGTTTTCATTGAGTGGATCTTATATCAGCCTTAAATATGAACAGCTGTGAAACAATACAGAGAGCTCATGGTTCAGCAGCACAACACGTGGTTTACAGTTTGAAGTGACTGAAGCTCAGAGACATGGAGTAGTTACAGAGCAGGTAACACTCTCAACACATGCCATGTGGATGTTTCTGCTTCATGTGCTTCATTTTCCAAAATGTTGGTCTGTTACTCTAATATATATATATTAGTGCTGGGCAAGTTAACGCGTTAATTTCGCGTTAACGCATTCATTAATTAACGCAGACAACTATTTGAACGCGCGTTAACGCATTTTTTTTATTTATTATAATTTCTTTTTTTTCTTTTTTTTTCTTTTTATTGAAAGACAAGATACAATACATATACATAACAACAAGAGGATGACAAGAACAGTGGGATAAAAGCCAGCAAACATCCTATAGTCTAATTTTAGTGCACCTATATGCTGAAATTGAGCGAAGGACTTTGAAGGTTAGCGGAAAGATTAACGTGAGACAACATCCGGTTTCTTCAGACGAACATCCGGTTTTCAGAATAAGATGCCAACAAAGTATGAATTATATTCATATTAAGTATGTGTTGGGAAAAATCTAAATGACTAATTAGTATGCGTTTAAATGATTAAAGAATGTTATACGTTTAACAGAAGCTCATCTCCTCTGTAGTGTTTAAGGCCTGTGTCCTTTCACTGACACTAGGTCTTCAGCAAATGTTTAGTCTATTAAGAAGCAGTTGATTGCCGAAAGAACACTTCAGCTGTTTGTCCTGAATAAGAATGATAACAAACGTGTATAAAGCGTCAATACTTACGCAGGGCTGATTTGCGATAGAAAGTGACCTTTGTACTAGAACGAATAATTAAAGTGTCCAGATACGTAGACGCCTGTGTGAAACGCGAAATGTGTGTGTTACCCTGTGCCAGCCCACTGCATGTTGTTTACTTGGTATAAATACCAGAGACTCGGAGACTGTTGAGAATTCCAGTATTAAACGCATTATAAGTAAGATTAAATAACCCCCCTAGTGATGAGTAGAAGTGTCACAATAATAATAATAATATGTTAGTCACAATATGTTTACAATATTCTTGCTTATAGAAGATATTATGTGTTACAGTATATTAACTAATTGAATGTATTAAATCATAAAAGTATAGTCACTAAAGGTATTAAAACACTAAGAATAGTTTAGGAGTCAGACAGGGATTCTGAGAGGGTTCACAGACATGCAGCAGCGAATGGAGGCAACCCCATCGATCAGTGGGGGAGGACAATTGACCAGAGGTGGAGTCGAATGGAGCCAATCGCCACGGAGGGTTATTCAGGTGTTAATGACTTTCGGACACTTCCGACGTACAAAAGACACTGTTCTGGAGAGAATTCTTCAGACCACCTCCGCTCTCGTTTTACAGTAACCTGTATACAGACCTGTGAGTGAGCAGGCGTGTGGGTGGTCTCTGTTCTCGAGAACATTACTATTGATAGTTAATGCAGCTTATAAGTGAATTTCATGTAGTACATTAAATATGATGTTAATTTTTGAACCGGTTCCAGCTCATTTTTCCACTGTGCGTGCACTGTAAGGAGTTCGCAGCAGGGGGGAGGTCCTGCGGCCTCGCAGCGCTTCATCCTTTCTTTCCAGACCTAACAAGACAGATCTTCGAGCGGTCTTGATGTACATTCTGTATGTGAATCAACCCTGTCTCCTTCTTTGCAAAGAATAAATGTCCAATGATGAATGATTTTTACACCAGTCTCGAGTGAATTTTTCTAACATAATGGTCCTTCGTAGCCGGAACTCAAGACCTCCACTTCTCTTCAGCTTTGAACGTGAAACCGTGCACAGGAGAGTCCAGGACTCTTGACAAAGACCTCCGCCAGATTCTCACACGAGAATCCTTTGGTAAATTGAGAGGCCAGGATTTTGCTGAAGAGAACGGAGTGACGAGATCCTTTTTTTTTTTTTGTGAACCAGACTGGTGAGAATCATTTACTTTGGGAAATCCGGAATTGGTCCTCCCTTAAGCCATAAGAACTAAGGGAGCGACGTACCTCCCTTAAGCCATAAGAACTAAGGGAGAGGGTTTATACCTCCCTTAAGCCATAAGAACTAAGGGAGAGGGTTTACCGGTAGTCCTCCCTTAAGCTGCAGAACCTAGGGGAGAGGACCTCCCTTAAGCCATTCGAACTAAGGGAGGGGGTTTCCTCTTTTAAGCCATCAGAACTAAAAGAGAGTGCTATAAAATTAGTAAACTGAGGGAGGACTGAGAATGATGTTGCTTCTTCTCCTTCTTCTTTTTACTTAAAAAAAAATATATATATATTTAAAAATATTAGTAAACTGAGGGAGAACTGAGAATGATGTTGCTTCTTCTTCATCTTCTTTTTACTACAAAAATCAAATAAAAAAGTAAAAAAATATTAGTAAACTGAGGGAGAACTGAGAATGATGTTGCTTCTTCTTCGTCTTCTTTTTACTAAAAAATCAAATTAAAAATAAATTAAAAAAGGGGGGAGGATAGGATTTGAGATTCGTCTTCTTCTTTTTTTCAAAATAAAAAATGAATAGGAAGCTAAAAGAGTTAGGCCTACTCAATTTCTTCCCTATAAAGTAAAGATAATAATAATTAAGACTTTTGAGAAGAATGGGCTAATACTAGCAAAGAGGAAAACCAAAGCAAAAATGTGGTTATCAGAGGCGCAAGAGCGCAAAAAGGGAACAGAAAAGACAAAGACTGAAACGACTACAATGACAAGAGACAAGACAATATACAAGACACAAGACAATGACAGAAAACAAGAAAATGACAAAGAATGTGAACATAACCTTTTATGACCTAGCCCTATTTTTAGGCCTCTGCTCGAAAATTGCATACCCATACTCAAAAGAGTGCATCTTTGCAAGCACAAGGTCTATTTGAATAATTGGTGTGTTGTAATAAAGGAACACTTGTGAGATTTGTTCAGATGTGTAAATATCAGTGTATAAGTTACTGGTTAAGAGTAAATGAACATGGTACACAGCTCAAATTGAAATGCTTCAGGTTCGCCTGAAAAAAAAGCCCCTTCATTGTTATTATTTCATTGAAATGATGCAGCCCCCAGCCTAAAACATCTCCCAAATCATAGCACATATATGTGAACAGTCTCTCTGCAAAGTTTTATTTTGATAAAGTGAAGCAGACAAAATGAGAGAATTTTTAGTACAGAAAGTTTAGGCGTTTAGGTGTGCCATTTGAATTTCCTCATGTACTAAACTACATATTTCACTTATAAATTACTAATGGTGTTAAATACATCCAAATGCAGCAATTTCTGGCATTTTTTGGAAAAACAAAATATATATTTTTTTACATTATATTATTTTATATTATATTTGTAAGTCTTCTGTTTCGACATCTTACTCATTACCGGTAATCCTAAAAATGAACGAACGGTGAAAAGTAACTCAAACAATACTAAAAAAGGCAGCCGAAACCAAGCTCCAGCTGTAATCAGCTGAGCGTAATCAGCTGTGCGTAAAGCAGCTGGCAGCGTGCTGCTCGGTTTTATACTTACGCCGAACAATAACTCTCGCTCCCATTGGCCGACCTCCATGGTACATACCTCTCTGTATTCGTTAGCTCCAATATAATTGAGCTAATCACTTGAAAATGAGTGACAGCACTGTTAGCCAGTCAAAATCATCAAGTCTCCGAAAATAGTGACTTGCAGGCTCTGGGGGAGAGAGCAGATTACGCCTTCCCCTGTGGGGTGAAATGACCCCTTCCGAAGGAAAGGTGTGTCTCTGTTGCTAGACAGGAAGTCCATTGAACCTTTTCCGGAGAAAAAATGCGGGGATATTCAATTTTTCTGCTTCAAAACGTCAAAAGTGAGTCATATTTATGATCATAAAGCGATAATGTGATTTGTGTTGCTGGTGTCTGTTGGCTCATATCTCAGCGATAGTATGACGGAGAGAAATGTTACGGTTATGACCGTAACCGTTGTGTTCGTGGCGTGCTTTCTGCTATCTCGCTTTGTTTGTTAGCATCAAGCTATGATTGCTAAGTCCGGAAATGTCCCGAGTGTGTACACTCCTGGCGAAATATGAATATGGTATTGTAGTTATGCTAAGTTTGAGTACTGAGTTGTGTTTGGAGTATGTTCAAATGTCTTTTAAACGATTTTATCCCAGGTTTCTGACGTTTCACGTGATATGCGACATCATTATGAATTAATGTGTTCACTGGTCCAAATATGACACAAATGACCAGGTGTCTAGGGTCCCCTTATTAGGGGACCCTCGTCATAAATAGGATAACGTGACTAATTCTCCTGATTTGTATCCAAGCGTGCACCTTTGTGAGGTGGTGTGAGGGAGACGGCCTCCTCCGGATGTTCCCCCACCCTCTGCTTCACCCCCAGATCTTCCACAGGCAGCGGAGCTTGCTCAGACTTCACGGGCTCCCAACCATCCGAAAACTCCTCTCCTCTTTCTCCCGCCTCCCACTGTCCCGGAGGTTCTCAGACAAATCAAGGAAACAACAACTGAGCTCGCGACGGTGCTGAGAAAAGTCATGAGCGAGACTTTTGGCAGACCGCTCTACGAGCCAGAATCCACCAGAAGGGGCATAACATATGGTAAGCCACCTTTACAAATGTCAGACAAATTAGTTTTTACTTCAGCAACAGTGCTGAATAACCAAAATAAAAAAGGCAAACAGAATGCTGACACATATGTTATTGACTATGATGATGGTAATAATGAGGTGTCTGAACATGTTTGTTCTAATGTGTATTTCCGAGACAATCAAAGACGTGGAGCCTTCTGCGGACGGAGCGGAGGACGAGGGAAGAGCAGAGGGGGAGGAGGGTTCGGAGGAGGGAGCAGAGGTGGATGGAGTGGGGCTTGCTTCGTCTGTGGAGGGGGGGGGGCATTTGGCACGCACATGCAGGAGCAGAGAAAGAGTGGACGGGGAGGACATCAGAGGAGGGAGACGTCTGGACACCACATTCAACGGATGCAGGTCATGTTAAAAAACGCACACACACTGATGCACAGACACAAACTGACGGTAAAGAATAATAGATAGAAATATTAGAACTATATCAAATACAATTGTGGGGTTAGAGCTATTGAAGGGTGTGAAGTAGTATTTTTTGTGTGATTTTGGAGCAGGTACAAACAGAATATCTATCAGAAAGTGGTTTGAATAAACGATTGACTGTTGTGTGCAAGAGGTTTCTAACTCACCAAATTATTACTGCAGTGTTGATAAACTAGGACATGGTCACAGCAAAGGCCGTGTTCTTATCTAAATTTAAACAAAGTAAGTGAGACATTTTCTCTCTCCTCTGCAGAGAAATAGGCTTTGAAAACAATGAATGCAACTAAATTCGACCCACCAGGAAAAATCTTACTTTATATGGATGAACAACATGATCATAAAGTAAGCAAGAACAAACTCCAGCTTTGGAAAGAAAAAGTAAAATATTTGGGTTACGATTTATCTAAGAATGGCCGATACAAAAGAAAAGAAGCCATTCTCTGTTATGATGTGGTGTGTTCATGGACCCGAATGCAGACTCAGACAGCAGAGTTCTATTTCAAAACCACGATAATTTATTTCTCTCAGTCAAGGGGAAAGACAGGAAATGGACAAAGTCAATAGGAGGCGTCTCCACGCCTCCGCACGGTTCCAAGCCGGAAAGTGGCTAATCCTGCTGAGTGGCAGACGAAGCCGACAGGAAAACGTCAATACGGAGGCGCGTCCTCGCGCTCCGCTCGGATCTTAGCCGGGAAGTGGTCGGTCCGCGTCCGGCAGGCAGGCTGGATCGTCTGTGTGACACCCGAGGCTCGACACAGGAACGCAAAGACAACACAGTTGATCTCCGAGGAACTAACTGGAAGGCTTCTTCGTACAGGTGAAAACCCGAGGCTCGACACTGTACGGCAGGCAAGTTGAAAACAAAACGGATCGTTAGTAGCAGATCTTCAGAGAGTGCACAAACGGACAACTCACGGGTCGGCATACCAGGTTGGTAAACGGATGGACTGACAACTGGAATGAGAGTGACAGGAGTATTTATGTCAGCTGGAGGCAATCACCGGAGATGAGGCACAGCTGTGCCTACGGAGAGAGGCGCGGCAGTGGGCGGGACTCGTAGGAGGACACTACTGAGGGAAATACAGCAGAGTTAGACACAAATCCTCACATTCTCAAAGCAAACAAAAAGACAAATGATGTCATTCTTAGGAATGACTAATTTCTGTAAATGTTGGGTTCCTAATTATGCTGAATTAGCTAAACCTTTATCAAAATTGATTCATGATAAATCTAGGGCAGCACACAACAAATTGTGCTGGACTCTTGAAGCAGACGAAGCTTTAATGGTATTAAATAAGATGTTAACAAGTCCATCAGTGTTGGGATTGCCAAATTATGACAAGTCATTTACACAAACAGTAGACTACAGAGGGGGTTTTACATTCCATTTGAAGATGCAGATCTGACTATGTTTGTTGATGGCTCGTGTAAGAAGAAATGAGATGGTAAAAATTGTTGGGAACGATAAGGAGCGTGTTTGGGTTATCAGCATCTAAGAAACTGAATTCTTGACATCAATAGAATTATTAATGTAAGTAACAATTATTAATGATTATTAATAATAACGGGGCACCACCCTGCGAACAGGGACCAATAACCAAACGATAAACTAAGTCTCATAATTAGTAGTCACTCATAATGTCAATATTCTGAGTATGACTATACATTAAGTGACAGTGAAGGGTTAAGTTCGTACACAAGGCTACTACATACAATTTTATTACACACATATGCACAAGTAATCACAGATGACTGCTCTTTAAAATATAACAGGGTTTATTAAATCAGAATAATAAATGATCAGATCAATTAATATTGCAACCAACAACGCTATTATACAATTTTATGTGCCTAATATCTAAACAAATGAGTAAAATGGGTGAGGATGTATGTATGCAAGTATGTGTGTGTGTGTGTGTGTGTGTGTGAGGATCTCTGTGTGTGTGTATTTTGAAGCTACAGCTAAAAACTACCAAGATGGCGGCGTCGCGTGACGTAGACAAAATGGCGGAGGGGGGAGCTGTATGTAATCACGTGTGCCGATGCAGCACGTGTGTGTGAGAGGCAATCGATTGCAAGGGGTTTCCCAAGGGGGCCCTGACTATGTGTGTGTAGGTTAAGTGAGGGAGAGGGAGAGCAAAGAAAAAGAGAGAAGGGGGGGTCATGAATCAACTCTATTGTGATGTCCGCGTTGTAGTGAGAATGAGGATCACTGATCATATCTCACACAAGCTGCCGTTGTCGCGTCGCAAACTGATGGCAGCCTATGCACGATAGCCGCGAGTCAACACTTCACTCACAGAGTCGATTTAATGAAGAGAGAAATACCACACGAACAAAATAAATGAAAATAATCCCCAAACAAAACAGATCTTTAACACTGCGGTGAGATGGGAGTATTGTTTTCCTATCACCCCGAAACTCGGTCGGCGAGACGAAGGTCTGGCCACCGTAGGTTCAGTCTTTCAGTGATAATACACAAACTCTCCATTCACTAGCAGCGACGGATCTAATGCAGACAGTTACAGCAGGCAATACACAATATAGCGGGGCTCCGTGGTTCGCGATAATTGCGCAATGACGCGGTGTAACAAGACAGTGATTTAACACAACAGGGTGCGGGAATAATAACACATAAATGCATAAGCTATATTAAGCTAATGCTAAGCTAATGCTAAGCTATTGCTAAGCTATGCCCAGACGCCATGAATCTTACTTGGAGAAGCTTCCTTCGGTGGGGCCCGTTCCCGTGTTGGGAATCGATCAGTCCTCGAGTGTTGACTCGGCAGCGCTGCGTTTGAGCTGGCGCAGACTGAGTAGCTCGGTCCTCAGGAGTCGGTCGCTCCCGGTAGCGTGACTCGCTCTGGACTGGACGCAGACTCAGCTGGCATCGGCGCGGCGTTTGAGCTGGCGCGGATGCAGGTCTCCTCGCTGCAGAGGGGAGGCCTGTGGTTTAACGTCGGCTGAGGTACATCGTCGTTTCGTACCTCCCGGTAATCATCGGCTGAGGAAGGGGGTTCGTCCTTGTCTTCCTGCCGGAGGATTTGATGAGGCCGCGCGGTCCTCGTGGGCCTTCTGTTGTCAGCGTGGTGCTGGGGGGGAAAGAAGAGCCCGGTGCATCTTCTTGTCCCAGGACGAAGTCCAGAGGGAAGAGGCCGATTTTCGCTGTGCTGATGCTTATAAACCTGGTCTCACAAACAGTGGGGGGCCCTTTCTTGGCCAATGGAGGGTCAGGCTCAGGTGATGAGAGGTGGAGTTTCGCTCTGACCTCTCATCAGGCTTTGGTGGGGAGCAAGGAACATGTGAGGAGCTCAGTCAGCCAGGAGGTGGTGCCAGACCCCAACAAAATGCAACGGGATATGCAGTAGTGACAAATAATAACCAGATGAGGGATTTGAGGAAGTATGGTATGGAGGAGAGAGTGAGATAGAAAAGTTATGTATGCCAAGAGGGAAAGACAGAAATGTTGAAGTAAAGTGGACTGGAAAGGGTATAGTATGTGGAAAAGGAAAGCACAAGTAAGAGAAAGGAAGAGATTAAGGAAAATGTTGCACAGCAAGAATAAAAAACCTATTGGATAAAACAAAACTGCAAAATAAACAAAATTTCTGGGAATGACCTGAGGGCAAACTAATATTACCTAAGACCATATATAGATATACCGCTCTTTTGAGCCATGGGTTGGACCATGTCTCAACAGGTGGGAAGGTATCTATGATAAAGAGGGTCTTTGCATCATATGGTTTCAAAAACTACAAAAAAAATTTGTTTTGAGTCTAGCATGCACTGTATGTGCAAAATATAATCCATTTCAACATATTTGCATGGATTTCATTGAACTAAACTAAAATGAAGAGAAGAAATATTGTTTGACAATAATTGACAGATACTCTAAATTGTTCGAGATGTTATTACGAAAGTATGAATTATATTCATATTAAGTATGTGTTGGGAAAAATCTAAATTACTAATTAGTATGCGTTTAAATGATTAAAGAATGTTATATGTTTAACAGAAGCTCATCTCCTCTGTAGTGTTTAAGGCCTGTGTCCTTTCACTGACACTAGGTCTTCAGCAAATGTTTAGTCTATTAAGAAGCAGTTGATTGCCGAAAGAACACTTCAGCTGTTTGTCCTGAATAAGAATGATAACAAACGTGTAGAAAGCGTCAATACTTACGCAGGGCTGATTTGCGATAGAAAGTGACCTTTGTACTAGAACGAATAGTTAAAGTGTCCAGATACTTAGACGCCTGTGTGAAACGCGAAATGTGTGTGTGTTACCCTGTGCCAGCCCACTGCATGTTGTTTACTTAGTATAAATACCAGAGACTCGGAGACAGATCTTCGAGCGGTCTTGATGTACATTCTGTATGTGAATCAACCCTGTCTCCTTCTTTGCAAAGAATAAATGTCCAATGATGAATGATTTTTACACCAGTCTCGAGTGAATTTTTCTAACAGTATGAAACATGCTACCTGCATCTCGTGAACCAAATGTTATTGCCCTTTTGTTCATATAGCAGTACTTTTAAAATAAAGGTGCGCAATACACTACTTTTGAATTCATTATTGAACTTTGCCATAACAATGCGATTAATCGCAAAAAATCCATGCAATTAATCACGATTAAATATTTGAATCGTTGCCCAGCACTAATATATGTACTTTCTACTTTCTAATAAATGATGAGTTGATACCAATTATTTATTGGTTAAAATGCTGATGTTTCTCAATGTAAATTAATAAATCATCATGTCTGCACTTAGAAATGTTAGTAGTCTTTAATAAACCGTCTTGAGTTTCTCAATTTCACATCAGCCATCAATAAAAGCCTGTCAGTCAACCAGAATAATATTTAATCATTTATTAATAAAGAATGATGTAACACATTATATGACGGTCATGTCTATAATGCTTAATAAGCACAATCTTAACACATTATAATGTATAACGCTTCATAACAAGGCATCCTATAGGATCATCTCAACACATGTGCCATGCCATGTGGATGTTTCTGCTTCATGTGCTTCATTTTCCAAAATGTTGATCTGTTACTCTAATATATATATATACTTTTTACTTTATGATAAATGATGAGTTGATACCAATTATTTATTGGTTAAAATGCTGATGTTTCTCAATGTAAATGAATAAATCATCATGTCTGCACTTAGAAATGTTAGTAGTCTTTAATAAACCATCTTGAGTTTCTCAATTTCACATCAGACATCAATAAAAGCCTGTCAGACAACCAGAATAATATTTAATCATTTATTAATAAAGAATGATGTAACACATTATATGAAGGTCGTGTCTATAATGCTTAATAAGCACAATCTGAACACAAAGTATAAAGCTTCATAACAAGGCATCCTATAGGATCATCTCATCACATGTATCACCTGCATCAACTGGACACCTGTGAGACCAGATGTGAAGAAACTAGAACGTCTTCAAGATGTTTTTCTGGACCGATCAGTCAAAAAGAAAAAAAGAATGATGATAATAACAAATAAAATAAAATACAATCAATACAAGAATTACAATAAAAAATGAATAATAATAATAATGAATGAATAAAATAATATTCAACCCGGTTGACCCGGCCTGGCTGATCCTGCTGACCTGTTCTGGAGCTCCCTGACCGTGCCCTGGTCGTGGTTTGCTGCCAGTGGTCGGGGCGATACTGCCCCTGACTTTGTTTCTGTTGTTATTCTGTAATTTATGTACTTTCTTATGGTCTTTACTTTCACACACACACACACACACACACACACACACACACACACACACACACACACACACACACACACACACACACACACACACACACACACACACACAAACAGAATATTTGCTGGCTTGTATCTCACTGTTCTTGTCGTCCTCTTGTTATGTTTATGTATTGTCTCTTGTCTTGTAATAAAAAAGAGAAATGTTTTCAGAAGTGGAGCAGGTTTTAACGAGGCTCTGCTTGTGAATGAGGAAGCAAAGTTGACATTCACAGCGCTGCTCCTCTTCCTGGAATGAAGCACAGCTTGATAAGCCTCCTTCTTCCTCCTGCTCTCAAACACAGCCGGCTCCACTCTGCCCACATATTTCCTTGTTCCCTCCCCTTCAGATCTACAGTTTTAAAGATGGGTGGAACCAACATGGTGGTGAAGCGATAGACCTGACAGGCTCCATTCACTGAACAAACACATGTTGTTCAGATCAGAAGTCAAAGCAGAGTCGCTTCTAGTGAAGAGAAACTCAGACAGTTGTTGTCACTGAGAGGTGAAATGGCGCAGAAAGGAGTTCAGCTGGATCGGGAAATCCTCTCTTGTTCCATCTGTCTGGATCTACTGAAGGATCCGGTGACTACTCCCTGTGGACACAGCTACTGCATGAACTGTATTAAAAGCTTCTGGGATGAAGAGGATGTGAAGAAAGTCCACAGCTGCCCTCAGTGTAGGCAGACCTTCACACCGAGGCCTCTCCTGCTGAAAAACACCATGTTAGCAGTTTTAGTGGAGGAGCTGAAGAAGACTGGACTCCAAGCTGCTCCTGCTGATCACTGCTATGCTGGACCTGAAGATGTGTCCTGTGATGTCTGCACTGGGAGGAAACTGAAAGCCTTCAAGTCCTGTCTCGTCTGTCTGGTCTCTTATTGTGAGAAACACCTCCAGCTTCATTATGACGCGGCTCCTTTAACAAAACACAAGCTGGTGGACCCCTCCAAGAAGCTCCAGGAGAACATCTGCTCTCGTCACGATGAGGTGATGAAGATGTTCTGCCGTACTGATCAGCAGTGTATCTGTTACCTCTGCTCTGTGGATGAACACAAAGGCCACGACACAGTCTCAGCTGCAGCAGAAAGGACTGAGAGGCAGAGAGAGCTGGAGGTGAGTCGACTAAACATCCAGCAGAGAATCCAGGACAGAGAGAAAGACGTGAAGCTGCTTCAGCAGGAGGTGGAGGCCGTCAATCGCTCCGCCGACGAAGCGGTGAAGGACAGCGAGAAGATCTTCACCGAGCTGATCCGTCTCATGGAGAAAAGAAGCTCCGATGTGAAGCAGCAGGTCAGATCCCAGCAGAAAAGTCAAGTGAGTCGAGTCAAAGAGCTTCAGGAGAAGCTGGAGCAGGAGATCTCTGAGCTGAAGAGGAGAGACGCTGAGCTGAAGCTGCTCTCACACACAGAGGATCACAACCAGTTTCTACACAACTACCCCTCACTGCCACCACTCAGAGAAGCTACAGACTCGTCCGCCATCCATATCCGTCCTCTGAGCTACTTTGAGGACGTGACGGCGGCTGTGTCAGAAGTCAGAGATAAACTACAGGACGTTCTGAGAGAGAAGAGGACAAACGTCTCACTGGCAGTGACTGAAGTGGACGTTTTACTGTCTCCTTCACAAGCAGAGCCCAAGACCAGAGCTGAGTTCTTAAGACATTCAAGTGAAATCACACTGGTTCCAAACACAGCAAACACATGTCTGTTATTATCTGAGGGGAACAGAAAAGCAACATTAATGAGTGAACATCAGTCATATTCTAGTCACCCAGACAGATTCACTACATATTCTCAGGTCCTGAGTAGAGAGAGTCTGACTGGACGTTGTTACTGGGAGGTGGAGTGGAGAGGAATAGGAGTTTTTGTAGCAGTCGCATACAAGAATATCAGCAGAACAGGGAGCCGGAATGAATGTGATTTTGGATTTAATGACAAATCTTGGGCGTTACTTTGTGACAAAAACAGTTTTACATTTTTGTACAACAATATCCAAACTCCCGTCTCTGGTCCTCAGTCCTCCAGAGTAGGAGTGTACCTGGATCACAGAGCAGGTATTCTGTCTTTCTACAGCGTCTCTGAAACCATGACTCTCCTCCACAGAGTCCAGACCACATTCACTCAGCCTCTCTATGCTGGACTTTGGTTTTATCGTCATGGAGACACTGCTGAGTTCTGTAAACTAAAATAGACAGAAGTGATTTATGGAACAGCAAATTCATTTCTTTCAAAGACTAAATGTTGCTGTTGTCTGAATTGATGTGTCATACTGATGGATGTGAACACATTGAAGGTTTACATGATAAAGAAAGTAATCTTGTTTCAAGAAGATAAAATCCTCTGATCTTGTTGTAAGAACAATCAGTCTATTGAGAAGGAAACTCGTCTGTTTGGAACTATTTTCTTTAAGATCCAATGATTTTATATGAAAGTCTCTTTCAGTTATTGTACAATGTGTAGTTGTGTTAAAGGAAGAGCTTCTTTCAGTGGTCTAGGTTTCAAACTGCCTGCAGTCATCAGAGTGTTCCTGTCAGTGGGTTTAGTGGGAATACTTGTTTGTAGCTTTTCTAACTCACCACTGAACTCAAGAAGACAAATATCATTACAGATCAGCTCCAAACTGCCTCATGAGGAGCAGAATGAATCCACATCTCTGGTTCCTAGTAAATCCTTCTCATCAACAATGAGAGCTCTGCTCTTCAGCAGCATGTCAGTGTGTCTTGTATGTAGGAGGGCAAAGCGTTCAGCAGCTTCTTCATGTGTGAGTCCACCAACATGTGAGACTTGAGATGAATCCTCACATGTTAAGTTCAACTCTTACTATTTAGTTTGGAGACAACTTGTTGTGTTTTATATTTCAACCACAAGATGGCGCCATGATATTTAAAGCACACACAGGTGACACGTTACTGCAGGTGATACATGATGTTTGATCACCAGTGACGTCATTCTATTGTAGGATGCCTTCTTAACATGTTTGGAAATGTAGAAAAAGTGATTTGTAACGTAGAGTTCTTGCTTACAGGTTTTATATAATGATAAAGCGTTTGAGTGAAGAAGGACTTCAGAAGTTATTACTGTTATATTATCAAGTGTATCTAGAAGGTCGAATACCAGAAAGGTGTTTTTATCTAACTATGTCAACTAAAACTTAAGTGTGTCAAGTTATACAATTATGATTTCATAATTTATTATGAAATCATTTATTTTTCAATTTATTTTTTTAAAGAAATATCTGTATTTATTTGACAATGTCTGCATGCTATCCAGACACTAAAGTAAAGCTGCATGTTCAGTCTTAACTTCCTGTGTAACTTGTTCTTCTTATGTGTTGTGACGACCCCTCCCTTCCACCAGGGGTCTGTGTCCTGTGTCTGTTTAGTTCAGTTATTTGTTCTTAAATAAATGTCTATAGTTCTGTAGTGTGGTGTGAAAGTGGTTAGAGCAGTTGTCTCGGTGGCACGTCCGAGGCTGCAGGTGGGTGGCCAGTTCCTGGTTGCTTTACCGGGCCTGCGGGTTTTAGTGCATAAGTACCCACAAGTAGCACCTGAAGACTAGGGGGGAGCTTACTTATTCTCTGGACAGGCCGGCAGTGATGTTAGCTGTGTAAGGGCTGCTCTTGCTGTTAGGTGTTAAATTCTGTACGGATCAGTTTGTTTTGTGTTCAGGCAGTCAAAAGTTGTTTCCTCTGTTTGGCTTCTGTGGAGGAGTTATTGGAACGCTGTTCGTTGGTGACAGGTTTGAGTTGGATTGGGTTGGTCCTAAGCTTGCAGCTGTTCCTGGTTTTACTGAGGGAAACTAGTTTCTGGTGTTTCCTGCTCACTGCATGTTTTGTATTCTGATTTTTGTGATCATGCTCATGTTCTGGGTAGTTCAATACTCAGTAATAAGAGCATTGCACAGCCTGTTGGGTGTCTGGGTATTGGACCCAGTTACCTTGCAGGTGGAACCTGAAGACTGCTGCTGCACAGTGGCAGTAGGTGTTTAATGGTTCTAGGGTAAGCAAGTTGGTAATAAAGGAGGGATGTGGTGAACTGTTTTTTGTGTTTGTGAGGTGACAGGCAAGTTGGTAACTTGGCCTGTTACTTTTCGGGAACATAGGCGCTACAACTCGTGCCTTGATTGGGTGAGCTGAGTTGTAGTTGGGTTGCCTCTTTGCACGTCTGCCAGAGGAACCTTCAGGCTACTACAGCTTAGCGCTTATGATAGTTCAGTTCGGTGCGTTGTTGGCTTGTAATTATGAAAGTTCCAGTTCTGGGAGTTCACCACTCGTTCATTCAGCTTGTATTGTATTCAACGTATTGGTTATTTTATATGTTCTTTAGCAACACCTAGTGGCGATTGTGAATAGCTGCACTCAACAGGAAGTGAGCGAAGTGTAAATAATCAGAGTAACAGGAAGTGATGTTCTAGAAGTGCCCATGGACTCATTGACTGAGCATCTCAGTGTTCAATCCACATAATCCTGTGCCTAGAAGTCCACAAAATCGGCTTCATCTGTAAGTGTGTTACTATTTACAGTTATATTAACATGTTTATATTCATATTTCTTTGGTTTGTGTTAGTAGCATTTATACTGATGTACTAGCTATTATTAAGTACTTACAAAGGCACATACGTTTTGTATTGTTTGTGCTCTTTTTCAGTTTTACAAAAATGATTACATATTTTCCACCATTAAACCTTGCAAATACAACAACCTGTCTGTTCCTTGGAGGATACGGTGCTGGGAAATATATTGTCAAGCTGGCTGTATAGCTGAAAACTACGTTTTACTAAAACAACTTTTAGTGAGGACAGCACACAGCTCATTGCATGAACTGGCCCATCCAAAGAAACCCTGCTTCCCAATCATGTGCGGTATGCGGTGTAATCTCTCTGGCCTTCCTTCAGTCTCCACTCTCACTCTTAAATGCTTCTCCACATGTTGGAGTTGCTGGGTTGCAGAGTGGAGATTGGTTGGGGGGGGATGCATCACAACCGTGAGTATGAAATTTGGAAATGTTTGTATTTAAGTGTCAGTATTCCTGGTGGGAACAATGTTTTTATGGCGGGGGGTGTGACGACCCCTCCCTTCCACTAGGGGTCTGTGTACTGTTTTCTCCTCAGTTGTGTTCCAGGATGTTAATTGGCCACTGATGGGCAACACCTGAGCTTTGGGTTTGTCCCAGCTATAAAGGCCCCTCTTCTTTGGCTGTGGTCCCGTGCCACACCTCTCCTCCCTGCCTCCTGTTTGGAGGACCTGGATGCTGCTTTGTTTTGATTGTTTATTTAGTTAGGTTTAGTTAGTGGTACTTTCAATACATGTTTATTTATTACTTTCATACTTGTCTTGTGCTCTTATTTTGAATTTAAAAGGAAGTTGAATAGAGTGTTGAAACAATCATCAGCATCCATGTGATTGGCTTGGAGCTGATCATGTGATTGCAGGTTTGAATGTGGATTTTGCTGATGCAACAAATACCCGGATGTTTGCTGAAATAGCAAAATGCATTGCGGCTCTTCAGACTTTACAAAAGCACTCTGCGAGGCAGACGTTTACAACAGTGAACCGTTTGGATTAAATCATTACGAATGTCGGTGAATGATTTAGATGTAGCACTAAAATACTTAATCATTTTTAATTTGGAATTTTTCAATTGTACATGCAATATAGCCGCAATGAGTAAATGTATTGGAAGAGGTAATGTCGATTTACATTTGTGATTAACAATTTTCAATCAACGGTAGCTGGGACCGGAAACGTCTTGATCAAAACTGTCATGCGACGCAGAGAAGACTCATTGTTTGAGTGTGCTTTAGTGTGAACAGTCTGCTGGTAATGGCATACTTAGTTATTCATTTAGTAGGCAGTATGCAGTACATACTGTATACTGACTGAGTATGTACAGTAGAATGCAGTACGTTATTTATATTAAATCATCCGTCAGTGTGGTAATAAAATAGCTACGTATATATTTACTTTAGCACTGTACTTAAGTTACATTTTCAAGTACTTGAACTTTACCTAAGTAGAAGTATAAAGTGGCATTAAATGGGAATACTCAAGTAAAGTACAAGTACCTCAAATCTTGAGTACATGTACCACTGCTCGCAAGGAAGGAACAAAAACATAACAGTCACTTCTTCGAATCGAAGCTCCAACTTGATAAAACAGGCAAAGATGTAGTTGAACATTTATTTCATCATTTTAATTCCAATCTGAGTGTTACACCACCTCCACCCAACCGACCATTAATGGCTGTGTTGCAAGCAGTAATTGTTATATTTCAAAGTTAGTAAAGCTGCTGTGCCCCCATTTTTGTTTTTGTAAGTACAGTCTTCATAGCAGCAGCATGTTTCCACAGCAACAGCATTATGCATGATATACGGAGGTGCTATGTGCACAAGGCAAAGCTGGTCCTCTTGAAACCTGGAGACCTACACGCCAGCCTGGAGTCTTTACATTACTCCAGTTCTCCATCTTCCTCCTCTACCTTTCAGTGTTCACAACTACTTGACTGCCGCCTCCTCTCTCCCCCTCTTTCTCTCGTTCAGACCTCGACCGTAACAGAGCTCCCGGTGACTCTGACTCCGAACCAACCGTCCCAGAACTTGGCGTCTTGTCCTCCATGTTCAAAGGTGATGAAACGCATTCCAGGGCCGTAGTCGGTGAATGTATGGCTGACCTGGAGTTCAGACAGAGAGAGAGAGAGAGAGAGAGACAAAACCACAGTGATCCGTACAGCCCGGTGTTATTGTGGATGACAGGAACGACAGCTTCAACATGACATCGGTCATTTCTAAAGCTGAACGAGGTAGTCGTTTTAACCGATACCACGATGTTTCTCGGAGCTTAAAGCTGCAGTGTGGGACTTTTATATATAAATAAACATCCGCTACAGTCAAGCCTTAGCCAAACGAGTTCACGCAATGCCGATTAAGCCTATCTATTCTAGATGATTGGGAAAGCTCTTTCTGTTTTGCAGTATGTCCGGAGTTGTGGTGTCTGTGGCGACTTTCTCGCGCTGGCGCACTGAAAGTGATGCGTTTTAGGTCAACCAGCCAGAGCTCAAGAGGGCAGGAAGGGGATGAGAGACCATAACGAAACAGCATCTTGGACAACCATCTTAACAGTTCACATATCTGGCGAAATAGTCCAACCCGTCTCACATTCCTGGAGGATTACTTTGCAACAAGAACGCCAAATTTCTGCTATTGACTGAGCGATCGTCGTGAGAAAAGTTAAAATAGTTGCCGCCATGATCATTTTCCAGGGTTGTAAGAACCTGTTGTGTTTTGGTGCCTTATAAGCCTATAAACACATGAATCAGTTTACTTCCTGTATTGTATTTAGTTGTCTCACCAGTACCTTCAAAAACAGGCCACCACCAACACAAGTCCCTGGACCGTTTAAACCTCTCGATGTTTTTGGTCTAAACCCAAACCATGATCTTCTTAAACTACCCTTAAACTAATCAAGTTGCCTAAACTGTTGCCTAAACTGTTGTCACGTCATAAAACAGATTTATATTTTGTAACGGTTTTATAAGGTGCAGAGAAACGAAGTCCAGCTGAGAGGGCCATCAGATCAGCCTCTATGTGTTGTCCTAGCGGGACACACAACATATGTTGTTGTTTAATTTGAACAACAACATATGTTTGTCCTCATATGTTTGTCCTTACATGGGTCTATAAGCCTCAAAGGATCTGTTTTTATTCAGAGCATTAATATATTAACAAACATTTCGCTATAGGAGTGATGTCTACCTAAGCAGAGAATTCTCTCTCTCTCTCTCTCTCTCAGCGACACACCCTCATAGTGCATGTGAGTGTGTCCCTCTGGCTATCCGCGTAAGCCGGTTACAGCTGATTGTCATGGAAGCGTAGCGCCCCACCCACCTTCAGGCCCCCCCCCCCCCTCAGGTAAACCCCCCCCGTGTAGGCCTACCTGCTTCCACGAGCAGTCGTCAGAGTCAGGGTCGAGAGTCACCGGCTCGGGTTTGAACTCCTGTAGGACCTCTTGGTTGTCATCCAGCAGACACACGGTCATTTGGTAGTCACAGCCACAATCCCTCCTCCCGCAGTACCTGCAGTAAGACGTCCATTAACCAGTGACAGGTGCTGCCTGCAGAAGATGCGTGCACGTCAGTCCACCTCTGTCTCACCAGTCTTCCACTGTGACGACCGGCTGAGCGTCCAGCTGTTCGCTGGAGTAATCCTCCGCTAACAGGTCGATCACCTGTCTCTTCAGACACAGCCTAGGACACACATTTGTTTGATATTTTCAGAAAGCAGGAGGATTTTGAAATAAATAGATGAGAAATACTTAAACATACTGAAATATATAATAAACAATGGATCATTTGGGAAAATTCTATATTTTTCTTGTACTTTATTTTTTTTTATTGTCAAAGAAACAACAATAAGACAATATTTTTGATAATATAAGCAAAGCAAACTCAAAGACAACCTTTCATGAAAACTTAAATACATTATTTTTCCACCTTCAGTCAGGTATTCAACTTATATTTTGCTTCATGGTTTGGCATGATTTCTGTAAACATAATTAAGTTTTAAATTTTATAGCTGATTTGAAAAAAAAAAAAATATATATATAACAAATATAAAACACTCTGACACACAATCCTGTTGGCTAACTTTGGAGTATAATGTGAGTATTTTCTTATTTCTCTCAGACAGTGTACTTTAAACACTGATTATCTATTTTTCAACAGTGAATAATATCACCGTCTTTATCAAGCTGTTCTCTTGTCGCTTAACTCATCCCCAACGTGTGACTGCGTATTGATCCATACCACCATATATTTGAATTTAAGCTGCTTAATAATACATTTGGAGACTGGGTAAATTCATCCAACTTCAAGATCTTAATTTTCCTCCCATTCCATATGAAAGAATTCAAAAGTCTATCCAATGTTTTTAAACGAATTTGAAATAATTGATATAGGTCAAATGTGAAATAATAATAAGAAGAACAACTATGGTAATACATTCATGCCAACTGTATTTATATGCTCTAATAAACACAATTGAAAATTTCCATCTGCTAAGATATAAATATGACAGATTCAAATTCTTTGGGATTATAGGTCCAACTTCATCATTTTTTTCTAGATTCCTTTTCAATGTATACTGATCTTTTAAAGCAGGTTGCACTTAGGAGAATTAGAAACGTAGCTTATAAACATGTACAAAAGAATACAGAAGGCCCGTAGATACAACGTGTAGCTGTGTTGAGCAGCGCATTGTATTTACAGTATTCAAACATAGTCACGTGACTATACATACAGTAATAAACACTCACTCAAAGGAAGTTGCAAAGTATGTGGTCACTCCGTCCATGCAGAAGTCGTGGCCGCAGTCTCCCGGCATGTCCTCCACCTTCCACTGACTCCCACCGTTCTCCGTCAGCTCCCAGAACTCCAGCTGGTCTGGGAGGGAAATGCACAGTGTGCCAATAGTCGTACTGTGTTGTGTTCCAGTTAAGTTTGACGAGCATCAAAAGAGGCTCAGGAGTGTCAAAGTGGATTCTTGACTTTGGGATTGTACTTTAACCATGGTACTCTGACGCTCCATTGACTGGCTTTGTTTTTCAGCGCGTCGGCCTCATCTCAAGGGGCAGCGTATGATGGTCATGATCATTTTGTCAGAATGCTAGAGTAGGACATTTTCAGGAATAGTTTTGGGGGAAAATGCCTCACTTTGTGGCCAAGACTTGTATAAGAAGATACAACTCTGTTAAATGTAGGTTACAACCAGGACACGGTAAATCAGCAAGTTTTACTACTTTTGGACACTTTCCCATTGTTTCCAGTCTTCGTGCTAAGCTAAGCTAACTGCTGCCTGATGGTATAGCCTTGTATTTAACAGACAGACATAAAAGTGGAATCCATCTTGTAAATAACCTGAATCGTGAACAATGTTGAAGTGTTTCTTTCGGACCGAGCCCAGCTTCAGCTCTGTGTGGAGCCAAGCGTGGTTGATGCAGTAAAGAACAATCAATGCTAATCTATCTACAGTCAGACCTTCTTGAATGCAGCCTGTTTGTGTGCAGACTCATGCGCTCAGATTAGCAGCTGGATGTTAGGCCACTTTGAAATATATTTTTATTTGCAAATAAAAATAGTGGCCGACACCGTCCTTTTATAGCCACTGGCGTCCAGATCTTTATCAGAACATAGCCCCCACTGCAGGGAGACGGTGTTAATCAGAGGGGGGGGGGGTGACTTAGTCTGACACACGTTTTCCAAACCAACCAGTGAGTCTTCATCGTTTCAGTCTTTTTCCGTGAAAAATACTGTTCACTTCAGATAAATCATACATCTTGCCTTGAGTTTGGAATGGGCTCATTGTTGCCACTTGTGGCCACTGGAAGTAGAAACGCCCTCTACAACTGCAGTTCTCGCCACCTGTCAAGTACCAGTGGGTGTTTTCCGGCCTCAGTAATAAGCACATGGCGGCGTGGGACACCACAGTGAGGCGAATAAGACACCGCACTAGAAAACCTGGATTTAGAAACCGTCTGATTGGATTTTCACCCCGTTTCTTACCTATTTCATACGATAGACAGCTTAGGTACACATATCACATTTTCAGTCACAAAAATTCCTTTCCCTCCCATGTGGCAGGCCGTAGACTAGATGCACCCCTGATCCCGTTACTTAGTTGCAGATGAAGAAAATAACTCTTACCTTCCCCGCTGGGATTCTTCAGCAGGTTCTTGCCCATGATCACAGCTTCAACAGAGGAGGCCGAGCCTGCAGAAAGAAGAAACAGCTAGTTAGTTCAATAAATTGTCTCTGCTGCAGTTTCTATCGGGCTGTCTGGATCCCGTCCACCCTCTCGAATCAGGCAGAGGTTCGTCGGCAGCCAGTGGTAATGTCTGTGTGTGTGTGTGGGTGTGTGTGTGTGCGTGTGTGTGCCGTGAGACTTTGCAAGGCGCTTATATTTCTGGCAGCGGACAGATTCGGTCATCGTGGGAGCATCACAAACGTGAAAGATGCAGTGAAAAAACTTTGCAGGTGTGTAGTTGAGATCAAAATGATGGCCAAGTTTGAAGATGGCTGCGGCCTGGGCAAAAAGAGCCCCCCCCCCCCCCCCCGGCTCGTCTCGCAGATGGTCTGATCCCATTGTAAGATGATCCCCATTTCCAAACTGCATCTGCGTCCTCTCCAGGAGAATGCTCCCACATCCTCATGTTAATTCCTCCAAATACTCACAATCGTACAAGGATCATCTGACAATGAAGCTTTAGACCGACTGAAATATATGATATCTTTAGAATAAATCCATGTGGACACAAATATGTACTGACCTACGCGGTTTTGGGTCCAGCAGGATTTAAAAGGTCTGAAATAAAAGCAGCCCATGTGAAGGTGGACCCTGAGTCCCACACCACAACTCTAATACCCAGTCTGCTGACCCACAGCACAACAGATGAAAACGCTGAATAGGAGGTTTCACAGAGGATCAACCTGTCAGCAGGAAAACAACTCGGGATAGCACTTTGCAATGGGAACCAGTGGTTCGAGGGCCTGTTTTGAGGGTGTCCTCAGGGACACTGAAATGCAATTTACTTGAAATTATTCAACAAAGATATGACTATAAAAATAGTATCTTTGATCTTTTTCGAAACACTATTACCTCATGTATGTATAGTGTACATACCAGATCCAAAACCCCCAAAATATTCCAGTTTTTGCACCTGTGTGCCCAACTTTTTTATGGTTAATGATATTTACAGAAGTCAAACACAAACAATGTGTCCATAAAGATGTTTGTCTGAGTCCCAGAGAACGGATAAGATTCTACACACTGTACCTCTGTGATTCAAACACTACTTAGTTGCATATTTGTCCTGCGCTTCAAGGCTCACTGAGGCGCGACACACAAACAGCTGAGTCATCTGGCCCTGCCGACTCAAAGTAACAGGCATAAAAGGGGCAGTGCATGCACGCTATTGTCACGCTCTGCTATAAATGACACACTCCGCTCCGTCTAAATACACGAGAGGGCAAATATGTTACTCACAGCCGGGGGAAGGCGAGTGCAGTCTTCTGTTCCGTCCGTCTGACTTCACTTGAGCTCCTCTGCAGGATAGCGGCCTCGTGACAGAGTAGCTTTTAAAGCCGGGGATCACACACACACACACATGCAGGGAGGGAGAGAGAGAGAGAGAGAGAGGGAGAGAGAGAGGGAGGCAGAGGAGGAGGAGGACAGACACAAAGCACCCGATCTGCAGGTTGGAGCAAGGATCCAGCGGAACTCAGCAGAACCACACATGCACACACTCAGCACAAATGCCAGTTAGAGCAAACACATCAACACCAACAGTGGAAGGAAACATGGGGTCTCTCAATACCAAGTACGGACTTGTGTACTTGGGAGTCTGGACTTGGTGTCCAGACTCCCAAGGACGGGAGGACGCAGTATAGGGTCAATTGGAACAGCAGCACTTGATGACTTCACCACATTGACCGGTCTTTATTCACATACTCACGCACACGCACACGCATACATATAAAAAGCCAGTGTTGGGAAAAGGGTTGTGGAAGGTTGTTGTGGATGTACGGTGAATTAAATAAGAAAGAAGAGCACCAAAAGTATATATTAGACATATAACACTGACAAAAATATGATAAACAATGGATCAGATCCGGATTGCGGTTGCGGTCGGTAATCTATATCGAGAAGCTGGAGAGGAGGCTGCCCAACTCACGAGACGAATCCATCAAAGAAGAGCCAAGATGCAGCAGAGGATGGAAAGGAGACGTGCCATATAACATGCCTCACTTGCTTTGTAAGTCTGTCTTAACATTATAATAGGACTTTGTAATTGTTTTTTTGTTATAAATATACCTTTAAAAGATGAATATCCTGGGTTGAATTTCAAACATAAAATGTTTATTCACAATTTATCGACTAGTTTCTCAAACAGAGAAAGGGATTTCACTTTCGGCATATCGGTTTTTATGCTCGGCGAGACACGTACCGCGCAGTTTTGATTTTGACTGGCTAACGATTCTGTCAATCACGCCCATGTTACGCCCATTCATTAATGGACTATGACATGTATAATGAATATAAAACCTGTAAGCAAGAACTCTACGTTACGTTGGGTACTTATGCACTAAAACCCGCAGGCCCGGTAAAGCAACCAGGAACTGGCCACCCACCTGCAGCCTCGGACGTGCCACCGAGACAACTGCTCTAACCACTTTCACACCACACTACAGAACTATAGACATTTATTTAAGAACAAATAACTGAACTAAACAGACACAGGACACAGACCCCTGGTGGAAGGGAGGGGTCGTCACAACACATAAGAAGAACAAGGAGTTACACAGGAAGTTAAGACTGAACATGCAGCTTTACTTTAGTGTCTGGATAGCATGCAGACATTGTCAAATAAATACAGATATTTCTTTAAAAAATCACTTTTATTTTCATGAAATCATAATTGTATAACTTGACACACTTAAGTTTTAGTTGACATAGTTAGATAAAAACACCTTTCTGGTATTCGACCTTCTAGATACACTTGATAATATAACAGTAATAACTTCTGAAGTCCTTCTTCACTCAAACGCTTTATCATTATATAAAACCTGTAAGCAAGAACTCTACGTTACAAACCACTTTTATACATTTACAAACACGTTAACAAGGCATCCTGTAATAGAATGATGTCACTGGTGATCAAACATCATGTATCACCTGCAGTAACGTGTCACCTGTGTGTGCTTTAAATATCATGGCGCCATCTTGTGGTTGAAATATAAAACACAACAAGTTGTCTCCAAACTAAATAGTAAGAGTTGAACTTAACATGTGAGGATTCATCTCAAGTCTCACATGTTGGTGGACTCACACATGAAGAAGCTGCTGAACGCTTTGCCCTCCTACATACAAGACACACTGACATGCTGCTGAAGAGCAGAGCTCTCATTGTTGATGAGAAGGATTTACTAGGAACCAGAGATGTGGATTCATTCTGCTCCTCATGAGGCAGTTTGGAGCTGATCTGTAATGATATTTGTCTTCTTGAGTTCAGTGGTGAGTTAGAAAAGCTACAAACAAGTATTCCCACTAAAGCCACTGACAGGAACACTCTGATGACTGCAGGCAGTTTGAATCCTAGACCACTGAAAGAAGCTCTTCCTTTAACACAACTACACATTGTACAATAACTGAAAGAGACTTTCATATAAAATCATTGCATCTTAAAGAAAATAGTTCCAAACAGACGAGTTTCCTTCTCAATAGACTGATTGTTCCTACAACAAGATCAGAGGATTTTATCTTCTTGAAACAAGATTACTTTCTTTATCATGTAAACCTTCAATGTGTTCACATCCATCAGTATGACTCATCAATTCAGACAACAGCAACATTTAGTCTTTGAAAGAAATGAATTTGCTGTTCCATAAATCACTTCTGTCTATTTTAGTTTACAGAACTCAGCAGTGTCTCCATGACGATAAAACCAAAGTCCAGCAGAGAGAGGCTGAGTGAATGTGGTCTGGACTCTGTGGAGGAGAGTCATGGTTTCAGAGACGCTGTAGAAAGACAGAATACCTGCTCTGTGATCCAGGTACACTCCTACTCTGGAGGACTGAGGACCAGAGACGGGAGTTTGGATCTTGTTGTACAAAAATGTAAAACTGTCTTTGTTACAAAGTAACGCCCAAGATTTGTCATTGTATCCAAACAGACATTTATACAAGCTCCCTGTTCTGCTGATATTCTTGTATGCGACTGCTACATAAACTCCTCCTCTCCTCTCCACCTCCCAGTAACAACGTCCAGTCAGACTCTCTCTACTCAGGACCTGACGACATGTAGTGAATCTGTCTGTGTGACTAGAATAAGACTGATGTTGACTCATAAATGTTGCTTTTCTGTTCCCCTCAGATAATAACAGCAGTGTGTTTGCTGTGTTTGGATCCAGTGTGATTTCACTTGAATATCTTAAGAACTCAGCTCTGGTCTTGGGCTCTGCTTGTGAAGGAGACAGTAAAACGTCCACTTCAGTCACTGCCAGTGAGACGTTTGTCCTCTTCTCTCTCAGAACGTCCTGTAGTTTATCTCTGACTTCTGACACAGCCGCCGTCACGTCCTCAAAGTAGCTCAGAGGACGGATATGGATGGCGGACGAGTCTGTAGCTTCTCTGAGTGGTGGCAGTGAGGGGTAGTTGTGTAGAAACTGGTTGTGATCCTCTGTGTGTGAGAGCAGCTTCAGCTCAGCGTCTCTCCTCTTCAGCTCAGAGATCTCCTGCTCCAGCTTCTCCTGAAGCTCTTTGACTCGACTCACTTGACTTTTCTGCTGGGATCTGACCTGCTGCTTCACATCGGAGCTTCTTTTCTCCATGAGACGGATCAGCTCGGTGAAGATCTTCTCGCTGTCCTTCACCGCTTCGTCGGCAGAGCGATTGACGGCCTCCACCTCCTGCTGAAGCAGCTTCACGTCTTTCTCTCTGTCCTGGATTCTCTGCTGGATGTTTAGTCGACTCACCTCCAGCTCTCTCTGCCTCTCAGTCCTTTCTGCTGCAGCTGAGACTGTGTCGTGGCCTTTGTGTTCATCCACAGAGCAGAGGTAACAGATACACTGCTGATCAGTACGGCAGAACATCTTCATCACCTCATCGTGACGAGAGCAGATGTTCTCCTGGAGCTTCTTGGAGGGGTCCACCAGCTTGTGTTTCTTGAATTGAGCCACATCATAATGACGCTGGAGGTGTTTCTCACAATAAGAGACCAGACAGACGAGACAGGACTTGAGGGCTTTCAGTTTCCTCCCAGTGCAGACATCACAGGACACATCTTCAGGTCCAGCATAGCGGTGATCAGCAGGAGCAGCTTGGAGTCCAGTCTTCTTCAGCTCCTCCACTAAAACTGCTAACATGGTGTTTTTCAGCAGGAGAGGCCTCGGTGTGAAGGTCTGCCTACACTGAGGGCAGCTGTGGACTTTCTTCACATCCTCTTCATCCCAGAAGCTTTTAATACAGTTCATGCAGTAGCTGTGTCCACAGGAAGTAGTCACCGGATCCTTCAGTAGATCCAGACAGATGGAACAAGAGAGGATTTCCCGATCCAGCTGAACTCCTTTCTGCGCCATTTCACCTCTCAGTGACAACAACTGTCTGAGTTTCGTTTCACTAGAAGTGACTCTGCTTTGACTTCTGATCTGAACAACATGTGTTTGTTCAGTGAATGGAGCCTGTCAGCTCTATCGCTTCACCACCATGTTGGTTACACCCATCTTTAAAACTGTAGATCTGAAGGGGAGGGAACAAGGAAACATGTGGGCAGAGTGGAGCCGGCTGTGTTTGAGAGCAGGAGGAAGAAGGAGGCTTATCAAGCTGTGCTTCATTCCAGGAAGAGGAGCAGCGCTGTGAATGTCAACTTTGCTTCCTCATTCACAAGCAGAGCCTCGTTAAAAGCTGCTCCACTCATGAAAACATTTCTCTTTTTTATTACAAGACAAGAGACAAAACATGAACATAACAACAAGAGGACGACAAGAACAGAGAGATACAAGCCAGCAAATATTATATAGTCTGTGTGTGTGTGTGTGTGTGTGTGTGTGTGTGTGTGTTTGTGTGAGTGTGTGTAAGTAAAGACCATAGGAAAGTACATAAATTACAGAATCACAACAGAAACAAAGTCAGGGGCAGTATCGCCCCGACCACTGGCAGCAAACCACGACCAGGGCACCGTCAGGGAGCTCCAGAACAGGTCAGCAGGATCAGCAGGCCGGGTCAACCGGGTTGAATATTATTTCATTCATTCATCATTATTATTTATTTTTTATTGTAATTCTTGTATTGATTGTATTTTATTTTATTTATTATTATCATCATTCTTTTTTAGACTGATCGATCCATAAAAACATCTTGAAGACGTTCTAGTTTCTTCACATCTGGTCTCACAGGTGTCCAGTTGATGCAGGTGATACATGTGATGAGATGATCCTGTAGGATGCCTTGTTATGAAGCTTTATACATTATAATGTGTTAAGATTGTGCTTATTAAGCATTATAGACACGACCTTCATATAATGTGTTACATCATTCTTTATTAATAAATGATTAAATATTATTCTGGTTGACTGACAGGCTTTTATTGATGGCTGATGTGAAATTGAGAAACTCAAGACGGTTTATTAAAGACTACAACATTTCTAAGTGCAGACATGATGATTTATTCATTTACATTGAGAAACATCAGCATTTTAACCAATAAATAATTGGTATCAACTCATTTATCAGAAAGTAAAAAGTATATATATATATATTAGAGTAACAGATCAACATTTTGGAAAATGAAGCACATGAAGCAGAAACATCCACATGGCATGGCACATGTGTTGAGAGTGTTACCTGCTCTGTAACTACTCCATCTCTCTGAGCTTCAGTGGTGGTGAGTTAGAAAAGCTGGAAAGAATTCCAACTCTCCCTTTGACACAAATTTCACTTCTGGATCAACTTTTAGATAAAACAAGTTCCAAAAAAACAAGTTTCCTTCTCGACAGACTGATTGTAACAGCTGGTTTTCTGTCTTCCAACGTGTTTTGTGGGGCTAGTGAAAACCCGGAGATGAGGAAAACTCTGGGTTTCAGATCCATAAACTCTGGTGAACCTGACCGAGACACGCCCTTTTATTCCGCTGTTTCAAAGGTTTCCTGTTTGGCAGATTATAAATCCTGCGTCCATATGAGTGTTATTTTGGACTATTTTAACTAACCGCTGTTATCCGCTGTCCTCTCATTTCCTTGAACAGCGTTTTTCTGGCATCACATTCAAACATTATACTCGACACTAAAGCAGTTCTACTTGGATGTTTACTGCACATTAATTGTGTAATCTCTGATTAAAAGGTAGAAGTCGACATGGAGCTTTAGACACGGAGGATCAATGAATAATAACCTCCTGATGCGATTGGTCGCACTGATGGAACATCCGATAATACTGGAGATCATATGTCAATACCGCTGGAGTTATAGTTGTATAGTCTTAACATGTTTTACCAACATCGCAGTGACTGTGTTTACATTTAGTACATGAGTTGAAGTAGCTGAAATAATGCTGATGAGCCAAGATCCAATTTAAAATACATTTATTTAACGTGCAAATCCTCACACACACATTACCACTGGATCAGATTGTGAGCTTACAATCATGTCTCCTTGTCTTTGATCGATACACTTTTTGAACCAATACTTTTTATCTTCAGTATTCCACGTCGGGAATGTTCAACTCCAGAGTTCAGAGTTAGGCTCAGACTTTGTTGAATCTGCTATCTGAAGCAGGCCTCTGGTTAGAGTCAGGAATTTAAGACGTAAACCATCGAGAGCAACGATTGTCTTATTGACCGTCAGCGTGAGTATAACTGTCTGATTGTATGAAGGTACATGGGGGCCTTGTTGCAGGGTCCTGGTCCTGGTCTCATCATTCTCCTTGTGACTGCATCTGTTTACAAAAGGCCTCAAACTGCTGCTGTTCCAACTCCGTCATCACCTTGTTCAAGGCATAAATCTGCAAATCAAGAAGGGAAGACAGCGGACGCAGCTGGTCACACGAGCGAGAAGTAACGTGGCACACATCACATTTACTGCCAGGATAGACTGCGTGGCGTTAGGTCACCTCGGCTCTCTGGCGCTGCTTGTGCTCTTGCTGTGCAGACTTCTGCCGGGCTCGGTCTCCTCTGGTCGGGGTGGAGTTCAGCTTCGGCTTGTCTTTACGGCAGGCTGGCTCCATGGCGACGGTCCTCCAATCAACCTGGGAGGTTTAAGATAAATACAATAATACGACTTATACTGACAGTTAAAGGGGCTTGCTTAGTTATCTGTAAATATACAAACAACCCAAAGCGACATGTTTCTCATTCATAATTCTTTTTTAATTTGAATAACATAACTTGCATATCGCCAGCATACAGAAATAGTAAATGAGCCATTTGCCCAGTAAGCTAACGCTAATGTTAGCTTAAGCTGTCGGTTAGTTTACAGAGTAACAGTCAAACCCACAACAACAGTTGTGTTCCAGTTAACGGTGCTCCTACCCGTGGGATATAAAACGGCGGAAACCAGTAATATAACTTGATTAAGGTTGAGTTAGCCGGAGAGGTGGATGTAGATAGTCCTCAGCCGACAGCTGTTCACAAGGTGTCACCAATAAACAAATCCGGCTTTCGCCGTCAAGCTTTACTTCAAGTGTTCCGGCTGGTTTTGTTTCCGCCTTACCGCCATCCAGCGCCGCTGTCTTCAAAATAATGAATTAATACACATCAGAAAAAATATAAAAAATAGAAGATAATATAAAAAGAAAGAAAAAAACACAACTATCTGTATTTTCAACATGTCCTTCCCTTAAGTAATCTCATCTCAAGTTCTTTATATTTCATACAGTATACTCAAACATTCATGAAAAACAACCCTTCGTCAACAATATACAAATCAACATACCATTTCTAGATTTCCTTGCTTATTTTTTAAATGTTATTATTTGTTTTACAATGTATCAATATAAATGTGCCTTACGGACCACAAAGAGCAATGAAGTAATGCTTTTTGAACATTCATCCATTTAGTGTATAGCCAGGAGAAGAAATCCCAGAAGAGACTGCATGTTCATAACTTCCCAAAAAGGGTAGAAGAGCAAACAATAATGGATAGCCGAAGTTTAAATAGTGTGTGCAATAAGACAATGTTCATGTTCCACTAATCTGAAATGACCAAGCAATCTATCTTAGAAAATATTATGAAAGCTGTGCACAGTGAACTCTGTGAACTCGGTAACTAAATGTTGCTGCTTATAGTTACACTTCATTGCTGTGAGCGCCACACATGGAATTCCACTCTCCATCATTGTATTAAGGAGGTGGCAAACATCTGGAAATCTGAAAACCTTATCAATTCAAACTACAGTACAAATTGCACAGCTAAACCTGTGTCCGTTTTTTGTGAGTTGGGTGAATTAAACCTTTGGAACAAATGAAGCCCGCGAGTTTGAAATTCTATATGAATAACCGATTCATCTTTCAGGATAAACACTGTGCTGTCTGTCTGTAGGACCACCAGGGTGGAGGTTGGCTCCCAGAGGTTTCCCAACAAAAGCAGCAGCTGGAAAGAGTGAAATTGCATTAACCATACTGCCTGCTAACTGGGTCCGACCACAAGATGTCGCTCTTGTCTAATAGCCCAGCTATACTCATTGGATTGCGCATGAGTTTGCATTAGCGCAGATATTTCGGGCATCATGACGTCATTCAACATTTACTTGACGTGTGTGTCTGACTGTGATGGTATTTGGAAAGGAGAGTTCGACAGGAGAATATTAAGAAAATGAAACGATTTTCTAAGTGTTTTCCACCTATTTCCACTTTTGATTCAGACTCAGATCATACACACACACACACACACACACACACACACACACACACACACACACACACACACACACACACACACACACACACACACACACACACACACAGACTGTACAGACTCCCCTCAGGGCACCTCCTCAGTGCATAAATCAGCTGAGTGAGGAGTGAGCCCGACACCAGCTGAGGGGTGGTCCAGAGCACATTTATCACCTCAGAAACCAAAACAGTCATTACGAAGGGACAGAATCACTAAACACTCACATACAAAATGAGGTAGATCGTACCTCTCAGACCAAACTACCTGACAACTCTGATAGTCTGATAGTTGTGAACTCGAGTCTGAATTTGTGCATGTGTGCCCTCTGGCAGTGCTACGCCATGGAGATTTATGGCGCGGCATACCAACGGTTTACCTGGATTTATCCTCCAACTACAGGAGAGTGCTCTCCCTCGAAATAATATCCTGCCAAAAACAACTCCTGCTGAACGCTGCAGACAACAGCCAGGCCTGCTGCTCCATATGCACAGCAGCATAAAGGAAAAGCACACACTTTTATAAAGCTGGGGAATCAGCAGCAGAAGTGTAATGTGGTCCCTCAACTGCTTTTTGGTAAAAACACTTGAAAAAGTTGAATATACAGGAATACCTTTGTCAGCTTTGCTGCTCTCTGTCAGCATTTAAAGGGGACATGTCGTGCTCATGTTAGGTTCATACTTGCATTTTGGTTTTCTACTAGAAAACGTTTACAAAAACACATCGTTTTTCTCATTCTGTCTTTCTGAATATACTTGTATTCATCCTCTGTCTGAAACGCTTCGTTTTAGCGCCTGTCTCTTTAAGAGCGCCTGTCTCTTTAATTAAGAACCCCTTAGGAAAACGAACCCAGTCTGCTCTGATTGGCTAGCGAGAAAAATATGGTGCACCTTTGCAAAGGTAGTTCTCAAATCGAGGGTGGAGATGTTCACATTGCGGGGCAGTATGAGTTAATGAGCCTGCATGTGACGTAGGAAGGGGAGTCAAATCTGATTGGCTTGTTGAATCACATGTTTCAGTTGCCTTATTTCTCAGTTTGTGCATTGGTAGACTCTCCAGATGTCCCCTTTAATACAACAAACTAGTTATTTCTCCTTAAAGTTAAATGTGCTGCCACAAACCCCCAGAGTTCAAAGGAGGAGGAAAAAAATCTTCAGGAGGTAAAAAGTTAATGTGAAAGAAAAAAAAAAACCAAGACAAACTGGGCAGTCAGGGTGTCATCACGGCTGTCAGAAAAGCACACCACCCAGAGAAAACCCAAGGTGAAAGACGTCACAGTGCTGACCACGCTGTTTGATTGACAAGCTGTTTCTGGGACAGTCAAAGCACAAACACCCACCCAGTAATGACTGAACCAAACGCAGCAACACATCACAGGACAGAGGTGGTGCAGCTGAAGCGAGCGACTACACGGCGCCTTAATGAACCTGCCGACATGTCGGTAATATTGTGCCGATGATGTTACATTAGTTCGGAAGCGTGAAACATGCGCATGTGTTGTATTTCATGAAATATTTGTGACTAAATGAACAAACTACTACTGTTAAAAGTATGATACAGTCATGCATGAGAACATGTGCATTCATTCAAGGTTGATTCCATGTTATAACAACTCAAACCTTTTCATTTGTTTGACCATAATTTCAGTTGTGATAACATTTTACTCACCAAAGTAAATGCTGAGCGCTGAGAAAAAACTGCAACATGGCTACAGAGAGGTTTGATTAGAAACAGGTCAGACGATCACTCAGGTTGCAAACAGATTATCTGAACCACTCTTTTTGTGAGTAGAAGGAAGTAAATATATTCAAAATGTGCCAATCGTTCCTCATTGAACAGCAAAACTATCTGCGCACAATGATGTAAAGTACCCTTAAGGTCAAAGGTGAACCAGGTGGTTGGTCTGAAAATGAGGTACATGTTTGCAGTTGGGTAAACTACAAAATAAAAAGGCAAAATAACTAGTATGTTATATTAAAGGGGACATATCATGAAATACTTCTGCAGTGCTTGAATACAGTTTTTGGGTACCTACCAACCCACAAACTGAAATAAGTCAACTGAGTCAGTTTTTCTGTGGACTACCGAGATCAGAAAACATTCTGATTCAACAAGCCAATCAGATTAGTCTCGTTAGAATGTACCGACCATGTTGCACCATATCATGCTCGATATTACTTTTCTATTTTAGTTTCTAGGCCCTGATGTCAGTTAGGCTTTTTATACACTTTATATTTTTACTCTTGTATTTAATTTGTATTCTAATAATTTATTTTTCTAATTTAGTTGAAGTTTGCAGTCAGTACTACTTATTTTACACTTAATAACAGTTATATGTGTATATTTTATTCTATAGTTTTGTTTTCTTCTTCTTTTGTAATCTTTGATCAAACTCTGGCAAGAATGTATTTTGGGATTAATAAAGTTCTATCTTATCTTGTATTTTTCTCAAAAGCCAATCAGAGCAGACTGGTGGGTCTTAAAGAGACAGGCGCTTAAACGGAGCGTTTCAGACAGCGGGTGAATACAGGTATATTCCGACAGACAGTATGAGAAAAATAACGTGTTTTATGAATATTAAAGCATGTAAACATGTTCTAGTGGAAACCCAGAATACAAATATGAACATGAAAATGAACATATGTCCCTTCTAACCAGTGGCAAAAGGCAACTTGTGACAGACAGAGGAGGAAAAGAGATGCAAAGGTTAAGAAGTGAGGGAAGACTAGATGGAGAGATGGTTAAAGTTTTATAGGGTGGCAGAGGGTGCCGGGGAGGGGAGGGATGAGGTGCGGAGAGACGGGCCAGGGAGACGGCAGCGGCACAAGTGTGTGTTAGAGGCCTTGTTCTTCCAAATTAAACTCTCTCTCCGGGGGGAAGCGCAGCTCTGACTGCTCTTTCACACCAGCGTCCCTGAACACACAAACTCACCACAACCTCCTAGCCCTTGCTCGCCAGTGCACTGCCAAAAAACACACACGCATACACACACACACACACACACACACACACACACACACACACACACACACACACACACACACACACACACACACACACACACACACGCACACACGCAAGCCTGGTGTGTACAAATCCCCATAGACATGTACATATGCATACAAACACACACACACACGCAGTCTTTCAAAACTAAAAATAAACAACCACGGTGACTGTGCCTAAAATAACTGCACACACACACACACACACACACGCTTACTGTACACGCAACCACAAAAGCCTTCGCTCTGTCGCTCTCTTCGCACCTGAACCCCGATAGACCTGCTGCAGCCAAAGCAAACAGCAAGCAGCAACCAGTAAAAAACTAAAAAAGAGTAAAAGATATGGACAGGATATGACCTGACAAGCAGTGACCCCTGCTTGCTGCTTGTGTGTAATGCAGCACACACACACACACACACACACACACACACACACACACACACACACACACACACACACACACACACACAATCCTGTCAGCTTGTATTTTAAGGTTTTCTTTTTTGACGCCGGGAAATGTTTTCAGATTTAATGGAGTCTTAACACCACTCGGCTACACATTTACAGTTACAGGTATAGCTCCTTGGTATAACGGAGGACCCGCAGAGATGAGTGCCTTGCTCAGGGGCACCTCAGCAGATTGGATGGTCATATGCATTTCAAGTTTCAAGTCTCAAGTGTGTCAGAGCAAATCCCAAATCAAGTCTTCTTCTTCTCAAGACAGAGTCCAAGTCAAGTCTCAAGACTGTGAGATTAAGCCTCATGAGATCAAGTCTCAAGTCCTTGAGGTCAAGTCCAAGTCAAGACTAAAGCCCTCATTGAGTCCGAGTCCAGTCACAGGTATTTTAAGAAAGATAGAGATTGAGTTGCAAGTCTTTCAGACCTAAATACTGTCTCTTAAAATGAAATGGCAGTTGAACGTCATGATTTCAAAGTCCTTTCAATAAATAGGCCCAATAATCAAATATTCCGCTTGTGTGGCTTTGTAAGAACTGCCACTGTCTTATTTATTCTTAGTTCTGGGATTTCACTAGATTGATAGCTTGAAGTCAAAAGTCAAGTCTAGCCTTTAGTGGGGATTCAACTCTCAAGTATCACAGCAATCAAATCCATTTTTAACCTTTGTTAAGTCTGCAAAAACAGTTTCCCCAATGTCCTCGGAGAACGAAAATGTCAAATGCGTCAAAAACTCCCATAAAAATATGTTCTACTTTTACTGTGTTAAATCTTTTAACTCCAGTCCTGATCATAACTACCAAATACTCATTCATTTTCAGAAGTGTAACCCTTTAAATGCCAGTTTGTTTACATAATGCCACTGTTTTTTTCATGAAAGATAATAAATATTCTGTATACTAAATGATACAGGTCATTTATGTTTTCTATTCAACCAAAGTTGTTCTTGAATTATGATGCATTGCATCCAACAATGCAGTGCTCTATACTACAGCAGCAATGCTCCTCGTGGAAACTGGGAAAATAGCATGTATTTGGATTACAATTGTGGTTTTAATAGGTTTCAATGCACCATTTTTTGTCCTTAAGTGTCTGAGTGTCTGTATTTTGGCTCCACAGTTTATTAAAGACTATAATAGCAAACAAATACAATCAAAAAGCCAAAGATGTCCCTAATGATGAACAAGGGTCGAGTCACTCAACAGTACAGCTACTGATATGCCACGTCATCTTGCACAAGCACGATGTTTTCAACAGTGTGGTTATGGCATGGTACAGTAGGTAAATTTTTGAAAAACAGTTCAAACTGATATCACAAATATATTTAGATTTCAGATTATACAAATGATTTTAATGTAGAATGTTGGCTTCGGGCGAGGTAGTGCATGTAGACGATAATGATGATTTAGAGGTTTTTGAGGTTTCAGTTTTTCCTGTGAAGCAGACATGGGTGCAGTAAGCCTTGGTACTTGAGCGATCTGTCTCGGAGATAATAATGACTTCTTGCAAACAACTTGCTCATGTCTAATCCTAAATCCTAAAACATCTGTATTCACCCCCAAATTCACCCCCTTTGTGTTGTTGGAATGTCCGAGGGCATCTGGTGGATGGATGGGAAACGGCAGTGAAGGGCCTGTGGAGTAGTGAATGAGACGGACTGTGACACACTGAGCTACTTGATGAGTGGAGTCAGTCAATCAACTAGTTTTACTGATCTCTGGTCCTCTAGCTTCTGTAATGTGTGCGACACGTCGGTGGCCTCACGTATCAACCCATGACGCTCTAGGTTCCCCTCTAGCGTCAGTTTTGGATGTGACATTACATGCATGCAGTGTCTTTTCAAAATAAACTTCAAACGTATGTTTACTTAGTTTTAAGTTTTGCTGACGCAACAAAACTACTTTTAAGGAAGGTAAGGATTGTTAAGGGTTGTGGTTCGGGTTAAAATAAGTGTGTTTGTTACGTTTAAAACTACATTTGTTACATAACTGGCTTTGGTTAAGTACAGAAGTTATGTTGCAAAGTAAGGTAGAAAAAAGTCAACAATGACTTGGTTTCACACAAGACAATAACTTTATTTTGTTTTTTTGTATATTTATTAAATAAAATAATTAATTAATGAATCTATATAGGTAGTGCACATTAATCAACATCAATGTATCAAGTCTGTCGGCCCTCACAGATGTTTGTTTTGTGCAACAACTGTATCATCAGCAGTTAAATATGAAATACAGGTACTAACAAAAGGATGTGAGACTAAGTCAGTATCTATTTAAGTTTGAAATAAAACTTATGTAACTCTCTTGTAGACACATCATGGCATGTCCTCCACACTTCAGAACCACCGGTTCAACAGAACAACCCCCGTGTTTCCCACACAGTCACAAATGTACTTCTAATTGCCATCACTCTCCTCGTACTCCCCCCCTCCTTCCCTGATCTCCCCCCTTCACCCTCTCACCCCAGCAGGCAGGGGTGAGAGTCGGGGGGACAGGAAGGAGTGCGGAGGAGTGAGAGGGCGGGTAGAGGCTGATGAAGGTGATGGTCATGCTATAGGAGGAGGACAGAGGGGAACAGTGTGTCCTTTAAGTCCGTATGAGAGAGACAGCGGGGTCAGTGTGCTTGGCCTGGCCGGGTCTCCTCCATCTCTCTCTCTCTCTCTCTCTCTCTCTGTCTCTCTGTCTCTCACTCACTTTCCCGCTCTCTGTCCCAAGAGCTGCTTCTCATTAAGCCTGTTTGTGTTGGCCGACACACGGCGGCACTTAGCAGCAACACACTCGCCCATGCGTGTGCGCGCAGACACACACACACACACACACACACACACACACACACACACACACACACACACACACACACACACACACACACACTTTTGTTTGTTTTGGCAGTGACCAGGTGCCACTTAGTAAAGCCTCTAAACGCCAGCGATCAGCCGAACACACCACCGTGTTTACTTTTGCCGAGCGTGGACCCCCCCCCTCCCCCCGATCACACTCACGTCTTGCCAGACAGAATGTGTGATGATTATGAAAATGTACAACAGAAATGTATATTTTACCCATTTTTTTTACCCCCCCCATAGGTATAACCTTACTCTCCCAATAACCCAGGTGTGCTTGTAACATTACCATTTTAAAACAATAATAAGAAGTAATTTAGTCTGTTTCTCAAGCAGTGACCAGACCTTCTGTGAACAACATATTGTTTGTCTCCTTCTTTTTTATTGCAGCACAATTATAGCGTCAGCATGTCTGTTAGAAAACACTGTTTCTCTATTCAGACTATGTTACTTACTTGTTGACCATCATTTGTACATTTGTACATCCTTAGGCCTCTAACTAAGGTCGATTCATAAATTCATTGTTCAATAAGTCGCATGCTTTTTTAACTGACATGCATTATATGTGTTACCATTTTTACCAAACGTTTGGCATAAACATTCATCGCCACGGATCACTTTAGATTGCTTTGTGAACAGAACACAGTTCACAATCAGCAGGTGGATTTAGAAGTAATTTAGAATCACACAACTACTTACACAGAGTGATTGTAATTGGTCCATTTGTTGTCACACCACAATCACGATGGGTGCGAGTAGAAATTTGCTTTTTCATTCTGTATTAAATCATCTAATGGAAAGAAAACGGGACACCTCTATTGCACACAATGTTAGGGTTGTATTTAGGTTCATGGTAGATTTTTCCCTAATAGCAATCGCAAGTGGAACTCTTTGTGTCACACGCACTAATTTGCATTAGTGAATTACATGAAAACTGTTCTACTACCGCATAGATTTGTGTCAGAGGGGATCATGGATGACACCATGGACTGTAGGTCATAAACCCCACCCCCTCCATGTTAGTGGATGGGACATGGGCCAAATGAAAAATGTTCTTTTCTTGTCAAATACATTTTTCACAAAGATGGTTTCTGTCACTTTAGGTAGTTCTTATCATGCTGATGTATGTTCGAAGTGTTCATTTTTCTGATAAGTTTGGTTTTGATTATTTATTTGATGCTGTAAAAAAGGGGCTGAGATGTCATGATTGACAGCTATGATTGACAGCTGCTCTAATTGCAGTAGTCACTGAGGCACCTGCTCAGTTCTTTGCGGGAATTGTAGAGTAGAAGGATCAAGGGGCGATAACTTTAACTTTCCATGAACGTGATTGCCTGTTTCAAACATAGACTGTAAAGCAGTGATTCTCAACTGGTGAAAACGGGTCCGCGACCCACTTTTGGGTCGCGGACCCGTTTTCAGTGGGTTGTGGGCCTTTGCCTGACAAAAAAAAAAAAAAAGAAAAAAAAAAAAAGTTGTGATTTTATTTTGAAGGGCATTTTTTTATGCAGCGGAATTATTCCAGCATTTACGGGACTTGTTCAGTGGTGCAGGAAAAACAATGCGTTGTGAATCACATCACGTGATGAAGCTCAGCCAATCAAATATAAGTATTCTGACACGTTTCCTGACTTGAGTGAGATGTACACACACCGTGACACACGGGGAGAGACGAGGATACAGAGAGCAGAGCAGGACTATTGAGCTGTGGGTTGTGAAAGTCAAATCATAGGACGATCTCCAAAAGAGAGAAATGTCCAGAGATACCAGAGTCATTAGACTCTGACTGGACAGACTCATATAGGTGAATTCTTCAAACACTAATTTCTCTTTTTGGAAGATGAGAAAAATATAATATTGTGGATTTTTCACTTCACCCTGAATGGACTGAGTTTAAAGCTGCAGGGCAATTCAGTGAAAATATTTTTTCTAAATTTAATTTCATTACGTAATTTATTTTTTAATCCAGCTGTTATTTTACTTGAAATAAGAAGAACATGTATTCATGTATTTCTAATCCATCCAGTTAAATTTGAAAAATGAGAATAATATTTGTTAAAATATAATTGATGTGTGCTTTATTTATTTGATTTGACAGTTGTTTACTACACAGAGACGTTACTACTACTAGACGTCTTAAATATAGATATACCCAAATTATATATTTATTATATATATATATATATATATATATATATATAATAATTTGGGTGGTGGGTCCCGGCTTGTCATTAAGGGGTGATGGTGGGTCCCGCAGCCCGACCAGTTGAGAACCACTGCTGTAAAGTATAAGACTTTGGTTTATACAGTCACTGACGTGTGATTATGGATCCCACTACTTTTCTTGGCAAGACCCTCCCTATGTATCATTCAAGCGCTGGGATTGGCGAGGCGTCCGTGCTCACCGGGTTACCAGAAATTTGATTTGTTCAGGACCTAGGCCCTGACCAATGGCTTGCCCTGACCCTAACTTCTTGAGTTCAAGGCCTAACTTAAACTAATCATCTCTAGCTCATCGCTAGCTAGCTTAGCAACATTTCCAATGAGTGAGGTTATCCAGTGCTGAGGTTGTGTGTGTTCATATCCTGGCAGTGTAAGTCTGCAGGCAAGCAGATGACGTTTCTGAAACACGAATCACGAGTCTGTGTTATAGAACATGCGTCAATCTGATCATGAATGTATTCATAAAGATATTGTGGTTAGTTGTTGTGCCGATTCTAGCCAAACAGCTACCGTGGTGCTAACATAGCAGCTAGGTGCTCTCAAGCTAACAAGTCGTGGCCACGCTGTGCTCGTTGTTGGCTCAGGCAGGTGTGTGGGCGGGACCTCGATGCAGTGGCTCCACCCCCTGAACCCTACCACAGATACTCTGGCTCCAAATTTTAGTAGGGTCGGAGATGCGTCGCTCCTCTTTATATACTGTCTATGGCTTACACACACACACACACACACACACACACACACACACACACACACACACACACACACACACACACACACACACACACACACACACACACACACACACACACACACACAGTGGTAGTGTCTCCTGTGTTTATGTTCGGCTGAACACCGAAATCCAGAAGGATAGAATCGATAATACTCTTTAAAGAGCCTGTCGCAGTGAGGCCACCATCGCCAAGACCAGAGAGAAACACAGCAATCACACTCCACAACACACACTCACAAACACACGCACGCATGCACACACACACACACACACACACACACACACACACACACACACACACACACACACACACACACACACACACACACACACACACACACACAGGCCGAGCAGGAAACAAATGCAGCGTTCTCTTCTCTCACCAAGTGTAATTTGGACCCCAACCCTCCCAATTTTCTGTCTGGTACAGCCTGCGGACGGGCTGCAGAGAGCAGCGAGCGAACAGCCCCGTTAGGTTTCGGTTTCCCTGCCTTTTTCCCCGCACACATCAGGAAAGTCATAAACAATACATGCATTCTTAGGATCTGGTAGCACGCACACACACATACACAGGTACATGCGCACGTAGACATGCACGCAGCACGTGCAAACGCACACAAACAGACAGATCTGGCTGTGCCCTCCAGCGGTTATAAAAACTATTGTGCATAGGTTAAAAACATACATGGTCTCTTTCGCACACATACACACACACAGCAGGACTGTGAACACACACTCGATTCAGTGAACATTCTCCAGAGCAGAGTGTTTTCCCAACAGGGTCCATGCACACTGCAGCCCTGTGGTCAAAATCTTTCAGGATGATGTTGGATTATAACCAACAGTCACTCTTTTCTTTGGAAAATGGGGATCCCTTATGCAACGTTAAAGCCCAGAAAAAAAATACTCTGTTGGCAAAAAAATCACATTATTGCAAGTCGGGCACAGGGGAACATTTAAAACTTGACATCGACATGAATCATGTAACAATATCAAGTGTGTGAAAAAGAATAATTCAACCTTACCTCTCCGTACAGTTTACTCAGAGACCCTTTCACCAAAAGTGGTTGGCTTCATGAGATAAAAATACAACACACAAGGGTGGCAAATCGGCCTAATGGGTTTTTCCTTTCTGTATTGTGTATATTTTTCAAAAAATTGTTCTGAGATTGCACCAATGGTCAGTTCATACAAATCTGAAACTGGAATTACTTCTTGCGTTTATCCTTGAGTGGACATTCGTGCAAAATTTGAAGAAATTTCCTCAAGGTGTTGCTGAGATTAAGTGTTCACGAGACTGGGACACACCCAATAACCCTGACCTTTGACCACCGAAATGTAATCCTTTCATCCTTGAGTCCAAATGGACGATGGTGCCAAATTCTAAAATGTTTTGTACGGATGGACAGACGGACAAACCATAAAAGTGTCTTAAAAATGTAGGTTGCAAAGTGGAAGTAGTTCATTTTGGCGTCCAGGGTTCCGAAGATAACCTGCTGAAACAAAAAATTGTGTAGCGTTGATAGAAAGACACATGTTCAACCCTGTGCATATGAAAATGTGGAGAGAAGTCAATATGACACCCAATGAGAATGTTAATAAGAAACGTCCATTTACAGAGCTTAAAAATGTTCCAAGTAAGCTGACGCTAACGAAACCTGAATTCATACATTTAGCAGTTTAAATCAAGACACATTTTGATGCAGTCTTTTGTTCATAACTGCAAGAATGTGCTTGCTTGGGCATCAAGACATGAAACAGTCTCTCAGTTTCTCGGTTGAAAGAGAATCGAACCAGTGAGCGCCAATTAGCCAATCAGCCAATCAGCCAATCAGCAATCGGTGCCACTAGCAGAGTCGTCAAGCCGCTGTCTGGTGTTGACACTTATCGATATCCCCCAACATCGTAGTTTGGTTTTACTTCGCTCCACTAAACCAGTACGTTAGCATGGCTACGCTTGATGCTAGATTCAGGCAGATACGTTGGTCTCCACTGATTGGTTAGGGAAAATGGAATTGTCCTCCCCCATGGAAATCGATTTGAGTGGAGGCAATCCTAGACTGAAGATGGAGTCGGAGTGTAATGGGTTAACATATTTTTTCTGATATCAGGCAAAGTCCAAAGTCCTGGCACTTCCATGAGCTTGTGTTACTCAATTCAAACTCTCCTGAAGTCTTTCTAAAAATTAAGATTAATTAGGATGCACTTCCGCACTTGGTACTATAACCCTTCAACATTTAAAAAAAAGTTTTGTTAGCATACACAAAGCTTCAGCTTCCATTATTATTACCAGCATGAATTTGACTTCTCTGAAAGCAAACATGTTTTTTTTACTGATAGCCATTGAATAAACCTATATGGTATACTTGAAAACATCAAGGAGACACTTTTTCTCTACTTAGAGTCAATGTTCAGCACACTCTCATTGAATCCAGCTATTGTTTACAGTTATCTTTGAATAACAGGGCTGCCTAAACGGGACTCTAGCACACCAGTGAATGTTGCAGCAGTTGATTTGAGCTGCGGTGTGTAGCTGGTGGCGATTGAGGTGGCAGGTCAAAGGGTTAAGGTTTCTGCGGGACGTCTGAGGACACCGTGCAGCCTGGTTAAACCCAGCTGTCAAAACACACACACACACACACACACACACACACACACACACACACACACACACACACACACACACACACACACACACACACACACACACACACTCCAAGACAACCAGGTGTCTCTGTATGAATGAGTGTAGTGTATACCACCTGTACACACACACACACACACACACACACACACACACACACACACACACACACACACACACACACACACACACACACACACACACACACACACTAACTCAGCATGTAACCACATGTCAGACAGTTGAGGCTGATGACCTGAGCTGTGTATCGGCACAGTGTGTGGAGAAAGGCCTCCAGAGGGGGCGCTGTCTGTGTTGAAGTAGCAAACGAATGGACCGATTACAGTTGGTTGCAAATTGTGTGTAAGATCATGTGTGCGTATGTGTGTGTCTGAGTCATTTCGTGTGGCGGTCAGGGTACTGTATGTACGCATGTGTTGACTCAGGGAGATTGGCGGCTTGGTCTCGAGGGAGCCGTGGCTTAGCCGACGCCAGCGCACTGTTAAAGCTAAACACTCCTAATTGAGGAGGACGCTTACAGGCCCTCCTCTGTGTGTGTGTCTGTGTATGTGTGTGTGTCGGAGAGAGAGGGAGAAAGTGTGAGTTAGACAAGGAGGTATATAACGAGGCAAACACAGCAGTCTTGCCGTGGTAAATAACATAGGGGCAAATGCATCAGTGGCCCTTTTCTGCCCTTTTTGGTGGCAATTTGCTGATGTCTACATCTAAATGAAGTGTGTGTATTCACTGTTCTCTATGCCTCAAGTATTTCACTAGTCTATGCGATGCATGTTACTCTGGAACTCATAATGAAAGCCAGGGATTAACCCATTTGGTACGTACTGTATGTGAGTGTGCCTGCACATATGCTGCATTTCAATCCTAACTCACCAGCGGTATGAATCTGCCAACCAGTCAAGTTGCAATTTAATCCATGTCTACCCATCATTGTATCCTATCAGATATTTGTGAGAAATTGTCATAATTAGCATAAGATACCCTGAGTTTTGAACAAAAATCTGTTCTGTGATGTCACAGTGGACTTGACCGCCAAATTCTAATGAGTCCATTCTTGAGTCTGAGGGATATTTATACCAAATTTGAAGAAATTCCTTCCATCCGAGATATTGTGTTCACGAGAATTGGAGAGAATGGGACAATCGAACCAATGGACGGACAGAAGGACGGACCAACGGATGACCCGAAAAGAGGAATAAAAACGTGATGTAGCGAAAGTCTTGACTCAAAGGTCCAGTTACAATACCTTTTCCAGAGCTTTCAGCTAGAACGTCCAAGCTTGAATCATTGAAAACGGAATGTCAAAACACAAAAGTGTCTTTCGATAAATAAGGTCTTGATAAGTCGGGGACTGCTTTCTGCTACAGAAACGGTTCTTATGTAAACTGTTGACAGCGAAGTAACGTGTTCTCATAGTAAAAGCCTTGAAGCTAGTTCTATTTTAATGGATGAATGCAAAGTAGAGTGTGCTGGTGGGATACAAGGTAAAATAAATCTTAATAAGAAGACTTGCACTGCGGATCACCAGTCAAACTGCAAAAGTCAACCAATTAGTGGTTGACATGGTCTGGTGGGTCTAGTCAACCTTCAAGCCTGCGTGTGTTCCTTGTGTACCTTGCATTTCTCTGTATGAACGAGGCCTTAATAACACACTATTACGATAGTTATTCACAGCTTTTTCAGATGTTTCCTCACAAACTCTCCGGCAAACCAAACTTTTAAAATGAAAACAAATGATGTAACTGTGTCGTCATATAACACAATAAATACATTTTACATTTGTTTTCTGACTTTGAACAAATATCTGTCCATCTTCTCGGGTTTATTAGAAACAAACGTACCGATCCTCATTCTAAACTACAGATATTTCCCTCCACATATACAAGGGGTCATGTCAGAATTTGTAAAATCAAAAAGGTCTGGGCCCACTGCCAAACCCAACTTGTTATAGTTACCTCCGTCAGAGTTCATCTGACGTGAACAGCTTCCCCAAGCAGGAATGTCATATCAAATCCCACATGACGTGAATGCCGCGTTGGATGGGTCAGGTGTTGCAGGTGCTGCAGATCTGGCCCGGGCCGCCTCGCTCGCTAAGCCTCGTTCAATGCGGGCACTGTTAAGTGAGTGCGTGATTCCAGCGGTTCAGCAACTCCTCTGGCTGCTTCCCTCGGACGATTACGCCAGCAGGGTTTACTTAAGGCTGGGAGCGTGACAGCTGCTGGAATGCCTCTACTCTGCCCACGGAGAACGGGACATGGGTCACACCAACACTACAGTTACACAGGCCCGGGCAGCGCGGTTCCACCAGGCAGCTCAAATGGGCCGTGGATCTGACGGGCTGCTTCCCAACTTGGCTACAGGAGGTGCCATGGATTGTATATTGTTAACGTCCTGTAGAACGTTTACATCTGTCCTTAACTTTTACACATTTCTGTTGGTTTTATAAATATACAGTATTTCTGTAATTATTCTCAGAACTTTTTTCACGGTGGACGAGTAATGCAATGGCGTAATGAACTTGGTTTTAAAGGGCCCAGGGGAAGAATGTCCAACAATGAATCTGCAATATTTCTACAGTGTTAAACCATGTCAGTTGCAAATATCAACGGTTGCTGGAAGACTGATCGACAAGTTAGAGATCTGCCACATCAAAGCTGATCAAAACAAACATTGGACCCAAATTTAGTAAGAAGTCGCCCAATATTGATACTGCCGTCAAAAACAGATGTGTGTCTCTACAGTGTGTGTAACAGACATAGTGTTGAGGGGCATGCGGTTTTTAGCTAGAACTGGAACTAAAAATCAAGGAAATACCTGACGACGACGAATGTGCAGAAATGTTGTACATATTGAATTATTTAACAAAGAGTAGTGCGCTGCCCGTTAGGGGCGTGGCCGTTCAGAACTCAATTATTTGGCCCCTGGTATTCTCGAAGAACCGCTCATCACTCGTTGACTTCATAGACTCTAAAGAAAGAGGTTTTTCGCTCTTCTCCCTTCTGGCTTTGCCAAGAGTTTGATTGAGAGATGGTTCATCCAATCATCTGGCAAATCTGGCCCTTCATTCAAACAGTCTCCAATGACAACTTCTCAGAGATGGTTCGGTGTAACAAACCATCTGGCGGGTCAGGTGAAGTATATGCAATAACCAGCAGCAAAAGTGTACTGCAGTCAATGAGCCGCAGCCTGTAAAGGTCCGCTGCTTGACGTCTGCAGAGCCCTGAAGCATCGTCCCATTGCCTCCTCCTCCTCGGGTCTTCATCAACTCTCCCGCCAATTGGAAGTAGATCAGATGAACGAGAGATATGCAAAGGACACAAATACAGATAGAAAGATATGCATTTTGTAGTAGCCTATGTACATAAGAGAAAGATTATTTTATAAATTATTAGATGTGAAATCGTGACACCTGAAATGGTGGATCCTACAATTCCCATAATGCAACTCGAAAGTGCTTCCTTAGACTCTCTGAATGCCAATGTCTTTGAACTCCACACTCCCCCTTGTTTATAACACAGGCATTCTGTCAGAAATATGTAGTCTTCAAGCTGAGGTGACCCCAAAGACATCATCAGGGTTATTTTGTAAAACCTTTTAAAGCTCTTCAAGAGCCACAGAAGACCCTATAGAATTGTTCTCTGGGTGTTGAGTATTCCCCATGATGTGAAAATTGGACTTCATGAGTCAAATTACTGGTGTTTCTTACGGAATTTCTGTTTCTGTTCTGTTGTGTCAGAAGCTGTCGTTTGACTAATTACATATGTCTGCAGTTCCAACGTTTCATAACACAATTATTTTTATAGGTATGTTACCACACAGTCATGAGTGACATAATGTGTTCGAGGTCTCGTCGCCACCTCTCTAAAAGCCTGTCAGAAGTCCGTGCTGCTGATCTACTAGTTCCCCGTCTGGCGGAGGTTCACCTGGGAATAAACATAACTGGAAGGCCTGCTGGTCCACTGCCTCGTCCAGCTGTATTTATTCCCTGGCTGCCAGCTCAGTGATGGTGACGGTGGTTCACGTTAGTCACGGCCCGGCTCCCTCAGAGCAGCCCCGGCTTCAGACCGGACCAGAGGGCTGATTGGATGTTCGGGACACCCTGCCGGATATCAAATCTTTGGACATGCATTCACAAAGATGAGTTTAATTGTCTCTGCCTGTCTATGTGCGTATTCACTTGTTCCGACTGTGGAGGAATAGCACGGTATGGGTATAAATTCATGTAGTGCGAAAGGGTTTATTGCCATGACCGGCTGCTGATTTTCAGTACCTTGTGGATAACAGGATTACAAATACAGATGTGATATGGAGGCTCATCTCTTGCACTGTACTCAGAGCAGCAGTTAATATGCGGGATTTCCTGCTGTCTGTTTCTCTGGGGCCATGTAATAACAGAGTTGGGCCAGATAAACAACTGAACATGAAAGGCGAGGCGGTCCATTAAGCAAATTGACTGACAAAGCAAATTGACGTTGGAACGGGCTTCAGTGTGAAAACGGGCACTTCGTGCGAGACAGGCATGCCACTCAGTCGATCTGAAAGTCAAAAACACACACATAGACATAGAGGTGGGAAAAGAGAGAGCACTTGGCGTGAATCTGTTGCCCTTAGCCCCTAGTGTCATGTTCTAGCTGCAAGAGATAAGAGCTCTCCAAAGAAAAACTCACAGGCGACTGCAACATGGGAGCGCGGCTGCTCGGCTCGCAGTAGGGGATGCCAGTCACGTAATCGACAAGCGTACAGTACTACTACAAAAATGCACCCCAGAAAACACAAACCTCCCAACAAGGACGCCACAGCGGGTCTTCAACAGCAATCGTCAGAGATTCAGTTTGTTTGTTTGGAAGATGGCTCTGCAAAAGCAAAAAAAAGTTTTGCATTCACTGGCAACGTTTTGTCCAAGCCCACGAAGTGTGATATCCACCAACTCCTCAGAGAAATATCCCTCTCTGTAGTCGCTAAGTGCTCCGCTGGCTTTGTCTGTTTGCTGTGTCTTCTGAGGGGAGCTACAGATTCAGGTGATGCAATCCTTAGTAGGTTCATCACAAGGGGCAACTCCATTCGCTCCATTCGTTTTCAAATTGTCACAATACATTGTTACGATTATAATGCTATGATACATCGAAGACAGCCAGGGGTTGAAGTGGAATTTGGCAGGTGGGGTCAATCCACACAGAAAGCCTTTTTGGAAGCCTTTTTTGGATGTCATGCGAAACAGATTACGTTTACGTTTTATTCATTTTTCCACCACAGTTAGAGGGGACAGACGGGGTCCAGGCTTAATATTACTGGGGGGAAGCCCCCCCACTGCTTTCCTCCTTTTAGCCGTCATTAGTCTTGTTTACACAATTTTTGTTGTTTTTATCGAAGTGTAATATCCATAGACAGCTGTTTAAATCACACAAATATCCCGCTGTACGTGTGCATTGAATTTATCAACCATACATTGATTGATCAAGACATCTAGTCTGTCTGTGAGCGCTCGCTTGCTCTGGTCTCACTTTTTGTCTCGCTTCCAATTTGGGGATTCCAAGTAAGATTGTCGTGGTGCAACAGTGGGAAATGACCGCGGGGGACATTACTTTGTTGAGCTAGTTGTTTAATGTTCATCTCAATGGCATCAGATGGAAGGAACAACAGGCTGCAACACTCGAAAAGTGAACTCGCTTGACATTTTTATGAAACTGTTTCAGATTTATTTGCTTATTAATCGAAAGGTGACAGAACTCCGTTCTGGATCGTTCCGGCCCTCTTGAACTCTTGATTACAGCCGCTTTAGAGACACATACTTTAATCTTCAAACAGATAAAGGAGAAACCAGTTTTGTCAAAACCAAATTTGAAGCTCACTAAAATTACCTGTTTTTTTCCCTACGATTTGTACAAGCAGTCAGACGTCATTGGATTAACGTTATTCATTTATTGTATTCGATTTACACAACTGATTCAGTCACTGCTTGTGTGTCGACAGTTTGAACTTAAAGGCTTAAAAAAGCTCATTATATTTTCATTCGTTCGGTACTTTGTCCGCCACTTTCGTGGCTTCCTCTCGGATGCGTGCTTACGATCTGGCCCGATCTTTAGGATAATCCTACTCATTCTGCCATTAACGAGAGTGACAGTGAAGTGATGCTGCTGTTTGTACAGCAGAGTGTGGTGATCTGCTGGATGGACAGAAAGAGACCGAGCATCCCAAAAAACAGAAAAAGGCATCATGTTGGGTCTTCTGGAGAAAGTGTGTGTGTGTGTGTGTGTGTGTGTGTGTGTGTGTGTGTGTGTGTGTGTGTGTGTGTGTGTGTGTGTGTGTGTGTGTTGGCGGGAGCACTCCAGCACAGCTGCTCGTCATTTGGGCCGTAGCACGCATGGCCACCTGGTCTGAATAAAGTGGTGCCCCCCCCTCTTCTCCTCTGCTCTCCTGTGCATTTATCATGTAGTTTACAGTAAGCCGATATTGTCCCCCCTCCGTGTGCTGCCCCACTACAAATCACAGAGCGTCTAATGACTGCGATAATGCACTGAGCTGCGGGGGCTTTTCACCTCTCCTTTCACCAGTCATTTCCTCACCGATCGGCTGAAGAGCTGCGCCTTCAGGTGAGACGCCAGCTCTCTCCATCCACCCTTTACAATTTGAATGAAAACACCAACAGGGCCGACTGTTGGCAGGAGATGGGATCCTAAAACGACCACACACCTCGACTCTTCTCCCTCGGATACATAAAAATTCATGTTTATTCCAGAGCGACTGTCATTATTCACAACAGGCTGGTCTTGTAGCTATACCTGCGAAAAATAGTGTGCCGTAATTCGTAGATAGTTATTCATGTAATCATTGACAAGAAGTTGTTGGGATCAATAGGGGCTTGTTTTAGTTATCAGCATTTAAGAAACTGAATTCTTGACATCAATAGAATTATTAATGTGAATAACAATTATTAATGATTATTAATAATAACGGGGCACCACCCTGCGGACAGGGACCGATAACCAAACGATAAAACTAAGTCTCATAATTAGTAGTCACTCATCAGTGACATTGAAGGATTGAGTCCGTACACGGGCTACTACATACACTTATTACATACATATGCACAAGTAATCACAGACTACTGCTCCTTAAAGTATAACAGGGTTTATTACATCAGAATAATAAATGATCAGATCAATTACCATCACAATCAACAAACGCTATTATACAATTTTATGTACCTAATGTCTAAACAAATTAATAAAATGGGTGAGGATGTCTGTATGCGAGTGTGTGTGTGTGTGTGTGTGTGTGTGAGTATGTGTGTGTGTGTGTGTGAGGGTCTCTGTGTATGTGTGTGTGTGAGGGTAGAGGCAAGAAAGGGAGCAAAGGTGGGGGTGATGAATCAAGCTTCTGCGTGTGTTGTCGAAGCGAGAGTGTGAACAGCTGGTCTCATCCTGCACAGGCCTGCCGCTGTCGTAGGAACTGGCGGCCACGGTTCTACACTCCACTTACAGAGCTGATTTAAGAAAAGAGAATATCACACGAGGTGTAATAAGATAAATGAAAATAATCCCCAAATAAACAGATCTTCCTAACTGCTGTGGGATGAGCGTCTGTTTCTTATCACATCTCTTAAGCAATAATAACAAAATACTACATCCACTAGCAGCGACTGATCTTAAGGCAGACAGTTACGACAGGATATACACAATATATGGCGGGACTCCGTGGTCCGCGATAATTGCGCAATGACGCGGTGTAACAAGACAGTGATTGAACACAACAGGGTGCGGGAATAATAACACATAAATGAATTAACCTGAATGTATTTTAGGATAATTTAAGCTAAGCTATGCCCAAGATGCAATGAACGCTTACTTGGTGAAGTTTCATTCGGTGGGGCTCGTTCCCGTGGTGGGAATCGATCAGTCCTCGAGTGTGGGCTCGGCAGCGCAGCGTTTGAGCAGGCGCAGACTGAGTAGCTCGGAGCTCGGTCGCTCCCGGTCGCGTGACTCGCTCTGGAGTGGACGCAGACTGAGCTGACATCGGCGCGGCGTTTGAGCTGGCGCGGATGGGGTCGGACCTCTGTGGCGCGGCTCGCTTTGGAGCAAACGCGGGTCCGATCTGTTCTCGCTGCAACGGGGACAGTGAAACGTCGGGTGAGACGGCGTGGTCCGTGCATTTCCCGGAAATCATCAGTCAGGAGGGGATTCGACATCTTCCTGCCGGAGGGTTGGATGAGGGTGCGCGGCCCTCGTGGGTGAACTTCGGCTGAGGTCGTTTCGTTCCTCCCGGAAATCGTGGGCCTTCGGTTGTCAGCGTGGCGCTGGGGGGGGGGAGAGAGAAGGGCCCGGTGCCTCTTCTAGTCCCAGGACGGAGTCCAGAGGGAAGAGAGCGTTTGGATGCTCCCTTGCTCGACCGAGGTCGAAGGGAAAAAGCGTTGAGGTGTGGGTTGCAGGCACTTTTGTTGAACAGTGGCTGAACCACAGGGGTCCTGGTGCTGTCTTGGCTCTCGGCCAATGAGGTTGCAGCGGTGCTCTCAGGTGACTTCAGGAACCCATAGTTTTTGGGGGGGGGCGAAATTCACACCCTAATGTGAAATTCCTTCAGAGGGGGTTTGGTGCTCATCAAACCACAATCAGGATGAAACCTTTGCTTGCAAAAGGGAAGGCCTGATTGTCTTTGTTCCCAGCACATATCCCAGCCATATGCTCAGACCCCAACAAAGTATAAAGACAGGGAAGGCCAACAAACAGCGACCTTTCTGCCAATAGCTCGCTGTTCATTCCCCATGTGAAACGAGAAGTCAGCGTTGATGTCTTTGTTACGTTACTTGCGTAATGTAGCTACGGCACTTCCGTAGTCATTTTATCCCAGATGACGATCATTTTCTGCTTTTTTTTCCCGTGAAGATAGAAGTTTATTTTTGAAAAAAAACGTATGCATGTTAACGAGTGGAAATGGACACGTGTTGCTGGCTTTCGTAGGAAAACGCACAAAAAAATGGGGTGGGGGTCACTTTTTGCAAGTTATGATACAAACCGTTGTATGAGGATACGTTGATTCACAAACACTCAAGGGGTCAAGAACTGTGACCATAGCTTTAAGTAAACAGAGGGGAAACGAGGCCATGGAAGGACGAAAGACTACAACAAAGCCAACTAAGCCAGTTAGTGATAGGTAGATGGTATATCTGCACAGGACATGCTTACAGACTCTCTGGGTCCAGGTTTCACACACAGTAACACAAGAAGACAGACAGACAGACAGTGGTGGGGAACAATCTACCCCATAACTGAAAACCCTGTGTGGGTGTGCAGAGCATTAAACCTTCAATAATCAAACAAAGTGTATTACGTTGATCATATGTGTTGTATGTATCATCAAAGTAACAAGTAACTCACACAAAATAAATGTAAAAAAAAGAAGTAGCAAAAGTATAAAGTACTATGAATTGGAGAAAGTCAAGTAAAGAACAAGTACCTCAACATTGTATTGATGTACAGCATTTGAGTACTAATGTTTTTACTTTACACCACTGGAGTAAAACCCTCAAACACTTTACAGGTATCTTAGTTTTCCTTTTTTGCACAGAAAAAACAAAAATCAATTTAGGTGTTTTGTCATTTGGGCTACGGTATGGTGAATGGACATACTCCCTCCCTCACTCCCTCACTCACTCACTCACTCACTCACTCACTCACTCACTCACTCACATACCAGGATTCCTCACCACCTGTATGTCAGTGCTGGTCCTGCTGCTGGCAGAGAGAAAGCACATCGCCATCAGATAGCAGAAGTGCTGGAGCGTGCCCGGCTATACACAGGTGAGCTGTGTGTGTGTGTGTGTGTGTGAAGAGAGCAGAGCAGCACAGTAGATGACCCAGATAAGAGGATTATCAGTTATTTTAAAAAACTATCTCGCCTACACAGCTGGTCCGGGATCAAGAAGAGTCCTCCGCAGCACCGCGTGGTATCGTGATCGATCGTTACATTTTGTTTCCTCCCCGAGAGTTAGACGAGATGACGGATGAATTTATAAAAATGCTGCCATTTACCATTTGATTACGGAAACTTAAATAAAAAGGTTCTCCAATCAAATCGAGCAAAAACTAGTTTTTTTTACGCTTTGCTGAGGCGGAAACGCTGGAGCATCGATGAAAGCGGAATCAGATGTAGCAGGCGACTCCAACATTCAGCTGAAGAACGCAAAATAGCTGCACATCAAAACTGATCGCGCCATGCAGATGTGACATCGCCTTTCTTACGTTAATGCACGGAACAAACAGAAATGTCATAATTCCATCCGGTTTTCTACGTTGTTTTTTACCGTTTTAGCTTAGACTGGCGCTCTTTTCATCACGTCAGCTCGCTGCGCGGTTTAATGATTTTTACGACTGGAAAATTGGAGCCACCTGCCTCTTATCTCACTTAAACCAACTCGCAATGATCGCAAATTGGTGGTGGATGGAATCAAACTTTTATTCGCATTTTCTTTTGCAGAATTTCTCGAAATCCGGTTTGAATTTGCGAAACATTTGGATGGAAATCTGACTGCTGTGGCAGACAGTGATTCACAACTCTACCATCAATATTTAGGCCTATTTGGTTCTGTGTGGGTGTGTATGCGTTTTCTTCATAGCGACTGGTACTTGTTTGGAATATTACAATACCACAACATGGATTTCCACACAAATGAACTGAGGTTCCTTGCTAAATTGTGTGAGTGTGTGTGTGTGTGTGTGTGTGTGTGTATAGAAAGTCAATTTGAGGGTGTGTCCTGTCTGCCGTTATATGTGTGTATGTGCGTTTCCAGTCGGATTAGATTATTCCTCGCTTCTGTGGCCTCTCTTGTCGTCACTGAGGGCAGCAGAGACCCAGGCTGAATAACAAATCACAGAGGACTGGGAGCACTCGTGCTTCTGGGGGGAAACTGGTTCCAGTGAGGTTTTGTAGATCTCACGACACCGTGCTCATTTCGAGAAAAAAAAAAGTTTCCACATGAATGTCGTCAGGCTGACGACCTTCCCGAGGACTTCCTGGTCTCCGTCCAATCAGCAGGCCCTTCACGGAGGAGAAAGGACTCACACGGACGCAGACGGCTGAACGGGATGCCATGACAGGCTTAATGGCCACATCGCATGCACAAAAACAGATACACACACGCAGCGCTGTCTGAACATGTCGATCTTAGTGTGTGTGTGTGTGTGTGTGTGTGTGTGTGTGTGTGTGGCCCTTATGAGGTGGCTCATTGGTTTTCATGCACGTAAACACACACACACACTCCTCCAGGTAACAACGGGTTATATAACTCCTCATTTTTAGCTTCAGATGTGCACAGTAGTTTGTTTTTTTGTCTCTTGAGGTCTCGACATCTGGCTCCATTGCTTCACAGTCCAAACCGAAGCCAGGGTTTGGTCTCCATTGCTGGATCGAATTGGCCACGCTCTGTGACCGCGACACGCAGTGTCTTTCATGATACTTACCGACGTCCTTTTCATTGAACGTTTTTCCTTTTTTGCGTCTTTTATTCCATCTCATGTTGTTGAGATCTGCCCTTCTTCGCATCTGCTTCTCGGTGCCTGGAGGACATACTGATGCAGCGATACGGGTTCCCTAGCACCCTTTATTACTCTTATTCTTAAACTGTAAGCCGAAGGTCCTGGACTAATTTGTTTGTCATTTTGAGAACATAAAGCTGAATAATGATAAACACGTAGTTTTTGTTTTGTTCATTTAAGTCGAACGGTCAGCTGGAATAGCATTGGCTACTGTTTCTGTCAGAATGACCTAAATATCTGAACAGTGGCAGCTGGTGGAAAATGTTCTAGGTAGGGCCATCCTATCAATTTCAGCAAACATCCCAGTATGATTTAATGCAACAAAAAGTATCAAACACGCATTATTACTTAGCAGTTAAATATTTAACATTTATTCCAACACGAAAAAAGCAGTAAATAACACTTATATAATATAATATAATATAACATGTTTATTTATTGAGATGCCCCTATGGACCTTGTTATAGGAGGTGAAGATCAGGAGAAGTAAACATGAAGTGTAATTATGAATACTGATGTTAAATTAAGCTATGATGAGTTTTCACTGTTAATTTAACATCTCTATTACATGTTGATGCCTCCATGACCAAGTTAAGCAGATGAGACTGAGGACAGCTATGTAGAAGAAAAGATGTTCACTTTGTCTAATATGTAGCTTGACAGAGTTCTCCATGTGTGTCCTGGTGTTCTCATGTTTCCTTACCTCCTCATCCCTCACTCCCTAACTGTCCATGCTGGATCTGTCCCCGTTGTTTTAAAAAGCTAAATAATTGATTAGCATGACGTCATCCAGCTAGCCAAACCTGTCTGGTGTACAGCTAGTAGTGAAGCTTCGCATGTACTGCTTCCCTTTCCCGCAAGTCTGCTGTCTGATTGTGAGGTCAGGCTGATCTGATATCAGCTCTTTGGCTGCAGAATCTCCGCCAAAGTTCTCCTCTCAAACGGGTCTTGGAGGAGGAGCGCTCGCGCTGGCGCGGGCGCCTGTAGAGTCTTCTGACGAGAACGCGCAGCTAGGGGCCAGATCGTTCTGGCCCCACTCTGAATCTATTTGAGGGCGCTGATTGGCTAAATTGTATGTCACTCATTTATATCTTGAATCAGCAATTGGCTAAACTGCTTCATAGACCCGCCTCTTTTGGGCCAAAACGATTAGGCCCCCCTAGCTGCGCGTTCTCACGTGTCACGTGTCGTGCACACAGGCGGAGAGGACGAGCAGGAAAAGCATATATTTTGCGCAGATATCATATTTTACACACATTACTGGGTACATTCCATAGTTCAAAAACACAAATATTGACAATTTGTATAATTTATGATTATTATAATTTTTTATTTTTTTTCCGTGTGGCTCATGGTGGGGCCTGGCCCCATGGCCCTCTATTGACCAGCCGCCACTGTATCTGAAGCATCTCTGCACAGTGCAGTTGACCCATCGCTAAGTCACGCCTCCCGCTGCTACTTCATCAAGCACCCCCTGAACAGATATCAACTTTTTTGGGGAAAAGACAAAAAAGCGATTTCGGGATGTATATCCATGAGAGAAACTGTGCGTATATTTCAATTTACAATGTAACAAAAAAAATGAGTCTTTATTATTCATAATGTGCCGATTTGATGAGTCAGACCTGCAAAGAAGAAGACGGGTATCAGTGCAGGCACAGTCGGTCCGCAGGCCTTGAGCTCAGAATAAAGCGATGAAGTCAGAGGCATGCAGGTCTCAGCACAGCTGCAACATCGCAGAGGTGGTTTGGAGGGAAAAATCTGATGCCGAGCGGATTCTGTTTGCTTTTTTTTTTAATAACAAGAATAGCGGAACATTCCTGCATAATCCCATCAGAGGACGTGAGCTACATCTTTATTAGCGTGCGGCCCGATCTCCTGAACCCTCCTCACTCCTGCTCTCCGGCCTGGAACGTCTTATCTGCTTCACACAGCGCTAATAAAACACACTGTGTGTGTGTGAGGAGTAATAAGAATGGTGTGTGTATGTGCGTGTGTGTGTGTGTGGCATGGTGCCCATTGCCTCTTTAGGGCAGGATATTAGAAAGGTCTGGAACACCTCAGTCTGTATCAGCGCAGCAGGATGACTGGAGGCAGTGATGGAGTTTGTGTGAACAGGGACTGAGAGTCTTTTCTTCGTCTTCTCTCCCCCTCCTCCTCCCCCTCCTCCCCCCTATTTTCTCTTGCTACTCATATTTATCTCCTCTCCCCCCCTCTTTTGTCTTTTCTCCTCTGCATCCCTCCTTCTGTCCTCTCCTGTTTTCTGTCCTTTCCTCCCCTCCTCTGATCTCTTCTCCTCTTGTCTCCTCTCCTACCCATCTTATTTTATTTCCTCTCCTTGCTTCCTTTCTCCTCCAAACCTTATTTTATCTCCTCTACTCCAATCTTCTCTCCTCTTTGTTCCTCTCTCCTCCGTACCAATCTTCTTTTATCTTGTCTCCTCCTCTCTTCTCATCTCCTCTCTCCACCTGACCCATCTTCTTTTATCACCTCTTATCCCCTCTTTTTCCTCTCTTTTTATCTCCTCCCCTCTTTTTTACTTTCCTCTTCTCTCATCCCCTCCTCTAATTTCCTCTTGTCTTCTCCCTATCCCGTCCTCATCACCTGTCCTTATATTTTGTCTCCTCTCATTCTGTCCTTTCCTCTTCTCTCCTTTCATCTTTACTTCTTCATTTTCCTCCCTTCTCCAGAATTTATCATTTTCCTACATCATATCTTCTTTCTCACCTTCCTGTCTCCTTTCCTTCCTAATCCTCTTGTTCTTTTCTCTTATCATATTATTTCCTTTGTGTCCTCTCCTCTTCCTCTCTATTTTACTTTATTTTCCTCCCCCCTTTTCCCCCCTTACCCCCTCACTACCTCTCTTGATTCCTCTCATTTCCTTCCTGGTCATCTCTCTTCTTTTTCATTTCCTTTTTCTCTACATTCCTCTTCTCTCTTTTCTTCTCTTCTCCTCTTTTCCTGTTATTTCATCTATTCTACATTTATCGCCTCTCCTTTACTTCTTATTTTCCTCTGTTCCTTTTCTCTCCTCTCATCTCCTTTCTTCTCTTCTTTTCCCCGTCGCCTTACCCTCTTCTCCACCTCATTCTTACTTCTGTCCATTTCTTTCTTCTCCTTTTCTCCCTTCTCCTCTCCTTTTCCCATCTGTTCCTCTCATTTCATTTTCTCTTTCCTCTAATTTCCTGTCTTATCTTGTCCTCTCTTCTCTTTTGTTCTGCCCTTTCATCTTCTCTCCCTACCTCACCCATCCATTCTCCGTTCCCCTCTTTCCTTCCCTGTCATCTTCTCTACATTCCTCTCCACTTCTTTTTCCTCTTCTTTTCTCTCATCTCCTCTCACCCACGCTCCTTTCCTCTCCCCTTGTCCTGCTTCCTCCCCTCTCCTCTGTTGTCATGTCCTTTCCTTTCCTCTCCTCTTGTCCTGTCACTTATCCCTCTCTTCCTCTCCTCTGTAATGCCATGTTGTTGTTGATGTAACCTGTTCATCAGTGTGATGGATGGTCATCAGCCAACTCCCTCAGTCTCACCTCTTCACCTGTCGCTTCATCTTTGACGGGGCTTCTCCCAGACTCTCCTCTGGCAGTCCAAATCTATGTGCTTGAAAATACTAAGAGACATTCATTCATTCATTGAGAGACGCTCATATTTCTCAGCAGACATACTCCATGAATGTAAAGGATAATTCAAACACTGCAGATACTCAGCCTTTTGTCCGTGGTCCATTTATCAGTTTGGCATGTATGTAACATTGAAACCACTTTCCAGCATTGTATGAAATGCTGTAACCGTCTTCAGCAGCCAACATTACTTCAGCTTCAGTTCTCAGATGTATACTGATGTTAATGGATGGCAGGAGAGTTCAGCTGTAAGCCGTCTTCTTCTGGCTTTGTTGGGCGTCAGAGTCCAGTAACCCATCAGAGTCAACAAGACTGCATTTTGGACTGCCAAATAGTTTTTCCAAGTAGGACATCAAGTCCTAGATTTAAGCAGTGGGACAATCCCACCCAGAGGTGTACATGATAGCTTTGGTTGTGAGGGTTAAAAAAGGTACAAAGAAGTGTCCCGTGGTTTCACACGGGACACGAACAGCGGTCTCCTGGGTAAAAGTCATGTGTTTGTTTGAGCCAATCACCACCCCTTCCACCCACTCTTAGTGGACTCATTACTCGTTATTATGTCATGGAACTTCCAATAACGGTCGCTCTTTAAAGTATGTCACTTCCTATGACCGAATGCAAAAACGTCGACAGTCAACGTATCCATGGTTTACAGAAACGTACGATGCCTACATTCTTTCCTGGTTACTGAGCTGCACTGTTGGCTCTTTTTGTGTATCATACACATACACGTTATGTGACATGCAGGATATTGTAAATGCAATTATTGAAAGGTTGTTGAGTAAATCTGTATGTGGGGATAAATGTAATATTTGCATTGTTAAAGTTACTACAGGGAACTTTAATTTTGTGTTGATTTTGGCGGCCTCTGTGGTCAAAGATCTGCAGCTGCCAGACTCCCTTTAGAAAACCTCTCGTTTTATTGCAACACGGTCTGACAGTCTGCCCCGCTCCGTTCTGGTTCTCTTGTGCCTCCTTTCCCTGGTGTTGGCTTTGGCTCCCAGTAAGCAGGCGGTGAGCTCCAGGTGCTGCAGCCGCAGACTGAGACCGCTGCCCCGCTGCAGAGCTTCTCTAAGTCCGTCGGCTGACCGAACACACGGTGGAACTTCCCGCCAAAGTGAGAGGCCCAGCTGGAGTCTGAGCTGAAGGAGTTTCTGGTGAACCCGAGTGCCCTAAGTCATTTCTTTTGGCATTAAGAATAACTATATTGAAATAACTAATATTGTCGCTGAGAATAAAATTAAGCCACTAAAAAGTTCCTTGTACTAACTTTAATATTTACTTCACAAAGAATGCTGCAAGTATGCAATTTAATTGCAAAAATTGAATCGGTACCTTCAGCCGTATTCAAAACAAAGAATAACGGACATCCATGTATGCTCCACACATGACAAATGTTTGTTTGAGTCACGTGTGAAACATTGTTGGACGCTGTCGATCTGCTTGCAGTCCATGAGAGAGACAGCGTGCATGAGGACAGAGTGCGTGCATGGTTAGGTGGCACTGTGCATGTTTCGCGTGTGAATACGTGTGCATATTACTGTGTGTACAGAGAATGTGCGTGTGTGACAGCGCAGAGGCCATTTGTGTTTAATTTACTTTGGGAGGGAAGGGGACCCAGACTGAGAGGCCTGTCATCACTGGGAGAGGACTGCTCCACTCTGCTCAGCAACCTCATCTCCATAATGGCTTCCAGTTGCTCGTAAAAACACTAAACCCTGGGAAACCAGGACAGGCCAGCGGCCATCACAAGCTCCTCAGATGGCCGGCTGGCAAAGGCTGCAGGAGCTGGTGTGTGTGTGTGTGTGTGTGTGTGTCGTGGTCTCCAGACAGGATGAAGGGGAGGTGGGTACTCGACCACTAGCAATGGAGGGACTACTTCCTCTGAAATAGATTGGCATTGTGTTGCAAATGTGGCGTTGATAATACATAAAGTTCATAGGTTATGTTAATTTTCACAAAGGATTATATGATTTTACAGTATATTTGACTTTCGATGTTAAATTCAGTGACTACTGTGTTTGTTTACAGAAGCGCCTCAAGGTGCTTGATTTAGAATGACTTGGTTTTCTCTCTAGCTAACAGGTGCTATCAGAAACCTCTGGTGGCAGTTATTGAGCCTGCTTCATTGATTGGCTGAAAGGTGAGAGGGCGGTGACGGCTCATGTTGCAAAGAGTGATGTGACAAAATAAAAAGGGACATTTTCAAATAACAATGAAAATGTTATTGGGGGGAAATGTTTTTATGAAATAAACACATTTTTAAATACAAAATTAAATTGAATTGAACTCCTATAAAACTGTCATCATAAAACAAAGGATGATAAAAATCATTTTCATTCTTAAAGCTGAGTTTTTTTCTTCTTCAATTTTCTTCACAAATTATTGTTCTGTTTGTATATTTTACACAACTTATTTATGCTGTTATTTATTTCATAAAATATATTTATTGATTTAATATTGAACACTTTGGGGCTATATGCATGAATAACAGGTTAATTAACTCATCATATCGAGATAATCAAAGATTAAATAACACAATATCACAATTATTTTCAATTTCTGTGTTTACTATCAGTGGATCACTGTAGGAGGAATACTGCAGCAACAGGGGCCAGTCTAAGGGCTGCTACTGGACCATAACCAACCAATAACACACTCAATAACAACGTACAACCTGATTATCAATTTCCATCTGACCCTTGGTGTGGCAATTCACTACTTGCAATAAAAGTAGTTACAGTGTGTTGCCATGCATTGTTTCACCCACCCAGGTATGTGTGCGCTGTGGTGCAGGGGTGTATATTGGCCCTTTGAAAGTAGAGAAGTTCAATGAGCCAGAGTCCAACCCGAGCCTGGTCTATGTGGCCCGAGCCTGGTCTGTGTGGCCCAAGCCTGGTCTATGAGACCCGAGCCTGGTCTGTGAGACCCGAGCCTGGTCTGTGTGGCCCGAGCCTGGTCTGTGTGGCCCGAGCCTGGTCTATGAGACCCGAGCCTGGTCTATGTGGCCCGAGCCTGGTCTGTGTGGCCCGAGCCTGGTCTATGAGACCCGAGCCTGGTCTATGAGGTCCGAGCCTGGTCTGTGTGGCCCGAGCCTGGTCTATGAGACCCGAGCCTGGTCTGTGTGGCCCGAGCCTGGTCTATGAGACCCGAGCCTGGTCTATGAGGTCCGAGCCTGGTCTGTGTGGCCCGAGCCTGGTCTATGAGACCCGAGCCTGGTCTGTGTGGCCCGAGCCTGGTCTATGAGACCCGAGCCTGGTCTATGAGGCCCGAGCCTGGTCTGTGTGGCCCGAGCCTGGTCTATGAGACCCGAGCCTGGTCTATGTGGCCCGAGCCTGGTCTATGAGACCCGAGCCTGGTCTATGAGACCCGAGCCTGGTCTGTGTGGCCCGAGCCTGGTCTATGAGACCCCAGCCTGGTCTGTGTGGCCCGAGCTCGGCCCGGATGGAGTCAGCGTGTCTTCTGGCTCAGACTGACTCTCACCCCTCAAGTGCATTAATACTTTGTTACAAGTTACAAGGTTTGTATTTGTCGTTGTACGACGAGACGCACTTTAGATTGTAGTCCCAATTTGCTTCATAGGAAAGAAAACAAACAACAAAAAACTATATTATATATGGAGGGTGGAGGATGAATTAAGGAGTCTCAGCCAGAGGAAAGAAGCTGTTTTGAAGTCAGGTGGTTTAGCAGCTGATACTTCTGACACAAATAAACTGCTGCTCACTGCTGTGGTGTTTCTGCATTGATCCCACTGTTCACCTATCTCGTTCTTTATATATATTCCTTAAACGGTGATGTTCGGTCAATCGTGACTCCAGATCGACACCATATTTTGTTGTTTAGTTTGGAGGATTTGTTGCAATTCATTCTCAAATGAAATTCACAAATCATTCTAGCACTGTTCACTTCATAGAGGAACTGCCTTTAAATATACACTTAACCCATTAGAGAAATAGTTCACATTAAACGCTTCAACAACATAATTATTGAGTGTAATAATGTCATCTTATAAGAATTGTAAATAATATATTTCACTTTCTTTACATATAACTCTTACTCATCAATATCATTGTTGTTATATTCTTTTTTTATGTTTTACTGTTTTGGGCTTTTTTGTTTCTTGTTTCTTAAAAAGCCGACTGTCGGTCAATCTAATCGCGTCGCATCAGGAGAGAGAAACACGTTATCTTGTTGCACAATCACACACCGGAACACACACTCCAAAACACACATATCTATGCACAGGCGTGCGTAATCGTGCACACACAGATACAAGCGTTCAGCCCGAGAAAAATTGCAACTGCTTGTTCACGTCAGAGGTGTTTATGCTGGCATGATGGGTGCCCGCAGAGCCGCAGGCCCTTACTGCTGTTTCTCCACCCAATAAAACACAAATGCGTTGACACGGATCAGGACATAAGTGTGTACAGACATACAGTATATATACACATCAAGCTTAGTTACATTCTATATTGCCTCCCTTACTGTGTACAACAAGCCAACAGTCTGGGTGCAGTAATATATTTACAGTGTTATGAAAGTATAGTTGGTAAAGAGACAGATGTAACATATATTTTCGACAATGCTTTGCATCCGCTTAGAAAGATATTGGAGAGGGAAAAGTCAAAGGATTTCAGATATTTTCTTTAAAGAGATTCATCAGTATTCATTACTTAACTCAAAGACGATGCTTCAAACTGACCTGCTACATAACAGGAGGGTTAACCAGCGTTGGTCGCTGGCTACGTGTTTCAGGCCTGAATGTATTTCGCTGGGATATTGTCACATTCCTGTGAGTCTCCGGCCAATAGAATCTGCGGTCAGCCGCACGTACAGTTTTATTGTGGGAGAGTATGCTGCAGTGTAAGAATGCCAGTGAAGTGATTGATATCATCTCTTCTTAGGACTGCGCTATGTCCGTGTGAGCGGGAGAGAGAGCGGGAGAGAGAGGTGCCGTCTTCTCCGCTGTGGACACATGTTTGATACATTACTTGATTTGGACCACAGTCGCTTGCGTGTGGCAGACACAGATCAGAACTCTGTCAAATAACATCATTCAGTACCTAGGCCAAACAGCACATTTATGTGTGGGTGTGGGTGGATGGGTGGAACGGGACAAAAGAGGGTTGATGCGTGACAGAGTGATAGTATGATTTAGCGACAGAGTTATGAGGAATTTATAATCGTGTGCCTTTGTGTGTGTGTGTGTGTGTGTGTGTGTGTGCGCACACGCTCATTCTTCAGGAATCTCATCATTGATACCAAAAGGACAGAGCTTGTCTGTATGAAAACACTGTGTCTGTGCTGCATTGGGGTTATCTGATTGGCTCTAGACGGAACAACGAACACTGATTCTGGAAATAGATTTGGGGGGCTTCCACCAACACAACGGACATGCGATCACATGTGCAAAAAAAAACACCTGCACACATAAATGTAAACATGATTATCATTCGGGGAAAGCCAATCCTATTCCAGTGGCTTGTCCTGCAAGGGGTTGTGAGATAATTAACAAGCTAGGAAAGGAGAAAGGGTGGAAAGTTTTACCTCTTCAGGTCTCTAAAAATATTTTGAAAAAAACAAACAAAACTCTCTTCGCTTGAATGGTTCACAAACCATTGATATATGCAAACTGTGATGAGTTTTGTTTTCCAGTCCAACTGAAATTAAACTGTATTTCTGTTCTGCAACTTAGCTTTCTAAATGAGCCACCATACACATTTTCACCAGGGAAAACTTCAGTTTGCAGGCTCCATTGCTATTTAGCTGCTCCGCTTCGGAACACCTGGGGTACTTCTCAAGTCTCTTAATTGTCGTTTCCTCGATCCTCGCTTGAACCGGAAGTTGTTTCTGCGCCGGCATATTGACGGCCGTCCCAAAGCTCTAATGTAGCTCTGAGGAGCGAGGATGGAGGAGGGACCTCGGAGAAGCCGTGAGCGAGGAACCACAAGAACAGACTTCCAGGAAGTCTTTTAACAGTCGACACGCCCCCTCATTGTTCATCAGTCATGTGATTGGACGCTGCAGCCGATCGGACTGACTGAGTTTAACACCAGCGTGAAGACAGATCACAGAATAAAGTCAAGCTTTATATTTGATTCGTTCTCTGGTTCAACATCTGGTTTAAATATATGTTCATTGTAGTCTGAACAACAAAAGACCCACAAACAACTTTCTTCATTTATTAGAAAGATTTGTGTTTTCATGATCTGATGTTTCCCTCAATAACTTTTATTATGAATACAATTAAAGTCAGAGAGAGCTGGAGAGATGAAACACTTTTTACATCATTCCTGAGTGTTTGATGAGTTTTATCATTTAAGAGAAACAATAACCATATTCTGGGTTATTTAATATCGACGTCACAGTCACAATTTTAAAAAACGCACAGATGCAAATAATTCATAAATAAGACGATCGCATTCCGCCGGTAGAAATGGATCCTGTGCTTATAAACAGAACACAGTTTGTTTGACTACAGAGAGAAACACCTCGACAGTGATGATAACTGTGTGTCTTTATTAGTTATTGGTATTATTAGTTACTGTTATTAAGTACAGTGATCATGTGAACAGACACAAACTTATCAAAAGTCTCTCCAGCTGTTAAAGCCGACTGACAGCTGATCCAGCTGTGATCATCTGATCCTCCGTCATCAGAAACAGACGTAGCTTCACGTGATGCTTCAGAGGAAAGGACGTCTCATGTCTCTGTAAACATATTTCCTTGTTATTCTCTCCTCGCATGGTTTCCTCCATGCATCCCTGGTGGGAGGGACTAAGACGCAAGGAAAGGACGCAAGTGAGGGAAACGGGGATGCAATTAAGAGACTTGAGAAGTACCCTCGTTCAACTTCGCGAGGACGCCGGCGTCCTCGATCCCCTTCCGTTCCTACAGCTTGCTTACGCAAACTACGTCACAAAACATGGCCGTGTTTGGTATCCCAGCATGTCCAAAATCCACATCTTTGCAAGGAAAACATTGATTTTCTTTCATTTCTTGTGGATTTTTCACAAAAGGAGCCCAAACACACACTGTCCAAAGTCGCCATAACCGCTGCAAGTCGTATCTTGCAGCATTTCGACGGAAAAATACACATTACAGTCCTCACAATGTGCTAACGGATGTTACCATGGAGCTAGTGGCTTCATAAAACGCTAGTACTTATAGTACAAACCTTATCTTCTTCTTCTTCTATAAGCCGTCAACCAACGTATAACCTTTGCGTAACTGAGCTGCCCGCATACTCGATCGTGCGCTCGGTCGCAGCCATTACGCACAACAAGTCCGCTACTCACCACGTCTTCGACCTTATATATGTAGTTTTTGCAATTTGCAAAGGCTAAAAATAAAAGGAAAATACTATAATATCAAAATATAAAGGGAGAAACACCTTTAGTGTGTCAGAATATCATTTGGTTATAATGTGTCCATTTGGGTCTCCAAATGTCCTTTTAGAGCTCCGCCTGGATCTCTTCATGGAAGAAACACTGTAGAATGGTCATACTTTGTCCAATCTTCTTCAAATTTGAGGCAGGTGTTCAGTGTAGTTACAGCCCTACACTGTCCTTTACCTGTACAGATACGGCCACAGGCCGTTATTTTTCCTGAAAGATACTTTTTATATTAGGCGGACAAAAATCTTCAATTTGATGCAACTCATTGATGCATATACAGTCAGAGTGGTTCAGAAGCTACAGCCATTTTAATTTGGGTATGTCATTTGTTTTTCTCCAAAATATGGGTGGAGTTGAACAGGTTTTAAACAGCATGTAAACATACCTGCTAATGTGTACTCGGGTCTGGTTAGATGCCGGTGTGCTCCTGACTCTTCAACACCACTAACAACACGGTCTCCCCGTGACATCCGGCTACAGCGCTAGTTGTACTTTCCCCTGCCGGCACTCAGCCTGTTACTGTCTATCAAACACAGACACCGTGGTCCCACTCCGTTGACATACGCTACCTTCTTGAGTCTAGACAACTATAGCAACATTCGGGACAACCAGAAATTGATGTTGCGCAACAGGTGCCAGAACAAAACGAAGTGGACAATGTCCAACAGACTTTTGGTCCGCAGTGACAAGAGGTGTTTGGCACAGCAGAGGTGCAGTTTTGAAAGGGAGTAAATCAGGCAGAATTCATTACTGGTGGAGATGTCGGGGTCATCAATCGTCTCCAATCAAATCAGCTCCTCTCATTTATTTTAAAAGCAGTGAAGTCACAGCTATGCTGCACTGACAGGAGAGGAGGGTCTAGACCGGCTTCTTCTTGTCCCCTGAATATTCATGATTCATGTGTTTTCGGGAGCTTTATGCTCCTCACCGGAGCTATGTGCTCCTCCCTGGTTTTTTTTAGACAGGCAGAATAACCGCAGGTAGACAGGTACAAAGCCCGTCCAATCCTTCCATTCGGGCCAATTGAAATGATTGGACAGTCCTACGACAGCTACGGATACAAGATTCTTTCTTTTTTTTTTGTCATAGCATTTAAATCATTGATTGCTTTCAGGATAAGATAAGATAAGATAAGATAATCCTTTATTAGTCCCTCAGTGGGGAAATTACAGGATTACAGCAGCATTGCTCACAAGTAATAAAATTAAGATAAAAAATCAAGTAGTATAATAAACTAAACAGTAAACAGTAAACAGTAATAAAAAATATGACAGTAAAGAAGAATACAACATATACCAGTATATACAGACGGAGTAAAAATGTAAAATGTAAGATAATACTTAAAACGTATTGGATATTTTACGGAATATTGCATGGGATTGACAGTAAAGAAGAATATTAAATATACCAGTATATACAGACGGAGTAAAATGTAAGGTAAATACTTAAACGTATTGGATATTGCACAGGATTGCACGGATTAGATATTGCACCAGGTGAATGAATTAAAGTGTTCAGAGTGTTCATATTCATGTTAAAGTGAATTTAAAGTGTTCAGAAGTGTTCAAGTGTTCATGTTCAGTCAAATGTTCGTGTTCAAAGTGTTCAAAGTGTTCAAAGGATGTAATGAATAGAAGTAAATAGGAGTAAAGAATGTCATCAAATATATCAAGAATGTTTTTGAAAAAGATTACCAATCCGACAGGTTTTTTTGATTATCATATGTAAAAAGATGCATTCGTGATCAACTTGTTAGAAACGTGTCTTAAATGCAGTTTAATCTTTTTACAATCATTCAGCCCTAGTTGTTTCTGGGGTCTGATCACAGCGGCTTGTCATATTGACGAGGCCCAATGGACAGCTGATAGATGATCAATACTTAAGACACACATGCACAGTGGGAGGGGCTCCCAGTCTCTTGATGGGAGGGTTAACCGGTTCCAGCCTTTAAACCCCAACCTCCTCCCTCCAGTGGATAGCATTGGGAAACTTCTAATGAGTTTCCAAAGCCAGGGACACTATATCACTTACACACACACACACACATACGCCCACACACACGGCAGTCTGTAGAGCCAGAGAGTGAATGGGATTTATTGTTATTGTGATAACCTGGGAGTCCAGCAGTGGTCCAATGTGGCTGAAATAAGGCTGTTTGAGTAAGGCCTGATTTAAAGTGGGACTCCTGGTCGACACACACACACACACACACACACACACACTTAAACCTCTGTCTCTCTCTCCAGCTCTCTCTGTCTTTCTCCCTCACTTTCAAAAAGTTTCACCTTGTCGAGCTCTGGGTGTGTGTGTGTGTGTGTGTGCAGGGACGAGCATGGAAGTATTTTTGAGGATCGTGGCAAACCGTGCCAACCTCTGCTGAGATACGACCGTGTGCGAGCATGTGTGTGCCTGTGTAACTTTACAGCTGCGTCCCAGAGGGGGGTCAGGGCTCTGTATGTCTGAACTAAGCCGGCAGCCATGACAAACATTAGGCTATTGAATTATGAGCTGCCGGCTAGAGTGTGTATCTGCTGTGTGCATGTATGTGAGCCGGCCCGTGTGTGGTTGTGTGCAAATATTATTGCAGGTAAAGTCTATCCAGGGGTGCAGTAGATGGTGCCTCGTGCATTGTAATGACACCAGATATAAGTGTTGAGTTTCTTATCAAAGATCTTAAAGTAATGCTGTTTATGGCAATAGCAGCAGAGAGCTTTCCTTTTCTAACACACTTCTACACATTCACAGAAAACAAAGCAGGCCTTCATTGTAAATCGAAAATTAGCATTTCGTTTTTGGGGCTTTTTCTTCAAACTTAGATATTAGATATTAATGGAATTAGCGGAAACCAACAAGTCCATCTCTGACATGACAGCACACCACCAGGGGCAAACTTGTTTGGTATTTAGTGAACACAGTAAGAACACAGCAACATCATTTCAAACATTTTAGCTGGAAAAAGTAAGAAAACTGTTGAGCTATCTGTATTCTAACTATTCATGTTATGCTGCCTTCTTCCCTTCTGAGCTGTCTGCTGGGACCTGAGGCACAGGAAGGTTGAATATTTTACAGAGTTCAGGCAAACACAACTGACTGAAACTACAAACTGGCCATAGCATTAGTACCAAGTTGGCAGACTGAACAACTTGGCGAAGAATGTGGATTTGCTCGATGAGTGGATTTGTCACAGGTGTGCAGGTGGATTGGGCAGAGCTTCGGGGATCTGCGGACTCACGCATGTCATCCACATCTTTTTCACTCAGCACGAATTAACTAGCAATGAGCGGTTCTCCGCAACACCGCGAGCAGCAAGCACCAGGGCCCACCTCGGCTCCACCGACAATCTACCGTCTTTGCCCAATTTTAGATTTGAGTTAGGCTGTCATCCCTGTCAAGATGTTGATGGCCCGGAGCCGCCCAGTCTCACAACAGCCCTTTACAAACCTACGGGTGACTCCGGAGACTATGTCCACATTGTATACATTCTATGGTACGAACAGATTAAGAACAACGTCATGCTACATTAGCTGCTAGCCGTTCTTGTACAGACCATGGACTGTATAAAAGAAGTGGATGAAAGATTTCGTCGTCATCTAACTTTACGGCTGTCGCCATGTTATTGTTTTGAAACCATTGAACGGAAGTTACCATATTTGGAATGCGGAGGAGTGACGTAGAGACGCCATATACTGCTCTGGTAGAGGCAGCGGCCTGTCAATCACAGTAAGTCCGCCCTAAAGCATACCCTGCTTTATGGTCTATTTGAATATAAACGGACCATCATTTACTAATTGAACATCATGCTGTATTGAAGAAGACTTGAAACTAGAGATTGAGACCATAAACCCATGTTTACAATGTTTACTGAGGTAATAAATCAAATGAGAAGTAGAGTCATTTTCTCATAAACTTCTAAACAGTTGGACTTCTTTTGGTGAGCAGAGCAGCCGCCCCTTGCTGGTCAGTAGGGAGAATGCAAGTTTAAGACACTTCTGCTTAACTTGGCAGAACCGCAGGTTGCCGTCTGGTACAGACTTATGATAATGAAGTAAAAGTCGGAATTTGACGATTGTGACCAAAACGTAGCATGTATCCTTGAGGTCCAACAAACGTGTTGAATACCTTTTGTTACCCGTTCGGACCAACAGAAAAGAACGGCATTGCCATGTGATGTTAGACAGCATCATTTGACTTGACTTTAATCTGCACTATCATCTGTTTAAACCTGCATAAAACTCCTAAAATTGAGCTGATGTGCATGTGGCGCTGGTTAAATGTTGATCTGGACATGCTGAAGACATGGGCGAGGTTCTGACTGATGCGCGACTACAGAGAGCCGCTGGAGCATAAATTCAACCACATGAAGGCATGACATCATAGGATGAAAAAGGGTTTATGGCAAACTACTTCATTCCAAATTTAATCAGACATTTAATTTTATTAGATTTAGCAAGAAAATATGCATCTGTCTTTTAACATGTTTATGGTACCAGACTTCTCATTGGACAATGTTTGCAGTGGAATATCGCTGAATATCTGGCAAGCAGAAAAGCTGCATGGCAGTCTCGGCCTGTCCGTCTGTCCGTCCTTCGCTTTGGTCAGAACTGAAATATCTCAAGTACTGAATGGATTGTCGTGAAATTGTGCACAGGTATGCATGGTTCCCAGAGGATGTATCCTACTGACTTTGCACATTTTCCTGAGCTTTAGAATCGTTACATGGGAAAAGACTGCTTTGCCAAAACCCAAAATAATGCAGAGGGACACTAAGCATGGGCCAGATGTTGAAGGGAGGCAAATAGTCTTTACAAACGCACATTTAGATTTTCTTTTCCTCCAACTTTTAATTGTCCTTCCTCCCTCTTCTCCCATGCGGTGATTTAGAAGCGGAGCGATAGGATCCTGTTTGTGGTGTCTTACGGCCTTGTTAATGGTGATAACCTCACATATTACAGCACTGACCTCATCTGGAGTTATTAAAGAGTCACCGTTATCATCTCTAATGGCTGAAGATATACACAGAGTGGGGTTAGCGAGCTCACCGACCTTCGTTACTCCTGTAGAAGTAATTAAAGTCTGTGTGAGTCAGACAGTAAGTCATTGTGTTTGTGCGATGTGATTGGAGTGATCCAAAGTTGTGCCTGGCAGAGACACCGAGTATAAAATGTGAGTGGGGGGGGGACGGCAAATGGAGAGCATGTCCTGGAGTAGATAAAGGAAATGTCTTCATGATTGGCACTCATTTTATTACCTCCATAATTCAAGGCTACTCGGCTAGGGATGGACCGGCCCTGGTAATGAACATATCATCAGGAAACGGGCCATGATTTCAAGTTTCCCATATTTTAAATAAAAGCAGTAGCGTTGCAATGTAAAATAAAATGCACAGCTTATTCTAGTCTCAGTATATGCCCCAGTGTTACTCTGACATCATAGAGCTTGCATCGCCAGGTCTGAGGCCATCGGACAGTGCTCTGCTGTAAAACAATGGGATTCAATAGGCGTGATTCGCTTGTAAAGGTGTTACTCGCGTGTGAGGGCAAGATGCTGCATCCAATCTGCAGTTGGTTTGGTGCTGTATCTCTGGTAATGTCGACATTCCAACCCTGACCACTTGGTTACAACTTTAGTGACCATAAGAATGACATTGCACGTACAAAAGCAATAACATTTCCTCCCAGGGTGTCAGTTTGAAAACTCTAATACCCTCAGGGGCACAATAAAAATCTGTACGTGTGGTGAGCTGAGTCAATCGTGTGCTAAGGACCAAACTACTTCATCACCAATGCAGATGAGAGGAACCCCGAGCAGATCCAAATATTGATATGCTCATCCAGTGGTTAAATAAGTTGTCCTCTTAACTTTACATCATATCTAATACTTCCGTGACTTGTGACACTGTTAGTCATGTTCTAATTGAAAGATCTGCAACAGATTTGTACGTCATTAGTTTTTCATTTTATTTGAACACACAATGACCACATAATGAAAAAAAAGAAGAAGAAATGTGACAGGAGGAGTCGAGAAGCTTGGGAACAACGTTTCTGGAACAATAACAAAAAAGGGGGGGAAAGACAACTAAATGCAAACAGAGTAATATGACTTCTGGTGGCAGAAAAGAAAACCGGATGTTGGATTTTATGAGACTGGAGGATGCTGGAGGAGTTCTTACTGCTGCGACCAAACCGCAGTGGAAAAGTAGGAAACTCATGAGGGCTACCTCTGTTACCAGAGAGAAAGACTGCAGACACTAGTTTTAGATGTTTAGTGGGTAGAAAAACAAATCTAAGCCGTGCTTGTATTTATAGTTAATATTCTCCAAAGAAGATGCTCGAATTGAACGTCAATCAAAGATGTGGCTGTAAAACAGTTCAAAAACATGTTCTTTATAGTAAAGTTAAAAATACGAGATTATGCATCATAACATATCAGATATTTAGTCATGAAACATAACCTCAATAACTTCTAACTTAACTGTATGCTGCCACTCCTAAAACCAATGTTGGACACATTGTAACTCGTTAAAGTACATATTCACATGTATCAAATATTCTAGTTTTTTGTCGTTATTCCTAAAAAGTCAATATTCCTACTAAACTGTCTACAAGGCTAAAAGTGAAAATTTATATTCCACTGATATTACCGCATAGATGCAGCCTTGTAAACTCAGATTAACGGCAAAAACATGGTGGAATATTAGTGTGGATTAAGATATGACATCAATTCAAGCTGACCAACTGCTATTCTTTAAAGCAGGGGACTTTTTACAGCCATTCTTCACAACGTTTCTGATACCAAAAAAAATCAGACTTGAATAAAACTAAACCTTGAATCCCAGGTAGTTCCCCTGCATGTCTTAATTTAAGTGTCTCAGTCTGCTTCAATAACAAGCCAGGTCTCTCTCTCTCTTTTTTTCCCCTGCGGTGATATGTTGAGAGCTCTGATGGATGGGTGGTATGTATGAATGACTGTCTCTATTTATTGAAGGCGGAGGACACAGACGCTGTGTTGTTGGGATCGGACTCAGACCGTGACCCCGTGACCCCCTGCACCTCACGCACACAATTTCAGGTGGTTCCATAATGAGCGTGTCCCGGTCACAGCAGCCCCTTTCACCTGACCGCTCACACACCGATGTAGACACAAACGCGCGCTGATCAGTCATCGTGTCTCTGCTCACTGTAATGAGTCAGACTGACTTTGATAAGTAAGCTGTAATGAGTGCAGGATGCAGTGCACTAGTGTTAAACTCTCTTCTCATTAGAGGACCAAGCACCAAGGATTCTATGACACCATTTCTATAAGCTGTTGTTTGTTTTTCTTTCTTTTTTTCAGAATATCAGACCAAGCAATGCAGATAGATATTATAGGGCCAACCAGGTGGCAATCCTCCGGGTTTGAAAAGTGAAGGCAATTCAGAAGTACATTAAACCTGCATTCTCTCTAATGGCCATCAGGGGGCGACTCCTCTGGACGCAAAAAGAAGTCTGATTGTATACCTGACTTCTGGTATATACAGCACAAATTCAATACCTCTTTTTAAAACTTAACTTTGAAACAGGTAATAACCATGACTTTTTGCATAAAAAACATTGCCTCCACAAGGACTCCAAAATTGGCAAAATAGTCCAATCAGAAACAGCCTAATCAAAGATAAAGAAAAAATCATTTTACCACTTTTCATCAAACGATGCATGGTAACCCTTGACCATTCATACGCTGATGTCAGGAGCTACCATGCAAGGTGTCACATGCCCATCAGAACTATGTAAGCATTTTGTGGTTAAGTGCCCAAGGATACATCGACGTGGACTACAAATGTCGGGGAGCAAACCGCCTAAGATTTAAGGACTGGTTCTGGCTCTACCACTGAGCCACAGTCGCCCCCATCCATTGTCCAATATGTTGGTTCCCCAGAACTAATGACATTCCTATCAGCCTCAGCTGTACTTAGAGTTAACTGTGAATAAGCGAATGTTAATATGCTATCAGCATGTTAGCCTAGTCATTGTGAGGATATTAGCATGCACACGTTAGCATACAGCTTAAATCACTGCTTAGCCTAAGTAGCCTTACATCTGCTAGCATGGATGTAGACTCTAAAGACTCATTTCCACACCATGGTTCAGCTTGACTCAACTTACTTTTGGTACCAGTATTTTTCTCTGTTTTGTTTTCCACTGCAGATCGGAACCCATTAGAGTAGGCAGGATTCTTAGACGCTCGACGCTGCGTGAAACTTGTGTGACATCATCTTTAAAGCGACACTCGCTGGATCCTTTCATCTGCAACCAAACAGACAAACGTCTTGACTTCGTCAATGGTACACTGCAATTTTGCAGGCTGACATTTATTAAAATCTGGGGTATATAAAAAAATGGTGTTCGCTATTGACGGTAGCTTTGCTATTTAAAAATGGTGGATTCACACTAGTGACGATTCTCCAATCAGTAGTCCATAGTGTTTTAACCCCACCTTCTAGTATCACAACAGCTTGCTTGGAACCTCAACCAAAGTGGTTCCAAAGAAAGTACCAGGTATGAGGTGCTATCCACAACCACAACCTTCCATCCTGCCATACGCAGAAGGAAACATTTTTTGATTATCAAACTATTGAGCTGTAACGTGATGAAGTTGTCAATGTTGGTTTGAACGAGCACTATGCAACATTTCAAACAATTAAATGATAGACATAATATACATACATTCCTGTCAGTCCAAAACACATAATTCTAAATATTTATTATCAAAAAGTTTAGAGCATTGAGAACACACAATCTATATTGTTTGTGTTGTTGCTATTCAGAATATAGGACCCCTTACATTGAAATGTGCGACAAATTAACAGTGCTTGCGTCACATAGGCTAATTTTCTTGGGTCATGAGTCACAATATCAGGGAGCTACAGTAAAAAGGGTTATCACTCACAGTACAAAGTAGTAGCTGAAGAGTTGCAGTCTCCCTCTGGAACAATTATAAAAGTTATTGCAGAACATTTGGCAGAGACGAAGCTGGCAGTAGCGACACAAACAAGAAGTTGGCCCCATCTACGCAAAGCTTTCAATCATGATTAACCTTGCTCACTGGCTAGACAAGACCTCATTGTGTATCTACGTGTAATGTACTCAGCTTGATGCACTTGCATAAAATTGTTGAGCTACTTTAATTACTACTTCACCTGTGGCTCCTTTGCTGCAGACATTTGTCAGAGTTGCTTGTTGAATAATCTTTCTGTCACTCATTCTGTCTGACAATCGAGATTAGCCTGTTTTTCTCGTTAGGGATGCAACATGTGTTGATGTTTTTTGATGGTGTTTGGTTGAAAAGTACAGCGGTAGATCTAGAGTGAAAAACGTTGACAAATGTTAACTTTTAAAATCAATTCAATGTTCTCTATACGGAATTCCGAGCAAATCTATTGGCTCCACACGGCTCTCAACATGGCGACCACTTGCAGCTGACTGTGCAAGCAACAGCAACAGCGCTGACAGAGCTAACAGTGTTTACCTGAGGGGGAAATGAAGGTTGGGCGCCACACTTCTGTGACAACTGATAGTGCTGTGCAGATAGATTCTGTAGCTTTGCAAAGTGGTGGCAGTTAGTTAGCCAGTTGGCACAATAGAAAGAGACACGTGCACATGATATTAATGTTACGACTCCCGTGGATAGAACCTTTCAACTATTACTAAAGTAGTTCAAATCAAAATTGATAGTTATAGTAATTATTATACAGGTCTGCTTGGAACAAACACTTTTTACTATGATGTTCTTAAAAACATTTCCAGATGTATTTTTTTCTGCCTGATAAGAGTTGGGGCACAGACATAGACACAACATGTAAGACAGGCCATGTGCCGTCAAGGGAGAGTGAGACAGGCTGCAGGTCACTCTATAAACCCTCCTTTATAAGGAAGCGGGGCATAACCTATCTCCCCCAGGACCTCCTCATGAATGACCCACTCAGCTTTCCCCTTAGCCTGATTCAGTGTGTGTGTGTGTGTGTGTGTGTGTGTGTGTGTGTGTGTGTGTGTGTGTGTGTGTGTGTGTGTGTGTGTGGTGGTGTGTGTGTTCGTAGATGTTTGTGTTGAGCGATATCACACAAAGTTCCTGGATATAATCAGAAGATGAAGTTATTTAAGTTATAGTGAATATCTAATTTGACATCTTTGATGTGACACATTGTCATAAGAGTCCCTCTGTTTCTTTGCATGTAGTGTATATCTCCGACACGCACATACACATGTACAAACACACGTTGCCCTGCCAAACAAACAACCTTGGTCAGCCGTGGTGTGCCGAGGTATTTACGCTAAACGGTGGGAATGAAATTCCATCGCACGTCCTCATGTTCAGCAACACATTCCACTGAGACCTCAGACTGAGTCCCTTCAGCTCTCTGTTGGTGAAATGTATCTCCTTCCCTCATATGAACTACTGGTTGGCAATTTCATTTCTATGGCGCGCTTCATTTGAATTTAAAGGAACAGAACACAGTTTTTGTCATCTTATAGTAGTCTATGTGTCAACCAGGAGTCCTTTTCAGATATACAACTGATTCTTTTTTACTGTTTCTACAGCTTCGGACCACTTCCAGCATAATTTTTCAGACATTTTTTCAGAGAAGCACTACACTTGACATTGACGAACATAATAGCATTCAAGTTAATATCCCACTCTGGAAATGTGAAGCTTTTACGTGTCTTTAAAAATACATCATCCCTACAGCCCTCTATATGGGTAAGCGCTGTGTGTAGGCTTAGCTTACGGCTTAGCTTACAGCTTACTAAACCACAATGTCTTCTGTTTGTACAGGGTTCAAGCACACTAGGTACAATGTTGAAATACGAGGCTTTGCATTTGTTGTAGGGTAACTTTGATGGAGCAGGGCTAGCTTTGTATTTTTGATCTAAGCTCAGCTAAATATGCTAACATTTGCCAATTGACACAAACATAAACATATTAAGCGTTTGTGAGGAAAAGTTTCAAAAATACAGAAGGCGCAGCAGGGTCCTTCCCAAACCTGTTCACTGTATTTGAGAAAGACAAGAATATAGCATGTTCTATCTTCAACCACATTAATCATACCGATGTAAGAAAGAACATTTTCTCAGATAGACTCAATTTTCCCCTTGCGAGAGATGAACGAGAACCAGACTAGAAGACACTCCTCAGTGCTCTGGGCGGACATCAGGCCATTTGTCTCAAGTGAGTCAGGATATAAGAAAGCCAGGTTCAGGATGCACGCTTGTACGCACACACACACACACAGCCAGCAGCAATCCTGAAATGAGATTAATAAATCACCCCTAACTGTCAATTGTGCTAACAAGGGACCTTCCATTCATCATGAGCTAGGGACAGGAAATGCGCTGAGCAGCCAACATAATACAATACATCCATAAGGTGATAACAGCTAACAGAATAAAACAAAGTGTAATATAGATGCAGCAGGTAGCTGTCTGGAATCTTTGCAATAAATGTGCAGTGAATTTTCATGGGTCATTTCTAATTGTATATTCTTAAGCAAAATAAATAAGTTCTGTGAACCATATCATAGAAGATGAATTAATCGTCATTCATTTTGATGCAGGATCTGAATAACTGCTAATGGACAACAATTAAACTTGTTAGGTGGACAGTGTGTAGGTGGCATCAAGCAAAAACCCCTCCGCTCGCTCTTCCCTTCTTAAGACTGCGGAACGTGGAGTACCTTGGGTAACGCTGTTCACCTCAGACACCATCTTTACCATGACGCTAGAAACATGGCGGTGCAGGATTCTGGAAACGTATTCTTAAACCCGTCAGTCTCATGGGCTTCAATGGAAATCAATAACAGGGTCGTCTCGATGATTGGGTTCGTCACTGAGCCCTTGGGAAAACCACCAGGAAGAGCACTGCATCATTTGCTTTCATAAGTAACGCGACGGGCTGACGTCAGCCGCCTTCAGAGTAGGAGCTCTGACCAAGAGTGTCTTGACTTTGTCAAAGTCACTTGAAAGATATCAGACCACACTGGCTGAACTTAGTGGCGCATATTTAAAGAAGCAGCGTTTATGGTGAGATTTTTTGCCTCATCCAAACTCCAATTCCTCCACATATAACAAGAGTCAGTGTCAGGATTACGTGCACAATCAACTCATATACTCCCTTAGATACATGTTGTGTCCAGGTTAAAATGTGGATAACCATATCATTGTGTGTAGCCTCACAAATCCCCTGCTAACGCATACAGATCACATAGAAAGGCATTTCCATTCCACCCCCCCCCCCCAACATTGGCCAGCTCAAGGTCCTAAGCTAGTTCCTAAACTAAATGTGTTACACTATTATGATCCATAAGTGCACTTGCAATTAACAAATATCTTGAAGGTAGCGTTGCATGTATCGTGTGGAGGAAGTGTTTTTAAAGGTAAGCGTGAGTCCAAGCTTCAGTAGTAGTAGTAGTAGTGGATACAATAGTTGCTCTCTCATTTCATGAATACGATGTGGAATTGTAGGGTGTAGTTGCCCTTTAAGGTTCTGAAAAGGCTCACTCAATTAGCTGATTGGGCCACATCTGCTTCTTCAAGCAGACATCATGCTGCATGAATTACTATCATCTTCTTTACAGTTTGTAAATTCTTTTTAAAGGTTTGTTTGGTTTAATATTTTGTTTCATAAGTTTCTTAAACTCATACACATCATAACTTTCTAAATTAATTTCTGGAGCAGAGGTATACAGTAGACCACAGGTGCCAAACTCAAGGCCCGCCACGTCATTTTATGTGGCCCGCGAATCCGCCAGCAAAAAAAGAAAAATGTTTTTTGTTTTTTTAATTTAGAAAAAAAATTTAAAGTTAGACTTGAAAATAAAAGTATCCCCATGGTCGAAATTATGAAATAGAAAGTTGTCTGTGTACTGACATTAATACTATCACAACAGGTGGACAGGAGAGGCAACAGCCCGAAAAGAGGTTTTCCAACAATTGAAAAAGATCGACAAATAATCCCAAAATGTCCACGAAGAGAAAAATTGATGCAGAGGGAAGAACATGTAATGAAAGATGGAAAAGCGAATACATGTTTGTGCTTCAAGGAGAAAAACGGGTCTGTCTTCTGTGTTATGAGACGTGTCGGTGATGAAGGATACAATTCATGTCGGCATTTTGACACCAAACACGGAGCTAAATTTAGCCTCCAAGACAAACATCAAATTGTCCAAGAATTAAAAGGCAGAATGCAATGACAGCAGAATATATTTACACAGATACAGCCCAGTGCATGCTGAAGGTATGTGAGCAGAGCTCCGACCAGATACAGACTTTTACAAATGTCAGTTTGTGAAGAAACGCCATCGCAGACCGAGTTCATGAACAAGCAGCAATCTAACAACACAGCAGCTAAGAGACGAGCAGGTACTTGTGTTTTTAATGAACTGTTGATGAAAGCACAGACAACACGGATACATCATCTATCCATGTTTATAGACCTGACTCTCAGTGAGGAGCTCTTGGATGAAGCTGCCATGCACAGGACGACAACGGGGAGGAACATTAGTGATGCAGAGAGGTGACACAAACAGCTTTGAACAAAGTTAATGTAATAACTTGTGTTTATTTGTCTTTGTTATTTTCTTTAATAGTTTGATCTTTGATAGAGTCATGTGGGTTTCCTAACCCTAAATTAAAATGATTTATGTTACAGTAACAGAAATGTGCTTCAATATAATTTTACATTTATATAACTGCATGTACTATATTTTTACACTTGAATAAACAATAATCAAATGCAGACACAGTTATTTACCAATATGTTAGGGAGTAGTTACAGTCTTACTGTTACAACCGGCCTTTGAGGAAAACTATGATGCTGATGTGGCCCAGAGTGAAGATGAGTTTGACCCCCTGCAGTAGACTAACGGCCTCAGTGTGCATAAAAAAACGAGCGAAAAAGACTATATAAGAAGTGGACACAGTCACCACGACATCACTCATCGGTTTGTGGACTGACATTTTGAAGCCTCCAGTTTGGCATTTTGGCCGTCGCCATCTTGGTATTTGGTTGTTGCCATGAATGTCACGAGAGGGTGGAGCTACTACCAAAAGCTGAAACAGACATTTTTAGGCCATGGCAGAACTGAAAACACTGTGAAAGGGTTAAAGTTCTAAGACGTAAACAGGGACAACACTGTGATAGCAACCTGTCCATCATAAGGTAGCCCCGCCCGAAAGCATAACCTACTTTATTGTCAATTTTACTCTAAATGGACCATACTTTACGAAATGAACATCATGCTGTACTGAAGAAGACTTGAAACTAGAGATTGAGACCATAAACTCATGTTTACAATGTTTACTGAGGGAATACATCAAGAGAGAAGTATTTTCTCATAGACTTCTATACAATCTGACATCTTTTGGGAACCAGAGGAGTCGCCCCCTGATGGCTATTAGAAAGAATGCAAGTTTAAGGCACTTTTGCTTTGGCTTCACTTTTCAGACCTGGAAGTTGTCGCCTGGTCGGATGGTTTTTGTACCATCCCGAAATTGAAAATCCCACAAGCAGTTAGCCAGTTGTTTGGTGTTCAACTTCTTCCATAATTCTTTTGTGCACAACTGAGTCCAAAACCTTGAATGCCGTAGTAGAGGATGGCCAAATCGTATCCGCATTTGTATTCTTCATCATGTATTGTCCCTGTCTATGGCCTCAGGCTATTCACCTTGCCTTCAAGTTTGGAGACACCCTAATTACTGGTGAAAACAGCAAATGCAGTTTAATACTACACGACCCAGAATACTGGAAGCGGCAAAACAAACAATTGTGGTTTTGATAAAGGCAGTAATTGGCCTTCTCTCATCATTCTGTGAGCGACCCTGATCAGATTATACGCTGCTCATGGCAGTCTACAAACATTGCTGGGGAGTTGGAGGTGTGCAGCCTGACTTCACAATGAAAGTCAACATAACAGTCTGTTCGGTCATTTGTACGCTACATTCAGGAGCTATCAGGGTTTAGCTCGAGAGGTTTATACGGTCAAGAATCATAGTAGTTTATTACAGCACTGTATTAAATAATTACCAAATGCCCTGGGCACTTATAACGAGCTGGGTCCAGGTTTTACTGCACGTGATTGATGGTGAACCAGAAATCCAACGTAGACACAAGGTCAGTGAAATCTTTTACTGCTTTCAGAAATGGTGCTGTTTACAACCTCAAACGCACACAAACTCACACACACACACACACACACACACACACACACACACACACACACACACACACACACACACACACACACACACACACACACACACACACACACACAGAGAAAGTGATTACTGACTAAGTGCTATGTGCTGACTTTATGTGTTTCCAGTCAACATTATTCAGGAATGAAGAGTGACACCCCGGGATTAAAACCGACATGAAATTACAGTTAACCAGCGGTAGAGCACATATGGTTACACACACAGACACACGCACACACACACACACACACACACACACACACACACACACACACACACACACACACACACGTAGGTACTTTGAAAGTAGAGGGCCAGCCATTCTGACAGCGACAGGATACTGAGCATAACTGATTTTTGGTGTGTGTGTGTGTGTGTGTGTGTGTGTGTGTGTGTGTGTGTGTGTGTGTGTGTGTGTGTGTGTGTGTGTGTATGTACGTGACCGTGTCTGTTATTTCAGCATCACACACAAACCAAAATTATGATTTAAGTGCATGTACGTAAGTAGATTTCCAAAGAGAGTTGTTTTTTTGCATCTGGGAGTAAGGATGTCCACCACAATCTCACACACACACACACACACACACACACACGGACCACAAGTACCACATTATCAGAGCGGCAGAGATCAGTCAAATTAAAGCTGAGCTGCTGAAAACCAACCCATGTTTTTACACTGTCTCTTTTTCTCTCTCTCTCTCTTTCTCTCTCTCTCTCTCACAGACAGACACACACACACTCACACACATTGCATACATTGGTGAGCTAGTGTATGATTCACACATTGGTTTGGGCCTGGGAAGGAGACGGACTCATGGTGGACCTTCTGCTTGCTTTTGGTCACAGAACACGTCAGCAGAGGTCTGCCTCAACTCATCGTAGGAGATCTGGTAAAGATCGTCCAGGAGTCACCGCATATGCCTGTTACATTACAAAGTTATCAATTATCTCCGTTTTTACTGTCTGTCGACAGCAGAGACGGCCAAATAGGTTAGCGTTGGCTTGGCGGACACTTGACGAGGCCAACAAAAATACTAAATGTGATTTGTTTTGCAGATGATCCACGAATAGGCGGTTTGGATGGGACTGAGAAGGAAATTGCCGCATACCCTGCTGACACAGGTTTCCCACTTAATCCCACCTCACTCTGTGTATGGAGTGAGAATAAAAAGTGTTTGAATGATTATATTAAAGCTGTGGTAAGTCACTGTCAGGACTGACATGCTGCACAGGAGAGAGCCGACACTCACCAGATTGTGTTGTATTATTAATTTGACAGACTGAATGTATTCCAGGAGTAAATTATTGGAATGACTTTTTTTTTTTTGAGCTTCATCCATGTCTTTGGCTGCTTTGACATCACTTTATTTTCCAGAATGAAGACCAGAGCTTGCTGGGACTCGTTGCACCTTGCTGAAGTAAAAGGGAAGCTTACAGAGTGACACCGTGTCTATGCCGACAAGGTATTGCTGGAATCGGTTTGTAGTCCTGGTAGGGTCTACCAAGGCAGTGTAGTCTCAGGGGAAGGGGGCCAGACCAAGAGCGATTCACTGACTCTTTCTAAATCGTTCCGGGGAAAGAGTTGTGGCACCACGCCTGGAAACCGGGGACCCCCTTCTGCAGCCAGACCTGGGAGGGGAGCTCGCCGGCGAGCGTCTGGTGGCCAGGCCTTGGCTCATGGTGGCTGTCAATGCTGGTATTTGTCCTGGAATTTGCCATTGAGTATAATGTTAAGTATCATTTTTTTTCCCCTAAAAATTACCATTATTTTGAAAAATCACATATCCATTTAAGATATCAGAAATCGTATTGAATTTTAAAAAGTTTGGTGTGGCCCTTCTTTACAACAGATGCATTTCTAGCTGCGTTAAATTGTTTTAGTGTGGATATTTCCTTTAACTTGAGGCTAAACCGCCCTCAGCTAACCAACAATGCGCTGAACGATACAGCTGTGTGTGTGTGTGTGTGTGTGTGTGTGTGTGTGTGTGTGAGAGTCCAGAGGTTAACAGCCTGTGGTCTCACTTGCATGCAGGGCCAAATCTTTTGGGTTTGGCTCAAATATTGTTAAACTGAGGATATGCAGAGCAGAGTTGCCGTGTAATATGTGTGTGTGTGTGTGTGTGTGGTTGGCAGTGCAGAGTAAACAGCAGCTATGGTAATATCGTCCGTACGAGCATCCTACCGAGCAGCGTGTGAGCGGTGTTTTCTCAGCTGCTGTGGGCTGTCGTGGTTCTGGACGCTTCCTGCAACGCCGCCACTGAATGTGGGCCTGTTGCTGCACAACAAAGCTTGAATGAAGACCCACTTCTCTGCAGTTGGGTCTAGTTCTCGACTCTGACTAATCTTTGACTGCAAATATTCAATATACTGTGTGTTTGATCATCCCAGGAATATATTTCGTCTCCATCTTTGTTGTGTATTTAGTGCACGTCCCAGACATCTACTATCATTCATGTGCCCCTTAACTAATTGTTGACGTCATATCGGTGTTACTGTAACTACCAGTTCATGTCAACACGTGTTGTATTTACAACCTGGAAACCTCCCGATATATGTATCTGACTTTGGGCTTGATAATACAGGAGTAACTGAAAATCCAACAAAGATCAAGGTAATTAAATTTACCTTTTGCTAAGTCCCGCCCTTGAACGGGAAGGCCAGCTCAGACTAAAGGTCCGACTACTATCTGCTCCACAGACTCTCATGCAATCGTTTTTAGATCATTGTTTTTAGATGAGGCTGGTTTGGTGGATTTGGATCTAGTCGTGATTGTACGTTGTGTAAAGTGATACTCGTTACCCGGAGATGTTGGAAGGAGAAGATATACTAAAATGTTACTTTTCTACCTAATAATTCAAGCAAACATTAGCAGACGACGTTATCACATCAGTAACTATCGTTAGCCCTTCTATGCTACGCTAGCTACTGAAGGTATACTGAATGTGTGCACATGCTGCTTTTGCTTTTTAATGATTGCAAAAGTGAATAAAGACTTACCGGCTTTACAGTTCACCAGCTAGTCCAACAAGTAGTTACTGATGTCATTGGGTCACCTCATTGCATGTTAACACCTTGTTTATTTTCCAGCTTAAAGTGATTTATTCCAGTAGTCTTGTGTGCACGTAGACATACCTAATGCCGATCGTCACAATACATCTCATTAGTGACAAAGTTTTACTGTCTCTGATAACTTAATGAGCCTAATGTCTGAATTTGACATGAGGCAGTTACTCATGCAGCCAAAAAAAACGTCAGTCAAACAACGTTTGGGCCGTTGCCAAGATTCTAGATTTCCAAACGTAATGAGTCCAAGTTGCCCCCATTGCAGCTGCCCCCCCCTACACCCTACCCCCCCCCCCCCCTACACCCTTGAAATTTGGCCCAGGCATGAATATAATCATTTGAAATGTGTTCGATTTATTCAGATCACTGTTCAAATACTATTCCACTAAATCAGGTCTAAGTACTGCCTCAAAGCGCAGGCCCTTCTCCACACTAAGAGACATAAAACCATAGCAACATTTTTGTATTTGCTGCAGAGAGATGTAGCTATAATAAATGATTCAATACAGAAATTGGTGTAACTTTGAGACGCCCTTTGTCGTTTTGTTTTTTTATCTTCTTCAGTTTTCTTCTTTTTTTCTGCTCCAAATGTATAAAGTCATATAATCTTGATCTCATTGGCAGTTTCACCACGACTGTCAATACCTCTCTGAGCTGAGTCTTTTCTTTTGAAATGTGTTTCAGAGGCTGTACGGCGCTGCTCTCTCACTGCTTTGGATTTTTTTTTTGGAGCCAATTTAGATCTAGTCTTCGTCTTTTGACTAAAATGTATTAGTTTAAGTTGACGAAAACTATAGGCAAGTAGTTCAGCCTCATTTTGATTCAATGTATTTTGTATTATTTGAGATATGTATCTTCATATCATACTGTACATTTGTGCTATTCCTTATGATTTCTTATGAGGAGCTGTTTTTAATCGTTTTTCATTGACAAAGTCAAATCCAAACTGATTGAAACATCCACCATGGTGGCACATTAGGACATAACATATGGCTGTTGCTATATGGAAAAAAACACACTACTTTCTTAAACCCACCTCCAAATGTAATTTATTTAACTGAAATAATTTTTCCCTGTCTTCTCAGGAAGGGGCTCCCGTTGCTGATCTGGGTCTGTGTGGCCCATTGAAACACCTTCAGCTACACGAATAAAAAGCAATAGATACATAATAAAATCCGATGAAAATGATGTACATTTTGTTGGTCGGTTGTTTTATGTTGCAGTACTTAAGGCACTGAGACACAGAAACATTATAAAAACTTAGAATGTGCTGTTGAATGTTGTGTTTTGCTTCACTGGGCTCAAATCTCAGAAACAGAAATCGTTACAGCATGATGGCTAATAAATACTGACCACTGCTTGGTCTTTGGTTTCCACGTATCTTCAAACAACGGTTCGTATGGTTACTCCTCATGTAGCAGTTGTGTACTCTCTCTTCTGCGTTGTGTTTTGATTCAGGCACTCTTGATATCTTTTTGGCTCCAACCAGCCGTTCATTCACTGGTCAGCATAGAGTAGACACATCTCGTGGTCACAAACTCCGGGAACACGGAGACAGCGTGCAGCAGACTGGTCTTACATGTAAACAAAATGACATTTATCTCAATATACCTGGTAACAAACAGAAGCAGGGTGTCTCACAGCCCACCTCGTGGTCACAAACTCCGGGAACTGCCAAAGCAAAGAAACAAATGCTTTAGCTAGCTGTTTGTTAGCATGTTACTAATGCTAAATAAAGTTAGCAGTATAAAGCATTTGCTCTAGAAATTATAAATCGAAAAATTCTACAAACAAAAAGGAACTTATACAGATATCACAACGGAGCTCGTCACAGATCAACCTACCACGGAGACAGACAGCGTGCAGCAGACGTCACAGACAGCGGACACACTTGTCTCCGTGGGAAACTAATGATAATAAGTTGTAAATGATATTTACAGAAATAGGAGGAAATAATATGAAAATTATATGGATTACTAAAAATTTGAATTCACAGTAAAATGAGCAAATACTGACCAGTGATGGCAAGTGTAATCAAGAACTCTGTGACACTCATCTTGTCGTGTGTTTTCTTACGAAAACACGTGTCAACTTCCGCTCTTTACATGCATGCGTTTCAAAATAAACTTCAGTCTTCACAGGAAACGCAGTCAGGTTAAGGATCAAAAATACTTGGGATATCTATGAATTAAAGCGCATTTGTTTTTTCGTAGCTTTTGCTACGAATGGTGGATGAGATGGATGTTTGGGCGACATCACTAGCACCCGATGGATATTTGTGCTGTTGTTGCAACTAGGACAACTTACGCATGCATTCTCAAGTATGCTGCAGGACAATACACGATATTCTAACTGATTGAATGAATAATCTTGGCCTTAGTAGATGATAAAGACTTCTCACGAGGACGGTTAGGCACTTCTTAAGTAGTGTAAAGAGAAATGCACGTGCATTAATCGTTTATGTCCATTTGCCGACGTCTTTCTCACAGATTTTTCCAACATAAACAAGTGAAGGAGAACAAATCAAGTCCTATCTACCAGATGATTATTGCTTTGAGAGACTGACCAGACACCAGGTGGTTGGAGGAGCAAACAAACAACTGTTCATGAATCAGATAAAGATTTAATCACTCTTATACTAGTTATTCTGTTAATTTATGGACCTAAAACCTCCAAAGTTGAGCTCTCAAAGACACCAAGGCCAAACCGTCCCATCGCAGACCGTCATGACTCCTGTTCAACCACCAACGACCCTGCAGAGTGAGTCAGTAGGACGGAGGGAAATTCCATGTCAGTGTTTCTCAAAGATACAGCCTTTTCCACAGCTTACCTCTGTAATTGAATTAGGAAGTGGTGGGACTCTAAAGGGCTGCAGAGAGGGTTGTAAGTAAACAGACGCGGCCTTTTAATCTCCGCCTCCGTTTGAAGTGGATAAACCCCCCCAAGTCCTTTTTATGAGGTGTACTTCTCTCGGTGTTGTGCTGTGGAGGATTGAGTTTCACAAGGGGGGTTAGTTGGTTTATTTTAGAACGAGGCAATGAAGGTGGAGGCTGATGAGAACAGGAGAAAAAACTGTTCATGGAGATGGAAGCGGGAGGTGAAAGCTGAGGAGAACGTGGTGTTCCGGAGAGAAGAGGAGCGATAGGGAGAAGTCAGACAGGGTTTAAGTCAAAGTGGGTTGTAACAGTTTGTTTAGGTGGTCAAAGGCTCCCCTGGGTCAGGGTCAGAGCTGATGCTGGGAATCTGGGACGTAATACTGGGAAAACACTCCAACAACCACCAGATAACACACACTGCGAGTGTCACACAAGAACAAACTACACTGGTGTTTTAGGCGTCCTAAGCTGATACTGTTATTTGGTAATGTGAGGAATTTAGGCAGAAATGAAATGCAATATTAACTATGTATACTATGTATACTATGTAACTATGTATTGTATTGTCATCTATGGTTATTTGCATAACAATGTATTAAATATTGAAAAGAAAGAGAACTTTTCATTGGAATCTTTTTATTATTATTATTATTAGCTGCTTAGTGCTTGTGTTAACGGGTCTAAATAGTATCTATTTGATATTGCTGTGAAAACAACTGTGTTTATTCAAGTTTTTCGCCAGAAACTACATTTTTACTAGATTACATTTGTACACATCATGATAACATTATAATTTACCTCAACGTGTACAGAGATTCCCAGCTTGGCAAGAGTTGTGAGTTTCTTACCTCCAATGGCACTGATAGATATTGCTACACAAATAAGAACCAAACAGTAGAATATGCTGGTTATCACATGGCTGCACCAATGTAAGAAGAAGAGACTTTTTCTCGCTGCTTCTCTCTTCTATGAAACAAATGAGAGACGAATGACTGGATTGCTTTTCTTATTCTGAATCTGTTATAAACATGTGTATCTTGAAAAATGGGTCGAGTCTCACTTTGATTTGTGGGCACAGATTCATTGGAGTTCCACCGCGGAAAGCATGACCGCGTTAGGTTATTATCAACAATTACTCTGCACCGATAGACATCTTTTAGCTCCCTGACACAAACCCCAAAACTGTTTCCATTTTGTTCAAATAATTTATCTCGAGATTATGGCTTTGCAAAATACACGCCATCTATTTCAGGGATATACAGGTCTCTCTCTCTCTCTCTCGCTCTCTCTCTCTCTCTCTCTCTCTCTCTCTCTCTCTCTCTCTCTCTCTCTCGCTCTTACACCCTCCTTAGTGTGAGGTCCTAAAGCTCACCAAGCCACATGGAGAATTTATGACAGAGGACTCGAGCTGCATACCTTAGATTTCTCTTCAAACAGATCCATCTCTACGTGCTCTATAAATCAACCTGATGAGGGGAAGGTGGGGAGGGCAAGACGGTGCTTTGCGGATCTGGTGCAGAATACCCTGAATCAAGGATTTCAGTTGCCACGGCGGTCTTGCTCGTAAACACACAGATGTCCTGTGCCCGGTAACCAGGGCCCATGCATTGACTCCAAGTTGCAGCTCAGGGGCGTGAGGCTAGATGGCGTACTCGTGCATTTCAAAAGCTAATCCGAACAACAGCAGGGCTTTAAGCCAAGCAAGCCACTGATAACAGCAGTGAGGCTTCTCAGGTAGCAACACAGCGCTGAGTTTCATCCCCACTGCACAGAGAACTGCAGCAGATTGACGAAACCAGCGCCACAGCGCAAGCCGTTTCTGATGAGAGGAGTGGAGATTATGCAAGAGAAAAAAAGAGGCCCCGAGTGCAGGGTAAGCGGGGTCACAGCTTTGGCTCCGGGGGAGGTTTCGGGGCCACTCAGCAGCATGCAGAGTCCGCCACTGCACATTCAGCCTGTGTGGCTTGCGAGGTCGGCCCGGCCGTTCATGCTTGGTTGTAATGCTGGTGAAGCCAAGCCAAACAGCCATATGCTCCACCGTCTCACACACACACACACACATACGCATCACTCCGAGTCTTAATTTAGACTTTATTTTGATTTCCTCCTCAATCTGTGGGTGTTGGATCCCACTGCAGCTCTTTGACGCAGCCCGGCTCAGCACTTCACCTTGTTCTTTCTCATTACTCTACTTGTCAGTCTGTGCCTGTGTCTGTGTGTGTGTGTGTGTGTGTCTGTGTGTGTGTGTGTCTGTGTGTGTGTCTAGCTCCCAAATTCTCCACCCGCTGAACCCGTTTTTTCTGTTGATGCTGAAATTCTGGTTCATGTCATTCATTCTGACGCCGCTGCGTACGCAATTCTAATTACTCAAAACGGGACACTTTGCTTCATCAGTTTGTCTTGTTTTGTGTGTGTGTGTGTGTGTGCTGCATATACATCGTCTGCACTTTCACCCTCCGATGGAATGCACTGCCTCTCCAAGAATTTTTTCTGTCGGATTGAAAAAAAATGGAATTGTACGAGTGTGTGTGTTTGTCTGAAAATGCCACCTACTGTAGGTGGCGTGGGGCTTAAAGTGAATCGGTCCCTCAAGCGTTACTGCGAGTGTCAGCCAAAGGAGAGAGGTGAAACTCAAGGAGGTGCTTGAGCGAAATCGCATATATACTTCGTGATAAGCTAAGACACACACACACACACACACAGGGGAGAGAGACTCATTAAGGAGGTCATAAATCACGGGGAGCAGTGCCAGAGAGCGATCACTCTCCCACTGTCTAAACACTGCTCACACTCAGCCTTATTAGCAGGAGTCCAGCTCTCACCCAGGCTGGAGATATTAGCTTCCTCGCTAAAGATAATCACAAGAGATTACATCACGCTTGCCAGAGGTAACCAGGACAACTCCGGGAGATGTGGAGGTTCATGGGAGGTACAGGATAGCTATCTTACCATCTGCTCATCTTGGTCATGTTCTGCATATTACATGGGAATACAAACACTTAATGATGTTGGTGGCATGGCACTGTAACATCAGACATTTGTAGATCCACTACTATGTGTGTATTAAGTTGTTAGTAACCACTAGCTAGTCCATTTAGAGTCAAATAGACCATAAAGAGGAGTATGCTTTAGGGCGGGCTTACTGTGATTGACAGGTTGCTATCAGAGCCGTATACGGCATCTCTACGTCACTCCTCTGCATACCAAATATGGTACATTGCGTTCATCTGTTGCAAAAAAAAAAAAAGAACACGGCGACGAGCGTATGCCTCATTTGCATATTTAAACATGAAATGTTTCACAGAGACATCTATTAGTAAAACCATTTGCACTATTAACCCCCTTAATACAACTAACTAACTGGTGCAGATGTGATACGTGTGATTGAATCAAAGTAAACTGCAGAGCCCACGATCATCAAAGGAATATGTCACCCAGTGCACCAGCGTGGCTCTGTGGTACAGAGGAGGAAGACATATCAGGCTTTGATACACACTTGTTAGAAGGGCTAGTTCATTGTTGGCAATAAGAACAATATAGAATATCATCGGACTGTAATGCAATATCCCCTGTTTTGTTCTTGTCAGCAACCCTTGTTGCTTGTCCCTGATCGTCCTTCCTCTGTTTGAAACCACTTTCGACGGTGTGAAGAAAAGAATCCCTAAAAATCTCAACTCACTTAATGGAGCATGTAACATGTTGGTAAACCATTCACTGCTACTGTAAAAACCCGGCCACTGTTAAATCATCCCATTTCCTCTTCTTTATCACCCGCTGTTGTTGGCCCTCGGTTGCCGTGGATACCCTGGCATCACTGTTGAATCTTGACATCATCGGGGTCATAGGTCAGTGGGGTGTAGCTCGAAGACTTTCCTTGAACTTTCCATGAGCAGACAAGTGATGGACATTTAATAGACCAACCGATAAATTGCGAGGATAATGGTCAGATCAGCCCGATGCACTGCATCAGTGTGCAGCACTAGAAACCGCTCTGTGAAGATGGTGAAGCTACATGCATCAATGGCACCACGCACAGCCTGCCACTGCCTCTGTCCTCAATGACACATGAGTCCACAGCAACCAGCCTGTGCTCAGAGCCTGGGAATGGCACTGACAGAGAGGCTGTATAAATAGCACCACAGCGGCTCAAAAGCAACACCCAGCACCGCCAACGCACTGATAACACGCACGCATGCACAGCGGCTCCTATGGGAAACTGTTACAGTTTAGTGCAAACTGTAAAACGGTCAACGCTATCAGGGTCTGTATCTGGACGTTTTTGGAAAATGTGTCTATGTGTGTGTGTGTGTGTGTGTGTGTGTGTGTGAGCATTGCATACAGTGTGAGCCTGCAGGGCTCGTCAAATCACACACAAACACTGCTGTTATCTCTGCTCCTCCTTAAAGTTCTGCCTGGTCGTTTCCATGTGGTCGCCCAGGATATTAATCACCGGGTGTGTGTGTGTGTGTGTGTGTGTGTGTGTGTGTGTGTGTGTGTGTGTGTGTGTGTTTTCTGGTGGAGTACCTGGTGGAGTGGCTTCCATGGAAGGAAGTGACGTGTTAGACGGAAAGTATGTGTGTGACCTCAGAGGGAATTTGTGACTCCTGTGCGCTTGTGCTTGTTTCACTTCTGCAGGGTGTCCGTTACTGAGAACCAAACCTCTGTTATCTGTAAATCACAGTGAAAGTTACAGCAAACAAGACGCTGTCGCCCACAACGAGGGGGAGAGTCAACACACCCGGCGCCACAGAAGTTTTCATCCTTTCCTGCAAAATGATGTATTTTTGGGGCAATAAGAGTGCTGCAGAGATGATTTTGTATTTTTTGTAGACCAACCCGGAAGTTAGCATCGCACTGGTTCCCTCAACAAAAAGACAATGGGAAAATAAGCTCTGTGGTAAAAACAATGCAATCGCCAGAGGTAAAAAGTTAACGTTATGCTAAAAAATGGAACTACACCACGGTCACATGATTTCACGTACTGGCGTTTTTTTATGCCCTAGACAGAAATGTAAATATCTTAACTGAAGAACTTATTTAAGGCATCTAACCAAGAAGCCATTGACTTTGAGACGAGGGAACAGGAAGTGCTACAATACTGACTAATTTATGGGTTTTAAGACCAATTCCTGCAGCATTCTATTCACGTTTTGTTCAAATATTATCCTCCTTTTTTTGTGGGTGTTGAAACCGAGAGCCAAATATACAAGAACAAAGTGAAAATGTGACTCTAGTTCATCTTAAAGCAGAAGAAGGAGAGAAAGAGTTAAGGAAGCTAGAGAATCAGGACGCAATGGAAAAATGCAGTAGGAACTCGGTCCAAGATTCCTCAAATGCTGTCAATAGTTTGGAGCATGTAGAAACTAGAAGACTGAGGCAAGACTCCATTCCATCACAGATTATAATAGTTATCGAGAGACAGATACTTTCAGTGTCAAATGGTGGTTGCTACAGGTGAAAGAGTCAGGCAGGATTCTACAGTGACACATTATACCCTAAATGACTGCTTGTCCTCAACCATGGGAAGGTAAACTGCAGTGTATTTGGTAACACACACACACACACACACACAGAGAGTCCGAATTCCATCACCGGGGACGACAACGTTGTCAGGTGAAGGCATTGTATACCATCCTATAATTCATGAAATGTGACTTGTTTCTACAAACAAACTAAGGCTTGAACTTTGTGACAACAGGACAAACAGCGAAAAGGAAAAGATGGCATGTTGAGAATTGTGTGTGTGTGTGTGTGTGTGTGTTACTGACGTTGTGGGGACATAAATGTGTTTCTTTTGGGGATGCCCTTATAACGTCGCTCATGACATTTTAGGGTGAAACCTTGGTTTAGGATTAGGTTGAGTTAAGGTTAGTTTAAAGTGTTAGGATGAGGCTAGTAGAGGTTATAGTTAGGCTAAATCTCAAGGAAAATAGTGTAATTTGGTATGTATTTATTTATTTTCATTATTTATTATTGACTGACTGAATGTGAAATTGCTTATCACGTTGACCGGAGGATCCCTTTTATTTTGAAGTCAGTTCTTTGTCGCTGTTGTTTTGACATTAGCTCCTACAAGCTCTTACTGTAATGCCTAATATATACACACAACACAAAACAAGGTGGGGGCTAGTTTGACTAGCTTTTTTTTAAATGGAGGCTGACCTCTTCGCAATATAGTAATTTACTACATCCTACATAGAACAAGCAATATATCTAACATCACATACGTGTCGCCCACCCCTAGGATGAGGCGGGAGGGGCCTTAAGACAGACCTCCGGGATCAGTAATGTCAATCATGTCTGCAGCAATACATTTGGACATGTTTGTATTTCCACAGGTCGTTGTGAGGCGTCTCAGACACATTTGTCCTCCACAATGAAACATTACATGGGATGTAACTAGAAATTTTTGTTCCTGACGCACCAACCTTTTCTCAATGTTACTTCCAAAATGTACAGCAGAGTAGGAACAAGTCCATGTCCAAGTCTGTTTGTTGATCTGTTTCCCTTCGAGCCCCATTGTTGCATTTTCCTGGGGGCGCACCGAGGTTATTTGGTTACCTGCGTTGGTTTGGCATCTTGGCAACTCCTGATGTGCCACAGAGGTGTGAGTAGAGACTATGGCAACGCCAATCCAGCATACACTGCAATCTTGGCGGTGAAGGGATGGCCTGTGTTTTAAAGAGACACAAATGGCGAATGTTTGATTGCACAAAATTGTCACAGCCTCTGACTGTCATTGGCGCTGCTCTTTAGTGTGCAAGAGGCAAACATGATGATTTTTAAAACATGGTCACCTTCTTTAACCAGGTAAAACGCGCCCGAGGTGTGAATGTGAATGTGGAAATGTTAGTTGAAATGCTACTACTCTCTTGGTTATCTGAAGATAAATTGCCAAATTAAATTCTATGAAAACAAAATCTAAAATATATATATTCCTTAGCTCCTTTTCACACATTCCATTGATTTGGCATTGAGCATCACCATCAGTGTCCTGTCTTCAATTCACTGACATCATGTTGCAGGATATCTGCGTATTGAAGTCATCAAAAGTCAATCGGTTTTGGAGCGAACACGATCGTCCAAACTTGCCACGTGCGGCTCGAAACAGGAAAATGTAACTGAGAGCAAACAGATGGTTTTTGCTAGAATTAAACAATAAAATATCTGTTGCTCAACACGGGTCAACATGTGTGAAATTCCGCACATAATTCAGCATCAGCAACAGGATCAGCGTGAAGCAGGCCTGGTATGTGTTGTCCCGGTGCGGTCGGGAGTGCAGGGGTTGAGGAGGATACTGAGGAGCTTTAGATGCTTTCACTCTTCCTTTCTCTGCTCTCGCCTCCTCTGTCTCTGTCCGACTGCCTTTCTTCTCCCCAGTGACTTTTTTGAGACAATAGGATCCAGCTGTGGGGTTGTAAAACCCTTTGGAATGTCACTGAGGAGGCAGCGCGGCCTGCAAATGGCTTCAATTAGCCTGTCACATGCTAATAAAGCTAGTTAAAATAGAGGGACAGCTAGCCAAGTGCACACACACTTGCTCGTAAATGCAGAGAAAAGGCATCGCGTCCCGATGAGCGCTCCAGTCGGAGGATACAGTTTAGCCTCTTGTGTCTGTGTACAAATCGCACATAAACACACACAAAACCTGCAAAGAGTTTGTTGCTACATTTTGCCCACATATTACCATTTTCAAACTTGCATATTATGTAGAATTGCATGTTAACCTGCATGTACATGCACACAAGCAATGCAGTTATAGCCACAGGCTCTGCAGTTAATCAGCGGATCGGGTCATACAAATTAACATTCTGATTTATAGCGGGTGGGTGAAATATTACATAATTTATTTGGAAGATATACATTTTTAAACTCCCAGACCAGACAAGTATAAAATCATTATTAATATTTAGACATTAGTGTTTTATGGAGCATGGACACTCAGCTTGAAACCGGGAGAATTGCGGACCAACCGAGACGTCTGGTCACTGTAACATACACACATATGCAGACAATTAGTATGACAACACAGGGACAGTGCCAAAGTGTGTCGTGTCAGTGGGACGGCCCGGTTCCTGTTTTCACTCTTGTAACACTCAGTGAGACTGAGACACACTCCACATCCACGTCCATGTTGTCTGCAGTCTGAAACACACGACGCTGACAGCTCTCACTGACGAAACACCCAGGGCTCAAAATCCATCTTCATCATCCCCCAGACACAAATTACACTCACAAATCCTGATCTTCCACATCTGGGTGCACGCCTGAACTTATGAAAAAGAGGGTCAGTTTAGTTTCATCGCCTTCAAAGTCCCAGCTATAACTCAGTTAAAGTGCCTTCCCCAGATGTATATTATGATTACACATTACTTTTAAAAGAGGTTCATTAGTATTGTATTTTATGTTGTTTTTTTTCAAAAATCCACTTTCTTTAATGAAAATAACCCTTTTGTTTGATTGCTGCTATACCGCCCCGTTAATACAAACCGTCCTTTGGCTGCGAGACAGCAGACGGTTTTCTGAACTGCAGTGAAAATTGAAAAGTTCATGCTGTGAATTGTGGAAATGATTAGGCTGCGTCGATCTTCTTTTCAATGAATGTTGACTTTTGGACTTTAAAAACTGAATTGTTGGAAATAATACTGCTTAGCCAACGTGCGCAATTCACAGATGCATTCTGGGTCGGGCTTGTTTCGAACTCACGGTAGGCTACAAGCGGTACGAGAGCGAAAGGTAAGGTGACGCTCCAACCTTTTTGAAAACTCCGCATTGATGTTTACCTTCTTGAAGCAGTCTAGATTTAGAGCTGTGATATCATGCAACCCCTTGTAAGAACAAAAAATTGGTGGTTGTAAAATATCCTCCATCGAATAAGTTTGGGGAAGCAGAGACAGAGGAATAACCTTTTTTTTTCTCTCCTTTTAGTTTGCCATGCCTTGTCTGGCAGGAAACAGGAAGTAGGGAGTATCCTGCTGTCTTTCCACAACCGATTGGTTCCCATTGTCATGACTGTCTGCTGTGCTGCAATGCAGCTGGCAGAGTTTTCATGAAGAAGGCACACAATTACTTCTGCTCAGGTCAACCAGATGAAAACGGGTGGAGTTTGAGACAAGGTCACGTGGTCATGTGGGCGTGGCCTCCAGTACATTACATTCAGTGTCGACAAAATGTAGTAGTAATACTACAGTTGGCTGTAGATTTTTGTCACAGTGTCAGCTAACAAAGATGTTAAGTATAACTTTCCATCTTACATGTAAATTCCAGTATATTTCAGCACGTATGTATTTCCCATAAATGTGGCCACTGTGACTCGATGAGTCATGAAACTTTCCACTCATCAAAACGTGGAGATGACAAAACAACTTATTTCGGGGCAAGTTTCCAAATAAACATGTTTTTTTTATGAATCATTTCAAATGCTTGTCTCTGCTTGGAATGAAAACAAACAAAAGTAAGACAGTATCCGCCTATAACAGCCACGTTGGCTAACGGATCGGATCATAGTGAGTGAAGGAAAATCTATTACCAGTTTCTAGTCTAAGCAAAGTAAAGGCCATATTGAGTTGAGTCAATTAAAGTAACTAGTGAATTTGTGCAGATCTCTTGTGGCTATAATTAATTTTGCACATCGTGCAAAGAACGGGCATTTCTTTTCAGCATTTACTGAATATGAAGCATGGCGAGTTGTGGTGTTCCATCGTCCAGTATAATGTTACACTCTTGCACTCAATGTGCAGGGCGACTCTGAACAAACTGCACACTGTAACAGGAGGATGTGTGGAAGGTGTGTGGAATGTTTCTGCAAATATCTTTTATTATTTGTTCCCCGTCAGATGCAATGAGATACATACAGGCACTTCGGATTCAGTACTCAGATTGACACATCCTGCAGGATTGACCTGCACATCCTCAGATGGAGGATGCGGGGGAGGATGTGCAATATGTTTTCCGGATCAGGGAGTACGACACAAGTCCCCCTGGAAGCAATATGATAATCACGAGCGGACGACCATTTATACTTGTCATGAGATAGAGGCGTCGTGATATTTTAGCGCCCCTTCTCTCTCGCTCACGCTCGCGCTCTTCCTCTCTCAGGCCCCGACTTGTCCGTCGATGTGTTGCTTGGCGAGTGCCGGTGCGCAGATAGACTGATTGCAGAATCCAGCTATGATAAACAACGCTAATGAACTGAGAGGTTACAGAGTGCACGCAACCTGGGGAAAGCAGAGGAGACGGGGAGCGAGGACAGGGCGACATTCATTCTATCGCCGGGTCTCAATGACGGTCTGCAGCATTTCATAAATACATCTCTAACGCTGATTGATATGAGCTGATTAATGATTCAGAAAACTGAGGAAACACTTTCTGGGACACAGAGAGGCGTTTTATGCTTCCGAGTTGGACTAAATGTAGGGATGGGATCATTTACCTTTGCTCAGTAATAAGAAGGACTTGTTTGTGTGAATTGCCGCTGCATGTGCACTACTCTCTATGAGTTAGACTTTCTTTAAGTTCACTTAGAAGAACTTTTCTACAATCACCGGTTGATCTCATCCGTGCCGGTCACTTTTTTCTGACGTTATTTTTCATCAATATAGCTAGGTAGCTAACTCGCTAATAAGGAGAATGATGTGCCAATAAAGTGGTAGGAGCCCCTGGTTCCGGAAGTAAATGTCCTCTTGGTTCACTCCCAAGGTCTGCAAGAAAACATTGAATTGGCAAGTTTAAAAGTCTGTAATGTTCACGATTAAAGGCGGGCAGGAGCAAGAGATTATTAGAACATTTAAAGGAATTTGCCTGCGCTTAAACCCGACAGCGCCCAAAATTACTCGACTGCTGATAAACTTGTGGAGGTTGTCTGTGATTGTAATCTCGTGCGGGCGGACTTGACATGTCCGTAATTTGTCATGTAAAAACATTCCACCGCAATTTACCAGCTATATTTCACAGAACTCAGAGGTATTGTGATAATATTAGTACAGTGCGCATCAGCTGCATTGGCCAATCTAAGAAGACCCATTCGCACTGGAACAAGAGGTTTATGTGAGTCTTATATAAACCTATGTATAGGCTTATAACATAATATTATTTATAATATTAAATCTAAATATGATATAGTGTAATACTTTTGATACAAGCAAGTGACATCATACCCGGGGATAATGTCAATACATTTGAGTAAAATACAAACTGAGCTTCTCCTGTGCAAATGCGCTGCACAAAACACGACAATGGGGAGGTCAAATCTAAACCATGAGCTCCCCTAGTGATACCAGTCACATGCAAATAGAGCTTTAGGTGAAAAGATTTTTCATTAAATGTGCCTTTTTCAGGCAAAAAAAAAAGTCCAGCCATCCTTTCACAATCTTGAAGATTGTCACTTAAATAATTCTGTTAAGTCACTGTCCATCGCTGAAGGAGTTAACACGATGGTGATTGCCCACCGAGGATTCAAATATTTATATATTTGCAGTATTATGAGCTGGGTGTCTTTGTCATCATTTTTGGAAAAAATACAGTATTACAGTTTTTCTACATTGTATATATACTCAAAAACAAATGGAAAAAAGCACACAATTCTGAAAAAAAGCTTGTTAGTAAGGAATTTCAGACAGCCAAGACTCCAGAGTGTTAAACTCCGAGCACAATTCTTTCGTTTTTCACAGAAATATAAATATATATATTGAAATATGTGAACTATATTCCACAATATAGTTGATGTGCCACATGATGTTATGCTTCTTCTATTTCTTCTTCTTTCTTGCCATCTGTGGACTCTGTTGACTCACGGCAACGCTAGGAGGAAATGAATGATCCAGTTGGGTCATCAGTGTCTCCCAAACTACCCCATCGTTTATGCGTGGCAGCAGCTGACAGTAGCGTGTATACTCAACACAGTAACTGGACATACGACTGACACCTGTGGCTTGGAGATGCACATTTCTTACACAAATGCTTAGCCCTGGGAGTCCGGGGAGATTTGGGAACCATTCAAAGTTGTCCTCACAATGCTGCAGAAGCCTTTATTCTCCAGTGTTTGTCAAAGTCCTTTTAAACAGATCCATTTGGACCAGGCGCCACAGGGTTTGTCTGCCCCAGCGTCGGCACACAGATGGCTTGGCCCGGTTTTCAGACATGCAAACACACACATTATGATTGGCTTGGACAGGTACTGAGGATCCAGACCCAGCAGGGGTCTCCGGCTGTTTGGACAAGGAGACTGCTTGGAGTGGATGAAGTAGGTCAGAGGGGGGAATATCAATGGAGAGGAACTGCCAGGAGAGGAGAATTTCTCATGGAGGTGGGGGAGAAGACCGTCAGACTGACTGACTCATTTAACCAACAGAAACCCAAAATACCACCAAGTCAGGAAAATAAAGCCCAGCTTGTGTTTTTCATATAAGTGACTGGTCTCATCATAAATCCATCAGACCTCATGTAGAGCAGTTAGGTTTTATTAAAGATTCTGGGGAAATACTATTGTAGATCCTTCACTACCTGAGACATCTCAATGTTTGAATATTAAACATAAGTACGATCTTTGTTTTTCTTTAACGTTCTTCGTAATGATGCCTTCTCAGGGGTTGCCAATTGATTGAAAATACTGGAAATGAAAAAAAATGAGCCCTTCTCACATGACGCTTCCTCTAAATTATCTTTAACCCCACCGACTTCCGTCTTACTGGGGTTTTAAGACTGACTTTACACTTGGACCTAAACAAATGTATTTACAGTACAAACAATTGGTGCAACGCAATCTATGTCCCGAAATAAAAGATGATTATGCGTCATGTATCAGAATAATTGATTAGTATCAGAAAGTGTTCCTAATAGGACTCGCTACCTGAATCACTTATTTGCTGAATTAAACATTGAAAGAAGTTTCAGTTGGTGACACTGCCGCAGGCACTTGGGGAGAGAACTGATACTTCGGTACCAAGTCAATGATAACCTTCTGAAAACATGATGGTACACGTCTTTCTACAGTACCGTAGGTAACGCATGTATTGGGGATCAGGGCTTAAAATCAATGGCGTAGTCTTGGGGATGATATAAAATCGAAGTACTGAAATTAGCAGAAGAGCTAGTAGCGTTAGCTGTTAGCAGCTGGTGGGCAGCAGAGTGCTTCATGGCAAAATAACGTCTCTAACAGCTAACGTCAACTCAGGTTGCGTTGAGTTACATTATGATGCGTTCAATCTCTGTTCAGTAAAAATGAGCGTTCAGCGAAGGTAATTCATCGAGCTATCATGATGTGTTCAATTGTGATCTTGTAAAAGGTTGTTTTTGCCAGGAAACGTGAGGCGGATCATCGGGGATTTTGATGATAATTTTACAAAAGCCAGTTTGCAAACGGTGATGAAGAGTGTACGTTCAAGTTCATGGGATTTATTGTGGCATTTCCCTGGTTCCAGTGTTGACTACTAAATATCTGGTTTCATGACATCCCTAGCAGGGACCACCTAGAAAAAAATTACCTCTGGGAGGCTCCTGGGAAAATGAGCCCTTAAAATTCATAGAGGGAGGAAAAATTTAACTGACTTTTAAAAAGCAGTTAACTTGCATTATGCAATAAATAAGAAAGGAAAGTAGGCAAAGCAGTGGTCACCATCGGTTACCTCTTTTCCAAAGGACGATATGTTGTTTAAAAGAGAAAACAGAGAAAGCTTTGCTCATATCTCATAAAACACATCTGTCCTAAATGGCTGCTAAAGCGGGTTACCTGGCTACAGCGGCAGGAATTCTACCGGACAATGGCAATATATGTGAGAGTGGTGGTAGGTTTTGGGAGGGCAAAGCATTTCTCAATGGTCTTTAGTGTCCACTCTACACCAGACTTTTATGACCGTGTCGTGTGGGCTTCGGCACGGTTGCCCTTTATGTTCACAGAAGATGTCCAACACAAATGGACAGCTGGGATTGACGCTGCGGTCACACACGGCCAAAATGACGACCCAGGCCCATTCACAAAAATACCATTCAGGATTTCACTATAACGCCATTTGTGGAGAACTGAGCGAACATGATCCAACCGTACAAGACAAAAGCAGTCCAGGAGGAAGTAAAAAACACACTTAGGGCAGGCGGGACGGAGGTGGATGAATCCAACAAACCCGCAATCTGTCAGTCAGGAGCCCGCTGTTCATTCCCCATGTAAGGTGTGTGTATGGTGTGGTGCTGCTTCCAACCCTACACTTTACATATGTAAGAGGTATTACTGAAGACATTATGGCACCAAGCTCTGTTTGTAGGAGCAGGTGCATCTTGCTGTTTACCTGTTTAGGTACTGCACTGTGAACATCATCAAAACTATGATAATGATTGCCCCATGTCACTAACCAACAGATGTACAGCAGCCACTAAAACTACGTGAGCGCTACTTAATCAGGTGGAGACTCCTGCACGCTAAAGGACACGACGGGCTCATGGTCAGCGAGTTTAATACGACTCCACGGACGTGGACGGTAGAGAAAAGGCTGTATTGTGCCCTCGTCCTGAACAGGCACACTTTTCCCACAGAGCTAAAATACACACGCACGCACACACACACACACACACACACATGCACATGGACACACTCTTGCTTACGGTTTTCCCACAGTGCTCGGCACTCCCGGGGGAGTAAATTGCAGTAATCCAGGGCAGCGAATTCAGACGCAGCAATTACACAACAGTGAGCAGCTTGGGAACCCACACACACAAACACACACCACTATTGTTGTAACTTACTGTATGCACTGGTTCACGCGCACGGCTCGGAGCGTTGACACATGCCTAAATACTCACGTTGGCTACCCTGTACATCTCCCTTTACTGTCTCACATTCATACTTAAATGCACATACAAGAACGCACATGAAAAAACATACATAAACACACACACACACACACGCTGTGCTGAGCAGCCATCCGCCTGTCAACACTGCAGCAAATTAACTGACATCAAACACCGGTGAGCACAGGCTTAGACATGTAGAGGACACAGTCTCACTGGGAGAAAAGGAGGCAGAGGAGGAGGAGGAGGAGGAGGAGGAGGAGGAGGAGGAGGAGGACATGGGGGTGGAAAATAGGTAGAGAGGGTGATGAGGAAATTAGAGAAAAGAGAGGGAGGGAGGGCGGGCGGGCAGAGAGAAGCGGGGATGCTGAAGGAGATGAGAAATGCAAGGAACATGGCAAAACTAGGAGAGACTGATCAGTGCAGTAACAGTAACATACATGAGCCAGTAATGTCTCCGATGAGTTAAAACCTGTTTAAGACCCGTTTGTGAGTAGTCACTGGTACATGAGCCGCTTGAAGTGGTACGTGCAATGCAGTCGCAGCAAGTTGTGCTGTCGCAACTATCACTACCATAAAGTTTCATACTTGGCTGTGAGTAACATTAAATGTATTTAATTAATTCATTTTTGTCTAATTAATGGGGGCCATATACTGATGAGCAATGTAGGAGATGTAGAGAGTCTAGCCGAAGCTCATTTCCAATCAAAAGTTGTCGGTGTTTACATTGTTGTTGTTTCACTTTTGTTTCTCTTGTGTTTTTTAATCCATAATTCAATGAATACGGGTAAAGGTGACCAAAAGGTGCTTTGGCAGTTACGTGTTGCGCCTCTGGTCATGAGTCCTGCGCTTCGAGGTTTGATCAATTTATTATATCTGGGGATCGGCCATTTATGCACTTTAATGTTTTTATGAATGAGAACTTCATGAAATGGTCGTTAATTTGCTAGTTATACTTTCATTATTATTTGAAAATAGTTCAACGTCATTGGTCTCCGACCCATTACATTTAAGATCAGTTTATACAATGACATTATAGGCTTGATTATTAATTGGGAAGCATAAACCCAGATGATCAAACAGTAGCATATGTCATGAAATCATGGAATACGTATTTTTCCTTTAATGAAAGCACTTAGAAACATGACAAACAGATTTGAGTGTGACAATTACATTAAAAAGCAAAAACAGCATGTTTAGGTGATAGATAGATAGATCTTTTTGACATTTGAGACATTAAGCATACCTTTAATAGATAGCGTAATATAGAAGTGTTAACACAAGTTATGGATGTGATCATGTACGTTACTAATGTTAGCTCCACACGTTCTTACGTAACATTTTAGAAACGCACACCTCCTTCCAACCTCTCCGGGTAACGAGTATGACTTGCTCCAAATCCACAAAACCAATCAAAGGCGGGACTTAGCAAAGGGTCATTTGGAACCACAGCCTGAAGTTCTCCTTCATGGTGAATGGAGGCAAATAGAGGTGTTGACACTCTTACTTAAACAAGTATTTTGAACCATAGAGATCACAGATGAGGAGATTGTAAAATGAATCACTTTTTTTTAGCAATGGTTAAAGAATAAAAAGTTTCTGACAAATGAGGTCGTCATCAGAAAACCAACCTTTTGTCCAACTAAATGAAGTTCCCATACATGTAAATTACATCACAGTTGTAAACACATCATTAATGTCATTAATGATGTAAATTGAAACAAAACAAAACAAAATTGCAACAAACCTACTTGGTTATGTTTAGTCAAAACAACATGGTTTGCCTTAAAGTAAGTACGTAACGCTCCTAACATCAATTTCCGTGAACTATGATTTGAAATGTATTTGTGATGTGTCAAAAACAAATGTAATCCGGGGCAAAATACACATACATATTTCACAATGCAGTTTTGCTGTATGGGAACGTCATTTTTAGGAGACCAGGCTGCTGAAAACACACACAAGGGTGATCATGTATGTATCAAGGACATCAGCTGGCTTTTGAGCTCATAGGCAAGCAGTGTGGCTTCCACATCTAGCTGTCACTGCCAGGTATAATAATTACCGCATAATAGATATCGCAATATGTTCTCATAGCCCACGGTTGAGCAAGCTCGTCCTAACTGTTGCTACCAGGTGGCCTCTTTGCTATTCATGTCTGCTGTACAGTATGCATGCATGTCGGTGTGTGTTACAGTACACAACGCTGGGGATTCGATCCTCTGGGTGAAAACCAACACACACCCACACGGTTCAGCCTCATTAACTGTAATGACATCAGGTAATGGGGCTGGGGTGCACTGACAAACCCCTGAACATGAGATGGAGTGTGCAGGAGACAACGCAGGGAGGGCCCGGCTGTTAGTGGTCCCAGCTGCTGCTTCTTATTCAGCTGCTTACCACCGCACACGTGCAGCCTCCACCCTGCACCTGCCTTCCAACAGCGGCCAAGGTTATTACTGATATAAAAACTAAACTTAACCTATAGCTACATCGTGGTACGATAAAGTGGTCTGGTAAATCACTATGAAAATGTGGCCTCAGGGAGAAGCTGAACAAACAGTTGGCCTGCAGAGGCCTAATGTTGATACTGAGCCTCATTCACGAATATGTTCGTAGGAATGTTCTTTCTTTGGCTCCTGCACACGTGTACCAACAGCGACAAACAATGTCAATAGTGTGTTACATCGCGGTCCTGTGATTAAGGTTATGCTGTCTTATTGTCAGTTTTTTAGTTATTTCCTGTTTCATTTTGGGACTCACCTTGGTTTACCCCGCCCCGATCACTTTCACCTGTCCCCAATTACCCTTCCTGCCTTGTGTAATTAGTCTGTGTGCTGCCAGTTCGTCTTTACTGTTTGAGAGAGCGTTCCAGCGATTGTTCCTGACTGGTTTTCTGTTGTTTTTTTTCCTTGTTTCTGGATTTTGACCTAGTGCTTTCTTTGGACATGTCGTCCGTCTTCATTGAACGGTCTCCGGTGAACCTTTCTGTGTTTTTGACGAGACCTACTTGTACCTTTTTGTCTGTGTGAGCTGTGCTTTTTTGGGTCCATTTCTTTCTGGTTTCCAGTGTGGCTTTATATAGTTCTGTTTGCAAGATATGTCAATCGGGCAATACAAGCTTTGAACACAAGTCACCAAAGCCAATATCGTCAACAATAAGCTTTAATCCAGGATTCTCACCAACGGCACTTGATCAAATTGTCCAAAGCGGGTCCGTTTAGGAGTTTTGGTTTGGATCGTTTCTCCTTCAATCTCTTCTTCTAATACCTTTAGTTCTCTCTGGCTTGGGTCGACTTCATTATATCTTTTAGCTCACTGTATACCAGCCACATTACAAATGCAATGTCAGTTGGTGGATTTCTTATTTTGAAGTGAAACTGTTCAATGTGTAGGAGTGAATTTAATCATCCTTCTCAATGGTTTCCACATGCTGGTACTGTGTTGTGCAGCATCAGCAGTTCACCCCTCATGGACGCAACTTGACAGATCACAAAACACTCCCCATACTGCTGCGTCAGTAAAGCCCAGTAGGAGGTTAAACTGATCTTATTGTTGTTTTAGCTCCTGATGACAGTCAGGATAACAAACATTAGCATGCTAGAAGTGACCTTTAGGTCATTGGTCAGCAGTGGTTATGGCAACACGCAACCAGATTTGTCACTTGGGTCGTTGGCGTATCCTTTAACTACTGTACTGTACATGTAGTTCACCGTGGCAGGTACAAATCATAGGAGGGCTCCCTGTTTATTAATCATAGTTGGAATAATGCTATTACATGAACTGTGTGTTGTTATTGGTGCACACACAATACCTGGAGCCCATTTCAGAAAGCAGGTTCAATTAAACCTGAGATGAGAGAAATATATGAAGGTTGAGACCTAAAGCACTAATCAGTTGATTTAAGAGTTTCCAGGTGTGATTGGCAGCATAGATGGCACTCGTGTTCCTGTCCCAAATGAAGGCGATTATGGGAATAGGAAGTCTTTCCACAGCTTTAACGTGCAGGTATAGGTCTACACAGTCGCCTTTAGCAGTCCAAAAGAAAGACCCCTCACATCACAGCTACTACAGATCATTACTGTTCTGCACTGTGAAGATCATTGGTGATGCAGCCCACGTCATCATGCAACGTGGAAGCAAAGTGGCCTGTGTCTGTGCATGGCAGAGGTGACCTTTGGGATGCTCCAGTGCCTTCATGAGGCTCAGGGTCAATCCAGAAAGAGCATGTGACATCATTTTGGCGAGATGGAGGATCAGTCAGGGACACGATACGCTGCAATCATTTTTGACTGACCCATTACCTTCACGGTGTCAAATAAAGACCCGATGGCTTTCCCTTTCCTTTATTTCCTGTAAGTCCGAATGCAGTACAGTACTTTATGTTTCGTTTTTTGTTGTTCAAACAAGTAAAATGATCCACCTGTGGTCACCGCACCCACTTTTAAGCGATGTTCCATCAGTTCTATTTCTATTTTTGTATTTTTGATCTGCAGCCTCCATTCCTAAATTGAAAGAAACATCTGACTGAGGTCGGTGGATGGACCTTTTTCTTCATTGTGATTTCCAGCATTGCTCTGTTAGAGAAAAAGAAGGTGCAAGTTTAATCGCGGTACAGCAATGGAGGCTTATTATGGCAGAAGCCTCCACCTGACAGATTACACCATCGGTAACTGTTAGAAGATGAAGAACATTTGACAATCAAACTTTACCCAGAAAGGTGACTCACCTAATAAGATTTGTTTTACGTGCGTGTGCAAGCGACATCAGGAGTTTTCGAATACTTAACTCTGAAAATTCTACTTTTTGTTGCTTAGAAAATGTTACAAACTACTTCAATACAACACATATTGAATGTAGCCACTGGATGCTGTTTAATAAGTGTAGCGTCGGCTAAACATCATCACGTTTTGTGCCTATTTTGGTAATTCCTTCGTCATCATAATAATTTATGAACACACTTTTTATAAATGAAGGCATTATTATTATTATTATTATTTTGATTGGCAGCAGTGAGTTTGGTAACATTTAAGCTGAGTAAGTAGGAGAATGCAATAGGCGAGGCTGCGGCTGTATCCTGAAAGCAGAACATAGTCCAGCCCGGTCCGTAGTGTATTCTAATAAGTCAAAGTTGAAAGTTACCGTATTTGTGTAAAGTCTTACAGTCGTAAATATCTTAAATATCCAAGGACTGCATGCTGTTTCATCACAGGGCTCTCACACACAGACAAACACATTCACACCTACAGGCAGGTGTTCCCTTGCAGAGCCCTGAGTCACTGTGCCGCAGCGCTGTTACTTCCCGGTGGGTTGATTCACGAAATAATATTACTTTTAAAGCTTTCTCACCCGCCAAGCTAGGGCTGCTAAAATTACAACAAAGTTGCCAAGAGTAATTGTTTCCAGCCAAAATAATTATTGTTCCTCAAAATATATCACATTGCCTTTTATCAGAGTTTGAGAAAAGACATTAACCAAACAAAATAAATAACAGACATTCAAAATATAATTGATACATCTACCAAAGGTGATTGTAACTGGCATTTACTGAAAACTAAAACCTTTGAAATTACAAACGGTCTCAAGTTGACACTAATGCAGGAGGTTCAAATGTTCTTTATGTAACTAAAGCCCGTGTGTGTTTCTGAGTGCTGGCTCAAACAGAGGCGTTGCTAGCCCCGCTGTAATATGAACGTCTGAGTCACTCTAATCTCTGGTGTTTGGAGTCTGAAGGAGCGAAGACACTAGCCTTGACCCAGCCGACTCCCATTACAGCCTGGTCGCTAACTCTTGCAAAGACGAGCCCAACGCCGGTCCGACGGCTGCGTCGCTGCAGGTCAAGGCCGCTGCTACCGGTTAGCAACAGTCCCTGGACACCGCTAGCCTCACAGCCGGGGATGTGTTGGGGTAACTGGCATCACTGACGGCTGTAAGTGTGTATGTGTGTGCATGTAATTAGGACCCTTGACAGGTACATATTAGCTCTGTAACTGATCTCAGGGGCTGTTTTCCCGTCCGTCAGGGTTGGCTGCTCGGAGAAAGCTCAGTCGAGCACAGCCCTAGCATGCTGTCCTTGCTCTGTGTGTGTATGTGGCCCTCTCTTCAGGGGTGCACAAAGAGTGGTGGGGCTAAATATGAGTGGCATGGAGTGAGTTTTTAATCATGAATATACAGTTTTGAGATATTCATCGTCTATGGAGCTCAAGGAAAAAAATCCAAATTCCAATAAATATCTTACATTCAACAACAAACACTACATACATAAACGTGTTGTAACTCAGAATGACATTTACACCGACTAAAGATGTTTTCTTATATGAACTCTGGAAAATGGATGGCTAGATTCAACATGGGTTCACTTGGACATCACACGGACTTTGTTTCATGTGTTGTCCATCTGATCCGGACATTCTCTCATACAGCTTCCCAGGGTAACCTCGTGATAAGTGCAGGGTTGCAGTGTTTGTGTGCAAGGGACTTTTACACATCACAGTGGGATAAGTAATCCCATGTAGCTGCTTTAGCTTCAGGTTCCAGACACAGTTGCTTTAATTATTATAATTCAGCTTCCAAATGCCTGCAGTTAATTTAAGAATACATTTTCCTGTTTGGTCAGACATTTTCCTTCATCTAGACCAGTTAGCTTGACTGACAGTTACACATTCCATTTTAGTGGAGTAACAGCCGGAACAAAGTGCCCCCTTTCTTTTTATTCAACAGAAAAGTGTTTTTTGAACTTAGACAAAATAGCCCCCTTTCCATCAAACAGTCCATTTCAAATTGTTTTACACATTAGGTTATTTTTCCGCTTCCAAAGGCAAATTTGTGGACGGAACCAATGGAACCACTCCATCCCTGGTACCGCCTCGGTCAAGGTTACAAGCGAGCTGATTCAATACTAGAAGGTGGAGTTAAAACGCTGCCGACCCCTGACTGGTCGGAGAAAAATCGTCACGCGGGTCAGCACGAATCCACCGTTTCCAAATAGCCAAGCTACCGTCAATAACGGCCGCAATTTCTACGTATACTACGCTGTAAAATTGACGACGTTCCTCTAGTTGATTGCTGTTGAAATCATTGTGTCAACGATAGAGACGATGTTGCTACGGTGGTCAGCTGAGAATCCGTCCCACACTGAGAGGGTACTGCAGTGGGAACACGGCATGGAGAAAGAGGACCTGGTTGAGTTGAGCAGAGTCATTCCTCACCCCTAAAACCTAACCCTGAACTCAACTAAAGGTCTTAGCCCTAAAATGAAATGGTATACCCACGACTTTTACAACCGTGACACGGACGCACACGCCCTCACTCGCTCCCTCTCTGCTGGGAGCGTTGTAGCCTTGCATTGTGCTGACACATTACCTCGGTCAGACCAGACGCAGAGCGCTGAGCTCCAGCTGTGTTGTGTCTCCTCCCCTGTTCTGTCCTTCACTGCACAGCTGGATCCCTTCGCTGTCTGTGCATGTCGAGGTGTGTGCACGTGTTGGTGTCTGATATCGTGTACGTGCGAGTGGTCTGTGCTTAGATTTAGGGTTGTGTATGGCAGGGATGTGTAGCTGCGTGTTTGATTGAGTGTGTGTGCATGCAGGGGGTTTGACTTTGTATGTCTGTGTGCACACATTAATCGATGCACGTGTGTGTGTGTGTGTGTGTGTGTGTGTGTGTGTGTGTGTGTGTGTGTGTGTGTGTGTGTGTGTGTGTGATTGCAGAGATTTGTTTGTTTTAGGTCCTTTTGCCGGTCTGAAGCCGTTGGTTGAACAGCCACTCAGACATCAGCTCTAATGATTTGTGTCCCGGGCCGAGCGGCTTTATGTTTCACGGAAACACTTCATTCTTTGTTGGGTAACGTCTCGTTATCCGATGCCGCACTGATTTTTGCTTTTACGCTCAACATGTGCAATTCTCAAATGTCAGTGTGTCTTTGTTAGATAACCTGTGGTTCCTGGTTGTTAGTAGCACAAATAAGAAAAATGTTTATGGCTCTCTCTCATACACACACACATGTTTACTTCGGTCACTTTTGGGGATATTACATAGACTTACATTAATTCCATGGAGAGTCAGCAGATCCATATTCAAGATAAAATAATTGAATCCTTTATTAGTCCCGCAGCGGGGACATTGACAGGATTACAGCAGCATACAGTATAGTGCAAACAAGAGACATAGTAAAAAAACTAGATTTTGTGCTCTTTTAGAACGTTTTTTTGGTTTGACGATCTGCAAACTCATTAGTTAATTGCATTACAGTAGTATTTAACACATATTTTAGGGTAAGAGAACCTTAGCAAAAAGGCACTGTAAATGTTTTTAGCTAAAATGTCATTTTTTTAAATTCAATTCAGTTTTAAAATGATGATTTTCAGCTGTTGCCTTTACAACGGGGACAACTGTAGTGGAAACTAGTCTAAATGATGGAAACTAGACCGAATCAAGTCACGGAACGTCATTGAAAAGTCATTACACTTCACAGGGTGAATGATGAAAGACGATTATGTGTTCGTTTGCAGCAGAGCACAATCTTTCATTATTCATGTTCTGCAGAAGGAAAGAGTGAAAAGAGTTTTTTAAGCCTCGTGGTATGTTGGAGCGGAGATAAAGCATATGGGCCTATCGCCATGGCGCTTTCAAAATAAAAGGCTAGAAATACACACACACGCACACCAGACTAGACGCACACACTCACTCGCAGACTCCGGTCCAACATCAACACCATGATACGCCTCAGCGATCGTGGATGAGTGTGTGTGTGTGTGGGGGGGGGGGGGGATTACTCGGTTGGGGTCGCAACGATTTTTTAGTTCAAGAAAATTAGTGTTAGGGCTACCGGTGGTTCAAACACGCGCACACACACACACACACACACACACACACACACACACACACACACACACACACACACTTTCTCGGAATATAAATGTTTTTTAATCACAGTTTTGGAGCATCGTCAGGTCTGTTATTAAAGTAAATTACCTACTGGATTGGTTGGAAAGGAAGTACTCACACAATCAGATGCACACACTTTCACACAGATACTGTAGCCTACTACTTACCGGCACTTGCACACACACACACAAGTAAATCTGCTGGATCAGTGCGGGGACATGGCCACCTGTGAGTGGGTTCTCTGCAGAAGCAGCCTGTTTACTCTGTAATGGAAGCCGAACAGCCACAGATGATGGATTACAAGCGTGTGTTCATACTCTCCCCTTTGTCTTACTTTCTCTTTCTCCTACTGTATGTCTTATGCAATTTAATGATGACTCAAGAATCAGAATTATGGATGCTGATGATAGTCAAACTGCTGTGTATCATAATTGAAGATTACAGTTGGAGATGTAGCATTTAAGTGCTGTAATTTCAATATGTGCCAAAAAATGACTTGTTATATATTTGTTATATACAGTTTGTTATGTTATAAGCCATAATAGAACAACCCCATAGCTTCTTAATACACGCAGCTTATTAAGACCCATTACATTCATTGTATATTAAAAAAACAACTAGTGGCCGTAGTTATTATTACGGTATCAAAGGAAGAGGTTGGTTGACGCATAAAGGGTGGAGGTTGGAGAGGATGGAACCAAAAGTCATGGTTGGGTTATTGAACTTTATGTATGTTATATACGCTAACATAAGTTACTTTACTAATGTTACAATATTGTAACCCATATCTTGATATCGAGCCGTTTTCTTGCTTAAACTTAACCAAACCGTGGTGAACGTTTCACTACGTAAACCACATGTAGAAAACTGCGACTGCTACGTTGAGGTATGAGGATGCCTTGATCTCCTGCCAGTGGTATTGGTGGTAATTTAGGAAATGTTCAGTGGGTAAGAGGATTGGACCAAACAACCTGCAGTTTGTGGTAGTACAGATTGGAGGACTTGTTGTATATTATCGGATTGGAATTATCCATTCAACTTAATCCCACTTTAAAATGGATTTCATGGAGATTTTACTCAGCATGTCTGAAGACTGCTTTGATTTTTAACAGAAGCGGGTGAGCATTTCTACCTACTAGACGATTCCCATGCAGATTAACCCCACGTTCCTGCTCCTGGCAGCGCCATCAACAAGCCGCCGGAGGTCTATTCATAGCAGAGCTGAAAGTCAGACAGCCGGGCCAGTCAACAAGCCTGTCGGATGAGGAAGGTTTTCCCTAATCAACAGCCGACAAAGACCAATTGGATTTCTGCGCGGTCCTGATTTCCTACAGATGTGATTTTGTTTACTGAACGGCGACACAAGAAGTTGATTACAGCCTCCCTGTTCTCTGTGACTTCCATATGAAACACCACATACAAATGCCTCGAGAACAATTGATGGTTGCAGAGCAGCCGCTCTTGATTGTTGAGCTCTCAAGGGTTACAAGTCGCTTGTGTTTATTGTTGATTAATGCTACCTAGTTAGCGCGTCCTAGAAGATTGATTAATTAGCAATATGTCATGTTAAAAATAGAAATTCAAAGACAAACATTGCAGACCGACCTACAAAAGAAAAGATCATGATCAAGTCCAGATTGAGTCATATTAATGTAAAAGCAAGAGAGAGATTAATGTGTGCATGTAATCAAAACAGAGCCACAATCCCATTACAGACACAGCAAAGTGCATTAATCCACATAATTGCTCCTGGAGGAAATAGCCCAATCTGAAAGCAACAGTATCACACGCCAAGCCTATTTTAATCTTGACTCAACAAAGCAGAGGCGGACCCGTACTCAGTCGGCCACAACATCCTTCACCACGACAGACGGTTTGCAGCTCTAAATCATTTCCGTAATGAGTTCCTTGAACAGTGAGCAGACACAAGGGCACATTTTCCTCCTTCAGCTTTGACAGGAAACAGTCCTTTCCATTACAGCTTGAGGAGAGATAAGCCAGAAATACCGTAATTGAATTAACCGTTAACTTTACGAGTTGACAGGTCAGGAAAGTAATCACTACCCTCCCCCTAAAAAAAAAAAAAAACAGGTGTATCAATGGCAACTCAAACATCCTAAAAGGTACAGTTAACTGGTTTCTAGGCGGGTCTTTTTTTAACACATTAGTTCATTTTAAGAACCTCAAGAAGAGGTCTAGCCAACACAGTCTCACTTCCAATTCATCGTATACCGATGCTTGATCAGTGGCTCTACGCTTCAAACTATAGCGTCAGTTTTGGACGTGTCAGGGCTGGCGGGTCTTCTCAAAAAAATGATTTCCAACTAATTTAATTTAGTTTAAAAAACTACAGTTTAATTTCAATTTGACCTTAACAGATACAACCATGCAAATGCTAAAATAAATGATTCGATAAAAAACAAAAGGCATAGAGTGTCAGTTTCAGTGCATTACATGCACTCTTTGAATGGAGGTTTACCTGGTTAGAAGAAAGAAGAAGAAACATTCCTTTATTAGTCCCACAGTGGGGAAATTATTCTCTGCATTTGACACATCCATGAGCAGTGGGCTGCCAATGACAGGCACCCGGGGAGCAGTTAGGGGTACAGTGTCTTGCTCAGGGACACTTCGACACAGGACATGGTGCAGCCGAGGATCGAACCGGTGACCTTTCAGTTGGCAGACAACCCTCTCTACCCAGTAAGCCACGGTCGCCCCCAGTCCTCCAAGTTAGGTTGCGGCAACTAAAGTACTGAGGTAGGCTAAGGAAAAGATTGTGGTTTGGTTTAAAATAAGTGTGTTGTGTTACATTTACATTTGAATACACGGCAGTAGTTGAGTACGTAAGTTACATAACAAATGTACGGTAAAATAAGTCATTGTTGACTCGTATGACGAGGGACACCAACAGCGCTCTCCTCTGTAAAAGTTCTGTTTGTTTGATGCAATCTTCCCGAACTCTACCGTAAGCAGACTTTCTCGCTTTTCATACTTCAGCAGTTGCTTTTACTGTCGCATAATGATGCCGAAGTGCTTACATTGGAGTTAGTTGAGAGCCCTGTGCATCTCATACAGACTAAAGCGTGAGGTTTCCCCTTCGTTTGCTCTCTTTTCACACAGAAAAAATGGAAGCGAACCAATTTGGTCACACGGTAACTATACTCCCACCTTGCAACTTTGCTCCCACAAGTGAGTCCAATGATTGTGAGTTCCGTTGAAATTAATTGATTTAATTCTAAAAGCAATACATGCTGTGTGACCAAGCCCTAACCATCACTGATATTCATCCATCAAATCTCATGACAAAGTGCACGCACACCGGACAAAGCTCTTATATAAATATCAATGTCAATGTCCCCAAAAAAAAAGCAAAGTGCTTAGTAATGTTTGAACCAAGGCTGCTTGAGCTCCGTCACTCTCTGTCAACCTGGAAACACTCCCATCATTGAACAAGCTCCACTAATCCCTAACCACTGCATGAGGGTGAGAGACACTCAATCTGTGTGTGTGTGTGTGTGTGTGTGTGTGTGTGTGTGTGTGTGTGTGTGTGTGTGTGTGTGAGACAGAAAGAGAGAGTGTGTGTCTGTGCCTGAGGACCATTGGGATTTCCCTTTTTTAATTAATTCAGGATTTGTTTGGGGCACGGGGTCAGAAATGGAGAGAGAGACCTTTTCTCATGTAAAACCACGAAGCTGATGAGTGTGTGTCTGTTGGCACGGGGAGAGGAAAGCTAGAGTGAAGAAAAGCAAGGTAAAAAGAAAGAGGCAAAGAACACACACACAAAATAATTATCTTTCTACGCGTGGGATTATAAAATGCTTTTCAACGGGACGATTGCCCCTTAGTTACCGTTGCCACACCTGCCCTTGATAAGTAGATTTTTTTTGTAACAATTTTGCCATTTCATCTGCTGTAGCTGGCTAGCTATAGGCTAACATTATAATTGAAATGAGACTCTTGTGAAAGGTTTGTTAATGTGTACTTGATGGCTACATGATATTGGGCTGAAAAACACCAAAAGCAAGAAAACGGCCAACCGTGGCGAGCTTCATTGTCGTATAGAGTCGCCAAAAGTTGCCCCGGCGCTCGTTGAAGTAGTTATGTTGTTAAATAGCACTGGAAACTGGCTAATGGCGGTTTTTAGATAGAACCGGACAGAGTTAAACAAAAACATATGATTGATGGGTGCTTTATTATTGGAGCGCTGAAATGTGTTGGGGAGCTCTGCATTTTGGCCCTCGCCATCTTGGATCTTTTGCAACCAGTTAACAGAACTGACCATATTTTGCACTGCAGAGGAACGACGCCTTGGTAGAGACGGCGTATGCGGCTTTGTTAGCAACTTGTCAATCACATAGCACTAAGGCCTACCCTGCTTTATGGTCTATTTCACTCTTGAAACTAGAGATTGAGACCATAAACTCATGTTTACAATGTTTACCGAGGTAATAAATCAAGTGAGAAGAAAGTACATTTTCTCATTGACTTCCATACAATCGTACTTCTTAGAGGTAGAGCGGGTCATCCTTCAATCAGAAAATTGACAGTTCGATCCACCGGCTCCTCCAGTCCATGTCGATGTGTCTTTGGGAAAGACACTTAACCCCAGCCCCATATTTTACGAATGGGTGTGAATGGTTAGTTAGAGTTCTGATGGACAGGTGTCACCTTGCATGGTAGTCCCTGCCCTCAGTGTATGAATGGGTGAGTGACATGTAGTGTTAAAGCGCTTTGAGTGGTTCGAAGAAAGTCATTTACCATCCATTTACTGATCCTCACCATTTGATGACTCAAAGACATGATTTGATAAACAGCCTTGTTAATGTGAGCTAGTTAGTCCCAGCATTTTAAATATGATAAGTGTAAGAAGCTTGTATTCGTTCATGTTAAATTATTTTAAAGTTATAAGAGAAAAGGCTCTTATTATGTGGATTAACGGTTGTCTTTGGCAAACTGTGCGTGTGTGTGTCTTCTTCAAGCAAAGACTGTGTGTACAAAGTGTACATTGCTGTCACGATATATATGTGTACCGAGTGTGTTTTTGTAAAAGTGTACTTCTGCAAATTGTGGAAGTATATGCTTTTTTATGCATTACTGTGAGAGTGTGTGGGCTCCCTGTCCAGTCTATATTCCCTGTGTGTGTGTGTGTGTGTGTGTGTGTGTGTGTGTGTGTGTGTGTGTGTGTGTGTGTGTGTGTGTGTGTGTGTGTGTGTGTGTGTGTGTGTGTGTGTGCGCTCACATATGTGAGGGGATCACCTATTAAGGGATACTCAGGCCGGGAGGAAGTGCAATAAAATACAGCAAAGCAAGTATAGATGGCAAGAAGGGAGCAGGACATGAGCTGACATTTCTCCTGTTCTGAAACAACAGCTGAGGATCTGAGCTTGCATCCTTCAATGGGGATGAGCAGGTATTAATCCCATCAGTGTTTATTACATGCTTCACTATCTCAGAGGAATTAGCCTTTGCTTTTTCTTCTTCGTGTCTTCACCTGTAACTAATTAAAGCATTTGAAAGCAAATAAAAGACTTCACACACAACTTATATATCTTCTACTCGTAACTGTAAGAAGTTTTCAGAACAGTACATGTGCGAACTAATTAATAGAGATTTGTTTTCGTAATATGTGTGTTCTTCTGTGAGCGTCAGGCATTGAAGAGCTGCTTTAACCTTTGGGCATTTCCCCGTAACAATGCAGGAACTGCGGCCGGTATGGATAGTGGGGTTTACACATCAAGCAGCTCGGATCATGTCAGATCAGTTTCATGTCTGTGAATCTGTCTTCTTATTGATATCTGTTCGTTTGTTTTACGTCAGCAAAAAAGTGTCCACCCTGCTTTTGCAATTCCCACGAAATCCTTGTCAGCCCCTGTTATGATTGATACACACTGTGTGGCATGCTCAGGGCTCACGGCACACACTGCAGGCACGCAAACACACACGTACACACACTGTCTGTTTCTGGATACTCTTAATGATTCATAGGGAGTAGCTGAGTGTTATTACAGTTTGGAGGGCTCTCACTCGTCAAAATGGCCCCTGGGTGCGCACATGTGTTTTCGAGTTCTATGTGTGTGTGTGTGTGTGTGTGTGTGTGTGTGTGTGTGTGTGTGTGTGTGTGTGTGTGTGTGTGTGTGGACCTCATGCTCTGTGACATTTCGTAGACCAACATGAGTCAGCCAGTAAGAATTTCAAAACTCTTTTATGAGTGCTCGAGATTCATTAGTTACTTGAGAGCTCGGCAAATGAGCGCGCAGCGATTTTTCGTTGAGTGTGAGAAACAAGTGTGTGAATGTGACGTTGTGTGTGTGTGTCGTATGAAATATGGAACACGGCAAAACGCCTTTTCCTCATCATCTGACAAAGTTGTTCAGGCCGCAAAGTGTTTCGGCACTGTGATTTTACTCGTAAGTAAAATAAAAATGTTATTTGTGTTATTTCAGCATGAAAAATGTGACCCATTAAGTCGTGAGTTATGGAAGAGCGGTTGTGAGACCCGGCTCGCTGCCCTTCGTATTGAGATGTTTTGCATTTGAAACGTGCAGGTGCGTGTGTGCATGCATGCATGCATGTGTGTGGTTCACAGGAATGTGCTGGGTGCAGCGATTGAGAGATAAGATCGCAGCAGAAGGCTCGGGTGCTGACAGACGCACGGGGAGGTGATGAGACCGAGAGAGACAATCCTCATATTCCTCCGTTTCCAGTAGCTGCATCTGTCAGGTGTGCTCCCACATACTCACTTCCACTTCCCTGACAGCTTTCGGAGTTGTTCAATTTCCATACCGTTTCCCGCTGTGGCTTTACTTCGTGGTGAAATCGGACGTATACAACTTCATGTAACTCAAAGGATAAGGATATAGGTAATATTCTATATCCATCACACATCAAATATTGAAGTTGAAATTGAAATCCCTTCATCTCCAGTTTATCTCGAATTGCTTTATAAATGTCACAATTTTTGTGGACTTTATTCAGCACGTTCTCTATAGTCTCTTTGACCCAGATAGCAATCAAACATAGGATTTGCTAGTCCAAGTCAGTTCTCTCACACTCATGTTACGACCATAAACTGGACATAAGAAGTAGTCACCATGACGTCACCCACTGGTTTGTGGACTGCTGTTTTGAAGCTTCAAATTCGGAGATTTCACCAACGCCTTCTTTGGATTACGGCCGTCGCCATGTTATTTTTTTTGCAACCGATAAAAAGAACTTACCATATCTGGAGTGGACGTAGAGGTGCCATATACTGATGTTAAATTAAGCTATGATGAGTTTTCACTGTTAATTTAACATCTCTATTACATGTTGATGCCTCCATGACCAAGTTAAGCAGATGAGACTGAGGACAGCTATGTAGAAGAAAAGATGTTCACTTTGTCTAATATGTAGCTTGACAGAGTTCTCCATGTGTGTCCTGGTGTTCTCATGTTTCCTTACCTCCTCATCCCTCACTCCCGTAACTGTCCGTGCTGGATCTGTCCCCGTTGTTTTAAAAAGCTAAATAAATGATTAGCATGACGTCATCCAGCTAGCCAAACCTGTCTGGTGTACAGCTAGTACAGAAGCTTCGCATGTACTGCTTCCCTTTCCCGCGAGTCTGCTGTCTGATTGTGAGGTCAGGCTGATCTGATATCAGCTCTTTGGCTGCAGAATCTCCGCCAAAGTTCTCCTCTCAAACGGGTCTTGGAGGAGTAGTGCTCGCGCTGGCGCGGGCGCCTATCGAGACTTCTCCTGACGAGAACGCGCAGCTGTGGGCCAGATCGTTCTGGCCCCACGCTGAATCTGAGGGCGCTGATTGGCTAAATTGTATGTCACTCATTTATATCTTGAATCAGCAATTGGCTAAACTGCTTTATAGACCCGTCTCTCTTGGGCCAAAACGATCAGGCCCCCCTCGCTGCGCGTTCTCAGAGTGTCGTGCACACAGACAGAGAGGACAAGCAGGAAAAGCATATATTTTGCGCAGATATCATATTGTACACACATTACTGGGTACATTCCATAGTTCAAAAACACAAATATTGACAATTTGTATAATTTATGATTATTATAATTTTCTTTTTTAAATTTTTTTTTTTGTGTGGCTCATGGTGGGGCCATGCCCCATGGCCCTCTATTGACCAGCCGCCACTGCCTCCGACTGTCTTGAAGGCTGCTCCTGTACAACCTCAGCAGGCACTTGGCTGACAAGAGAGGGTCGTCAGTTTGATAAAGCTCACCTGGGCCTTCCAGGCTAGAAAAGCTGGCCCACATGCTCGTTGTCTCTCTCTCCCTTCCTGCAGCTGACATGCACCCTGCATTACCTCCTTTTGGTTTTGCACGTTCAACACCTCACTTCATACATGCCACCCGTACGTGCACTGCTTCCATCACTGACACACTCCATTGTTTCTTTGTTTTGACCTGAGTTTAATCATTTAGGTTTGGTTTTAAATATAACCTTGCGTGGTCTCCCTCTTTGTCATATTTCGTGAGCCATTTTGTGTCATCCAGCTCAACAAATGCCTATGCAGGCAATCCTGCTATGGCGAGGCCATGACCCGTGGACTCTGCCTCTGATTGGCTGTTACTGTTGCCTTTCTTTGGTTGGATTGGTTAGGTTAAGGCATGAGGAGTGATATTGGAAAGGGCAAGAATATCAGGGCAGCCAAATCCTTTTGGTTCACTTCCTGTAATTTGGTCGGATTATGTTTTCACTGCAATCGCGCTCATCGCGCTCTCAGGTGAAAGTGGTCTCGGACCGGTTGTTTTGATTCACGCCAATGCCAAATTTCTTAATGTTAAGGCTTCATTTTTTTCTGCTGTGTGCTGAAATGAAAGTAGACGAGAAGCTAAGGGAAGAAATATATTTTTGTTCACACACTCGTTTCACTCAAACAATCCCAACCAAGACGTTTGTGTGCAGATGGGAAAAGCGGATATGTGAATTGGTGCAATGATTTTCCAAACGGCCAGAGATATACCTTGTTATAGGACACACAGGGGGAGGCTGAAGGTGGGTTTGCTGTTGAGCTGCATCCAAGCACACTTCCCTCCTTTATTGGACCCGCAAGAGTGTAAGTGCACGCTTGCGTGTGTGTGCGTGTGTGTGTTCAAAATGTCCAGCGGGGCTGTTGTAGTTAATAGGACCAGGGTCAGGGATATGGTGGGTTATGAAACTTAACTCTCCTCGTAAACCGACTCATTTCCATGTAGAGAGCACACAAGGAGAATGGTGGGAGCGAGTGAATAGTGAAGGAGGGAAGCAAGGTAAGGGAATAAGGTTGGAAAGGAGGGAGGGAGGTTGCAGGAAATAAAGAAATAAATATAGGAGAATATTTTGAAAAGGAGAAAGCAAGGGAAGAAGATAGGGGAGTAGGGGTTAAGAAAGGAGGTGATGGAGGAAGGGAGGGGAAGAGAGGAAGTGAATATGGAAGGAAAAGGAAGTAAACAACGGATCAAGGAAAGAAAGGGCAGAATAAAGTGAAAGATAATGGGATAAACAGTTTATTTTTAAATGATCCCATATTACCATCCTGGAGGAGCAACTGTGTATTCATCCACAGCTGAAAATAGTCCCCAACAAATGAACTCTTTCCTCCAGTTTGGTTAACATTTGCAAAACATTACAGTGCCCAGATGTTTTAAACTTAACCTTTTTGGGGAAAATATGAAATTATGAATTCTGTAAGGAACAATGGGCCAGGAGCCATAAGACAGGGTAAGGGAGTTGGGAAGTAGAGGGAAACTAAGAAAGCGTTAGGAAAAGAGAGCAGGACGAGTATTGATATTGATTGATATTGAGTATTGACGATAATTACAAACATTTTTATTTAATTATAAACATTTTTATTTTAAAATACACTTGGTATGTTCTTTCTCGTTGAGCTAGCCAGCCCAAACACTGCTACTATATGAATTTAGCCGGTTAGCTCATGTTAGCAAGAGCAACAACAATGCCAAGGTTATTCTCAATGGACCAACTGGAGGCTGCTGCTGTAAACAAACAGCACACTGACAGTAACTAACCCTCTTTGGCTTTTAAGCCTTAGCTTAACAAGGCTGCAAATGCTACCTAACTAGCCGGCTAGCTAACTTAGAAAAACATGATGTTGGTCCATCATTATTCCTTGAAGTTAACATTCACAAGTTGCTTGTTTTGCTGACCAGCGGTCGATGTTGGGTTTACCATCGTAAAAAAACTGGACAAACTAGCAAAAAATAAACATTTGAGCCAGTACACGCATTTTTGCTGAAAAAAATTACTCACAGGTTAATAGTGAGGCCATGGGAGAATAAAAAAAGGAATTCAGGAAGCGAATAATGTGAAGAACAAGAAATAGGGAAACAGAAAAAGAGAGGACGAAAGAAGGACATTTGGCAAGAAAGAGGAAGGTAGAAAAGGTGGGAAACAAGGTGAAGGAGGAGGGAGGAATCGTATGTGAAGGGATGGATGGAGGAATGCCAGTGTTAATCCGTGTGTGAGAGCAGCGGCTCAGTGTCAGATGTCTGCCTGTGAATGGGCCTGTGTCACCACGGTATCGCCGCAGGACCGGGCCGGGGACGCGGGGAAACCGGGAAAGAAAGAACCACGACCAAAACCCACGGCAGCAGGAACATGATTATGTATGTGACGAATGCCAGCGAGAAACAGGTAAAACAAAACAAAAGAAAAACGAGGAGAAGAGCCAGGTGTGGAGAAAGCGGCATTAAAAAGATGTCGGCCTCTCTACCTGTTGGCCCCCCGAGAGGCTGAAACGTCTGTCATCAGCGGGCTTCTGTGTCCTGAACGGGAGCCAATTTGTAGAGAATTTGTAACCCTCCATCCTCCTGTTTTCCCCCGCTCTGATTCCGTCTGTCTTGACATTTTTATGCCTGGGGACTGTTGTCGCAATACCACAGTATACCACACACACACACACACACACACACACACACACACACATGCTGCACACAAACTGTCAGGAGTAAACGGTGGTGGAGGGAGTATTCAGACGCATTACTTAAAGTTGTAATACTTTAAACTTTACAAATCAAGTTCTTTGGAATACAATTGGTCAAATGATTAGTCGTGAAAAGGAGGAACTTGTGCTACACAGATAATTATCAGCGACTTCTATGTCAATTTGGGTTCACCGCCTTTATATTAATCCAGGTTTTACTTTTTTTAGGGGATGGCTACTTTGGTCCAGACAGAAACATCCAAGCAACTACTGGATGTATTCCCATGTCATTCCCACGTGCAAGACGTTCATGGTCCCCGGTGGATGAAGTGTAGTAACCTTGGTGATCTATCGGACTTTTCATTTAGCATCAACCATCAAGTCACAAAAAAAGTTTGTCCACTATAGATTGTCACAAGCCGGCCCTAAGGCTGTAACAAAAGGGAGACAAGACGAGTGGAAAAAGTAATACATATACGTTTATTTAAGAACAAATAGCTAAACAAACAGACAAATAAGCAGCCGTGTCATCCAAACCAGAGTCAGAGAGGAGAGGGGCCGATCCTTGTTCAGCTGTGAATTTATATAGCCATCACCACATCAGGCTCAGGAGTAGCTCATTGGCTGCTGATCAACATCCTGAAACACAGAGAAGACAGCAACCAAGACACAGATAGTGGGAGTGAGGGGACGTCGCAAGATCATGACTAAATACCAGCAAACCTCTAATGCCATTCCCGTCAGCCTCAATGAGGGAATGTTCGCGTGCTAACATATTTAATGTTGGCATTTGTAATTGCAAGCATGTTAGCATGTCGATGTTAGCGGTTAGCTCAAAGCAGGTGCAGCTTCACAGCTAGCATGGCTGTAGGCTTGACGCATCCATGAGGCATAACCTGAGGATTTAGTCTTGTTATTTTATCATTAATGATACTCAACTACAAATACCTCAAACTTGAACAAAATGCAAAGACGTCATCTTAATTGATTGGCAAGTTGGTGTGTTCCTGCGTTTGAGTGCTAAGCATGCACAGCCCTCTCAGAAGGTGTGTGTGTGTGTGTGTGTGTGTGTGTGTGTGTGTGTGTGTGTGTGTGTGTGTGTGTGTGTGTGTGTGGTACTAATTACATTCGCTCTGTCTACAAAACAGCTTCCTCATTTTTCACCTGCCCAACACACACATTCCGACTTGACACTCATCCAGCCCTCTCTCTCTCTCTCTCTCTCTCTCTCTCTTGCTCACTGCCTCGTCTCATCTCATTGCTTCCTGTGCTTCTCCCCGATAGGTGTGTGTGTGTGAGACTCACTGACACTTCACTGATGGAGTGATGTCCATCCGATCCGCCTGCTGTCTCAGGTGTCCCTCAGCACTGCGCACAACCCATCAGTCATTCTAAAGCTGCCCCGCAGCCTCAAAACACACACACACACACATATACACACCAACCATCAGTCATACACAACTGCACAGATAAAATCACACATCTTAACACCGTAGAAACATCACAACACTGACATACCCACACACACACACACACACACTCACCCACACACACTTCCACCAGTGCAACTCCACATCTGTATAGTGGGGGATGAGGGGCGGTTAACAAAGAGAGATAGGATGCTGGGACCAGGACCCTAAACATACACACACACACAGTTGGCCTGAGGCAGATTCTTTAGACTAAAGTCTCCATCCTGGGTGGCAAGATTCACACGCACACACACACACACACACACACACACACACAGTGCTGGGCAGGTGATGGAAGTGCAGTGTCAGTGATAGATTAAAGTCATACCAGAAGCATTGAGTGGTAATAACACTGAACTGAAACCAGTCAAAAAATATCACATCCATTGTTGCATATATATGTTATATATATATGTGTGTGTGTGTGTGTGTGTGTGTGTGTGTGTGTGTGTGTGTGTGTGTGTGTGTGTGTGTGTGTGTGTGTGTGTGTTGCAGAGGGGTAGGGGTAATTCCATCCGAGACCCTCAGACTGACCCCAAAACACATACTACCCCCCTGCCGGGCCTGAGGCCACACACAAGCCAAAACACACACTCAGCCAAGCCACACACAGTCATAGACATGCTCACCTGCCCAACACACACACACACGTACACAAACCGACATAACTCGAAGAAGGTGCGCTTCATGATGGCAGTCGCTGATTGGAGAGAACCTGGCCCGTTAGCATCCAAAGCTAATTTACCCAGGGTTGAAAATCCAGGAAAGTAGTGGAGACTTATAATCATATTTTCCTGCAGTTTTATTGATTGTTTAGCTCTCAGACACACCTGTAGATGTGTCTGATATGTGTTGTTTGTTGTGCCTAACCATTAAGCTGTGCAGAGGCGTGCGTCTGCTTCCCTCAGCTCCGTTTGGTGATGATCGTGCACATTTCAACAAAAGAAATACTGATTGGTTTTCCACACTAAATATACACAACGCTATTAAAGATGAACTATTGCTGTCTTTATTGTTTTTTGTTTTTTTAATCAATATTCAGTGAAAAAAGATGAGACATGTAAGACAAAAAGACAAGACAAAACATAGTACATTGGGTAATGACAGGATTAAGACCAAAGGGCAAAACATGTATTGGGTACAATGTAAAAGAAAAAGCAGATAATTAAAATAAATATATTTAAAAAAATTGGGGAGAGAATAAGTAGATCAGTTTTTGTGGCAGAGGGGGCTGGCAGGAAATCATATAGTCCAATGGCTCCTAATTAGGGGTGTAACAATACACGTATTGGTATTGAACCGTTCGGTACAAGGATCACGGTTCAGTACGCATTACGAACCGAACAATACGTTTGAATAATACTATTGCATTTGGAAAATGCAGAAGCTTAAATTATGGGAAATATAATGCGCTCAACTAGGCAAACCACCCGACATAACAGACAACATGCAGTCTGACACTCCACCACGGAAGAACAACATTCTACTCACGTTGGTTCTGGGAGAGGCAAGCTATGCTAAACTAGCTTAGCAGGAAAACCAACAGCAGCACACACGCTAGAAACTCTCCCCGCAGCGTTTCGGTAGCTATTCCCTACCGATTCAAACAGGGCTAAAGCAATTGCCTCGGCGATTGTTATATTTATAGCCGCTGATATGAGACCTACTCTGGAGTGATAAACGCAGGCTGTACGAACATGCTTGATGCTATTGAGCCCCGTGACACTACTCCTTCACGAGCCCATTTCTCCAGGACCATAATTCCTGCTTTGTAAAATAATACAAAAGCCCAAACATCAAATGTCCGAAGCACACGCTGTTCCTCTGACAACAGACGGCCGGACATCACGAGCTACACAAAGCTAGCTGACTGTACGACACAAATAGGCCGATGTCATTAATCCAGCGTCTCAGAAAGCAGCGGCAGTGCAGCGGCTCTCCAGCCTCCTCCAGAGATCAGAGAGAGTGGCCTTCTTTCACTGAAGCACAACAGCAGCCCACTTAAAGACAAAACAGGAGTTGCTGCAGCTTCCTGTACACAAATGAATCCATCATTGTTCAAAGTAACAAAAGAACATACTTTATGATGATGATACTTCTGCTTTTTTGCTGTATTACCACCGAACTGTGGCACCACTGTATTGTATTGAACCAAACCGAGAATTTTGTGAACCGTTACACCCCTACTCCTAATAATTACTAACCATTTGAATGATTTATTTAGGCCTCAATTTAATCCATTTTAACATTGTATTCATTTAATTAGGAATTTATCAACCCTGTATCCTAAAAATGACGTTCTCCCGAAACTAAAATGCATTCTCAATTACGTTTGACCATAAACGTATTTTCTCCCTGATTATGTTTGTGTTTGACATGTTACAAAATACGTTTCAAATCAACATTTTAACACTAACCTTTTTTTCCCTCTCCACCACCACCTCTCCTCCCTATTATGCGGTCAGAATACTACCGCAACACGCCGCCTGTCTCCGGCAGAAATGCGCTGATCCACGCACGGGGGGACGTGGTTATGGTTAGGGTAAGAGTAAGGACAGGGTTAGGGTTAGGAAATAAAGGCAAGGCAGATCACAGAAAAATAATAAGGAGTAGAGTATGGCAAAGATATGTTGATTAGAAACGTATTTGTAATACGTCAAACACAAACGTAATCAGGGAGAAAATATGTTTCAGGGAGAAAATACGTTTGTGGTCAAACGTAATTGAGAATGCATTTTAGTTTCGGGGGAACGTCATTTTTAGGAGATAGGGCTCGAATTTATATCATTGAAATATTTGACTTTAAAAACGTCCATGTTGTTTGAATTTCCCTCTTTGAAATTTCCTTTTTTAAAACCTTGATTTTGAGCATTTTCTTTTCAGAAATCCCAGAATCATGTGGATTCAAAGTAATTTAAGTTGCTCGAACACAATTGCTTAAATTCTAATCTTGAAATACAATTAAAAGAAGAATCTGTGAAAAGCAAAGAAAGGCTCCAATCTGTTGAATTTGACAAGCAACTCAATACCTCATTGTGACACTAGTGAACAATTCATGTTGAAACTTCTGAATTGACCACTGAAATATTTTTGCTTTGAAAAAACATCTATCTATATTTCATAAACTGTTCTTGCGCATTAACAGTTTTGAAAAATTCAAAGCTCAGAGGTCACTATTACTTTCATAATTAGGTTTATTAAATACAGATGAATTTGTCAAACAACTCGATTTCAATGAATGATGCAGGTGTATTGTGTGATGCAGCGGCAAGTATATCTTATCTTATGTATGTACATAAACCATAGAGTGTCTATGGTACAAACAGTAACGTCACTGCCGCATTTATGCCTAAATGAAGTTATTTTGAGTATCAATGGAGCAGCCACAATGTTAGCATAGCCTAGCACCGATCGATCCAAACTCTTTTTTTAGAAAAAAAGCATTCTAAAAGTAGTTTGCTTGTTGTCTCACGCACAGGCTTTACAGAGGCGTCATTAGGAAGTTATTCAAAATCCCTTTTATCCGTTTATTGCAATTAAATCCCAGCAAAATAAGAGTTTGTTGAACCTGCTTTCTGAAACAGGCTACTGGCAAGCATACATCTGCAACAACATGATTCATTTTGTGACCTTATGGGACCGCCACTGTATTTTTGCAAAAGTCATAAAGTCTGCAGCTGCTCTTTTAGGAAAAGGCCGCTTAATAATAAAGGCGGTAAGTAGCCTCTTATTAGAGATAGACAGACCTCGGTGGTGAGCTCACCTCGGGGAGTGTCTGTGGTTACCGTGTTAAACCTCTACGCAGGGCTGCCTCTCTCACGGCGAGATATTTAGGGCTCCTTGTTGATTCAAGCTATTATATTTTTAATCCCTGACACTCAGGATGATACCTTCGGTAAACTGTGAGTGCATGCATGTGTGTGAACTGTTGTTCTTGGCAACGTGGCCGACTTAGTGAAGGAGAGACGAAACAAACGAGTCGAGATGTTAACGTCATCTGGACCTCTGTACATGTAACCAAAAAAAGAAGACATATGATGTAATTAATGACTCAATAATGGGAAAAAATTGTTTATTTTATTGTTGATATATTTTATAATTTAATAAAGAGAGTTACAGCACTTTGATGGTGGGAATAATAACATAAGAAGTGATACTCTATATGAAAATGTAACAAAAAACAAATGAAATCAGGCAACAAAAGAAAGATCCTTTGAAGTGGGTGACACCATTGTTCTATTCTGCAGAAGTAAACATTTTACATTTCCGAGCAGCTATCAGACTAGATGTATATCTCCAATCTCTCTGATGCATTATCCACAACATGCTGCTCATTACGGCACATGTTTCCCACATGTGTGTGTGCGCAGAATGTTTAAAAAATAGCAGTTGCGAAACGACTTGGACAGATTCATTGCAAATGGAAACAAAGGCTCGGAGTCAGCTGCGATCAGATCTGATCCGATTCCGCGGCGTATCATCTGATAGAGCACACGGAGCCACCCAGAGATTCCACACAAGCCACATCTGCTCAGCACATGACCCTGCAGCCGTTTCCGAAGAGAAGATGAGCCAGGATGAGGGCGATGCACAAGACATGAGGGATGAGACCGAAGCGTTGGCTGTGTGGAGAAGAAGACGAGAACCGACGGCACTGACGCGGCTATCGGTTATTGATTTCCGGGGAATTTGTCTTGTGAGTGCGTTTTTTCTTTTCTTTTTTTTTCTCAAGCTTGAACATGTGCTTCGGTGATCTATTCCAGATGATGCTTTACATGACTGCCTGCCGATCATGTGACAACCAGAACTACGCAGCATACCCACCCTGCATCCTCCGTGCCAATCGTTCTTATGTCCTGGCCGTGTCCGATCTCTAGCACGACCTCCAGGAACCCGTCATTCTGACAGCGGAGCACATGTGTGGGGTTCGCCCGCACGTGTGCACTAATGAATTCATGCATTAACAACTCAGTGTGTGCATGTTCTTGTACGTATTTTTCTGTATCTGTGTCAGAGCGGAAACAGGTCCCCCTCACTGCCAGTAAAGTCCCATTAATCTCCCCTGCAGCCACGAGGCACGCCAGGCCGGCGGATGGGACCGTATGTCTGTAACCATACACCACAATGCCTTGCCACTTATGAACATCGTCCGTCCTCCCATCGATCACGCATCTGGATCCCATTGTCTTATGCCCCGACATCAGACAGTCATCTGGAGCACATGGAAGAGGGAGAGAACGGAGGGGGGAAGAAGGGCACTCCGATTACTGGAAGAGTGATTAATCATAACCATACTGGAAGCAGGATGAAGCAACGACAGAGTTGGACCACAGGGCAGTATGGTAATGGCCACCCCTCTGGGGTCGGGGTGTCGATGATACTGTAGGATCGGAGGGGCCGAGGCCAAGAGGCGAATGCGAAGCCTGTATAAAATGTTAAAGGGTTGGACCTGAACTGTAACCCAAGACGTTAAGGCAAATTAGCGCTTTGCGTTAGCAGTCACAGCTCTGTTTAACATTAGCATAAGAAAGTTGCTGCTGTGTTAGAGTGATGCGGATCACCTGAGCACCGAAGGTCCCATTCCTGATTGTGGGTCTGTTTCTGGATGATATGATATTTATCGGCAAAGGAAAATGTATCAGTCATTCTGCTAGTTAGTTAGTGCAGATGTAAACTGACTAAGCCTACAACAATTCAAAGCTCTCATCTTTTCGTTGACAGACTACATTCATCTTAGAAATGATCACTCGGAGCATATGATCGGGTTCCCTGATACGCTTTGTTGTAATTTTGATATTTTGTATGTCTGGTTTTTAAAGAACTTTATCTAATTATAATTTGTCTAGCTAACTCCCATCAAATTAGGTGAACAACATGTTGATTTGGTTAATTAACCACAGTAGAGATGAAAGTTGTCTGTGTGAATGTGAAATTATGATGCTTTATTATTTAAATAATCTAAAACAATGATGTATTGCATTCAGATACAATACAACAAACACTGTGAAGTGGGAATTTGACTAAGAAACCTAGCACCAAGCTAGCATTAGCTATGTGGGGAAACAATGTTCCATTAAAAAGTGAAATCTTTTACGTTCATTACAAACCTTACATGCCGCTTCACGAGGGAGGGGCCAGTACAGGCGACTTCTCTACACACTGGATTCTTCTATACCAAGCCGTCAGAAATTACATGATGTAAATAGACTATGTAATGTGTTTTTCTGGTTCTCTTTTCCAGTAAATATGGAACTGGCACCCTGCTATTATTGCACTTAGGCACCCACTTATACCATCAATGTACCTTTGTAAGTTTTAGGATTTTGGAGTTAAAGACATATTCGGGGGGATTATCGGGGACGGTATTCAGGCACCTTTGATCAATAAGTAAATCAATCTGATTGATAGTTTCATACATAATAATGTCAAACAAGCTGCAGCCTGGATCCTACTGGAATCCCCACTGGGAGCGAGAGGTAAGCGAGACGTGCACAGAGCGCACTGACACAATCAAGGAATCAACAGTAACGTGAAGTGTTCTGACTCACTTATTTTATTACCCTGCCCACCATAGTCGGTGAGGGGAATCTGCCTGTTGTCAGACAGGCAAACTCACAGACAGACTGGGTGCCAGCTTGGTTAGGTCTGGGCTACAAAATGTATTAGTTAGGGTGCCAAGCCATTGTTCCAACAGACAATTATTCCAAAACCCCAATATTCTGAAAAATCTCCCATTGGACCAAAAGCCCATTTGTTTGACAGCCCGCTGAACAAATGAAAACATTGCACCCAAAAATACAAACTCTCCATGCAACAGAGAGACGCACAATGCTAATTATTATGCAAAATTACCTCTTCTAACTTTTAGTCCTACAATTGCAATAGCATGACCCGCCCTACTCCGCCTCTGATTGGCTTACCCTGAACCTAGCCAATCCAACTAACAAAGGCAACACGTACTGAGAGGCAGGGTGGTCGGATGTCTTCACCATGGGCATTTGTTCTTTGGGACAACGGGCCGTCGAACAAATGGGTTTTCGGTCAAAAAGGATATTTTGGGACTTTTGGGGGTTCCTTTGCTTATGGGTCGTCGGAACAATGGGCAGTCCCCCACAGTACGTACGTGCACAACTTAAAATAAGTCAATGTAAACTTTTGATTTTAGCACCGGACACATACACCCGTCTTCTTTGGGAAAGTCTTTTCGTTTTTGGCCCTTCCACCCACAATTACTTTCTCACCATAGTTGGAAGCGTAGGGCCACTGACCAAGCTGCCGTATTTGACGACTTGGGTGTCAGAATGGGCTGATAATACGTATAAAATAATTGCAGGCGAATGATGCAAGGGCTTAACAGAGAATGTTCTCTTTACATTAAGCCAAGAAGAAGAAGATATGGCGAACAGGTATGTTGGTGTGACAGAACATGAAGAGATAAGATAAGATAAGATAATCCTTTATTAGTCCCTCAGTGGGGAAATTACAGGATTACAGCAGCATCGCTCACAAGTAATAAATGAAGATAAAAAATCAAGTAGTATAAATAGACTAAACAGTAAACAGTAGTAAAAATGACAGTAAAGAAGAATACAAAATATACCAGTATGTACAGACGGAGTAAAAATGTGAAATGTAAGATAATACTTAAACGTATTGGATATTGCACGGGATTGACAGTAAGAAGACTATTAAATATACCAGTATATACAGGCGGAGGCGGAGTAAAATGTAAAAAGTAAGATAATACTTAAACGTATTGGATATTGCACGGGATTGACAGTAAGAAGACTATTAAATATACCAGTATAAACAGGCGGAGGCAGAGTAAAATGTAAGATAATACTTAAACGTATTGGATATTGCACAGGATTTACAGTAAAGAAGACTATTAAATATACCAGTAAATACAGACGGAGTAAAGTGTAAGTGTAAGTGTAAGTGTAAGGTAAATACTTAAACGTATTTGATATTGCACAGGAAACGTATTTGATATTGCACAGGAGACGTATTTGATATTGCACAGGAAACGTATTTGATATTGCACAGGAAACGTATTTGATATTGCACAGGAAGATAAGAGAGAAGGGGAACTATTCAAAAGAGACAGGGGGTGGTTAAGTATTTCTTAATGGGATACGTTTGTAGTTTTTGACAGAAGATGTAAAGGGAGGTGAGACCATACGGATGGTTGACCGAAATGAAGGAGTAGTATTCCCTGTACACTCTATCGTGGAGCCATATTCTGTTGTCCCTATGCCAAAGACTACATGAAGTACTTTAAACTCCTCTCCTGAATTTGCTGATGCAAGACGGAGACACAAGAATGACAATTTGATTTTTTACCCAAGGGCGCATCAGGAAACACCTGTACCTGCATTGTGCTCTCTATTCCATGACTGATTCCATCACAATGAGCTAAAAGTGCAGCTCCATCCGGTTCACCTCTCTTAACTCGAGACAACTTTGACCAAAACAACTCGTCTCACCCTCAAAAGCGTCCTCTGGGCTTCAATCTCTAAATTCCTCTCAAGTTCACTCCGTGACAATCCTCTCGTAACGTGGCAGAGAAGGAGAGGAGCTGTTGAAAGGCACAATGTTTAAAGAAGAAAGTCAATAAAAGTCTCTTGTGATTTCAGTGAGGCTCTCCAGATGCTGGACACCGGACAAAACTCCATCTAGTTCTTCTTCACCTCTGCTCACAACACCACCAGCAAACGTTCAAAAGCATTCACTCAACGGATGGAGTGCGAGTTGAGGTTTCGCTTCCAAAACACCTCACCCTCTCTCCCTTGTGGGACCTTCAGTAACAAGCCATTGCAGTTTTCACTTTATTTCAAATGAAAGAGAACTAACTATAATAATACAGAAGTATTAGCATCGAAATGTACTTAAAGTACAAAAAAACTCCCGTTGCAAAATTACCCCATTTAAAGTGTTAAATATACAAGGAGAAGCTCATTTTGCGAGCATCGATCCAACACCGATCAGCCTCAGATCTGGGGGCTTTTGGTCGGTGGGAGCTCCAAAATCAGTTTTGGGACTTTCAGAGGTCAGAGAAGACTTTTCAGGGGTCGATCACTGTCTCGTTGGTTGATTAAAATCCACCGGATTTGACATCCTGAGAGAAAAGCGGAGGTGCCAGTGGGAGCCTGTCTTCCTCATCAGCAGATGAACAGAACAGATGAACTTCAATCATTTTGTGCTATCTTTGATCTGCGGATTAAAGTAATTGATGCAGAGTTGTATGGGATGGCCTGTGTTCTCTGTGTATGGAATATGTTCTCCGGCTGTGCGAAGGCTTTGCCCGTAAGAATCTGGATGACTCATTACATCCACCCACCCAACCCCCCACCCCCATTAAACTCCAGCTCCGGTCAGACGCCCCCCCTCCTCCGAATCCCGCTCTGGCACCTCTCCTTCTGCCCCGTTCAGGGCGATAAGCCCCAATTATGACTGCCCTCGTCCGCAGTTTACACACGCACACATGCAGAACTACATGTAAGTAAGCGAGCGCGCACAAACACACACACAGTGAGAGGTCTGATGGTCAGGTGCCCCAGACAGCATTCCCCTGTGTGATTAGGCTTAGTGAGCCATCTCCTCTCTCCAACCTGTCGCCAGTAGCTCTGCCTGGCCTTAACACCCGGCCAGCCGGCTACGCGACACCCTGCTGTCTGTGTCCGTGTGTGTGTGCGCGAGAGAGCCAGTGTGTGTGAGTATGCGTCCACAAATCCAGGCGGTGTGTGTGTCAAATTTCTCTCTCGCGTTGATCTACGCGGAGTGTGTGTCTGCTGTCTGCAAACCCTAAAGCTGTGTGGATTAGTGACAGGACCCCACCAGAGCATGACAAGGCTTTTGTCTCTGGAGCCCAGTGGTTTTATGGCTGAGCACGCTCTTGTGTGTGTTATGCATGTACGTGTGTGTGTGTGTGTGTGTGTGTGTGTGTGTGTGTGTGTGTGTGTGTGTGTGTGTGTGTGTGTGTGTGTGTGTGTGTGTGTGTGTGTGTGTGTGTATCCATGCAGCTATGTGTGAGCGTATTTGAAGGCATGTTACCAGAAACGTTATTTGTTGTCTTTATTTGATGGCCTTTATTTCTTAATCACAGTGTGGAGGTTTATTGAAGTCAGGCTTGTCACGGTGTGCATGAATGCGTGTTTGATTGGGTGTGTGTGCGTGCAGGGGGTTTGACTTTGTATGTCTGTGTGCACACATTAATCTATGCACGTGTGTGTGTGTGTGTGTGTGTGTGTGTGTGTGTGTGTGTGTGTGTGTGTGTGTGTGTGTGTGTGTGTGTGTGTGTGTGTTTATGGAGAGATGTAGCTCGGTGGTGTCACCAGCTGTCACTCAGGCGACCTCAGGCAACAACTAAGACCTGAATGAAAGCGATGGATTCTGCTGCTAAATTCAATTAATTACAGTTCATCCTTAACTTTATAAGCAAATTAAGCTACAGCCTTGAGGTAAAGCAGTTTTTTCCATTTATCAAGCTGTCAATCTCTACTCTAGGTTTTTAAGGCCATCAATATTATATTTATCAAGCCAAAGGCAACTTTGTCTTCAAGCCCTATCTGACTTTTTACTGGACAAAGGTGCCTGCTAACAGCAATTGCTATGAACATCTAGACCTTCCTTCTTTACCATAAGATATCTCTGCTCATCAACCTCACTTAAGGTTAACATCGAGTTAGCACAAGAAGACGGTGCACAACCATTCTTCAGTACTTACACCACCAATTTAGCATTGCTCTCGTAACCTTTTATGACCCACAAAGGATAGTTTTCTTTTTAAAAAGTATACCAAAGTCTTTTTCTTAGTAATGCAACGGGACCGCAGACAGTTTGGTCAGGGGTTCAGTAGGGTAGACCATAGACTGTACGTAGTGGACGTAGTCGTCGTGACGTCACCCATTGGTTTGTGGACTGACGATTTCAAGCCTCAAGTTCGGCAAATTGTCCGTGGCCACTTTTATTGTTTTTTTTGCAACCAGTGAACCGAAGTTACCATATTTGGACTGCAGTGATGTGGAGAGGCCGTGGCGGTAGGGACCTGTCAATCACAAGGTAGTCCTTCGTAAAGCATCCCCTGCTTTATGGTCTGTTTGACTTTAACTGGACAATAATTTACGAAATGAACATCATGCTGTATTGAAGAAGACTTGAAACTAGAGATTTAACCATAAACTCTTCTGTCCCCCTTCGCTGCTTTCTCTCAGCCAGCAGAAAAGAGCTTTTGGCCGATCTTACCCTCTGTGCTTGTGTAAACATAGCGGCGGTGCATTAGAGATTGCAAACCGAGCCGAAATAAGTTTCACTTTCGTTTGTATGTCCTTGCTTGTTAAACAGATGTATGATAAAGCATTGGCATTTTACCCCCAAACTATTTTATTGCACGTACAGTAACAAGCGTATAGTTGCCATCAAATCGAGTATCCTTCACCTGGTTCACTTCAACACCGCGGCATATCTACTCGAGCTTCGTGTGTGTGTTTGCATCTATGTGTGTGTGGTTGAAAGATTTCAGCCCGACAGAGCAGAGCAAACGCGAGCTGCAGCGTGATAATAAATGACACCAAAACATCAGGGGCAATAAGTTAGCATGGGGCACGTTTTTTTACCGGGTTCCAGAACGCATCCCTCTTCAGATAACATAAAAGCGCAAAAGGCTCTGGCCAGAGCCAGTGTCCGTTCTGAGCTGCTGTAGAAACATGGCGTCACTCAGCAAAAGCAGTTTCCTCCCAAAAGGAAAAAAACCAAAGTGAGAGAAGTGGTAGACGATCTGCTCCCGGAAGATATAAATACCTTTTTCTAAGCTAACGGAAACACAAAGATTCTTGGTTTCAGGAGATTGTTCACGGATTAAAACAGAGTTGTGAATATTATATTCAATTGCTGACAATAATTCCCTCTAAATGCTACACACCGTTCCTTTAACCCTGCTGTCCCTTAGCGGCAGTGCATTGTGTTTGCGTGTCCACGTGAGTGTGCTGGTAATTGGGGATCGTGGGGTTGACGCTGTGGTTTTTCCGTGGAATTGTGATTCCGACTGGAAATACCAGAGCTCTGACCTCACGCAGCAAAGAGCCCCAACACTAAATCCCTGTCTGCCATCTGATAGTCCAGCACAGACACACACACACACCCACAGAGGTGTACTGAGGAAAACCACAAAGACCAGTGCGGTACGTTGGGGCTGTAGGGGCACAGCTGATGATTAGTGCCAGTATTGAATAAATATTCACGATATATTCTTTAAAATACTATATTTTTGTGTTGGAACACCTTGCATCTGACATTTAAAAGTTGTTGTTTTTTCAGTGAAAGAGTACAATTTGGAGACGATACTGGATGGTTTTGAAAAACATTTTATATTACTTTTAATTATTTATTTGTTATTGTTCTTAAATACAAAGGCAGCAAAAGACAGTGTTCCTGAGACAAGAATTGATTTTTGCTAACTAAAATTTGATATCAACTTTTAAAAAAAGAAGAAACAAAAGTGTGACAGGCTCAGCTGTGTCAGAGCACTGCCACCAGTTATGTGACGGGCTGAGTGTATCCTCTAATCTATTTTCCATTACAGCCAGCCCTGCACCTACATGAACCAAAATACCAGGTGCGCAATTCCAAGACACACAGCTGTGCGGTGGTTGTTGCACGATTAAAATAGAGCCCGCAATCTCGTATTTGCAGGTTATTATAAATGTATGTAAATAAATACAATTCACTACGAGCATTTTTTCATCATTTTTTGCCTGGTTGAAGCATCCCAGACTTCAGTGAGTCCTCCCCACTTCTGAAAACATGTACCCAAAAAAAAGCGTCAGAATGCGAAGAGGTTCCAGTCTTGACATTATGTAAGACATCTATGTATTGTGTTGCAGAGATATCTGCTTTAACCCATAAGAACCCGAACCCATTTTTCCTTAAAGGACAATTATAGGGGATATAAAACAGACTAAAAGGACCCCATGGAACACATTTTTAAATACTAGCCCTTAGTGCCAAAGATCTGAAATGTTACATATATGTCACAATAGGCGTTTATGTATAGATATTTTCCTCATTTGAAAACCAATCAACTTTTTTCATTTGCATTTCCACAGCACATATCAAAATCATAACTTTTATGGTTAGATTTAACCAAAAAATCTTTTTCAGATTTGTTTTACGAGACAAAAATGTCTTTTAAGATAAGATAAGATAAGATAATCCTTTATTAGTCCCTCAGTGGGGAAATTACAGGATTACAGCAGCATTGCTCACAAGTAATAAAATGAAATGAAGATAAAAAATCAAGTAGTATAAATAAACTAAACAGTAAACAGTAAACAGTTATAGAAAATATGACAGTAAAGAAGAATACAAAATATACCAGTATATACAGACGGAGTAAAAATGTAAAATGTAAGATAATACTTAAACGTATTGGATATTGCACGGGATTGACAGTAAATAAGAATATTAAATATACCAGTATATATATATACAGACGGAGTAAAGTGTAAAATGTAAGGTAAATACTTAAACGTATTGGATATTGCACGGGATATTGCACGGGATTGACAGTAAAGAAGAATATTAAATATACCAGTATATACAGACGGAGTAAAATGTAAAATGTAAGATAATACTTAAATGTATTGGATATTGCACGGGATATTGCACAGGATTGCACGGATTAGATATTGCACCAGGTGAATGAATTAAAGTGTTCAGAAGTGTTCATATTCATGTTCAAGTGAATTAAAGTGTTCAGAGTGTTCAAGTGTTCATGTTCAGTCAAATGTTCGTGTTCAAAGTGTTCAAAGTGTTAGTGGTCTACCGAGAGCAGTTTGTTGTGCAGCCTGACAGCAGCGGGGAGAAAGGACTTGCGGTACCTCTCCCTCAGACACCGGGGATGGATCAGCCGGTGACTGAAGGAGCTGTGCAGTGCTGCCAGAGTGTCCTGCATGGGGTGGGAGGATGATCTTCAGTGCATCCTGAACACTATCGTTTATTCTAGACCATACTGCAAAATAAATTATGAAATTACTTTGAAATAGGACCAAAATATGATAGTTACATCTAGTTTGTTTGTGTGTTATATTTACTGATATGTAAAGTTTTCTTTCATCATTTCATAATTAATTGGACTAATAATTTAGTCAATTTGACATTGGTTTGTTTAAATGTCTTTTGAATTTAACAAAAGAACATATTTAAATTAAAAATAATTGAATCAGCTAAATCAATTGAGCAGCTCTTTCCTATTTTTCCCATTGTAACAAATATGCAGTGGTGTATAAAGTACTCAAAAGCCATACTTGAGTAAAAGTAAAGATACCTTACTGGAAAACTACTCCAGTAAAAGTAAAAAGTCACCTATTAGAATACTACTTGAGTAAAAGTCTTAAAGTATCTGATATTTATTGTACTTAAGTACAAAAGTAATTTTCTGATATTAAATGTACATCACAACCTGAACATTAAATGAACATCATAACCTGAACATTAAATGAACATCATAACCTGTTCATTGAAGGTAAAAGTACAAGTAAATGATGTTAATAAAAAAGCAAAGGGTCAGAATTTTGAGAATTATGAAGTTTATTCTTTTAAGTGCTGTGGCACCATGACCAAGGACATGGAGCTGTGTTGAACATAATTGGGTTAGCTGTGATCCATCCAGGAGCAACAATGTTCAACATAATATATTGTACATACGTAAGTATACTTTTGCATCTACTATGAACGTATCATCATAATTCTCCGAAAAGCAATATGACACTATGAAGGAGTTGTAACAGTGCGTTTATAAGTATGCTCATTCCGACTAGAGCAGTGGTTCTCAACTGGTCTGGCTGCGGGACCCACCATCACCCCTTAATGACAAGCCGGGACCCACCACCCAAATTATTTATATATATATATATATAATAAATATATAATTTGGGTATATCTATATTCAAGACGTCTAGTAGTAGTAACGTCTCTGTGTAGTAAACAACTGTCAAATCAAATAAATAAAGCACACATCAATTATATTTTAACAAATATTATTCTCATTTTTCAAATTTAACTGGATGGATTAGAAATACATGAATACATGTTCTTCTTATTTCAAGTAAAATAACAGCTGGATTAAAAAATAAATTACGTAATGAAATTAAATTTAGAAAAAATATTTTCACTGAATTGCCCTGCAGCTTTAAACTCAGTCCATTCAGGGTGAAGTGAAAAATCCACAATATTATATTTTTCTCATCTTCGAAAAAGAGAAATTAGTGTTTGAAGAATTCACCTATATGAGTCTGTCCAGTCAGAGTCTAATGACTCTGGTCTCTCTGGACATTTCTCTCTTTTGGAGATCGTCCTATGATTTGACTTTCACAACCCACACCTCAATAGTCTGCTCTCTGTATCCTCGTCTCTCCCCGTGTGTCACGGTGTGTGTACATCTCACTCAAGTCAGGAAACGTGTCAGAATACTCATATTTGATTGGCTGAGCTTCATCACGTGATGTGATTCACAACGCATTGTTTTTCCTGCACCACTGAACAAGTGCCGTAAATGCTGGAATAATTCCGCTGCATCAAAAAAATGCCCTTCAAAATAAAATCACAACTTTTTTTTTTTTTTTGTCAGGCAAAGGCCCGCGGACCCACTGAAAACAGGTCCGCGACCCACTTTTGGGTCGCGACCCACCAGTTGAGAATCACTGGACTAGAGGATGTAGAGGGCAAATGCATAATATTATGTTCAGCAAAAAATATCCACTTGATGCATCAGGTCAGTGTTTTGAGAAAGGACACCTGCCTTGTAAACTCCTATGGGCCTGATTTGAACACAATAGACAAAGGTTTTGCTCAAGCTGAATCTGCAATTGGGCGACTGCTACCATCATAACTAAATCTGATCATCCACAACATGACTCAAATATCAAAAAATGATCAATACTAAAGCAGCACTGAAACTGAAAAATGTCCTGTTCATCTTCAAAAGAAGTTGGTTTTCAAAATTGCGAGAATTCAGTCTCGCTCTTCTTGGGCTGAAGACTAGTCCTGCGATGCTAAATAGCCTTTCACAGGCCGCTGAGGCAGGTAGAGGTGTGTTCAGCGTCACAGACAGCTTGCGCACAGCTGCGAAGGATTTCCCGAACGCTAATGCTAACGCTAATGCTAACGCTAATGCTGCGCTCTCTCGGCTCCCGTCAATCCTATGGTGTCACAACTGTCAACACTTCCTCAGCTCACTAACTCGCTAGCGATCCACGGGTGTTGGTCTTCGTCACCACCGTAGTTTGTTGCGGGAGTAGCAGGTGCTTCCATTTCTTCTTCCATCATGAAATCAGTTATCGTAGAGTGGAATTATACTCATGTAGTCGCCCGCTAGCTTATAGCATGTAGCATCCTGGGAATCAAAACACCGCAGCTTTGAGAGCACTTGTTTGCAATTGCGCATTAACGTGACTAACCAATGATTTAACTTGCAAGCTAGGACCACTGATTCACCAAACCTGCTTGTTTGCACTCTGTGTTCCACCACAGTCCCCGACGCTGGTCTCATGATTCATTTTGTTTCTAAAGATAGATTTGATTTTGTAGCGAGTAACGAAGGTTTCAGGGGAAATGTATCGGAGTAAAAGTATCGGTTTTCTTTGCAAAATGTAGTGAAGTAAAAGTAAAAGTCAACAGAAATATAAGTAGTAAAGTAAAGTACAGATACCCAAAAAAACTACTTAAGTACAGTAACGAAGTATTTCTACTTCGTTACTATACACCACTGCAAATATGTCACATTGTTTTTTCTGAAACAATTACAACTTTAAAAGTCACAACAATATTTTCATACATTTTGAGACATAAATATGTTTGTGAAATATGGTTAGAACAGTTTAGATGTAATGTAGAACCTGTTGTGAAAGCATTAGAATTGTTAAATGTGTTGAAATGTGTTCAAATTAGCTAGTTCTGCCAAATGTGCTGACCAGCCAGGCAGCCATTTTGGAAGTGATGTCATTGGTTCATAAAGTCACTGTCACATGACCTCACCAGGATGTTCGGTATGTGTCACTTGGGGACTTCAAGAGTTAAAATCAAGGATAAAACTGTAGAAGGAACTCTCGAGGATATTTAAAGTGTCAACTGTGTCATTGTGGGTCCTTATGTGTTTTAAAAGAGCATGCTAACTAGCTAGCTCCGTCCTGACCTGTCTCGTAATACTACTTGTATACCTGTAGAGACGATAGTGAGTCACTGTAGCATCCAGTCTGTCCTTGGTCCAAAGTGAGAAAACGAAAACGTAGAGCTGTCAGTCACGATCAGTAAGCAAACTCCGGTTCTGTCGAGTGAAATCAATGCAGAAGTCACTTAAAACTTGCATTCTCTCTACTGACCAGCAGGAGGCGATTCCTCTGGTTGCAAAAACAAGTCTGATTGTACAGACGTCTATGAGAAAATTACCCTATTACTAACTTGATTTATTCCTTATTCCATTGTAAACGTGAGTTTATGAGTTTCAACTCTTCCTCAATACAGCATGATGTTCATTTAGTAAATTATGATCCATTTAGAGTCTAACAGACCATAAAGCAGAGTATGCTTTAGGGCGGGCTTACTGGGATTGACATGCCAATGAATGGTAACTTCCATTCATTGGTTGCAAAAAGAACAACATGGCAATGGCCGTAGTCCAAGATGGCGATGGCGATATTGCTAAACTCAAGGCTTCATAACGGCAGTCCACAAACCAGTGGGCGACGTCAATATGACTACGTCCACTTCATACAGTCTATGGTCACGATAAAAGTACAGTGTTGCAGAACTTTGTTTATCGTATTAAATCCAAAGTTGCAGAAACAATAAAAACGACTCTGTATTTATTTTATTTATTTTTCGTAAATTCTGATAAATCAAACCATTTATTTCCCTGTATGTGCTGCTCTTATTCATCATTGCAACAAGTGTCCCTTCTAAACCTTTCCGTTCTTGTCTATGTCTAAAGATCTCTGCATTGTTAAGATGGAAAAGTTTGGTGCTGTTTGGAGAAACAGCAACTGACTAGGTATGTGCCTGCATGTTGTAGTCTGGGCAGCAAAAGAGGAGCAAATCCAGAGGTAAATCCCTGACCGAGCCGTCAGCGAGACAGCAAGAGGTGACGCGGTTCAGCACCCTCAGAAAACAGAGGAATGAACCAAATTAAACTCTGTGAGCGTGTGTGTGTGGGCAAAGCCCGGCAGACTGGAGCTGTCGGCTGTTGTTGTTTTCACTCCAGTGCTGTGGTGATGCCTGGAATACCTAAGCAAAGCTCTGTGGCTGAAGGCAACCATCTGATTTCCTGTCCACGGCAGGAATGGCTCTGATAAGGCAGATGAACACACACCCCGAGGACCTGGACACGCACACACTCACTATGCAATACGCTGCTTATCGGCCCTCTACGACAGTGTAGGGCACTCCTGTCGACAGGCACGTGGTAAAATTGGAGCTTTCAGCGCCGACAAACACCACTTCTCTCACTTTGGTTTTTTTCCTTTTGGGAGGAAACTGCTTTTGCTGAGTGACGCCGAGGAATAAACACATACATAGCTGTGGCTGCTGTCGCTAGAAACAGAGGAAGTCGCAGCCAGTAAATGTGGGGAAAGTGTGGGCCAACCAACACTCGAGCCAGCACCTATGTAGTCAACGCCTCCGAGGGCCACCCACCTCTACCTTGACCTTCCCTCTCACTCTTTTTCCCCTCATTGTTCAATAACCAGTGTGTGTGTTTGAGACCCAGATCGGATTTGTGTTTGCAGACATCACTAACCTGTCTGCATGGGTTGCTGTGGAAGAGGCTGTTATACCCTTCATGATCAAAGCCGAAGCATCTATCATGCTTCGGGTTTCCAATGCCGAAGCATTATAAATGAAAAAAAAATAATTTGCGTCACATCTGACAAACTCAGCGACTGAGTAGGCCGGTCCACAAGGGGATGTTCCGTGCCTCCATGTTTCCCTCCATAGTGCACTGCTAGTTGGAGTACTTCCGTCACTGTGGATTTGGTGTCATCGTTGCGTGTCACATTGCGAGTGATGCAAGGAGACACTTTGAGATCCGTCTGAGACTGAGACGCATCTATGGGAATACCATTGGAATCGCAATTCGAAACACCTCCAAGTGTGGTTTGACACACATTTACAAAAATCGTATGTAATGTGTTTTTTTTTTGTGTTGTGCAGACTTTCTAAAATCCCCCCGGACGCAATCTCGATGTGCCAATAAACTGATTTGGATTGTCAGTCTGAGCAAGACCCAAGAGGCCGGCCCATAAGTCTGTGAGAGGGGCCAGACAGTATGAATTGCACAAATGGAGATTAATGGTGCACATATTCTGACTGTCTCTCCTTTCTCACATTCATAATGTTACATTTGGTTTTACGGGGGAAAAGGGATTTTGTACAGACATTCATGGTCCCCAGAGAAAGATTAACTTTGGTGATCCATGACCACCACGAGGTTGACATTTTTGCCTTAATTGGCTAGAGATTCATAGTTTTTACACGAAGAAAGGCCTTGTTCAATGGGATATTGTATTGGAGCCATTATTTCATTGTAGTCTAGCTAATGTTAGAAAGCTAAGAGGGCGTGTGGGAGAGCACGGTTTCACTCCTCAGAGCCAGTAAAAAAAAGGCCTCGTTATATCACATTTTCTGAATAGATTGTCTCCAGACCTCCTTGTTAATCTCGCAGAGTCATTTTTGAGGTCTAATTATAATTTGATCAGATTCCAACCGGCTATGCAGGGCTGTGTTTTGATTATTTCTGTATCGGATGTCTGAGCAGAGACATCATTCCACTGTGGTGTGGGAGAAATCTTTCTCTCTCGAGTCTATAAAACCTGCTGTGGAACTTGCCTCGCCCTGTCTGCAATCATAACTTTAAAAAAAATGTCACCAGTGTGACTTTTTCAGGAGGAGAGTTTTTAAGTGTCCCTTCATGGTCAAAACCTTGTTCCAGGTGGCATTTCCACACTCTGTGGAGGCTGATTTTTTTTCCAGCCTTTGCGCCAGCTTGAGTGTATGCACATCGGTGGAAGTGTGTGGTCAGTGTTGGCTTTTTTGCTGAAAGCCAAAGCTCTTCCAGAGCCACAGACAAAGCCACAGCAGGTGGATGGGTAGCAGGGTGGAGGGGTGCAGAGGGCTCAATGCCTCTCCTCATCACGCTCCTTGACTCCGAAGAAAAGGCTGATTAATCTGAGCCTAATAGGATGGAGGGGCAACACTCATCCTTTTACTGCTGCTGGACAGGCCTGCTGGACACCGGCTCACAGAACGACAAAGTGAGGAGAAAACAATAACGATGAACTGCCGCAATGGAACAATGACCATCCTCAGTCCTGTCCAATACCGAATGAATATTAAGCTTTATTTTGATGAGAAAGTTATTACTATTCCTGGCTGGAGGTATTCCTGCTACATTGATTAGATCAAGGTAAAGAACATCAGACACTTTTCGGTTTGCATAGAAAGAAAAGAAGAAGAGACTGACTCATTGAACGAGTCCTCACAACTAAATGGCAAACATATTTGGCTTATCACACATCCAGCAACCTAAGCACTCATTTAAAGATTTGTTTCTCTCTCGGGACTCGGCACACCCAGCTTGAAACCTGAGCAATACCGCGAATCCCGTCACGTCTGGAGCTAGAAGCTCGGGGCTACATTAGTCGCTACTAGTGAAGCACACCCAAATCTCCAACCAGACTGTCGGCGGTGGAGTTGCCTTGTGGATAAAGTTTTGACAAGGAAGAAGAATGTGAGGAATAGAAAAGGATGAGATCTCTGGTTCTGCATCGGTTTTGGACCATTTTTGCTTTAAACTGTCCATCATGTCCGACAGCATTATGGGCTGTCGGACATATGCTAACTTGCTAACTTTGAATCGACACTTGGCAACTGGCTGCTGGTAACAGTTACTGTTGGTAACTGGCATAAGTATAAAAAACAGTCCCATACACACCACGGTACTTGGAGCGAAACTTTGTCGATTTTCAACTGGCCTTTGTTTCATTGCAATGTGGGTGGTATGTGCAAATGAACGGCATCCGGCTTCCCCCCCCCATAATACTGGCAATATTCCACCGGACAGGAAATGCGCTTTGCGTCATTCGGCGGACCCTTGCCGACAATTGAGCAGCGGTGGAGCTCCAGGCGACGGTAACAGAGGGAAGTCGGACGACGTTCATTTGCTCATACCACCCACATCGCAAGGGCACAAAGGCGCATTCAAGTGTCCCTTTAATATCGCTGCACTCTGCATTAGATGAGAATACATTTCACGTTAGTTATTTGCCGATGAAGCATCGTCCTCTGAGGCTGAGTGAAGGTGCCAGTGAAGGGGGGCCCAGGGGGTGACTGCTGTGCTGTCCTGTGACGCCTGCCTGGCTTTGTAATGGACGCCTCTTGAGTCCTTTCAACCGAGCTCAGTCCGGTCTCCTGGACCTTCGCAAGGCCTCTGGGAGCCCGATGTTGACTCCCCATTGTCTGTGTAGGCTAAGTGTGTGTGTGTGTGTGTTGTATATGTGTGTGTGTGTCCAAAGGGGTCTTTGGAGGCCTCCTGGGGGACGGTGACTCCTCTTTGTCTCCGGTTGGCCTGCTGTCAGAGTGTCTTTGTTATGACAGTTGGGCTGCTTTTATACAGACTAAATCACCACTCTCAGCTGTTCATTTACTGGCCTAACCCCAGACAGCCCTCGTGACACCTAAAACACACACACACGCACACACACACATACGCACACACACACACACACACACACACACACACACACACACATCTCCAGCATCATCCCCGTTTACTTCATTGCATCCACTTCTTTTACCAGACAATATGTCCACAGCCACACTGTGGAAATCTCTACGGTTTCTTCTGAGTAGAATGAGGACAAAAAAGATTGAAACAAAAAGGTGGATGAGGAGGAAGGGTGACAAATCAAGAGAGGGGGG